>CM070776.1:113191883-113856883 GCA_036346955.1 Dipus sagitta | reverse complement strand
TCCTCATCTCCAAAATTCTGTTCTTCCTATCTTCTATGTTTTTTATTAAAAATATTTTTATTAGTTATGTGCACAATGTGTATACAGCCTTGTTGGTACCATTGTTAGTCTCCTCCCTGTCCTCTCCACTCTGAAGGGACACTCCTGGTTAGGGAATGTTAATCATGCATTGTGGGATTAGCCATCAGTTGTGGGGAGGAGACATTGCCTATCTTCTATTTTAATGGGCTCACTCCAGGTACTGTTTCAGTGATAAATTATAAATGCATTGTAGATTTCTATTTTAAATCCCCTGATTAACCACTCACAGGTTTCAGAGAACCACCACTGCATTCCACTTCATCCTAAAATAAGATCACAATACAGGGTGGAAAAGAGACAGCATCTTCAACAAATTGTGCTGGACAAACTGGATAACCATATGCAGGAAATTGAAACTTGATCCACACATCTCACCATGCACAACACTCAATCCAAATGGATCAAAGACCTCAATATAAGGCCAGAAACTCGGCTACTACTGTAAGAAAATATAGGAAGAACTTACCATGATATAGGAATGGAAAAAAAACATACTGAACAAAACCCTAGTGGCACAGGATCTTAAATAGTCACTCAACCAATGGGATCACATGAAGATGAAGAGTTTCTTCATATACAAGCATACAATAAGCAAAGCCAATAGATTTCCCACAGAATGGGAGAAAATATTTGCTGATTATCCAACTGACAGAGGCCTAATCTCTAGAATGTACAAAGAACTCAAAAACCTAACAGTAAAAATTCAAACAACCCACTCACAGATTGGGGCAAAGAGCTGGACAGGCAGTTCACAGAAGAAGAAATACAAATGACAAACACACACTTAAGAAAATGTTCATCATTCCTAATCATCACAGAAATGCAAAATAAGACAACTATGAGATTCTACCTTACCCAAGTAAGGATAGAAAACATCAAAAATTCAAATGAAAATAAATGCTGGCGAGGGTGTGTAGAAATAGGGACCCTCATCCACTGTTGGTGGGAATGTAAGATGGTACAACCACTTTGGAAAGCAATATGGAGACTTCTATAAAACCTGACTAAAGAGTTACCAACAGATCCAGTTATTCCCTTACTGGGCATGTACCCTAAAACCTTCAAGCCTCAGTCCAGAGAGATTTGCTCAACCATGTTTATAGCAGCCTGCTTTGTATCTTACTCCTGATGTGCATTGCTCAGTTGAGAGTATCTCTCCTCCCAGAAATCCTGGTTCAACATTAGTCATACAATCAACATTTTTTTTTGAGGTAGGGTCTCACTTTAGCTCAGGCTGACCTGGAATTCACTATGTAGTCTCAGGGTGGCCTCAAATTCATGGCAATCCTCCTACCTCTGCCTCTGTAGTTCTGGGATTAAAGGTGTTCATCACCACACGCAGCTAACAATCAACATTTTTTTGAAGATACCTGAAGGGTAGGAAATAATAAAAGCAAAAGTACATCACACCTAGCCACTGCTGTTAAAAAAACATTACAAGTTATCACAATGGCAATTCTGTCCTGTGTTGATCTAATATCTTATACAATTTTCTTGTAGTATTTTTATTCATATTTTCTCCACTTTGTACCCTCAGTTATTCAAAGTAATAACTGAATTTTATTATTTTGTTATTCACAGACATTGTCTTTAGCTACCTCACTGTACTGAAGTTGATATGAACAAATACCTGAGCATAATGTCAGACACATGATTTCAGGTCATCAAGTTGCAGCAGAGTCCAGAAGAAGAAAATCAATTGGAAGTGGGGATAGACTATAAAACATCAAGGTCCCCATGCAGTCACTCAGCACCTTCAGCAACCTTCTACAGGTTCCATACCATTCCCAAACATCATCTCCAACTGGGGACCAAGTGTTCATACATATCAGCTTGTGGTAGACATTCATAGTAAAACTGTAGCACTCATCTAATAAATGCAAACTATTTTTATCTCCAAGGCATACCCGTAGATTCCTGAAAATAATCTATATAAATGATAGAAAATCTCTAAAAATTGTGTACATTTCACAAATTGAAACATTATAGTCATGCATTATTTTGTATTATTATGCATATGCAATACTGTGCAATATATATCTACTGATACTATGTTTTAGGAAAGGTAATGCTCAAGAGACCAGCCAATGTTAGTGAACAATGTATGATTAATTTCTGCTAATTATCCTGAACACAGGAATAAAAGAAAAAAACCAAACTGCTAATTTGTTAATTGATAGTTACAATATAATGATATGACCTTGACCATTTGACTTGCATTTCTTCTTTAGGTGAGTTTTTTATCTCTGTTCTAATCCATTTGGTGTTGATTTTGCAATCTGCCTCTCCAGTAGAACTCTATTTACCTTATCTACATGTTTGTATACAATATACTGCATCATGTAGGTATATAGATAAACCCAGTAAGACATATTATCAAATGTGTAGATGTATCCAGTAATGGACATAAAAGTCATTGTAATGTAATGATTATGTATCTAGGACACCTTTAATACCTTTATTATCATAAAACTTCCACTGGTTTATATCTATTTTGCCTCAACAGTTTACCTCCTGTTTCTGCCCAAGTATAAAGGCCATTATAACATTTAAACCATAAAATTAAACTACAATAGGAGTCAAGCTAATATATCTAGGAAGGTTGCAATGTTTTCTTATATTATTTCCAAATACTAAAATAAGTGTTTAGTGTGCTTAAGACAATAAAATATATGAATATTTGGTTTAAAATATTTTACCTGGACTCCTAACACCTGTTTTCAAATGTCTTCTTATGGCAAAACACAACAATAGAACTTAAAAATTTATAATACTTCACTTTCTTTCAAATTGCCTATAAGGACTCCTTTTATAACAAAAACTAGAATGTTATTCTCCTCTTTTGCTAACCCTTTCTTAGTACTTACATTTGAACACCCCCGAAAGTTTCCAGCAACCCTTTATTATCCAACTTGTACTAATTGAATTAGAATTCAACTGACCTCTCTTACTATATATTGGGATTGCAACACTCAAAAATGCTCATTTAAACCTGCACTGGCTTCTGAGCAGAGTCCTTATAATAATAATAAACAACAGATTATCATGAGAAGGACAATATTCTGTTGTACAATTCACAATTTGCATTTCTTCCTTTTTTTTACTGCAAAATGTGATTTGGGAAAGATGTTATTAAGCCTTAACACCTTAGTCATCTTCAAGCTCTAGGCATTTAAATTGCTGAATTTTAGATTACTTTTTTATATTCTGCCAGTGCCTAGTTTCCTTACTCTATGTAAAGTTATTAAAACTGTCTGCTTCAATTTCTTCTCTACTTAGGAAGATATGACATAAAGATGAATGAGACTACCTTTAATCTCAAAAGGCTAACTTCAGTGCAGAAATGAAACAGGAGAATACATAAAGACAATAAGAGAACTTTTCCAAAGGTAGTTTATGATCATTGAGTGGTCACTAAAAAAAACACTAAACTGGAAGAATGTGACAACATAATAGTCCCAAAGCTCAGTTTCCTCTCTAGATAGTTGATGCTGGGTTTTCCTTTTCTTTTATTTATTTATTTTTTATTCTATGTAATTGAAATGTCACTTGTGGTACAGTGATTTGCTTTGCATGGGGTGGGAGCTGAAGACATTTGTTCTATGAATTGCATAAGAGAAAAATACACATGAAGACAGGATTGGAAATGCCTTTTCAAAAAATACTCTCAAAGAAAGTGCAAGAAACGTTTCACAAAACAAGAATAGAATATTAGGGTGATGCTTTTTTTCTTTTATAAAGGTTTAAAATAGAAGAGGAGAGTCTAATCTATCTTCATAATTGCTTGACATACAAATAGGGATGAGGATTTTCAGGCATTTGGACTTCATTTTTATGCTTTTCTGGATTCCACCTTCCAACTCCCAACCTTTCCAGAGCTGGGAGATTTTGAAAGCAAGCATATCTGGGACCACATGTTTTTGTCCCATGTGAAGACTTGCATCATGCTAACTATAATTATGTTTTCTGTGAAATCTAGCCTTTCATTATCCAGTTTCTCAATCCTCTCTGACTCATATTCTGCCTATTTATCCAAATTAGGAAGCTTGAATCCGTTTTGGTTCTTCAAAAAACATTTTTATTTATGAAGGCTGTTGTTATCAACTGTAAAAATGACTCCTATATTTTTCTTCTGTGCCACTATGCAGGTATTGGTGCTTATCATTCTTTACCTGAGTTATTCATACTTTTTACTGTGCTTCCTATATTTCCACTTTCTCTTTTCTGTCACAATAGGTAGAGTGCTGTTGCTAAAACATGTTACTGCATCAGAAGTAACCAAAACATAGTTTGCAAATGAAAACTGGATTAGAAATTCTTTGTCATTTGTCTATAATACAATCTGTTTGCAATTAATTATTTCCTTTAACTATATATACCTGTGTCACTTTATAAGTAGATTTACCAGTACTTATATACTTATGCAATCATCAATATTTGAATATTTTTTGTGGTGTGTGGATTTCATCTAGGATTTCACACATTTTAGGTAGACACATTAATACTATATTTGTCTTTTTTTAGTTGACCAAAAGGAGCAACCTAAGTTTCACATATAGGGGGAAGATACCCACTATTTGCTGGTCCCTGTACACATATGTATTCTGTGTAAATATCACCAGAAGCCCATGAGTAGACCTTACCCACATACAGCACAACACAAAGAGAAAAAATTCAGAAAAATGTAAACATGCCTAAATAGTTTGCAACACCCCATGAAATAAAATATAAACATGATCAGAAAATATCTGGAATTGTTCCTTACTACTAATACATATAAACTTTCAATGAGTAACTTATACCTCTTAATACAAGAGAAAAATATTGCCATTATTTGCCACACACCTACAACACTTTAAAACTAGTAGTGTCTATGGTGAAAACAATCATGATTGTCATAGATGACATTAAAATACAGCTTTCTTGATTCCACAGATTGCTTGATGCATATAGTATCTTTTTTTTTTTTTTTGGTTTTTGAGGTAGGGTCTCACTCTGGCTCAGGCTGACCTGGAATTAACTATGTAGTCTCAGGGTGGCCTTGAACTCATGGCAATTCCCCTACCTCTGCCTCCCAAGTGCTGGGATTCAAGGCGTGCGCCACCATGGCTGGCCATATAGTAATATTTTATAATTGAACAATCCTAAGTATTCTATCATGCTGCTATTTTTATCATTCTGAAGTTATATACTGAAAAAGAAACTACTAATATGTGTTCCTTTATTTGATCACATAGAAATAGGAAGAGTTCTACAGTAAGTGGATTATAGCTGGAACGGCAAAGTCAAAAGAAATGAAACAAACATATTAGAGCTCCTCAGTGGGGTTGCAAGTAATCTCCATGCTGTTGTGCATTATGCATTGTGGGAACAGCAGACAGTTGTTGGGGGAAAGCAATGCCTCTGGGCATGATGTCTCAACCTGTGACTCTTACAATCTTTCCACTCCCTCTTCCACAAAATTTCCTGAGACATGTTGAGGGTGTTTTAAGTCTACTTCAGTGATAAGCTCTTAGGAGCCTCTGGATCTCTGCTTTGGTATGTGTTGCGTATCCTCAGCATCTGTCTCCTTCACCCTGGAGCTGATTGTCAAGCTCATCACGGAAGTTTAATTCTTGCTCATCTCCCTAATTCCTCTGTGGTTTCAGGTGGAGCTTGGCTGAAGTGTAAGAGGTAGTTTATCTCCTTGTGTCTACCTTCTGAAAAAGAAAAACAGATTCTCCAACAGACAATGAAGTCATCTTAGATTAAATGGGATAAGTCTCATTAATTTAGGGAGAACTTGTTGGATGTAGCTCTTCTTTTAGCCAAAGGCTAGTGAGAGCTTGGCATTGGAGAGCATAATCATTGTCTCCAAAGGATTCTGACCTGGTTCTTACTTCCAGATGTTTCCTTTCCACTAAGTGGATCTCTTAGCCAATCAGAAACCTATTGGTTACCCACCAAGGTTGTGTGCCACTACTGCCCTGGTTCTTTGACAGAAGCTTATCTTGTTTTGGGGACCTAGTAGGTCTACAGCTCATTGTGGGTAGCAACTGTTTTCTGGTGATGAGAGTTACAGACCAGAGCCAAAAATCTGAGGTGAGACTCCATCCTACACTCTCCGGAGCCCTTCTTTTCAGGCACTCCTTCCAAACTCATTTTGAGGGTTTAGTCCTCTAGTGTATCTAAAGGATAAAGGTTTCTATGGTATTAGTTCATTTTGGGTTTGATTTTGTGTGTTTTTCTCCCTCCCTCCCTTTGCCCTCCCCAACCCCTTGCATTCCTATTGTCTGGGCCTTGAGTTGCCTATCAGGTATGTCAGCAACTCAAGCTGGTCCAGGTTAGGAACCGCAGATGAGTGAGACCATGCAATACATATCTTTCTTTAATTGTGTGAGTTCACTAAATATGATCTCTTCCAAGTTGGTCCATTTTTCTACAAATTCCATTATGCCATTTTGTATTAATGCTGACTATAATTCCATTTTGTAAATGTACCACAACTTGGTTATCCATTTGTCCAATGATGAGTGAACACCTGAGTTAATTCCAGTTCTTAGCTATTATGAATTTAGCAGCTATAAGTATGGTTGAGCAAATATCTCTGTAGTGAAGCAGGGAACATTAAGTTAAATGCACAGTAAGGAATATTTGGGTCTGTTAGAAGCTCTATATTCATCCTTTTCAGGAATCTTCATATTGATATCTATTATGGTTGTACAAATTTACCTTCCCATGAACAGTGAATGAGGGTTCCTCTTTCTCCACATCCTCACCTACATTTCTGGTCATTTGATATTTTAAAAGATTTTATTTTATTTATTTATTCATTTGATAGAGAAAGAGGGAAAGAGAGAGACAGAGACAGAGAGAATGAATGGGTGTGCCAGAGCTCCCAGCCACAGCAAATGAACTCCAGACACATGTGCCCCTTTGTGCATCTGTCTAATGTTGGTCCTGGGGAATTGAACCTGAGTCCTTTGGCTTTGCAGGCAAATGCCTTAACCGCTAAGCAATCCCTCCAGGCTGTCATTTGATATTATAATGATTGCCATCCTTACTGGAGTAAGGTGGAATCTCATAGTTGTTTCAATCTGCATTTTCCTGATGGTGAGGGATGTTGAACTTTTTGTTAAGTGTGTGTTTGCCATTTGTATGTCTTCCTCTGAGAACCTCCTATTCAGTTCTCTGCCCCATTTTTGAGTGGGTTGTTAGATTTGTAATTGTTTAGTTTTTTTTTTTTTTTTAGTTCTTTATAGACTCTAGTTTAAGCCTCTTTCAGTAGAACTGCTGGTGAGTATTTTCTACTATTCTGTGGGTAATCTATTGGCTCTGATTATGGTATGTTTGTCTATGAAAAGCTTTTTAGCTTCATGAGATCCCATTGGTTGAGTGATTGTATGATTTCCTGGGCTACTGGGGTTTTGTTTAGGAAGTCTTTCCCTACTCCTGTATTGTGGAGATTTTCTCCTAGTTTTTCTCCCAGTAAGAGAATAGTTTCTGGTCTTATATTGAGGTCTTTAATCCATTTGGACTTGATTTTTTGGTATGATGAGAATATGGGTCTAGTTTTATTTTTCTACATGTGGTTACCCAATTTGTTCAGCACTAATTTTTTGTAGATGTTGTCTTTTCTCCAGTCTAAATTATTGGCGCCTTTGTCAAAGGTGAAGTAGCTGTAGTTACTTGACCTAAATTCATTCCTTTGGTCTATTTCTGCTTTTGTGCCTGTGCATGCTGTTTTTCTTAATGTGGGTTTGTAGTATAGCTTTAGATCAGGTATGGTGATTCCTCCAGGGTTGACTCTTTTGCTGAGCATATGTTTGGAAATCTGAAGCCTGCTATTATTCCGTATGAATTTTGAGATCAATTGTTTCTATCTCTGTTGAGAATGATGCTGGAATTTTTATTGGCATTGCATTGAATATGTGTATTACTTTTGGTTGAATTGCAAATTTCACGATATTAATTCTACCCATCCAGGAGCATGGGATGTCTTTCCATCTTTTCAAGTCCTCTCAGATTCTTGCTGGAGTGTCTTTATGTTTTCATTATATAGGTATTTCATTTTTTTGGTTAGTGTTATTCCAAAGTATTTAAATTTTTGTTGCTATTGGGACATCTATTGAAATGATCATGTGATTCTTGTGATTAATTTTTTTTTCCAAGGTAGGGTCTCACTCTAGCTCAGGCTGACCTGGAATTCACTATGTAATCTCAGGGTGGCCTCGAACTCACGGTGATCCACCTACTTCTGCCTCCCAACTGCTGGGATTAAAGGCGTGCGCCACCACACCCGGCTGTGATTAATTTTTTAAAGTGGTATATTACATTGACTGATTTCCTTATGTTGAGCCATCCCTACATCCCTGGGTTAGGCCTTTTGATCAAGGTGGATAATGCTTGAGACATGTTGTTGAAATCAGTTTGCAAGAATTTTGTTCAGGGTCTTTGCAACTAAGTTCATCAGAGATATAGGCCTATCATTTTCTTTTCTTATTGTATCTCTTCCTGATTTTTGTATTAGGGTGTTGCTAGCTCCATAAAAGGCTTTGGAGAGCATCCCATGTTCTAATATTATGTGAAACAGCTTGAGAAAAATTAGTTTCAGTTCTTCAATGAAGGTTTGATAGAATTCATCTAAGATGCTATCCAGTCTTGGATTTTTCTTTCAGGAGATATTTTTATTACCTTTTCAATCTCAGTGGATGTGATAGATTTGTTTAGGATATTTTAGTTTTTGTTGGTGTTATGGATCTAGGAATTCATCCATTTCTTCCATATTATCCAATTTTGTGGAGTGTAAGTTCTCAACCATTATGCGTAACACACATGCGACATTGGCTTGACTGCATCCATAATATTTAAAGTAATCTAGAGCCTGAAACACAGACCCAGATATAATCAGTGTGAGAATGAATTCATTACAGACTGGCCTCTCTGGAGGAGTTATATCTAATAGTGGAACTCTCATCACAAAAAGTGTCTGTAAAACAATTAGAGCAGGATCAACTTACAGATTCCAGACCTGTAAAAGAAAGAAAAGCCCTAGAGGCACAAAAATGAAATCCAACCTAGGAATTGAACTCCAACTATGTGAGCATAAGTATGAGCTAAACTCCATAAGGCCACTGGAACAGTTTTGCCTCAAAGTTCTGAAGAAACTGTATAGAGAAGGAACATATCTTAACATAAGGTTATATTAGACAAACCTGTAGCCAGCATTATACCAAATAGGGAAACAAACCATTTCTACTAAAATCAGGAACAAGACAAGGGGTTCTACTTTCTCTACTCTAACTTAATACAGTACTGGAAGTCTTAGTTATAGTAATAAGACAAGATGTACAAGTAAAGGGATAAAATAGGAAATTGAGAAGCAAAATTACTTTCACTGCAGAGTATGTGATACTTTATACACCATATATATATATATATATATAATTCCTAAAGACTCTCCCAGAAAACTCTTAAATCTGATACACACTTTCAGCAAAGTAGCAGGATAAAAAATTAACACACAACTCAGTACCCATCATATATACCAATAGCAAAAATTACCTCAAAAAGGAATAAAATTACCTCAAAGGGGAATAAAATACCTTGCCATTAACCTAACAAAAAAGTGAAAAAACTTTATATTGAAAATTTTAAACCAAAGTTTTAAAATAGAAATGTAAGATACTATGAAATGGAAAGGCATCCCATGTCCATGGATTAGAAAAATCAATACTGTGAGAAATGGCTATCTTACCAAAAGAGATTTACATATTTAATGCAATCTCTAGCATACTTCCAATGTTATTCATAACATAAATAGAACAACAAAGCAGCAGGTAAATCAAGGGAACAACATAGAGAACAAAAATATAAACCCAAAGGGCCATAGCTGTCAGATTTTTGAAAAACAAGTTCAAAAAATTTACTAGAGAAAAGGCAGCATCCTTAACAAATTATCCTGAAAAAAACTGGATATCTTTTTTTATTTTTTAAAGATTTTATTTTTATATATTTATTAGACTCAGAGAGAAAGAGAGAGAGGTGGGAGGTAGAGAGAATAGGAGTGCCAGGACCTCTAACCACTGCAAATGAACTCCAGACTCATGCACCACCATGTGCATCTGTCTTACATGGGACCTAGAGGATTGAACCGGGGTCCTTAGGCTTCACAGGCATGCACCTTAACTGCTAAACCATCTCTCCAGCCCAAAACTGGATATATTATGTAGGAAAATGAAAGTATGCACTTATCTGTCTCCTAAACAAGAATAAATGCCAAATGGGCCAAAGATGTTAACATCAGATCTGAAATTTAGAAGCTGTGAGAGGAAAATGTAAGGGAAACCATTCAACATATAGGCATGGGGAAGAACATTTTGAAGGAAATTGTAGTCACTCAGGGAATGGGGCCTAATGAAATTAAGAAGCATTTGAATAGCAAAAAACTCCACTATAAATGGAGCAATAAGTTAAAACAGAGCAATAAGTCATCCCACAGAATGGTAGAAAATGTTTGCAAGCTATCAATGTGACAAAATATTTAAAATATACAAAAAATTCAAAAAGTAGGTAAGAAATCGAACTACTTAATCAAAATCATGGGCTATAGAACTAAATAAAGTTCTCAAAAGAAGAAGTGAAAATGTCCAATAAATATATTTTAAATGTCTAACATCTTTAGCAGAGAACTGCAAATGAAAACTACTTTGAATCCATCTCACTCCAGTCAGAATGGCTATCATCAAGAAATCAATTAATAAATGTTGACAAGGGTGGTGGGGGAGGAACTCTTATCCATGTTCATTAGGATGTAAACTAGGGCAGCCATTATGGAATTCAATGTGGAGGTTTCTGTGACAGCTAAAAATATACCTACCATATGACCAGGCTGTAACACTCCAGGTTCTATACCCTAAAACCTCTAATAGCTCTTTACTACAGAGATACTTGCTCACTCATGTATATTGCTGCTCTATTACCAATAGCTAATAAATGGAATCAGCCTATATGGCTACCAAATGATGAATGCATAATGGAGATGTGGTACATAAACATAATAGATTCAGCTATAAAGAAAATAAAATTCTAAAATTTTCTGGACAATTTGTGAGGCAACCCAGGCTCAGAAATTCAAACACCACATGTTATCTCTTATATGTGGATCCTAGAATCTGATTAGGTTTATATTTAATTGGAATAAGAGTTAAGTAGTATATTCCAGGAAGCTAGAAATGGGCCATGAAAGAAGTAAGAGTGGGGAGGATTTAAGGGGAGGGATAGTAGATAACTAAGTAGAGGTATGGAATACTGGAAGTGGAATGGTCTAAGTGCTTGTCAGGGAAGATGATGAAGGAAAGAAGTGGTTGGTTGGAGGGTTAATCATAATTAAAGAGGTTATGAATGAGCTACATGGAAATATATATATATATATATATATATATATATATATATATATATATATATTCCATGTAGCCAAATAACACTAGTAACTTCCTTCCCAGAAAGTAGGATGCAATTGAGGTCCCCACAACCATATAGTCCATTACCAAGGTTCCTGGTTGCCTAGAAGAGCTAGAAGGTAAGACCCTATTGCTAAAGACACCACATGTTTTAGTTGTAGGACACTAAGAAATCAAGGCAAGAATGAACTCAAAGCTTCAACTCTAACTAGCGGTGACAGTACTGGAAAGTGCTGTGCAACAGGATGGGGTAGAAAAGTCATCCATATTATTACCTAGCAGCATATCTTGTAAATTGTACAACTGGCCACCTTGGCAAGATGTGTCCACTAGCTCAATAGTGACATCTATTATAGGGGTAACTAACTGCTCTCTAATTAATTTTGAGACCCACTGTCTAGGAGGCAATCCATGTCTGATAGTGAAAAGCTAGTTAATAGCCTGTGGCTGAGAAGGTCATATGCTCTTGGGGGGAAGTTACTAGTGTTATTTGGCTACATGGATACATAAAGCCCAGCAAATTACTCTGAAAATGCTTATGTTTATGCTTGGATAGTAGTGCTGCTCATATTTTTGGTTAGAGAAGCTTCTTTTTTTAGATGACAGTAACTGTTTGAGGAGACTCAAAATTCATGACAGTGCTGAGAAGCGACAGTTGTGGGTTCAGCACTTAATGAGACATCTTTATCACACCCTCCAATGGTACAATAGTATAAGATGTGGAAGGAAGAATATAAGAACAAAAGGATAGGGATGATTGCTTTAGAATGCTGTCTTCGAAACAGAATATGGTTGTCT
The DNA here is from genome assembly GCA_036346955.1 of Dipus sagitta. NCBI lineage: Eukaryota > Metazoa > Chordata > Mammalia > Rodentia > Dipodidae > Dipus > Dipus sagitta. The sequence continues at coordinate 113,844,563 of CM070776.1, read as the reverse complement.
GAATGACCTCCCAGTGGATTTTATTAGCTGCACAAGACCTATATTATACTGGTCCTATCAACAAGTTGTTGTGATGATGAAGGAGGGAAAAAATATGACATCAATATAAAAGAGGGAATAGTTGAAAACAGGAGGGGGATTAGTGGAGGGGGCATAAAAGAAGGTGGTGAGAGGAGATTGCATACATTTTTTTAAAGTTTTACTTTTATTCTAATAAAATGAAAAAAGTAGGGCTGAAGAGATGGCTTAGTGGTTAAAGCATTTGCCTAAAAAGCCAAAGGACCCCGGTTCAATTCCCCAGGACCCACAGAAGCCAGATGCACAAGGGGGTGCATGAGTCTGGAGTTTTTTGCAGCGGCTGGAGGCCCTGGAGTGCCCATTTCCTCTCTCTTTCTCTCTCTCTCTCTCTCCCTCTGTGTATCTTTTTTTCTGTCTCTCTCTCTGTCAAATAAATAAAATATATTTTAAAAATGAAAAAAATAGATAAGTAGGGATTTAAACACCTACTTGTTAACTATACGACAATAAGATAGAAAATCAGTGAGCATATCAGACCTGAATTGCATCATCAATGAACGTCATTTCATGGGCAATGATAGCATATCTTAATAAGTACAAAGCAGAATGCACATAATTTTCATGCAATCACTGGACTTACACTATGACAGTCCACAATTAAGCCCATAAAATACACTTCTAATAGATTTAAATAAAATAATTGTATAATCTCCAGTATATCATTGGAATTAAGCTAGAATAACTAGGAAAAATAACCTGGAAAACTCCAAAATATCTAGAAGGCAAATTAAATAGTTATAAACAATTCACATGTTAAAGAGAATACATCAGAAAAGTTTAAAAATATTTTCAAAGGAATGAAAATTTTTACCTAATAAAAATGTGGTATAGAGTGAAAATAGTACTTAAATGTAAATTTGTAATATTAAAATTATATATATATATATATATATATATACATATGTATATATATATACATGTATAGATAGATAGATAGATAGATAGTAAAATAAAAACCATTATCTAACAAACACTATGAAATTAAAGACTAGTTCACATAGGAAGCCTGAAAAGTGAAAGAGATAACAGAACCAATGAGATTTGAAAGAGGTAAATAATAAAGAAAATCGATGAAGTCACAAGTGGGGTCTTTTAAATGGCCAATGAAATTGGGCTAGAGAGATGTCTTAGAAGTTAAGGCACTTGCCTACAAAGCCAAAGGACCAAGGTTCGATTCCCCAGTGCACACATAAACCAGATGTACAAGGTGGTGCGTGAGTCTGGAATTTGTTTGTGGCTGCTGGAGGCCCTAGCGCACCAAATCTCTCTCTCTTTCTCCTCCTCCTCCTCTCTCCCTCTTTCTATCTAAAAGAATAAAATAAAAATGAAAGTATGAAACTTCTATTAAAAAGGGCAAGAAATAAAGAAATAAAGTCTAATGTGTGTTAAGTGACAAATGTAATGAAAACCGTACCTGTATGCTCTAGAAATAAACATTGAAAAGCATAGAAATTTCTACATTCAATTTAATAAGTATTCTGTATAAATAGGTAGCGTTTAACTGAAAACAAGCAAAAGGTTAGTAAACTGAACAGTAACTTCAAAGGGCATTTGTCATTCAAGAAAATCTTTTTCAAAATATAATCATAATAAGACAAAAGGAAGAGAACTATTCATGATCACACAACAAGCAGTCTTTGATAAAATGGTCTATGAAAATCACTAAAATATAAGGTATTACAACTTTAAACATTAAACATTACAATAATAAACCCAGTAACACAATATGAAATGGGAGACTCTGTTTTTCAGAGTTATCATGATATAATGTTGAAATGTCCAATATTCTACTAAAATCATAAAACCCGAGAAGAAATAGAAAATACAACTAATTCAGAGGAAAAAATGAATAGAAATCATCACTGTGATTGATCTTTAGATAATTATTTTAAGTCTATTTTCAAATATACTGAATGATCCAAATTAAATAGAGCAAACACATGAAATGGCATGTATCATAAATGAACAAGTGATAAAATATCGGTAAAAGTATAGAAAGTATAAGCTGTAGTCAAAAACACATTAAATGAATTAAATTCATGACATTAAATGAATATACTGACTTAAGTGAAAAAAATCACTAAAAGTTTTCAATAATAAATTATAGCAATAAGTGGAAGTAATGAAACTGAATATGATTGAAATCTGGATTCTTATGAGCAGAAAATTAAGAATTGGGCAAAATAGAGATAATATACCCCAGATGGTATCACTAATATTAACAACATATGTATTAAAGGTATTTAGAATAAGAAAAAATGGAAAATAAGCATAAAAATGTGAGAAACAATGACTGAAAACTTATAAAATACATGAATATAAGACTCTATGAAATTCCAAGAAATGTCACAAAGAATCACAATGGCAATAATATATAAACAAATGTTTCCATTCAAAAATTTCCTGTAAATGTATATGTTACTAAACATAGAAATATTTATTTGTTCCATCAGTTGATTTTATTGTTCTATCAGCTGAGAGGATCTATGAACAATAACATATGAGTAGTAATGAATAAAATTTATATAGGGTCTCACTCTAGCTCAGGCTGACCTGGAATTCTGGAATTCACTATGTAGTCTCAGGGTGGCCTCAAACTCATGGCGATCCTCCTACCTCTGCCTCCTGAGTGCTGGGATTAAAGGCGTGCACTACCACGCCCGGCTCCATTGCTTTTTAATAAATCTGTTCTTTACAAAATGACTGATTGTTTTTTAATTTTTTTTTTATTTGAGAGCGACAGACAGAGAGAGAAAGAGGCAGATAGAGAGAGGGAGAGAGAATGGGCGCGCCAGGGCATCCAGCCACTGCAAACGAAATCCAGATGCATGCGGCCCCCTGTGCATCTGGCTAACGTGGGTCCTGGGGAGTCGAGCCTCGAACCGGGGTCCTTAGGCTTCACAGGCAAGCGCTTAACCACTAAGCCATCTCTCCAGCCCCAAAATGACTGATTTTATGTATAGAAAATATAAGTATTTGGAGTTGTTTTTAGGGTCATATTTTTTTTAAGTCTTAGAAAAATACACTAGATTTTAATTTTATATATATATATATATATATATACACATATATATATATATATATATATGACCAGCCATCTCTAGTGATATGAATAGTCAGACAAAACAAACAGATAAATAAACCAAATATATATTTTTATTTTTAATTTTTTAATTTTTTTTTCCAAGGTAGGGTCTCACTCTGGCCCAGGCTGACCTGGAATTCACTATGGAGTCTCAGGGTGGCCTCGAACTCGCAGTGATCCACCTACCTCTGCCTCCCGAGTGCTGGGATTAAAGGCGTGCACTACCACGCCCAGCCCAAATATATATTTTAAATATTTTATTTATTTATTTATTTGAGAGAGTGGGGAGAGAGAAAGAGGCAGATAGAGAATGAATGTGCCAGGGCCTCTAGCCACTGTAAACGAACTGTAGAAGCATGCACCATCTTGTGCATCTGGCTTATGTGGGTACTGAGGAATTAAACTTGGGTCCCTTGGCTTTGCAGCCAAATGCCTTAACCATTAAAGCCATCTGTTCAGCCCAATAAATCAAATATTTTATGTATTTCTCACATGAAAGAATTTCAGATATTTTATGTATGTAGTCTACCTACAGCAAAGTAGGGTTACATTCCCATTTTAATTGTAGATTGCACATAGATAACTTCAATGTTCTCAAGAGTGCAGTTTGATGGGCTAAAAAAAGAAAAAGAACTATTTTACATTGACTTGATAACCTGGTCAAGAGCAGTATCAGCATGTAATTTAATCTGATTAGATAAAACATTATCTCTGCTATTATGTTAGTTACTTTCTATATGTTGGGATGACATAGCTAAAAAGAGGCAGCCTATAGAAGGAACAGGTTTATTTTGACCTAAAGTCTCAAGAAGAGTCTACCATAGCAAGGGAATCATGGCAGGGGAAGCATGGCAGGAACTGAAATCCAGAATCATATTGTCACATTAGGGAGGGGAGAGAAGAGAAAGAGAGAGAGAGAGAGAGAACAACAAGCAGTGTGGGCTGTAACACCTCAGAGCACACTCCAGTGACCCTCTTCTTCTAGCAAGGCTCCACCTCCTAAAGGATCCACAGCCTTCATGGAGAGCACAACCAAATAGGGTTTTCAAACTCACAAGTCTATAGGGGACATTTTATATTCAAACAACCACAGCTGTCTTCCTTTCAAAATAAGCATAATGGTGGGCTACTCATGAGAAGGACTTCAGAAAATTCCACATTTTGAAACATTCTATACAGTGTATGATCATTAATCTTTAAATCAATTAAGGTCCTAATAACACAGGAAGTGCTAAATTGTCCCAAAGAAGAGATGCCTAACATACTCATATGTGGCGTTGTAACCTGTTTTCAATCTTCAGACAGCACATAACAACAGAAATCATAAATATGAACTTGGGCTAATAATAATATATTAATATCACCTGTTTAATTTTCAGAAGTATGGATAAACAATCTAAGAAATTAAACTAGAAAGTTTGTGTTGGATATGTGGAATTTTCTGTATCATGTTCTCAATTGTTCTGTAAATATAAAATTCTCCTAAAATTAATATATGCACACTGAAATTAAAGACAAACCTGATTCACAGTTATATTGTTGCTTTTTTTTGGGGGGGGGTTCGAGGTAGGGTCTCACTCTAGCTCAGGCTGACCTGGAATTCACTATGTATTCTCAGGGTGGCCTTGCACTCACGGTAATCCTCCTACCTCTGCCTCCCAAGTGCTGGGATTAAAGGCGTGTGCCATCACACCCAGCACATTGTTGTTTTTAATAGAAATTAATAGGTCAGTTCTGGGATGTCCTCAAGATTTTTTTCCTAGATATTTCCTCTGTTCCATTCATTCTGCTTCTAAGATTACCTGTTCCTTCTTGCCTGGCACCTTTTGTCCAGAAAATTAAAAGATCTGAAATTTACCTGAAATAAAGTATTGGTATCATGACCAACACAAACCACACAGAAGAACATATATTACAAAAAGAGAAATGTATGTATTTACTAAATGATAATGGCTCTAAGTGTATATAAAACATTACAAATATATATTCACACACATATTTATAAAACTCTATTAACTTATGAAAATTTAGCTTCAAATGTCTGACAAGTTATAAAACAATATGCCCTTTGTTAGCTTGGTGAAACTTTGTGGATGACATTTCTATAAGTAATAAATCACTCATTACAAAGAGAAAACAAAAACATATTGTGATTTCACAATGCGCAATTTGATGTCAGAAAACTGTAAAACACAATAGTTCCAGGGTCTGCTCATTAATTAGCACCTTCTCTCTTAGACTATTAGGAAGCCTCAGTGAGCTTGCATTTCCCACACATTTGGAAAATTCTATTGTACTGCAATGTTGTGATAGTTGAAATGTACTTCACAATCAAGTCTTGCAAACCATTAAGGACTATATTCACTTTAATATTTACAAAGGGAAGTGACCCACATGTTAGCAAATTCTCCTCGAATCTGAAATAAGTGTCAATGTAGATTTACTTAAAACCTTCACTATCACAAAATGTTATTTCTTGCTCTGCATAGTGAAGACACGAAACAATGTTATAAAACAAATGAAAACTCACCAAGGGGCTAAACGGAAACATAATACTTAACCACTGACAAACATTATTTTCGCACTTTTAATGATGTTTATTAAGGTATAAATATATATATGAAGTACTTTAAAATGATATTATAACCAAGCAATCTTCATTTACTTAATATTTTAATCTAAAACATAATATGTAATAATCTAATTTTTGATAAGTTCCATAACATAAATACTAATAACTCCTGATAATTACACTTCAGGCAAATGTTTTCTACGTACATATAACTTACTTTTTAGAAATTAGAAATGAGATGCTTTCTGGGTATGTAAGGTACCTTGGGTAGATTCAGGTTAGGTGCTGTAGATGAGTGAGACTATGTGGCTTTTTTTTTTTTTTTTTCTGTGATTGGGTGAGTTCACTGAGAATGATCTGTTCCAGGTTCAACCATTTTTCCTCAAATTTCATTGTGTCATTTTTTTCTTACTGCTGTATAGAATTCCATTGTATACATATACCACATCTTAGTTATCCATTCTTCTAGTGATGGACATTTGGGTTGATTCCAGCTCTTAGCTATTACGAATTGAACCACTACAAACATGGTTGAGCAAATCTCTCTAGCCTGTGGTTTGAAGGTTTTAGGGTAGATGCCCAGTAAGGGAATAACTGGGTCTGTTGGTATCTCTATAGTTAGCTTTTTCAGGAGTCTCCATATTGCTTTCCAAAGTGGTTGTACCATCCTACATTCCCACCAACAGTGGATGAGTGTTCAAACTTCTCCACATCCTCGCCAACAATTATTTTCATTCGATTTTTTGATGTTTGCTATCCTTATTGTGGTAAGGTGGAATCTCATAGTTGTTTTAATTTGCATTTCTCTGATGATTAGGGATGATGAACATTTTCTTAAGTGTGTGTTTCCCATTTGTATTTCTTCTTCTGTGAACTGCCTGTTCAGCTCTTTGCCCCATTTTGTGAATGGGGTGTTTGACTTCTTATTGTTTAGATTTCTGAGTTCTTTGTAGATTCTAGAGATTAGGCCTCTGTCAGTTGGATAACCCACAACAATTTTCTCCCATTTTGTGGGTAATCCATTGGCTTTGCTTATTGTATGCTTCTCTGTAAAGAAACTCTTCAGCTTCATGTGATCCCATTGGTTGAGTGACTGTTGAAGATTGTGAGCTACTGGGGTTTTGTTCAGGAAGTCTTATTCCATTCCTATATCATGGAAAGTACTTCCTAAATTTTCTTCCAGTAGTATTCAAGTTCCTGGTCTTATATTGAGGTCTTTGATCTATTTGGACTTGAGTGTAGTGCATGGAGAAATATGTGGCTCAAGTTTCAGTTTCCTGCTTATGATTATCCAGTTTGTCCAGCACCATTTGTTGAAAATGCTGTCTTTTTTCCTGCCTATATTGTTTGGGATACCTTACATACCCAGCAAGCATCTCGTGGACTAGACATTATGATGGATGGGGAGGGAGGGGAGGGTATCGAAGGTGTGGGAAACACAAATCTAGACCCAAACTTCAATGGTACCATAAAATTCTACTTCCCAAAAGGCAGACCAAATGGCTGAACATTCGCCAGGCCCTTACAGGGAACACCTGAACCACAAGACACTGGAGAGGGTAGGATCAAAACTAACCTTAATCTTCTACATCTTCCTTTCCTCCCTCTCCCTCCTTCTCTCTCTTCTCTCTCTCTTCTCTCTAACTTTTCTATATTAGTAATTGTTTTCCTCCTTTTCTTAGCAGGCACTGACCTGTAACTCCTAGTACCAGCATGGGGTTATCATCCACAATGAGCTTTTGATCAGAGAGACCTACAAGGTTTCCTAAAAGACAGATTTCTGTCAGAGTACTTGATGACCCACAAAAGGTTAGTGGTAAGACCTACTGCTGAAGACACCTTATGTGGTTGACATGTAAAATGGAATGGCATGGCTGGAAGTTAGAAGAGAGTCAGTCCCCATACAGTCAGCATGTCTAGTGCCAGAAGGTGCTATATGGGCGATTGGGGGAAAATGACCAATATCTGACGAAGCAACTCATGGTCTAACCTACTTAGCAGCAAATAACCTGTTGTGATGCCCACACAAGTGCAATAGTGGCACACAGACATGGTGGGGAATGTAGGATGGTACAACCACTTTGGAAAACAATATGCAGACTTCTGAAAAAGCTGAGTATAGAGATACCAACAGACCCAGTTATTCCCTTACTGGGCATCTACCCTAAAACCTTCAAACCTCAGGCTAGAGAGATTTGCTCAACCATGTTTATAGTGGCTCAATTTGTAATAGCTAAGTGCTGGAATCAACCCAGATGTCCATCACTAGAAGAACGGATAACTAAGATGTGGTATATCTACACAATGGAATTCTATACAGCAGTAAGAAAAAATGACACGATGAAATTTGAGGAAACAGGAACAGATCATTCTTAGTGAACTTATCCAATCACAGAAAAAAAAATCGCCACATATTCTCACTCATTTAAAGGACCTAACCTGAATCTACCCAAGATACCTTACATACCCAGCAAGCATCGCCTAGACTAGACACTAGGATGGAAGGGGAGGAAGGGGAGGGCATCAAAGGGGTGGGAAACACAAATCTAGACCCAAATGGCAATAGTACCAAAATTTTCTACTTACTAAAAGAAAGACCAAATGGCTGATCCTTCACCAGATCCTTACAGGGAACACTTGAACCACAAGACACTGGAGAGGGTAAGATCAAGACTAACCTTAATCTTCTACATCTTCCCTCCCTCACTTCCCCTCTCCCTCTCTCTCTCTCTCCTCTCTAACTCTTGTATATTAGTTATCTTTTCCCTCATTTTCTTAGTGGGCACTGACCTGTAACTCCCAGATCCAGCATGGGGCTATCATCCTCAATGTGCTTTTGACCAGAGAGACCTACAAAGTTTCCTAAAAGACAGACAGATTTCTGTCAGAGTACTTGATGACCCACCAAAGGCTAGTGGTAAGACCCTACTGCTGAAGACACCTTCTGTGATTAACATGCAAATTAGAATGACATGGCTGGATGTTGGAAGAGAGTCAGTCCCCAGACAGTCAGCACGTCTAGTGCCAGAAGGTGGTACATGGGCGACTGGGGGAAAATGACCAATATCTGTCGAAGCAACGCATGGTCTAACCTACTTAGCAGCAAATAACTTGTTGTGATGCCCACACAAGTGCAGTGGTGGCACACAGCCATGTTGGGGAACCAACTGCTTTCAATTTGGCTAACTGATCCCCTCACTGGTATGGGACCCATAGCTGGAGCTGGGAAACAAGTCAGAACCATATCCAAACATAAGCCCACTCTCCAATCTCAAGCTACCATCAATTGTGGGCTACAACAGGGCCTACACCTATTAAATTCTCTGTAAAAAAGGGGTTATCTCATTTGTCCTGATGCTAACTTAGTCTCCGTTGGAGAAGCTGCTTCTCTTTTTCAGATAGATGTAGATCCTAAGGAGAGAGCCACCCCATCATACCTCAAAAGGGCCCTGGCTGAAACTAAGAAAAATTGGAGAAACAAGCAAGGGGGCTATTTTCCTGATGAACCGATACCAGCACAAGGGGGAAGGAGATCAGCACAGAGAAAAATCAACTCCTACCAAATCAGAGATCCAGAGCCTCAGAGGCCCCCAACACCTCATCACTGAAGCAGACCAAAAATGAATCCAACATGGCTCAGGGAAATTTTGTGGAAGAGGGGGCAGAAAGAATGTCAGAGCCACTTGTTGGGTCATGATATGCAGAGCCATTTAGCTTACCCATAACTGTGGGTAACTCCACAATGCATGACCCGTATACCTCAACAAGGAGGGGCCAAGGGGAGGGGGTAGGTCACGGATGAGCCTAATAATGGTACCAAACTGACTGCATTTGCTGAATACAAAACTAACTAATAAAGAACAAAAATAAAAATTAAAAAAAACAACTGAAAATGCATATTGAGAAAATACTAGTCACTAACAAATGGAACACAATAAAACAGAACCCCACTATAACACCGTCGAACAAAACAGAATTCCTATATCTTGACCCATTAGAATTATGCTAATATTCCTTTTAATATGTGAAATAGCCTTTCCAAATAAACAATGTCACTATATAGAAGTTGTTTGGTATGTGTTAAATGAAGAGACATTTTACAATACATTTCATCTGTATGATCCAGAAAGTTTATTATCAAATTTTTAACAAAATAATTAAGTAGGCATGGTGGTACACACCTTTAGTCAGAGCACTTGGGATACCCAAGGTAGGTGAGTTTGAGGCCAGCCTGTGACTACATAGTGAATTCCAGGTCAGGCTGGTCTAGAGCAAGAGCCTACTTCAAAACTCCCCAAATTATTTATTATTCATTAAGTAATTATTTAACTTGATAACTGATTAAATTTTTGCTTGCTAATAGATGTAAATATAAACTTATTAATAATTTCTTGAAAATCACTACTGTTTGATGAAAAAGAAAAGTAGGAATTCTCATAAACATATTTAACCTTTGAGGTTAACATAATGCATAAAAATTATCCTCTTCAAAGAAATATGTTATTCCAACAAGGACAAAAATTGCCCCCTGAACACAAGTGGCCAGAGATAGATCACTGAACTGGGAAGTCATTGTCTGATATGATATAGCTTTTTCAATAATACATAATTATTGACCAAAATTTGAAATTAGAATCATCTTTGATTATGCAAATGCAAATATATTCTTTAATCTTCTTGCATAAGTTATATGAACAGTAAAACTTTATACATGTTAATTAGTAATCTATCAACAGAAAAATCTTAGATTTTCAGCAAGGGTTTTACTTACTGAATTTCCCAACAAAAGAGCAATTTTCCAGGTCAATACTCTGTTAAAAATGCCTTCCAGAAGTATTTGAAGTGTAGTATTCCCCCCCCCCCCCAGGCAGTGACTTACTTGATTCATCAGGTGTTTGGGATTCATATTTTCAACATGTAAAACTGAAACATTTACAGAGAATTTATGGAAATCAATCAGAACCATTTGTATGTTTTTACTTCAAAACAAGTATTCACCTTAGGCATTAATTTCCTCTTAACCTATACTTGAGTTAAACATTAGACTGGTGGAAACTTTTTCTTTTTCCATTAACCTACCTGTCTTCAGGGTGATATAATTTATACCTTCCTGCTACTAATCTTCATACTTCTCAAGTAATTAGAAAGGATCAGGATTTGAAATCCCTTATCTGCCAAGGTTCTTCAATAAAGGAAAATTTGACTAATGTGCTACCTGATAAATACAACCAAGTTGTTTCAAGCCTTAGTGAAATTATTCCAAATGTCATGATTGTTCATTGCTATTACTGAAAGAGTTGCTGTATTATCACTGCCTGGTGCTGCCTGCCTATGTGGGAAAGTAAATTAAATAAGACCTACCCTGAGAGGAAGACTGTAAAAAGAAAGTGACTAAAAGCAATTATGAAAAACGTATTATACTATTTTTTACCCGTAGTTCTGAAGTTTCCATACTACACAAAAATTTCACACAATCAATCAGTTAAAATGGCACTGATACATTTGCATGAAACAAGACATAGTTCAGAGTGGGGTCAGTCCCGAAATTTTACATTGGTAAATAAATGCATACCTAATGTGGCAAACTTGGTAGAAAATATAAGCCTTTCATATTTAGATAATCAGAATTAGTTGCTATCTGCTCTCTGGAAATACCCTTCACAGTTCTTCACTCACCATTTCATGTCTCTGAGTTGAAGCCATTTCTCCAGTTTGTCCCTTACCTTGCAATCTTTAAAGATATGTTTCCATATATTTCCTTGGCAATATCATGACAGCTAATGAATGAAAACTTCAGAATCAAAATATAGTCTATACATATTAAATGAAATATGGGGTTGAGAGATTGGTTAGTGGTTAAAACATTTGTTTGCAAACCTTGATGGCTCAGGTTAGATGGGCCAGTACCCACCCATATAAAGCCATATGTACAAAGTGTCACATGTGCCTGACAAGAAGCCCTGTCATGCAGCACATCCATTCTCTCTCTCTCTCTCTCTCTATCTCCCTCTGTTTTTTTTCTCTCTCTCTATCTCTGCCTCTCCCTTGTCCTCCATATCTCTCACTCTCTAGCTCAAATAAAAAATATCTTTAAAGATAAATAAAATGAAATAATATATGCTAAATAACAATTCAGACTATTCTAACAAAAAATGCATCAGTATCTTTGATTATGTTAACTTTGCAACCATAGTACTCAATGGCTTACTTCATTATTTTATTTTTAATTATTATGACCTTTCCATCTTGGTATTAAACATTCATTGTGTATTACTATATTTTCATCTTCCCCTTTTATCCTGTATTGCTTTGTGAAGAAGTAGTAACTCACTATGTGGCCCAGGCTCCGTCTCTTTGTCTCCAGCAACTGTCCTGCCTCACCCTCCAGAGTAGCTTAAGGTAATGCTATTTTGTTTCACCTGTGTACCCATATTCTATTGCATATCATTTAGTATTGAATAACTTTTTAAAAAATATTCACAGTGTATTATTTGATATTACTTATAGTTATGTTTGTATCAGCAAGTTAAAGTTGCCATGAAAAATGTTTTAAAAATTGCCCTTTTCTGTTTTTTATTTTAATTATTTCTCAGAATTATAATATGATGGAATATTTACTGTTTATGATCTTTACTCTTAATCTTAGCTGAACTCCTTTAAAATAAATGTGCATGGGAATTGGTACCTAAAATGGTAGCTCCATATTTTTACTATGAAGAAACCTCAAAATTTAAGACTTTAATAGGAAACTTACATTAAATTAGACAATAATTGCCACAAAAAGAAAAAAAAAAGACCCTATAGAACACATCCTTATATATGTTTTACCAAAAAAAATCTGGTGACTATGATTAAGAATAAACGGAGAGAATGAATGAGAACTAGACTAGTAAATAAGATTTTGGGTAATATTTTAAAATCAGTTATCATCCAGGTATAGTTTGTACAAGAGCCCAGTGGGTCCTTTAAGGACAGGGAATTTCCCATTTCTGAACAGGTGAGAGTCTGTTCCCTAGAGAACCAGTGCTCTGGTGTCACCCTTATTCCACCATGGGCTACTGTTCCTGTTGCTTACCTCTGCTCTCTTTGTTCCTGGCAGGTTGCTTTGATCCTCAAAAATTAATAAGATGGGGCTGGAGAGATGGCTTAGCAGTTAAGCCCTTGCCCTGTGAAGACTAAGGACCCCATTTCGAGGCTCGATTCCCCAGGACCCACATAAGCCAGATGCACAAGGGGGCGCATGCATCTGGAGTTTATTTATAGTGGCTGGAGGCCCTGGTGCACCCAGTCTCTCTCTCTACATATATCTGCCTCTTTCTGTCTTTCTGTCTCTTTCTCCCAAATAAATAAACAAAAGTAAACAAAATTTTTTAAAAAATTAGTAAGTTGATCTTCCCACCTTTTTGGGGACACCTGACCATGTAGGTGCCAGATCCATAAGGCCACATCTCTGGATCAAAATCTCTACAGTTTTCATCAAATCTCTTGAGCCTTCCCCCATCTCCTGTCTGGCAGAGGATAATAAAGTTATAAAATGGGGAGGGAGCTGTGGACCTTAGGTAAAGTATTAACTATACACAATTGCACTGGGAAGAAGCCTCAGAGATTTAGTTATCTCTAGTATACAATAGCAGGCTGACACAAGTCAGGATATGTCTCCTGTTAACTCTCTTATCACTCTAGAAGCTAGTTCCTGCAGCAGGGGTACAGGAAGGAGCAACAACAGCTTTCTTAGTGTCCTTAGTTCACAGCATCCAGTGAAGAAGAAAAGTGTAAACAGGACTAGAGTCAGCTTTCAAATTTGAAAATGTACACTGAATTTTCCAATATTTTAATCAACTATTCATCTGTTTCCTGGGTGAGGCTCACCCCCACCAATCCTCCTATTCTGAATGGTATGCATCTTCTCATGAGGTCACGTGTACATGTGACCTTGTATTAGCCACTTGGATAGATAAACAGAACAGACAAATTCTCAACCCTCTGGAAGAATTTCTTCACTAAAATCCAGGATCTTGTGAAGCAATCTATAGTTTCAGCTCACATTATTTCTGGGGACAGGGTATAGTAACACAAGGACTCATCATCAACCTCTCATTCTCTGCCCAAAACAAATACCAAGACACAAGATTTCCCTTCAGTGCCTCGGGGTATGACCGCCCCCTTTCAACCCTAAGCCCACTGTCATAACCAGACACTTGGGAGGTATATCAACATGGCCATCATCAGATGGTTTCTAGTTCAAGAAAACTGCTTGATATTGGGCAAATCACATCACTTCTGAGGATTTCTTTTTCTAATCAGCATTGTGATCCCTGGTGTCCTTTAGCAGGTGCTTAGTGTCATTGATAAGTGGTATACAAAGGGACTCAAGAGGAAGATAGAAAATTGCATTACTAGAGTTTGACAGATAAACAACAGTGCTGGCAAGCTGTAAATCTAAGCAGTTGTAGGATGAGGGAGATGGACATATCAGAGATATATAGCCAAATTTTTTGCTAGACATAAGTCTTTGAGCAGTGACATGGGGGTGTGGAGGTCTGTAGACTAAGAGAGAGAATACACAGAGAGTCAGACAAATAGTCATGGAATTTTAATGAATATCTAACAAGAGGATAGAAAGGAGGCAAAGAACAGTTATTTTTTTTTCAGCTAGAAATCAGAAAAATGGGCAGGCTTAGCTGTAAAGATGTGTAAATAGCTTCCATAGGAAAAAAAATTTCCTACTCAACATTTTCCAGGAGCTTCTTGTATTATATCTATATCTATATCTATATCTATCTATATCTATATCTATATATAGTAATTGAGCATTCATCTCTTTATATATTTTTTTCATATACCTTGCAGAGGAAATATATAGTGACATGCTTCCATGATATATGTTTGTTGAATTTCATATAGGCCACTTTGCCCAATTACTTGCACATATTTTAATGATATTTGAAAGTGAAAAAATAAACAATATTTTTGTTTCAACTCAATTAAACTATCTTTACTTTTCTTATTATATAAGTTCCATCCAATTTCCTTTAATGTATAATTAGAGGTAGAACAAATGACAAAAATATGAAATATTGCTTGGGTTGCATAAACGAAAACAATACCTAACAACTTGTGATAGGCTGAAGGAAGAAATCACAAATTATCAGCAAGAGGCAGTTGGAACTAGGTTTAAGATAAACAGACACACACAACATGTCATCCATGATAAAGAGTGTAAATTTGAACAGATGTCACTTCTAGAGCAGCAGCAGGCAGATTAAACAAAATTGGCTTTGGATGAAATCCAAGGGAGAAGAAGAAAATATGAAGCCAATAAGAGCAATGTCCAGCAGCTCTTTCATAGTAGTCATACCTCACTGGGAAGAAAGAAATAAACACCTGTTGGTTAATGAAATAAAAACAATATAAAGTTGACAAAACTCATGCTGACTAAGTGATCTAAAAGTATGAGGTGTTTTCAAAATCAAAAGGTAAGTTAGAGTCTGTAAACATTGATGTAAATAAATAGATGTAGGTGAGATTCCCACTTAAGTTTATCATACATCAAAACATTAATTTAAACCAAGGATGTGCGATTTTGTGCCATTTGACAGATGACACTCTAAGAAAGTCCCATAAATGTCTGTGCATAACACATCATACATGTTAAACTTAGGGCTTCAGAAAAGTTAGATAATGTTATATTGAAGAGTGCAGCAATAAATCTGAATATCCAAACACATATTTGATATGCTTAATAGAATTTTATTTGGATATTTGCCAATAATTGGGTTACTAATATCATATAAGTTTGTTTAGGTTTTGAAGAAAGGTTGATATTTCCTTCATACCAAATATATTAATTTACTTTACCGCCAATAGTGTGCAAAGTTCCCTTTGCCCAACATATGTGATAGCACTTAATGTCTTTAGTCCCTTGTATAACAGTCATTCATATGAGAACATGGTGATTGCTCAATGTGGTTTTGTTTTGCATTTCGCTGATGATTACTGCCTTAATTCTTTTCTTTTAAATAAAAATTTTGAAACTATCTGTAGCCAAGAATGGCTTTGAACTCATTGGCCCAGGCCAATATGATCTGAGTCTCAAGATGATCCTCCTGCCTTAGCCTTCTGAGTTCTAGGATTATAAGCATGAACAATCACATATGGTTAATTACAGTTGTACATATTTGCATATGTATTTTGGGCTGCTGCATCCTCTCTTTTGAGAAATGTTTATTTAGCTCTTTTGACCATTATTAATTGGATTATTTGGGAATTTTATTTGCTTTTGCTTTTGAGTTTTGGATTTATCTCTATCTATCTGTCTGTCTGTCTGTCTGTCTGTCTATCTATCTATCTATCTATCTATCTATCTATCTATCTATCTATTAGATTAGTGATTTGCAAAATTCTATTTCTCATTATGTAGATTTTTACTTTACTTTCCTTATTGTGTCCTGTCTTATGCACAAGTTTCTAAGTATTTCATAATCTTTTAAATTTTTCTTTGCTTCTGACTCTTGCATTTTCAGTGTCTTCTCTGAAACTGTCCTAGCTGATACCAGTGAAGTGTTTAGAGTCCTTTAGTTTTCTTTGAGCATGTCTGTAACATCAGGTATTACATTTAAGTTTTGATTCATTTTTGTCTTTCCTTTTATATAGTGGGGTTCAGTGTGTTGCATGAAAGTATGCAGCTTTCCCAGAGGAAGTCATTTAAGAGACTATCCTGTGCTTAGTGGATTTGTAAAGAATATGTTATCTCTAAATGTCTGGAGTTATTTCTGGCCTTTTATTCTGCTACATTGTGCTTTGTTTCTGTTTTAATTACTACAGCTCTGAAGTATATATTGAATACAAGTAGTAGCAATATTTACAGCTTTTTTCCCTAAGTGGCTTTAATTAACTGCATGGTTATTATTTATTGTTTTATTTGTGCTTTCATATGGATTTTACAATTGGTTGTAAGGTGCTAAAAAATTCAGCTAGAATAGGGATGGAAACCTCCTCCCTGCTAGCTAGCTGTCATATTGCTGGAAGGTGCTATGTGGTATGTGGGAGGAGAGTAATCATAAGCAGCCTTACCCAGTATTGAACCCAATGAGCTACACAACAGATTAGCCACACAAAGTATGTCCACCAGTGCAATAGTGACATGACTATTATAGGGTAAACAATTGCTGTTTGATTGGATTTAAGGCCCACTGCACAGGAGGAAATCCATGCCAGGTCTGAATATGCAGTAACAAGTTGGTGTTTGCTCTAATCCTGTGCTGAATATCTTTGGTATTTTCCAATAGTTGCACTGAGTCCGTATATAATTTTAGTTATAGATATTTTAACAATATCAATTCTTCTAGTCTATGGACATATGAGGGTCTTTCCATTTTTATATCTTCTGCAATATCTATTGTGAGTTGCAAAAATTTTCACTGTAGAACCATTTTTCTTCCTTGGGTAAATTTTTTATGGTTATTTTGTAACTGTGGTATTGATTTCATGATTAACTTCACAATACCCTTTTTTAGTGCTTAAAATTACAATATTTATGTATCGATTTTTTCTATAAATTTTCATAGCATTGTTTATAAAAATAAATAAAAATTTATGCATGAGATATTATATCTATGGCTTGCCCAAAAATATGCAGTGACAAAAAAAGGTGTTTATATATGCAATGTTTCTCAAATTAGTTATTGAAACCATTTGAGTAGCTTGTCATGGTTCTGAATGCCACTGCTCAAATTTTATATGTGTTTAAAATCTTTTGTAAAAAGTTAAATTAAATAAAAATAATTCTGAAAAGTAAAAAAAAAAAATTAAAACCTGGATTTGTACTCTTTTAAATGTCTGTGACTTGGAATTAGTACTGCCACTTCTTGCCTCTGGTTTCCTTAACTTATAGTATTGTTCCTTACATCACAGAGCTATAGAAAAGATTGCATAAAGGTATGTATTTTGATACTTTCCACACAGAATCCATTTTTATTCAATCAGATACAGAGGGCAATGTTAGTGCATTAGATGGTCACCATGAATTAAAAAATACATTTGGCTGTAGCATCCATGAAATAAAATGTATTTTAGGCATTATTAGGTGTCCAATAGTCCACAATAAAACATGATGCCTCCGCTCATCATCTTGCATGGTCTTCATTTATAAGAAACTTAGAGAGCCCACCCCATTGGTGGAGTGGCTAGGTAGGGGCTCCCAACTCAGAAGATCTTTTCCCAGCACAGCAGTGGAGAATGAAGTGATGATTTTTCTATTGTCTACTTTTTTGATGTACTGTTATTCAGAATTTAATGTCTTCTAAAGAATTATTGCACAACATTTGGCTTTCTATCATTTTTTCCCTTAGTAAATATGGCTCTACACAAGTCTTGCCACATTTAATTTTGATTGACTTGGATAGTTCCCATTGCTTGCTTTCTCTTTTCCTTGTTGTTCCCTCTTGAATACTCTGGCTCCTTCTAAATAAGATTTATACACTTGCCTAAATGATTCACAACCACCAGATCTTCTCCTATACCATAAGATCACACCGAACACAGGGCACAGGCAAGCCACTAAAGTCCCATACTATTCCCAAGGTACTGTGGATTTAACTTCAGTCTTAACTCTTTTGTACACACAGCCCTATGTAGTCAGATGAATTGGACATCAAACATTGCCTCCCCTGTGCCAAGTTTCCCCAGTTATACCGGTCATTCCTCTGTTGTATTTTTCACTCCCTGATATGTGTGGAGACCCCATAGAGTGTTACCCAATGATCCATAATGGCTCGTATGACCCAGTCCATCAGGGACTAATTTCTTTTATATTGTTTCACATTATGCAGCCATTATTACAAGGAAGGATGGGTAGTTATATTACTGTTTTTCCACCTCCTCACTGTTTAGACTCATCTCATCCTCCTCCATGTGCTGAAGCCTCAGGAATCACTCTGTAAGAAGCTCTTTCATTTCACATTTAAATAACTTTCTCTATCCAAGGACTAGGGACATGGCTTAGCAGGTAAGAGTGCTTGCAGCTTAAACATGATTGTCTGAGAGGGCCTGAGACTAAAAGAGTTCAAATTCCCCAACACCCATGTAAGACACTGGGTATAGCCACACATGTCTATAATCCCAGTTCTGTAGGGACTAGAGACCAGAGAATCACAGAGACTACCTGACCTAAAATGACAGCTCAAGGTTGAAGGAGAGAATCATCTCAAGGACATATGTGGATGAGCAATGGAGGAAATCACTTTACATTCTCTTCTGGCCTCCATGTGGGCATGCATATCTGCACAGATATGTGCATATTTTACAAATATCATATAACACACCATACAACACAAACACTACACAGCATCAAAAAAACAAAGCTTTTCCTTTTCAAACAGTTGAGATGTAGGCTGTACCTTAAATAGCATAGCTTCCTGTACTGGACAATCATTAAGGACCTGTTCTGCTTGCTAAGCCATGTTTTTTCCTTCCTCTGTATTAAAGGTCAGATACCTCTCAGGTATCTTCTATCGCTTCTACCACATTCCCTCCCTCTTCATGGACTCATTTTTCCCATGAGTTCCAAATTTTTGAATCACAGGCATAGTTCTTTAACACAGATCTAATGTGCACTCTTTGTTTTCCTTGCTCCCAACGAGCTGTACAAAATGGCAAACTAATACTTCTTTCACATACTTTCTTTTCACCACTATTTCTGCCAAGTTATAGGATAATGCAGGGGAAAGCACATCCATCTGTACTCCATTGAAATGCTTCCCTTCTGTGCAATTTTTTTCTGGAAAGATAGATCAGTATCCAAAATACATGAATTATTTCCTACAGCAGAAGCCACATAATTATCACTGTAGCATTCTTACTTTCATTTCCTATAAATGCTACTTTTAATGATTGTGCTATATTCTATAGCCCATCAACTCTTTTGGGAGCAACCTCTAACTCATGAGGCAGACCACATACATTAAGGGGCCCACCATGCCATACAGCATAGAGGAAAATGACCACACTGAAATTACCCCACAGGGTTCTCTACCCTAGATGGAGCAACCTCAGCTATAGCATACCACTCTTAGTCAGAAACAAACAAGTGCCAATAAAACTCGGATGCACATCATCCCATACTGCATTGGGAAAGGTGATGGTACAATGATTGTTCTTATAGATGCTTTCTCCTCAGACAATCACCCTCTGCAGATGCATGTCTTATCACCCATAGCAGGGAATATGCAACTGCACCTCCTGAACTCATCACTTGGAGTCAGTTGTTGCATGCATGGCTTTCCCTGATAAATCAATTTAGAGTTTTTCACAACAGAGACAGCCACTTCAGACAAAAGAAACAAGTTCAACATTGTGAACCAATGAGTTTATTAGGGTCATGTACAAAACCATGAATTAGGAGTTATTTGCAGGACCATGGGTACAGGAAATATATGTGACACAGACAGAGGGAGGGAGGCATCATTGAAAAGTCCCATTCCAGTGTGGGTGATGATGGCTCCCACAAAACACATCACAAGTTCCCTTTATAACTCTCAAGGAGCTATGCCACCCAAGTATGTCTCTATCCAAGCAATTGTTTACTACTTATACAACCTTCTGGAAGGGGCTTTCTGAGTGTTGTAAATTTCTTGTGTGTTTCATAAACCTCTTAATCCTCCCATCTCCTTCCATGGGGGGATGTTTCAATCTGGAGGAAGTGGTTGCATGACACATTACTGCCAGTGATTTGCAATCAATAGACATTTGGTGCTGGTTTGTCAGGCTTCAGCATTGAAGCCACATGACCTGCTTTCTTTTATTTAAGAGATTTTTCAAATTATTTATTCAGTGTCAGAATTTCTTATTTCTTTAGGTTTTCTATATTGTTATGGTTAAATTTTGGAAGGTTGTTTGTACCCAGAAGTTTTTCAGTTTCTTCTAGCTTTTCCAAACTGTTGGATATAGATTGCAGTGGATTAATAGTCATTACATTTCTCTGGTATTAGTAGTAATCCTACAGTTTCATCTAGAAGCTTGTCACTTTTTTGTTCTTTGCTTTATTCTCAGTCTTGCTAAAATTTATTGTTATTGTTTATTTTTGAAAATAAAACATTTTTTTCCATTGTTTTTCTGTTTCATTTATTTCTGGTCTGATATTTGTTATTTTCTTGTACTAATTGCTCTTTGAAATACATCAATAAACTTGTTAATATGAAATCATGGTTTTTGAATACACAAATACCTATGTGTATTATCATCTTAATACTGTGTTTGTCCTATCTCATAGGTATAAGGGTGTTGTGTTCACCTATGGTATACCCTCCAAAATGTCTAAATTTCCCTTT
The DNA here is from genome assembly GCA_036346955.1 of Dipus sagitta. NCBI lineage: Eukaryota > Metazoa > Chordata > Mammalia > Rodentia > Dipodidae > Dipus > Dipus sagitta. The sequence goes on along the minus strand of CM070776.1, from coordinate 113,823,502 downwards.
AAATTCCTCAATGGCTGTTGGGATATTGAGTAGCATATTGCTAAGTTACTATAAGAATTTATATGATTACAGAAGTTTCTTTCACTATTTATTTCTAGATTTATTTCACTGTAAAGATGCAGGGTAGAACTTCAGGGTTTTTTTTTTTTAAATTCATTAAGTCTTGTTTTGAGGCCTAACATATGGTTTACATTCAGGAACATTCTAGGGGCTCAAGACAATTTGTACTCAGCAACTATTTGATGAAATTTTTTCTAAATACATGCTTATCCCATCTAATTCAAGGTATTCTTTAACTCTATTCTTTATTTTTGTTGGTCTGGGTGATTTTCATTTAGGCATCAGAATTGTGGGTGACAGTTTTATATTATTTCAATCAGTATTTACTTTTAAACTAATGGATTGTTCTGTGTGCCTCCCTGCTTTTTCCTCATGAGCCAGGGATTGTTCCTGTTTGTCAGATTTCTTCTTGGCTGTTTCAAGACTCCTCTGTTCTCTACTTGTAACAACTAGAGTATGGTGTGCCATGGTGGCAATCTTTTCTCACCAAACCCATTTGAGGATTTTATGTTTCTTCTGTACCCATTTATTTCCCAAGATTGCATGAGCTGAAAACTTCTCTGATTGTGTTATCTTGTTACTTTTATATTTCCTGTGGCCCTAGGTTGAGTTTTGAATAGTCCATGAATTAACTGTCCATATCCTTTGTAAAACTGTATTCTCCTGAAGATTAATCCTTGAGGTATTGATTCATTACACAATGTTGATTTAGTTCAGGCTGGGTGCCATAATATAGTATCCCTATGTTGCTTTAGGAGTAAATAATAGCTTTGGGTACATTGTGGAGTTGGAGGTGCCTACTCTGTAGAGGCCATACAGGACTAGAGACATTATATGGTTCAGATGTGTGTGGAATGCATACCTATGGGGGAGATTTACACCTGTGTGGTATTCTGTAGAAAATGTTGCACTGGGAGCATAGTGGACCTTAGTCACTATAGAGACAATGTTTGGGTTTAAAATGGCTTTTGTCATGTAAGGCTCCAACAATATTGTGGGAGATGCAGAATGTTTCATTATTCTTGGTGGTAGCACAGAGATACAGGTGATTATTGTTAAGAAGAAAATGATAGACACATACCATACCTACTTGATGCCATGGTGGACATACAGATTTACAACTGTCTGGCCATGGAAGACAGAGTGGCAGTTCTCATTTACAGTAGTGATGTGAGGCCTCATCAAGATGCTAATATCCTAGGTCCAAAGTTTTCTCATTTCTTGTGACCAGCACCCCTGTCCCTTTCTATGATAAAATACTTTTCTCCTGTAATGTAGCTTACCATGTTGTCTTAATTACTGAGTGTTAAAATTTTTCTGATGGACCAAGTTGGTTTCATGAGACTGCATTCTCCTATACTACTGTGAGAAAGATCTGTGTGATCCCTGGTATTGGATTGTATGAGGTTTTTGGTCACTATGTTAGTATGAATTCACAAAATATGCCCCTCCTGATGATGTACTCATTCTTAGGCTCTGAAGATTTCTGAAGAGGCAATGTGAGTTTCTTCTCTAAATTCAAATTTGTATACAGATGAAGAAGTAGCTCTCTAAATGGACTTGAATGTTGTAACTGTGGAACTTTCCTGCAGCCAGAATTTTCAGGGTCTCGACAGATGAAGTTTTATGTGTATTTGCTGTTCTTCTTCTCTCTGTAGAAAGGAATTCCCATCCTTCTTACCCAGCTGAGGATCCAGAATCATAGTTGTGGTCCGTGAGATTTTCTCTGCTTTTTTTTTTTTTTTGTCTTTTTTTTTTGTCATTGCCTCAGGCTTCTGGACATTATGAGGTAACACTCTTATCTGATAAACTCATAGTGCAGATATTAAACTTGTGCTTTGTTTGTTGCTTGTGGAGGACAAGTTCTATCAGCTAACTTTGAATCTTCTAAATTATTTGTGCACGTGCACACTCGTGTGTGTGTCTGTGTGTGTGTTACGTGCACACACATGCTCTAATGTATTTGTATACATGAGTGTGTGCTGCTGAGACTTGATACAAATGATCCACAATTTGAGTATATCCTCAAGCCCCTAAATTCTATACACATGTAATTTTATTTCTCACACCTCACTAAGGTAGGTTATCTTATTATATCATCTTATAAATAAAAAAGAACATGATCATCAAGTAAATTTTACAATGACAAATAGCTAGCATAGAATATTCCATACATCTATATGAATCAAAAGCCCATGACAACCACCTCACCAACAGGTGAATGAATGATATTGCAACATTGGTTTAGAAAACTCAAGTAAATATAATCAGATTTATCTTATCTTTTACTTCCTGTGTATTATCACGATACAAAAACATTTAATATTCTGTGTCTTTTGAAATGTCTCGGTAAATTTTAGTAGTCCCCACACTTTCTGCTTAAAATATGTACATATCAAATATGTACATATCGGCTTGAGTGATATTTAAGAGCTCACACATTGGTAGATCATTCTTAGAAGTTGTTAGTATTCAACATTGAACACTTTTATTGTTCTACACAAAACTATTGCCATACTAGGAAAAATGAGTAAAAAAAAAAGGGATGAGGTGCTTTTATTTAGTTTCTGTATAAACTAAGTAGAGTTCCTATGACTGAAACCTTTTAGATAAGATATTTTAATTATTTTGAGCAAAATATGTGGTTTTCTTTTCATTTGGAGAAGTGTATAAGAAGAACTATAGAATTGGTAAGGAAATAATTGCCTTTAATGAGCAATAGATGAAAGATAAATATGCAAAAGGACTCTCTAAGGAAAGATGACCATGCTTATAATCTAAAAACAAGAACATAGAATATGAGGCTGAATAAATGGGCATACCTTTATTGAGGGTACATTTTCATAGGACATTTGAATTGTAGAGAAAATGGGAAATACATTGGGAACATTTGAATGACAAAGTTATTAAAGGTAATCATGAATATGCTAAAATAATAGTGAATGCCACCCACTCAGTGATGCATATAGCAGTAGATTCTGGTAACCCAGAGATAAATATGTGAATAATAGTAAATATTAGATTGGAACAAGTATCCATGATGGTTGCAGCAAGCTGCACTTTGGTAGGCTGAAACTCCAAACCACACAGTTTGTGGGAGAAACAGGATTTATTTGAATCTTACAGATCCAGAGGAAATTCCATAATGGAAGAAGAGGCTGGTCCTCTTTCACAAACAGATCCAAGCAGAGACACAACCACACAGCAAACACCACAAGCAAGAGCAAAACTGCTAGCAAAATAGCAAGGGATATAGGCAGAGTTCAAGAACTCTACATACCTTTAGGCTGGAAATTTGATCTGTCCTAAACACACCTTTGGGCTGGACCCCAGGATCAGCCCCCCAGTGATACCTCTTTCAGTCCAAATTATAATGCTTTAATAAAACTCCTGAGGCTATGGAGGACATTCATTCAAACTACCACAATGGTCATTATGGTAGGTATAAAAAAGTGAATATTGAGGGATAGATGAAAGAGATTGAACTGTTCGAGGGTGTGGAACCTGAGGGAGGGGGCAATATATGCAAAACCAAATACAAAATGAATTGTTACCATAGAAACCTTCCTGGATAGGGGACTGTCGGGCTCCCCACCCCCAGGCAGGTAGTGCTGAGGAAGGACCAGGCCCGCTGGTTCCTCCCAAGGGGTTGAGGAGGAGGGTGGGTGTCGACGGCGAGGAACACACCATGCCAGGAGTCTTGTCAAAGCAGAATCTCACTTTATTGTAACAAGCAGGTGTTTATATAATGTTGAGAACAAAGGCAGGGATCTTAGGAGGGGATAAGGTGTAAGGGCCAATAGCATACCGTAATTTTGAAATGATTGGTTCTAAATGCGCGAGAGAGAACTCTAACTTTCTATGCGGAAGTAGCAGGCCAGAGGCCATTAGGCATCTTGCTGAGTCATAGCTGGCCAGAGACAGGTGGCCAAACTTTAGCTAGGCTTAGGAATTTCCACCAGGCTTCATGTCTGGGCCTCTCAAGGCCCAACAGGGGACTAAAAGGTATAACTCTCAATAGAAGCATGGAGGGATAATCTGGATAGAGTGGGATAAAGACCAACACTAAATCATTTGGCTCTGGCTTACAACTCCTTGTACTAGAAATTGGATACCATCCAGGTTGAACTGTTGATTAGAGATACCTATGTGGTTTCTAAAACAAGTCAGCGTTCTTTCAGAACACTTGACTACCCACCTCAGGTAAGATGAAGGTACTAAAACACTGTCAGTGCAGAACATCAAGAGATCCAGCTGAGGGCTGGAGAGATGGCTTAGCGGTTAAGTGCTTGCCTGTGAAGCCTAAGGACCCCGGTTTGGGGCTCCATTCCCCAGGACCCACGTTACCCAGATGCACAAGGGGTCTCACACATCTGGAGTTCTGTTTGCAGTGGCTGGAAGCCCTGGCATGCCCATTCCCTCTCTCTTTCCATCTGCCTCTTTCTCTGTCTGTCACTTTCAAATAAATAAATAAATAAAAATTAAAAAAAAAAAACAGGAACAGAATTAAAAAAAAAAAAAGATACATCCAGCTGAATCTGAAACTAAGCCAGTTCCAGATTGTTAGCCTGCATAATGCTAAATAGTGTTACATGAGCTACTGGGGCAAAATGGCCAACAGCCTTGTGAGCAAGCAGAGGACATTGCTATATGAAAACAATCAACCTGACAATATGTAAACAACTGTGAAGTAGTGGTACACAGCCGAGGTGGGCAACTAATGGCTCTTTGATTGGCTATGAGATCTGCTTAGTGAAAAGGAAGCCATAATGGGAACTAGGGACCAAGTCAGAACCCTATGGAGACCAAGATAATGGACTCCAATGAGAATCTCCCACTAGCTGTCATCCAAAAGTGAGGCTACACCAATCAAAATTTCTCTAAATTAAGAATGCTTATCCCATTTAACCTATTCTGTTCTCAATATCACTTGGAAAACCAGTTTTCCTTTTCAGAAAATAGCGGGAATCGAGCACATCCATAATCTACCACCAGGACAGGAATAGACAGCTGACTCCCTGACAGGACATGAGCCACCCCTCACACAGAATCTAGGGCCCATGTGAAACCACAGAAGAAATGGAAATATGGCCAAGGGTCCTGCTCCAGCCACGAGCCTGATAACCTGGGCCATGATGATGCAGACAGAGCCTGAGGATACTCAAAACACACCAAAAAAGAAATCTAAAAGCTGCTGAGACCTGAAAACTAAAATAGAATTAAAGCACACCCACCAAGGCCCAGGGAAATTTGTTGAAGGGGAGAGGAGAATGAATGTAAGAGCCACAAGGTGGGAAGGAATATCCAAATACGTAGCCCTCCCTACAATGACTGCTGCTCTCACAACTCATAATCTGCAACTATATGGTGAATATCAGCGACCATACTAAAGAGGGCTCTCAGTGAAGTGGGGGCAGAAAGGAAAGGAATGATGGTACCAACATATAATGTGTCCATACAATGTTTCTACTTAATAAAAAAAAAAAGAAAGTCAAAAGGGGCCTGGTGAGATGGCTGAAGAATTAACACACTTGCTTGTTAAAGCCTTCCAGCCTTGAATGTCTTCAAGAGATTAATTAAAAAAGTAGAAATTAAGTGCCAAAGGACTGGTATATTAAAATAGCATCATGGAGATAGAACATGCATAGGTGCAGAGATAGAGAGTAGGGATCCAAGATATTTTTAGAAAACAGGTCCCTTGCATTCAGTATTTCAGAGATGAAACAATTATATGTGAAGAAAGTAATACAAGATAATGGAGGAATTGATAATGTTACATAAAAATGAAGAAAATGCAATCACATTTATTGGATATTTTTCATTTTCTTTTATTTGCCAGTGCACTTGAGGGGATATAAAAAATATTATAGCACCAAGCACATCTGTAGGGTATATGGAGAAAGTTTTCTTGGAGATACAGCAAATTACACATACAAAAATGTGAGCAATATAGAGAAAGATACCTCTGTGATAAACTTAGTGCTATAGTTAACCCACATTGTTTAAGTTGGCTATGTGAGGTAATCAGGAACCTTTTCTTTTTTTTTTTTCTGCCCTCTTTTTTTTCTCAATTTTTATTAATATTTCTTTATATAGGTTTGAGAAAATCAATATGCAACAGAAAATTAATAAACTTTTGGTATTTAACTCTGGTAAATTAGAGATATAGTTGGCTCTGTTGCTTATTCTTAGTTCTTTAAACTAAAAATATATAAGGAGAACTGTTTGTGTAATAGAATAAAAAAATCATCTAAGAATACCCTCAGGACCCACGTAAGCCAGATGCACATGGTAACACATGTGTCTGGAGTTTTTATTTTTATTTTTTGTAGTGGCTGGAGGCCGTGGTGCATCCATTCTCTCCATCTCTCTTTCTAAGTCTCTCTCTCAAATAAATAAATAGAGATAAAATATTTTTTAAAAATCACTGTTTAGACTAATGTCCTAAAGCATTTTCCTTATATTTTCTTCTATTGTTTTCATTAGTTTGGGGATTTTATTTAGTTTCTTATCAAACTAAATGACTTCCATGAAGCAACACTCAAAAGAGTATATAGTTGACTTACTGACTGGGGGAAAGTATTTACACTCTAAGAACCTGTCAATTGAGTAACTAGAAGATTAGAAAAGAAACTCAAAGGACCCAATCACAGCAAAACAAACAGCTTAGTTAAGGGGCTGGAGAAAGATTGCTCAGTGGTTAAGGCACTTACCTGCCAAGGTTAGTGATGTAGATTTGATTCCCCTTATCCATGTAAAGCCAGATGCTCAAAGTGGTGCATGTATCTAGAATTCATTTACAGTGTTTAGAAGCCTTAGCATGCCCATTCTCTCCCTTCCTGCCTCTCTCTCTCTTTCTCCTCTTTTCTTTTCTCTTTTTTCTGTCTTTCTCCACTTGCAAATAAGTACATAATAAACAAACAATTAAGGTAATAAATCCACTGAAAATTTTAGATTTTAGTTGATGTTTTTCAAAAGAAGACAGAAATAGCCAATGATGGGCTGGAGAGATGGCTTAGCAGTTAAGCGCTTGCCTGTGAAGACTAATCTGGTTCAAGGCTCGATTCCCCAGGACCCACGTTAGCCAGATGCACAAGGGGGCACATACGTCTGGAGTTAATTTGCAGTGGCTGGAGGCCCTGGCGTGCCCATTTTCTCCCTTTCTCTTGCTCTCTCTCTCTCTCTCTCTCTCTATCTATCTATCTATCTGCCTCTTTCTTTCTCTGTCTGTTACTCTCAAATAAATAAATAAAAATAAACAAAAAAGCAATAAAAAAGTAACAGCCAATGAGTATATATGATTTTCTACCACTGAGCTACTTAAATATATGATTTATAATGCCAATGATAATTAGGGAAATTCAATTCCACATGGATATTGAGGAGAAAGACCTGTGATGCAATCCTAGTGAGACTATCAATTAGCAAGACCACTAGGGAGAACTTTATGAAATATATTAAAATAAGATTAGTACATTATGTCGCTATTCCAACTTGAGATAAATGTCTAAAGACAATACCTTCTAACAACAAAATATCTACATGTTTTTGTTTGCTTCTGCATTATACACAATTATTAAGATATAGAATAAACATGAACATTGATCAACAGATGAATAAAGAAATGCTCTTTGCAGCAATAGATGGTTTCAGTTTGGATACCACTTTTATTGAGAATTTTAGTACTGTAATTTGATCATATTGCCTTCCAATTTTGTCCCTCTTCCCCCTCCCATATTCCACTGTGCACCCTCCTCTTTCCAAGTAACCCTTCTATTTGATGTCTCATTTTATTTCTGTCCATCTTCATTCTCTATGTCAAAATGTTGATGGGTTTTGGATTGTGAAGTTCTTGAGGGGGTAAGGACAACAATCATGAGATCATGAATGAACCCATCCATTCATGTGCCGAGGAGAGTACCCCAAAGTACTCCTTCTCACCTTGTAACTTTTATATTCATTCTGCTCCCACCTCTGCAATGTTCCCTAAACCATGGAGGGCATGATAGAGATATCTATTTCATGTTGATCTCTCAAGTACCTCTTATTTTTAGCCTTTTATTTGATGATATGTAAATTTCCTCAGTGAGATTACCAGAAACTGAGATCAAGGGAAACTGGTTTGTCTTCTAGATTCTTACCTGAATTGTAATCTAGTTGCAAATTTTTGGGAACAACTTAAAAATGGTTTGGGGTCTAGAGCTAAAGAAAGCACTGTTGTCAGGGAAATGTTGCCTTAGGAGAGCTACCTTGTGAATGTTTTATTAGTTTCTTCAGTGTTGGGTCACCTATAGCTACTTTTATTCTAGAAATTTGGCTGCCAACTAAACATTATTTTGGGGTCAAATTTTGATCTCAGGTAATGGGAATCCATATAGCAAGTGTCTCTAGAAATGTATATTTGATTTTGGTCACTGATTGTGGCTTCTTCTATTATTTTTCTTGCTTGTATAGATTTTCCATGATAAAGAAATGTGAATTTGACATTTGTGTTTTGTATATTTTTCAAAGGTAAAATTCATATTTGTAATAAAAGTTTAAATGAGATGTGCCTCCTTAAAGTAGTTTTTAAATGTTGGGTAATGTATTAATTAAAATAGATCAACTACTTGCAAAAAGTATTGCTTTTTCTGTTTTCTTTTTTCTGTACTTTTGGGGTTCACTTGTAAAGGCAGATGATGGATCTGGGTTTTTTTGTTAGTTATGTACACAGTATATATACAGTCATGTTGATACCATCATTAGCCTCCTCCCTGTCCTCCCACCTCTGCAGGGACCCTCCTCGTTGGGGAATATGAGTCATGCATTGTGGGGTTAGCCATCAGTTATGGGTAAGAGGCAATGTCTCTGTGCATAATGACCCAATGTGTGGCTCTAACATTCTTTCCGCCTCCTCTTCCATAAATTTCCCTGAGCTATGTTGGGTTCATTTTAGGTCTGCTTCCGTTATGAGGTCTTGGGAGCCTTTGTATCTCTGGATATCTGGCTTCGTAGGAGCTGAGTGTTCTCTGTGTCTATCTCTGTCATTCTTGTGCTAGTACCCGGTTTGCCAAGGAAGCAGCACTCTTGCTCATTTCCCCAATTACACTTAGTTTTAGCTGGGGCCCTGTTTAGGTGTGATGGGCTGGTTCTCTCCTTAGGATCTGCATCCATCTGAAAAAGAGAAGCAAATTCTCCAAAGGAGAGTGAAGTTAGCACCAGATAAATGGGATCTGATTTTTAAAAATACTCAGAAAATGAAGATTTTCATATGTGCAAAAGTTTAGCGTCAAGCCTGTATCACAATATATCAGTATATGTGTACATCATTAATCAAAGCAAATATTATTATGGAAGTAGTATTAGCTTTCACCACATTTAATTTCCTTTTTGGTTATTATTAATGAATTTAATCATGTGTTATATACATACTGTGAAAATCAATCATCAAAAAGCTGAATAAAATAAATGGTGAACTGGTAGCTGATAACTTTTTTGTTTTTATTTATTTATGTTGATATGCATCTTATCATTTAACAGATCCATATGAATTCTTTTTTGTGTATGGTCCTTGTGAAATGATTCTAAGGACATTTCCTGAAGTGTTGATTCAATTTCACAGAGAGTTTCATGGAGAGTAGAAAATTGAATGACAAGTTTTAATTTTTCAGAGGTAATTAATACCAACTTTCCTTGTTAATCCAAAGCTCCATGTGGAGGATGCAAAAATAGCTTGCTTCATTTAATATGCATAACAGATGCCATTATATTTCTACACATCTGAATAGTGTTTTCATATTGTTAAGAATTGAGTGCAGTATTTCAATCTGAATTGTTGCAGAGTTTTTTTTCAAGTCAATAATACAAGCTTACAAAATTAAAATGCACTACTTGTGTCAAACACAACAAAATCATTGTTTGTTTATTTTTTAAGGTGCTAATAAAAAAGATTAATGATACTGCTGGATAATGAAACAATCTGCCAAGAGGCAAGCCCCAGAATATAGAGTGGCACAGTAGCAAGGAGAGTAGAGAAAAAAAAATATTTTCCTTCCTGAATACATTCAACAGAATTCATTTTACCACTTGTCTGGCAAGTAGGGCCTGAAAGAGTTGCCTTTTGTTTCTATGTTGCTCAAATGTCTTGGAAACTATTTACTTCCAGACAGGAAGCATTTGCATTTGAAGAGATTTGTTGTCAAGTAATCAATAAGCATATTTGACCTCCATAAAACTCTGTTTCCTAAACAAAGACATACACTCTTACACATAGTATGCGTAGCAACAGATGATTAATAGAGACCCCAGTCATTCAAATTAATGACAGTATTCTAAAGATAAAGAAGCATGTAACCAAACAAATTAAAGTTTATTAAGGTCAATGAAAGACGGTGTGATAAAGCTTTTTAATTAAGCAGCCTCTTCAATCCCATGCATCAGAACAGAATTTCATACTTTTATATGCAAAAAAAACAAAGAACCTTCTTCATTCTTCCCATTATTAAATAAAGTTGCAAAAGGGCCTTAGAAGGCTATCCTTGATTGACAATTGTATCAGTAACTTTCTCATTGTTAAATAAAACCTAAGCAGAAGCAATTTTGGGAAGGAAAGAATTTAATTTGGCTTACAGTTCCAAAGTGTAGAGTTCATGATGGCAGAGGTAACATGACAGGAGTGGGAACTGGCATCACACTATAGCATAGGAAATAGAAAGAGAACACCAAGTAAAATAGGGCCATAAACCTCAAGGCCCACCCTCTTGTAACCCACTTTCTCCATCAAGGCTCTATCTCTTAATGCTTCCACATTCTTTCTGAACAGATCTACCAGCAGGAGACCAAGTGTTCAAACATATGAGCATATGGGAGGCATTTTGTACTTAAACCACAACAGTTCTGTGCCTGGTGATATTTAATATTTAGAAAATTATTTTTTAATTCCACTAATGATGAAAATGATGATGAGCATATGTCTGGTGATTTAGACACTTAGACATATATTTGATACCTGTCTTTGCATCTCTTTATTGTACTACATTCACACAAATTTCATAGTGATTATCACAGATGAGTAAGTAAAGGTACAAAAATTAATGTTCCAGTGGACCCATACTTTTGTATGATGTATCCTCTGATTTTGAAGTCATTGCTTTTGAAGTTTGGTCCCTGATTCAGCAGTACTAACTATGGGTAAGATCCAGGGATATGTTTTAATAAGCACTGCATGTAAAACTTATGAACATCTACCAAAACAATAGTAGCTATTACAGACAATAGTGTTGATATATATCACTACTCTATCCATATATTAACCTTCCTTGGTAGTTTAGTATTCTCCAGAAAAAAATAACAAAACAAAAACGACCAAAACAACAACAATAACAGCAAAAACAAGTGCACAACTGCACTTGAATCATGTAAGGATTAAAATAGTGCAAAAAATACAGACATCTGGCTTCATGTTTATGAACTAAAATACACAGGCTTTAGTTTCATTATCTTCAAGGAGACATAGATTGTTTAGATTATATCCAAACTCCTTTTGGCTCTGGGCCTAATGTTTTCGTTTCTGAAACGGAATACTTGATACTGGGTCATGGATAATGAACAGAAATTTATTTTTCACAGGTATGGGGTCTGGAAAGTCTAAAATAAAGTTGAAGGCAGGTTATGGTACCTCATGAGAACCTCTTTCTGCTTCCAGGATGGTTCCTCCATGCTGCATCTTGGAGGGTGAAGGGATACTGTTTTCTGCTATAGTAAAGATGAGAGGGTAAGAAGTGACAAGCTCTTACAGGTGCTTTTTTATCATAGTAGTAAGTCATTCATGTAGAAACAGATGCCTATTTATCTAAAAACCATCAAAAAGACTCAATGTCTCAACACTCCCACTGGGGATTAAGCTTTCAACACATGAATTTTGGTGAACATACTCGAAATACAGAATTTAATAGTGGTATTAACTGCTTGGAATATACATATATATAATGTATGTTTAGAAATGTCTATAGAAGCCGGGCGTGGTGGCGCACGCCTTTAATCCCAGCACTCGGGAGGCAGAGGTAGGAGAATCGCCGAGAGTTCGAGGCCACCCTGAGACTACATAGTGAATTCCAGGTCAGCCTGAGCCAGAGTGAGACCCTACCTCAAAAAACCAAAAAAAAAAAAAAAAAAAAAAAAAACACGAAATGTCTATAGATCTGTGCCTTCACTTACTGAATGACACTGGCTAGTGAAGAATCACTACACAATTTTATCAGGTACATTTTGTTACAGAGAACAAATACCTGCCCAGAACAAATTAGGAAGAAAAGGTTTATTATTGTATTACAATTTCCAGGACAGTATCATGGTGGGGAATACATGGTGGCAGGACTGGAAAGCTACCATAACATTGAAATCAGGAAGCAAAGAACAAGTAGGAAACAGGATTGGGCTATAAAACTTCAATGCTTGCCCCCAGTGATCTACTACCTCTAGCAGGGTTTCACTTCCTAAAGGCTCCAAAATTCTTCCCAAGGAGCCCCACCAACTTGGGTCAAATGCTCAAATATAAGAAGCTATGAGGGGATTTCTATATTCTACCCACTAAAGATAAGACTACACTTTCAGAAGTCATTTCTATAGTTCAAACTATAAAAGATACAGTCAGTACAGCAATGTGCTGGTTGGGTTGTGTTTACTTATCTTCCTTCGTCCTTACTTTAAAGCAACCAACTCTTCCCCTCATATACTAAATATTCAACTCCACAGTCATACTTTTCTAACAATAACAGGGCATTAGTTTCAGACAGTTCATGTATAAAATTCTTTTTAAAAATCTATTTATTTATTTATTTGACAGAGAAAGAGGGTGAGAAAGGGTGAGAGAATGGGCATGCTGGGGCCTCAAGACCCTGCAAATGAACTGTAGATGCGTGCTCCCCCTTGTGCATCTGCTTAATGTAGGTTCTGGGGAATTAAACCTGGATCCTTTGGCTTTGTAGGGGAATGCCTTAACTGCTAAGCCATCCCTCCAGATCCATGCATAAAATTCTTGTAATGAAGAGGACAAATCATTCAGAATAAAATGAATGAAATGACTTTTAAGAATTTCAGCAAGTTGTTAAACCTACGAAAAATTTTAAAATGCATATAAAGCTATGTATGTTACATTTCTTTTTTAATTTTTAAAAGAGTGAAAATATTAAAATAATATTTTTATATGAAATGGTTTGGCCAATTCGTGTTTAATGTTAATATAAATGTCATATCATACCTTTAAAATGGTTCCTTTTAAAATTGACATTTTAAAAGTGATTCCTCTTTTAAAGAAAAGTCTAAAAGGAAATGTGCAATATGAAAGCTTAAAATTAATTTATCATACAACTATGCCTCTGGGTAATGATTATCATGCAAAACTGACCAAAGAAAAGATAAGAGAATAAATTGTATTTTTAAGGACAAACAGTAAATAACAGAGACAGAAGTTGAACCTAGTTTTGACAGGAAAACATAGCTCATATTCACAGTCTGAATTCTACATATTTACTACTATGTTAACTATACTATGAAATTATCTTTGTTTTGTATATTGAGCCAGAGTTTCACTGAGCATAGATTCTCCTTGAATTTATTATGTAGGCCAGGCTGGGTTTAACTCCTGATTCCACTCTTTCTTGCCTCACAAGAATTGCAACTACAGGAATGCAACACCAACCAGAAAGTTAAAAATACGAAAAGGAATAAGGAATAATGCTTTGGTAATTACCACCTACTTTTATAAATCTGAATAAGCATTACATTTACTGCTTTTAAAAATACTCATAAATATAGTTGAAGCCCAACTCCTACCAAGTTCTCTTTCCTGTCGTTTTCATAGACTTTGCTTTTTCCTGAGGCCAATGTGATTTTTGTACTTGCATTTACCTAATCTGTAGTCTCAGAGTGTAATTATATACACAGAAACAAACAAGGAAGGCTCAGCACAATCAAGTGAGCCATTAAATGATAGTGGCTCTGAGATCTGTGAACTTCATAGGGGAGTAGCTTTCATAAATAAACACATTAATAAATAACAAAGTCACTAACAACTGTGAGTGCATATGCTAAAGGCAAGTCTCTAAAGTAGCATTTGCTCTTTTACTTACTATACCTATTGCCATCTACTGTCAATCATTTGAATGCAACTACTGGGAAATATGCTCTTCAATAATAATAGCTCTTGAGCTAGGCGTGGTGGCCCATGCCTTTAATCCCAGCACTCGGGAAGCATAGGTAGGAGGATCGCCACAAGTTCAAGGCCACCCTGAGACTACATAGTGCATTCCAGGTCAGCCTGGGCTAGAGTGAAACTCGACCTCAAAAAAAAAAATAATAAAAGCTCTTAAATGGAATATTCTTAGTTATTTTAAATGATCTTTACTTTGTTCTTACTGGCTACCAACATAAAATTTATTGGGGTCTGGTGTTCTGCTCAGACCAACTTTGAGACTAGTGAGACAACTGATGAATGGTAGCTCAGGGACTAAAACTTAGGGTCCCAAGTGCCCAGTGATGCTATTTTCACAATATCATGTTAGGACTAGTCACCTTCTTCACATGGCTGACCCAGGGCACCAGATTATCTACTTCCTAAACTATAATAGTTTCTATAACCAAATCTTTGAATTGGGATATTTAAGGTCTCAACTGAAAAGGTCACTGTACTATCTGAGTGTGATAACTAATAAATTATTATCCTTAATTTGTCACATTTTCAGATTAGTCACTAGTCACTGCAAGGCCTGTAGGTATATTAACAAGAGCTTGATGACCTTTGAGAATCAGAGGCATCAAAGGAAAGATGAACTCAAGCTTTCATAACTACTTAAGGAATGTCAACTCATTTTATATAATGAAGATAATGAAGAAAAGCAAATCTTCAACAGGTTGTACCTGTAATTCTCACACTCTGGAGACTGTGAGAGAAAAACCTCCAATTCAAGGTCACCATGGATTATGTAGTGAGCTCTCAATTCAAGAAAAATAATCAAAAGCACACACAAACAAACTTTATTTCAACACTAAAATATATCTGGAGAATAATTTCTCTGAATTTCTTCTTTCCCTCCCTATTTTTACAAAGTTGGAGAGCTGCATGACTCATCAACAACAACTCTGTAATTTTGTTGTGTAGCTATTTCCTCTAAATCCAGTATTCCTTCCTTGAAGGAAGATGGAGGATCTGGAGGCTCAGGGAGCTAGTGAAACTTGCCAGGCTCAGGAAAGTCACAAAGTGTTTTAAGATTCATGAGGCCCCGTCCCCTGGTTATATAAGTAAGTAATTTCTGTAGAGAGGAGACACTTTGATAGAGTTACCTATAGATTGTAGATGGAGCTCCAAGGACATAGCTTTTATGAGATCTCACCCATGCAAGAGTTGGTGTTCTGATAATATAGCTGCCTTTGAGTCATCCTGTAAGTACACCCTGTAAACTTATTGGTTTTTCCATCTTTGAGTGGAATCATATTATGGAGGAAAAGAAAATATTTTATTGCATTATAAAAAGGAAAACAATATTCATACATATAATAGCCTGGATGAAACTGCAGAGAATTATGTACAATGAAAAAATTCATCCAGGTTATGCTTTGTATGATTCCATTTACACAACATTTTTAAAATGATACAATAATAATGGAGCTGGAAAAAATGGCTTAGTGGATAAGGTACTTGATTGAAAGCCGGATGGCCTGGGTTTGATTCCCCAGTGCCCATGTAAATCCAGATGTATACATGGAACATCTGGTGTAAATTCTTGGAATGTCCATTCTGTCTCTGTCTCTCTCTGTCTTTCTCTAAAATAATTTTTTTTTTGTTTTTTTGAGGTAGGGTCTCACTCTGGCCCAGGCTGACCTGGAATTAGCTATGTAGTCTCAAAGTGGTCTTGAACTCACAGCTATCCTCTTACTTCTGCTTCCCGAGTGCTGGGATTAAAGGCATGCACCACCACGCCCAGCTAATAAATATTTTAAATGATGCTATAATCAAAGCAGAGATTGGTTTGTCTTTCAAAGTTTAATGAGGTGATGAATATGGAAGGAAATTAAGAAGTAAAATAAAGTGACAACAGGTAGTATTTTTTTGATGATAAGAAAAATTATCTAGCTTGTTGCTGATAATGCCAATATACTAATTTTACAGTGATCCCATAGTTTTGTATGATACAGTGAATATAAGAAACTGGATAATGTACATATGGAAACCATATTTTGAATAGCTGAATGGGAATCAACAATTATCTTTAAATAAAATCAAAAAGTTACAGAATGCAATTAAAGCACAGTTTGTTTGATAACACAAGTGAAGAGGTGATTCTAGGCTGGAATCAGGAGAACTTCAAAGAAACAACAAGACATGGGAGAGGGACATTCCAAGTAGAAATGTCATTCTGCTGCAGTGTAGACCATGGATTAGAGTAAGCTCTTTAGTTGATATTGAAATATAGTATAAGTGGCTATTATAATTTCAAGAAGTAATGAGAGCCTGATGTTATGAATGTGTCCCATTTAGTTATGCTGGTCATTCAAGGGATTCAACCATATGACATAAAGTGGAAGGTAGTCTGAATAATGGACAAAAATAAATGACTATGATTCATTAAGCAATATTTTGTATATTTTAGTAGTGCGAAAAAACATTAGATCATTATAACTTAGCAAAGACTGGGAAAAAATTAGTGCAGTGTCATATAGAGCATATCGAAATTAATTTTTACATAATACATATTTTCACAAAAATTAATTGATGCCAATTCATCTGTCAAAAAATCAAAGAAAATAGTTGGTCCCTGTAAATCTTCCATTTCCAACACATATTCAATATAGAGTGCCTAGAGAAAAATAAAACTATCACAATCACCTATATATCCCCTTTTACTCATGTATTTCTCAACACAATGAACATTAATTACATTCTACATGATGAATACATAGCAATGGAAGATTTGTTTCATCCAAACTAGAGTTATGGAGGCCTTAAGAACTATACCTATTTATTGAATATTTTAATTAGTATTTCATTGTACTATTTGGTTTTTAACTAAGAGATAAAATTGTATGTATTTATCATATTCAGTGTGTTTTTTGGAGTATATATTTCTGGCAGAATAAATTCTGCCTATGCACTTTATATCAGCATTACATTAGGTAAATCATCTCTCTTGCTCTCATTAGCTTCCTCGTCTTTTTTAAAAAAGAAAATAATCTTACCTACTTTGCATCACTTTAATGTTTCTACATCTAGAGAATATCTGTCATATTTCCTCAGATGCTTTGTGTAGTCACATCTAGTATCTCTGCTATCAAGCTTGTACAATTAATTTCCTTACCTTTCTGCACTTAGAAGTTTGACTTCCTTATTTCATGCAGTCTCTACAGGTAGTTTCACAAAAACCCTACTAGACTTTCATCAGAACCCTATATGCTAAGGGCTTGAGACATCTGTCTCTAATGCATGTGCTACATTGATACCATATTCAGGTTTATTTATAAGTGCTTCTTGGAGTTTCTCCCCCCCCCCACCGTCTGTGTTTCTCTCTCTCTCTCTCTCTCTTGGTTTTTGAAGAAGAGACTCAACCTAGTCCAGACAGACCTAGAATTCATTCTGTAGTCAAGGATGGCTTTGAGCTCACAACAGTCCTCCTAACTCAGACTACCAAGTACTGAGATTAAAGGTGTGAGCTGCCATGTCCAACTTCATGTTAGAGCTCTCATCTGATATTATTGAAGGAATATCAAGCTAAATATGAATAAAAAATAATCATCTTATTTCCAAAAATTCTGTTATTTATTTGTTCTTTTCTAGCCTATTGTCACAAACACAAAATCCAATAATTCTGTATTAATTTGAAAATATGTTTGAATCATCATACCTCCCCAATCAACTATGATCAGGATCCTGAGATATACAGATAAGCCTATAAAGTATAATGTAAACTTCACATATATTTTTCAGTGAGCATTGTTATGCACTAAATTTGTGTCATATATCCTTATGGTGACCTTTGTCTTTCAAATTTGGGGTGACTTTGCTTCACTAATATAATTCTTTCCAGGCCTATTATTTTTTTTTTATTTTTTTATTTTTTATTTTTTTTTATTAGTCAGTTCTGTATTCAGCAAATACAGTCAGTTTGGTACCATTATTAGGCTCATCCATGACCTACCCCCTCCCCTTGGCCCCTCCTTGTTGAGGTATATGGGTCATGCATTGTGGAGTTAGCCCACAGTTATGGGTAAGCTAAATGTCTCTGCATATCAATACCCAACATGTGGCTCTGACATTCTTTCTGCCCCCTCTTCCGCAAAATTTCCCTGAGCCATGTTGCGTCTGCTTCACTGATGAGGTGTTGGGGGCCTCTGAGGCTCTGGCTCTCTGATTTGGTAGGAGTTGATTTTTCTCTGTGCTGATCTCCTTCCCCCTTGTGCTGGTATCTGGTTCATCAGGAAAACAGCCCCCTTGCTTGTTCCTCCAATTTTTCTTAGTTTCAGCCGGGGCCCTTTTGAGGTATGATGGGGTGGCTCTCTCCTTAGGATCTACATCTATCTGAAAAAGAGAAGCAGATTCTCCAACGGAGAGTAAGTTAGCACCAGGACAAATGAGATAACCCTTACTTTTTTTTTATAGAGAATTTAATAGGTGTAGGCCCTCTTGTAGCCCACAATTGGTGGTAGCTTGATATTGGAGAGAGGGCTTATGTTTGGATATGGTTCTGACTTGTTTCCCAGCTCCAGCTATGGGTCCCATACCAGTGAGGCGATCAGTTAGCCAAATTGAGAGCAGTTGGTTCCCCACCATGGCTGTGTGCCACCACTGCACTTGTGTGGGCATCACAAGTTATTTGCTGCTTAGTAGGTTAGACCATGCGTTGCTTTGATAGATATTGGCCAACTTCCCCCAGTCGCCCATGTAGCACTTTCTGGCATTAGACATGCTGACTGTCTGGGGACTGACTCTCTTCCAACTTCCAGCCATGCCATTCTAATTTGCATGTCCATCACATAAGGTATCTTCAGCAGTAGGGTCTTACCACTAACCTTTGGTGGGTCATCAAGTACTCTGACAGAAATCTGTCTGTCTTTTAGGAAACCTTGTAGGTCTCTCTGATCAAAAGCTCATTGTGGATGATAGCCCCATGCTGGATCTGGGAGTTACAGGTCAGTGCCCACTAAGAAAATGAGGAAAAAGATAAAACTCAGCTTTAAAATTATATGAACACAAAACCAAACCTACAGAGAGTATTTCAGGAAATTCTCCACAGAGAAGAAAAAAATAATCAAACACAATTGCCTACAAGAAGCAGATCACAACAACCAAACTCAGAGTAGGCACAAAAAACTTCAATGTCCATGAAAACTCCAACCCACATTTACCATCACAATATGGCAGGGATCAAATCAAATCTCACAGTCATTACCCTAAATATTAATGGCCTTAATTTACCCATCAAGAGACACAAGCTAACAGGATGGATCAAAAAATTAGATCCCTCAATCTGTTGCCTTCAAGAAACCCACCTCACCATTAAAGACAGACATCTCCTCAGGGTGAAAGGGTGGAAAACAGTATTCCAAGCAAATGGGAATAAGAAACAAGCAGGTGTAGCTATATTAATATCGGATAAAATAGACTTCAAACCAAATATAATCAAAAAAGACAAAGAAGGACACTTCATACTTATCAAGGGAACAATCCATCAAGAGGATATTACAATCATAAATCTGTATGCACCAAACACAGGGGCACCACAGTTCATAAAACAAAACCTACTTGACAATAAAACAGAAATAACCACAAACACCATCATAGCTGGGGACTTCAATACACCATTATCAGTAATAGACAGATCATCCAAACAGAAACTCAACAGGGAAGTAAGAGAGCTCAACAAAACCATAGATCACTTAGACCTAACGGACATCTACAGAACCTTCCATCCCAAATCCACAGATTACACATTCTTCTCAGCAGCCCATGGAACATTCTCTAAAATAGACCATATATTGGGTCACAAAAACTGCCTCCACATATTTAGGAAGATTGACATAATTCCCTGCATGATATCAGATCACAATGCTATATTGCTAGAAATCAACAACAAAAGACCCACCAAGAATCCCAAAGGCACCTGGAAACTGAACAGCACACTTTTAAACAATAAATGGATAGTGGATGAAATAAAAAATGAAATTGCAAAATTTCTGGAATTGAACAACAATGAGAACACATCATACCAAAACTTATGGGACACAATGAAGGCGGTCCTCAGGGGAAAATTCATAGCACTCAATGCCTTCGTAAAAAAGACAGAAAGGTCCCAAATCAATAACCTAACCATCCACCTGAAGGCACTGGAAAAACAAGAAAAATACAACCCAAAGAGCTCCAGAAGGAAAGAAATAATTAAAATCAGAGCAGAAATCAGTGAACTGGAAACGAAGGAAACAATTAAGACAATTGACAAAACAAAGAGCTGGTTCTTTGAAAAAATAAACAAGATTGACAAACCCCTGGCCAATCTGATCAAGCAAAAAAAGGTGAAGCTTCAAATTAACAAAATTCAAAATGAAAAAGGAGAGATCACAACAGACATAAGTGAAATTGGGAGAATCATCAGGACTTATTTCAAAAACCTCTACTCAACAAAACTGGATAATGTGGAGGAGATGGATAAATTCTTGGATGCATACCATCTACCAAAGCTAAACACAGAGCAGATTAATCACCTCAATCAACCCATCACACTCATGGAGATTGAAAAAGTAATAAAAAACCTCCCAAAAAAGAAGAGCCCAGGACCAGATGGCTTCTCAGCTGAATTCTATCAAACCTTCATGGAAGAACTGACACCAATCTTCCTCAAACTGTGCCACACAATTGGTGAACAGGGAAAGCTACCCAACTCCTTTATGAAGCTAGCATCACCCTAATTCCAAAACCAGGCAGAGATGCCACAAGAAAAGAAAACTACCGGCCTATTTCCCTGATGAATTTAGATGCAAAGATCCTAAAGAAAATCCTTGCAAACCGAATCCAACAACACATCAAAAGCATTATCCACCTTGACCAAGTGGGATTCATTCTAGGAACACAGGGGTGGTTCAACATACGGAAATCTATTATTTTTTTCTTGCAAATTTCATACTTTAATTTTCCATACTGCTGAATAAAATTCCATTGTGCACATATACTATATTTCAATATCTATTTGCCCATTGAATGAGAATTTAGGCCAGTTCCATTTTTTGCTATTGTAAATATAGCAGCATTCATGTCCATGTGTGTGGACACTGGACACACGTGTGTATGGGGGCATACATGGTACGTGTACACATCTGTGTCGAAGTCAGAGGGCAATGTCAGGTGCCTTTCTCAGTCACATTTTGCATTATTTTTGAGACAGTATCTCTAGACAAGCTAGTCAGAAAGCCTCAGGACATCTACCTCACAAGTGCAGGGATTAAAATTGGGGCTGGAGGGATGGCTTAGCAGTTAAGGTATTTGCCTTCCAAGCCAAAGGACCCAGGTTCAATTCCCCAGGACTCATACAAGCCGGATGCACAAGGTGGCACATGCATCTGTAGTGTGTTTGCAGTGGCTAGAGGTTCTGGCATGCCCATTTTCTCTGTCTCTCTCTCTCTCTCCCTGACTCTCTCAAATAAATAAATAAATAAATAAATAAATAAATAAAAACTTGAAAAAATTGCTCCTCATGCCTACCTTTTATGTGGGTGTTGGCAATCCAAACTCAGTCCTCATGCTTGTGTGGCAAGCACTTGTCCCACTGAACTGTGTCCCAAGCCCCAATTTCATGGGTTTTAATGTACATTTAATTAATTAAGTTTGAGCATTTTTTCATATATCCATTCATTAGCTAGCAAGATTTCTTACTTGGTTTATTATCTTTCTATATTTATCAGTTGATTCTTATTGAACAGTTATGTTTTATTTGTTCACACATACATATGATAGTAAAAATTTGGCACATAGATATATACATATATAGATGCATCACAAATGACTTCTGTTATAACTATTTCACCAATTTTTAATTATTTCTTTTGTTTTACAAAAGTACTTATATTTCTAAATATGTGACTCTATAAACCTTATTTTCATTTTAAACACATAATTTGGTCACAAATTTGGAAATCTTATACTATTCTAAAATTTTTGTTTTCAAAATTAAATATTTACTAAATCCCATGTATAAGTGTAAAATATGGGAGATATAGATATTACTAAATCTAGCATGAACAATTGACATTCCATCATTTCTACATATGTTTTAGAACTACTTTATATCCTTATAATATCATAATATTAATGTTACATTTATAATAATATATGACCTACATTTCAATTTTCTTATGTGTCAATTTTCAAGACCTTTTTAAGGTTGTAAGAGCTCCTATGTTGAATTAATAAATCAATTGTATATGTAGTATTGCCTCCATTCCATTTAAGTTTTATTTTTTGTTACATATCCATAAGGTGTTCTCAGATACTTTACCCAAATTTGTTGTAGTTATTCCTACATAGTATCATTTTGGTTGTCATTAGAAAGGAATACTTAAAAATTAAATTATTGTGTTATTTTTGTTCACTTACTTGTTTGTTTGTTTTTGAGATCAAGTCTCACTATGTATCCTAAGCTCACCTGGAACTCATTATGTAGTCCAGTATGAACTTGAAATTGTTGTGATTCTCTTGTCATATTCTGCCACGTATTATGATTGCTACCATACCTAGCTATTTAAAAATTAAAATCTATTTTAAATATTCATGATGCATAGGAACTCAAATTTAAATTGTATAAATATCTCCATGTTCCTCATTTTGCTACACTCTCTCAAATTTTATATTTAATTCTCTTTGAATTTTATGAGTTTTCAATATATTCCACTTAGTCCAATATCACTTTTTTATTTTGTGTTTTTGAAGCAGGGTCTACCCAGTCTGACATGGATGGAACTTACTCTGTGGTCCACTGAGGTCTCAGTCATGCCAGTCCTCCAATCTCAGCCTACAAGTGGAGACATGTGCCATGACATGTGGCCTGAATCTTACAAGTTTTCTTTTCTTTTTTTTTTTTTTTGTTTTTTGTTTTTTGTTTTTTTTTGTTTTTTGAGGTAAGATTTTGCCCCAAGCCAAGATGAGCTGGAATTCACTATGTAGTCTCAGGCCAGCCTTGAACTCACAGTGATGATCCTACTTCTCCCTCCTGAGTACAGGGATTAAGGCAAGAACCACAATGTGCGGCTCTTACAAATTTGCAAATGTAGAAACAATCACTGAAAATCATAACACTTCTTTCCTAAATTCTTAAATCTATCTTTTATCATTTAAACAATTGTCTTTTAATACAAGCTATGATCTTGATTCCAATGTTCAATAAAAAAATGTATTGATGACAACATTATTCCTTTAGGTCACTAATCAAATTAATCTACTACCCTTTGTAAAATACACCCATTCTCCTTCTCATGGTTTTTATTAGTGTGTATTTTTAATGTCATTAGTAGCTTTTTTAATTTTTTTTGTTTATTTATTTGAGGGCGACAGACGGAAAGAGAGAGAAAGAGGCAGAGAGAGAGAGAGAGAGAGAGAGAGAGAGAGAAAGACAGAATGGGTGTGCCAGGGCCTCCAGCCACTGCAAATGAACTCCAGATGCATGCACCACCTTGTGCATCTGGCTTACATGGGTTCTGGAAAATCAAGCCTCGAACTATGGTCCTTAGGCTTCACAGGCAAGTGCTTAACCACTAAGCCATCTCTCTAGCCCCATTAGTAGCTTTTTAAATGTTTGCCAATTTATGTTATTCCTTTGGACTCTAATTTTACTGAATTATGAAACAGGTCATTCATGTAAAAAAATCATTGTTATTTAACATAGATCCAACTTTTTACATATATTTAGATTGGTTGTCTAGTTTAGTAAATTTTTACTATGGATTTAAAAGTCTTTATTTTCAAAAATACATTAACCCATGATTTCCTTTGCATATTTTGCTTGACTGGTTGAACATTGTGAAATTGCTAATCTTGTAAACTATAAAGCTTTCCCTTTGATTTCTTTACATTTTAGACACCAAAACATATCATAATCCGTCAGCTCATTGTTGATCATATGCTTTTGTATTCTCCTATGGTCAGACTTTCATACCCTATTTATTCTTTCACTATTCCATGGACCCAGGGACAATACAGAGGGTTAAGTAACATAGAGAACTTGTTTGAGGGTTTAAGATTTAGGCCATGTGTCCCCTAGAATAATCTTAGACCACAAAATAAAGACAAAATTGGAAATATTCTACTTTTCCAAGAAAAGAATGATGATAATAAAGTAAGATATTCTGTGTTATTGCAAACTGAAAAAGTTAATGATGAATGCAGGTGCCAATAACATTGGTATTATCTTATATTATAAAAAAAAAACATATACACCTACCAAAGGAGAGATCCTGAGGCTCCTAAGTGCTCATCACTGAAATAGATTTAAAACAAACCCATCATAGCTCAGGGAATGTTGTGAAGAGGGGCAAAAAGATTACAAGAGCCACAGGTTGGACATAATACCCAGAGGTATTGCCTTTCCTGAACAACTGACTGCTGATCTCACAACCCATAACCCACAATCCCATGGGGAACAATTGCATCCCCACTGGGAGTGCCCCCAGAAGAAGGAGGGCAAGGTAAGGGAAAGGATGCTACCAACACATGATGCATACATACTAAGTATATTTGTACTTAATAAATAAGGAACAAATGGGAGAAAAGAAAATATAAATAGTATTATTTCCATTTTATCACCCATATATTCAGCTCCATATTCTGTATGAGAAAAGGTTCTTCATTAAACAACCATGTTTTGAGTATGATCTATATACTAGTGTGATGATTTTACAAACAGAAGCATAACAAATTCTAAGAAACTGAAGGACTCTTCCTTAATCTTGCTTGTCAAATTGACTGCATTGAGAAAAGCCTGTTAGAGCAGTAACACACTCTTCTGGATGTGGTGGTGAAAGCATTTCCAGAGAAAATTAAATAAGCACAAGGGAGTGCATGCATCTGGAATTAGTTTGAGTGGCAGGAGGCCCTAGAGCACCCATTCTCTCTCTCTCTCTCTCTATCTATCTATCTATCTGCCTCTTTCTCTCTCTTTCTGTTGCTCTCAAATAAATAAATCAAAATACACAAAAAAGTTAAAAATAAATTGATGCAACCTGGACTGAGAAATACATTTAAGAGACAACACAGTTATCAACAGTTCCTTAGATATTGAACTAGAAGTGCAGGTAGACAATGAAAAAGCAGAGAAAATGAACTTAAACAATCCTTGGCCATCTATGGTGTTTTGAGTGTGGAGTGTCCCCCGTGGACTCATTTGTTTGAGTGCTTGGTCTCTGGCTGGTGACACTGTTTCAGGGGGTTGTAGAACCTTTGGGAGGTAGAAAGTTGCTGAAAGAGTTGTGTCACTGTGGTTGGCCTTGAGATGTGACATACTGGATGAACTGGCTTTTTCTGCTTCCTCCCTGTTGTTGTTATAACGTGAGATCAGATGTGCCCTACTGCTGTGCCCTTTCTGCCACGATGAAGCTTTCCCTCCAAACAAAAAGTGAAAATAAACTCCTTTCCTTCCTTAGCCTGCTTCTTGTTGGGTACTTTGTGATCAGCAGTGAGAAAACAGCTGGTGTACCATCTAATATTAAACATACATTGCAGAATCTAGAGAAAATATTTGCAAATCATATATTGTATAAGTCTTTACACCCACACTATATAAATAAATTTTATACTCTGCTGCCCAAAAGACAAGAACAAACATGTTTCTAAGGAAGATATATAAGTGATCAACACATTCATAACTAGATGTTCAGTATTTTTAGGCATTAGAAAAATACAAATCAAACTGACAATGAGATACAATTTCATTCCTAGTAGGATAGCTCTAATCAAACAGACAGCAGGATTTGAAAAGAATGTAATGAATTTATAACATGCACATACTGCTGAGAGTAGGCAAAATGCTGTAGAACCTTTGCAAACTGATCCCTACTTCCAGGGAGATTTTCAAAAAAATCAAAATTATTTGTGTACATAAATTCGTATTTCATAGCAATGCTATTTCTAATACTTATTCAATGAAATAATTCATCTTAGAACATCAGTTCATGAATAAAGAAACATAATACATACAATGTAATAGTATATAACAATTAAAAGTGCATGCTAGAGTGTAGGTAAACCTTGAAAAGACTAAATAAGTCAGAAAAAGCCACATATATCTTGGTTCCATTCATATAAAAATGTCAAGAATAGACAAATACATGGGGACAGAAAAAAATCAGTCATGAATAGAGAGTGTAGATAGGGTACAATAGAGTCTGCTCATAAATATGGGGCTTCTGGGACCAGGTTGTGGTTCAGAAGTGTATTATTTGCTTTTTGTATGCAAAACACTAATTCTCACTCCCATTGCCACCAAAACATGGAATATTATTAGAGTGAGGATTATATTCTGGAATTACACAGAACTGATTCTCCTAAAACAATAATTATAGCTATAAACATTGTTTAATATATTGAGTTAATTTTACTGTATTTGAATCATATCATTATTAGAAAAGGCTCTATTCATATACATACATAATATAAAATATACACAATAATTATATACAATAATGAAGAAAATTGAGCATAGATTTTCTTTATCATTCTTCTAACACTTTCTGAACCTTATATGTGTACACATCTATACAAGTATGTGTTATTCTTTATTTGATTGTGAACTGTGATTCAAGTTTTCCATAGATTTCAATTTTACTCACATTTCTATTTTTATTTTCAGTTATGGAAAACCTCATTTTTAGGAAATAGTCTACCAATGCAAGAAAGATGAATCATCTCACCCATTATACTATTGTTGGAATTTCAAATGGTTATGAAAAAGACTTGAACAAAGCAAGCAAATTTCATATTATAGTCCCCTTAGTAGGCACTTCATAAATATCTGTTGAATGAATAAATTAACATTGGTAGATTTTTAAGAAACTTAATGACTATGTAGTTATCTTTGAATTGCTGGTACAAATCAACCTACTAGAAGCATCTTGTGGGAGGAAAGGTTTAATTTTGATTTACAGACTCAAGGGGAAGCTCCATGATGGCATGGGAAAGAGTGACATGAGCAGAGGCTGGGTATCACCTATGCCATGGCAAGTAGAAACAGCAGCAAAAGAGTAAGCTGGCTAACACTGGAAAGATAGGGCTAATAAAATATCCAAATCCACCCCAAACTAAAGTAAAAGTCATGAGGGCTGAGTATTTCTTTCCTGTTTTACAGTACTATATATTATTTATCCTTTCCTGACATTCATAGTAGCGAATCTTTTCACACCATTTAGTTAGACTTTATAACAAAAGTTGAAGTCCATTCATGAATTCAAGTATTCATATATCTTGATTATGTTTTTGTTGAAAGCTTTTGAAGATATTTTCATCTATCATCTACAATGATATTACAGTACTTGCAGCATTCATAGTACAATTTGTAAAGACTGCATAATCTTCTTAATGAATTTCCCTGCTTCTTATCTTTTAGTTATTAAGGTACCTACAAACTACAATCATTAATTTATTCATTCAGCAGATATTTCTGAAGCGGAATATAATATGAAAATTGCTTTGTTCAAGTCTTTTGCTTAACCATCTGAAAGCCCAACAACAGCATAATAGATGAGATGATTCATGATTAATGATATAGTTGGTTTAAAATTTTAGCCTCAAAGAGATGGCTTAGCAGTTAAGGCACTTGCCTGCAAAACCCGGGTTAGATTCCCCAGGGCCCATGTAAGCCAGGTGCACAAAGGGGCACATGTGTCTGGAGTTTGTTTGCAGCAGCTGGAGACCCTGTCAAACCCACGCCCTCTCTCTCTCCTTCAGTCTCATTGTTCCCTTCTCTCTCTTTCAAGTTAATAAAGATAAATTTTCTTCCACTCTTTATGCTTTTTTTCCTCAACAGAACCAAA
This sequence comes from Dipus sagitta, assembly GCA_036346955.1. NCBI lineage: Eukaryota > Metazoa > Chordata > Mammalia > Rodentia > Dipodidae > Dipus > Dipus sagitta. The sequence goes on along the minus strand of CM070776.1, from coordinate 113,795,407 downwards.
TTCTTCAAGCATTTCATGTATATGCTAAAACTTCTTTGACATCTTTTCCTCAAAATAAACTTTTATGCAACCTAGAGTATATAGACTTATAATGTATATATACAAAATAAGTATTTACTGGCAATACATCTTAAAGAAATATATTTTACAATATTTAGTATTGGAGAGATAACTCAGTTGGTAAAGTACTTGCATCACCAGCATGAGTACCTGGGTTTAGTGCCCAGAGCCCATATGAAAATATGAATACAAGCACTGGGGAAGCAAAGAAGGTGCCTCAGGCTCCCTGACAAGCCAGGTTATGTAATCAATGAGCTTCAAGCCAATGAGAGACCCTTCCTCATCACAAGTGGATGGCATTCCTAAAGATAATATTTGAGGTGATCCTATGGCCTCCACCTGAGTATGCACACATGTGCCCCCACACACATGTGCCCTTGCACACACATACACACACGTACATATAGTAAAAAGTAATAAAACAATTCCTTAGAATAATACTTTTGAAATATATATATGTATATATATATATATATATATATACATATATATATACATATATATATATTTGTATATAATTTACCATTCATTAAAGATGAGGGAGAAAAGGAAGAAGAAATATCAACCAAAAATGAGTACATGTAATTTTTTTTAAAAAGTAAAAGAAAAATCAGTATTACTTATGACCATCAATGCAAAAAATAAAAAGCAAATTTCGCTAATGAGATGGATATGCCTGTTCATATTCACATATCTGATGGAATTTTGGCTGAATATTATATATTGGAAGATGTTGGGCCTAATCAATGTTCTTTTGCATTGAGTGACAGCTATTTTGATTTTATGATCTTCATTTTTAAGAATATCACTTTGCATAAATATGTAGTAAAAATATCAGAAGTAAGTTTAAGACCATTTCTGATATTGTTGGAAATTCTGCTCTAATCCCAACATAAAATTCATTTTATGATTTTTATAAGACTGGAGCCAACAATCAAGGAGCAAATTTTTAAATTAAACCTTCTAAAACAGTATGATCCAAAGTTATACTAATTTAATATTTACTTCCTGAGGAATGACAGTAAGAAAACATAATATATTGAGCCATTGTTTTCATCAATTAAACCATCATATTTATATAAAAACAGAAAATTTTGTACAATAGCAACACTGCAAATCATAAAAAAATCACTATTCTGGAGTCTGAGCCACTTTGTTTCTGGCACTGACTGTTAACATTGGCTGTCATTATGGCAGGCATAGTGTGAAATGTGCATGTTATGTTCAGGAGCAAGGCTACTTGTATGAAAAAGAAATCACATGATACAACACAGGTGACTGCTGCCAGAAAACATCTGAGATTCATCACCTCACTGATTCTGAGTTACAACTTTTTGCTCATTGCATGTTCAGAAAACATTTATTGCTGTTGCAACTCACAGTTTCAGAACTTATGATCTATATCATGCTCATTCTGATTTCTATGTCCCTGTGCATGTTTTTTTTTCTCTGCTTAGTTTGCCCTGTTCCTTGAACTTATGTCTCTCTATTACTGAACTTCTTTATGTTTAAAGGTTTAATGTACACCATAAACCACTCACTAAAGCCCATTTCCTTCTACAGAGCACATTTCCTTTCAAATATTGTGTATTTTCCTAATATCCTGCAAATCTCTTGATTCTGAATTATTTTATAATCATGAGATTGAGTTTCTCTTTATTTCCCTAAAGCCTATTTATTTTCATTGTGGATTGATGATGACTACTTATGTATTTTTTCATTATAGTAAAACACATTGTGTTTCAGTTAAATCTATTTTTGATCAATCATTTTCTATTTGTAAGCTAATAAATTGATTCCCATGTGTGAAGTGGCAGTAGCTTTTCTATGATTACTGGTTGACTACCTTTCAGGCTCAGAGTTACACTATTGACCTCAAAGTTTGCAGGTGGTAAGAGAAACAAGAGAAATTGGCTACTTTAAAACATCTCTAATAAAAATGGATTTGGTGAGAAATACACATAGCTTCCTTGAGTGGTTAGTTAATACAGGTACCCAAGATTTGCTAGATTCCAAAGGCTAGGTCAGTGATGTGTGTACAATGAATGGATAACTCTAGAGTTGAAGATATTCTGTTCTGAAGTTCTAAATTATTCATGAAATTCAAAGTTGCCTCTACCACATATTATGCCCTATGAACAAACTAATAGTTATTATTAAGAGTTATTATTTAAGTGCATAATTGCAAGTGTATATTTTTATTTCTGGGATGAGACTTGGATTATCAAATATATATTACAAAGTAAATTTTCAATGAGTTAAACAATGATTTTCAGCAGTATTTTGAAGCTGAGGAAAATGGTTTATGTTAAACATAATTTTTCTGATGATGCATTGGCACACTTCTTGATATCAAATAACATTTGTCTGGTTGTTAGCACAAGAGATAATCTGGATAACAAAAAAGACTACAGTGTGATCTGGGATTTGACAAAAGTTCATCAAACTCTCCACAAAGAAAGTTCTAACTTGGGGCTGGAAACATGGCTTAATAATCAAGGCACTTGCCTGTAAAGCCAAAGAAGCCATGTTCAATTCCGCAGGACCTACTTAAGTCAGATGCACAAGGTGGCACATGTGTCTGGAGGTTGCTTGCAGAAGCTGAAGGCCTTGGTGAGCCCATTCTCTTTCTCTCTACCTGCCTCTTGCCATAAATAAATAAGAATAAAAAATAGGAATGCTGATGCTCAGCTTTCTCTTTCAGAAAAATAAAAGAAAGCACTATCTTAAACACAAATATCGAGAGTTTTCACTTGCTGAAGACTAACTGTTTACTTGATTGAGAATTCATTTCTTTCACAACTCTGCTATATATGAGCCACTATGAAAGATAATGGAATACTTATTAAAGTTAAGGAGGCAGAGAATGTGCTATTTACTTCAAGGCCCAGACCTCACTGACACACTTCCCCCAGCCAGTCCCCATATCCTAAAGATTCCACAACCTCCCAAAATAGTGCTCCTAGCTAGGGACCACCTGTTTAAACAAATGAGCCTAGGGCCTATCTTATATTCAGATTATAAAAATGTAAAGGGAAAATTGAAAGCAAGATCTACAATATATGTACTTTTTTTCTTTTGAATAATCACTAACAGTAAATCTACATTCTATAACCATAATAGTGACATTGTCTACTAAGGTCATGTAGTCCCATTGCAGTTTGAACATGATAGTTTGAATGTATGGCCTCAAGAATGCATGCTTGAAACTTGAGTCTCCATTGGGTGGAGCCATACTGGGGAAGAGGTTTGTCACTGGGGCGGGGGCAGCCCTATAGTTGTGTTCAGAGCAGTTTGGAACTCTGGCTGTTTGTGCTATCTTGTTTGCGTTTACTGGCTGTTTGCTGGTGTCTTTCTGCTATTGATCTTTGGAAGTGAGCCAGCTTGTTCCACCATTGATCATGTTTCCCTGGATTCTGTGAGCCTGAAACAAACCCTTTCCTCCTATAAACTGCTTTTTATCAAGTGTTTGGCCCAGCAATGTGAAGCTCACTGCAAGTCCCTAAGATTTCCTTAGCTAAGTCACTGTCAGGTCTTTACAAGAGTGTCATATATCCCATAGGATGATTACTCCCTTGTGAACTGTTGAGGCTACATTCTCATTGCTGGGACGAATACTTGACCAGAAAGAGCTTATGGGAGGAAAGGCTTTATTTCAAGCTTACAGATTCCAAGGGAAACTTCATCATGGCAGAGTAGCTGGCTCACTTCTTTATATAGCCACAACAGAGAGACAAGAGCTAGCACCATCCAGCAAGAGCTGACTGAACACATCATATGGCTGGACTCAAGATCTGCCCCTAATGACATATCTCTTCTATCAGGGCTCCTGCTACTCCACAGTTAAGCAGGAAGCTTAATCTTAATCAAAAATACCTGAAGCTATGGGGATATTGATATTCAAAACAGGACAAGCAGTTTATTTCCATGGTAGACTGCGCATTTCTATATCTACTTAAGCACATGGGTCATGTATTTGGAGGGCACAATTAAGTAAGCTATTAATCAGAAGTTTAAGATGGTAATGTTCCTTATGTTCACCTTTTCTGACCACTAGAAATCCTTTCCAGTAACCAGGTAATCTCTTTTACAAGGAAACTGCTAAATGTACATCATAATTTTATCCTTACAAGGTAAAGTATTTACAAAATATTCTTGAGAACATGATTTAAAGACTGGAAAAAAGCCTCAATCAGTAGAGTGCTTGTCACACAAATATGAGGATCAGAGCTTGAAACCAACATTTGTACAGTGCCAGGTTTCAGGTGCATGCTTGTAATTCTAGTGCTAGAGAAGTAGAAAAAGGTGATTCTTAAGGCTTCCTGGCTAGCTAGAATAGAAGAAGATGGGTTCTACATTCAGAGAGAGACACTGTCTCAAGTAATAAGGTGGAAGGTGACTGGGGAAAACAATGTTGGTCTCTGGCTTTCACAAGAAGTTGCACACATAGGCATAAGCACCTCCCCCCACACACAGTTGTTCCCACACACATACAAACATAGATACTCACATATAAGCAAAGCACACACACACATACTTGATAAAAATAAAAATAAAATAAAATAAAAAGGGAATGCTTATGGGCTGGAGAGATGACTTGGCAGTTAAAGGTGCTTGCTTGCAAAGCCTGATGGCTAGGGTTTGACACCTCATTACCTACACAATTTCAGGTGCACAAAATGGTCCATGAGTCTGGTGTTCATTTGCATTAGCAGGAGTCCAAACAAGCCCATACTCATTCTCTCCCTCTGTCTGCCTCTTTCACTATGTCTGTCTCAAATAAAAATAATTAAAAAGGGCCTGTTTTACACTCTCTTAGTTTTAGTTAAAAATATAACATCTCTTTGTAAAGAAGTTTATTTTAATACTTATTTACAGCCTTTGTAATCAATGTCTTTCTAAGGCATCTAATCTATTCCCCATTTTACTACTGGAACAAAGTTACTGAGTCAATTGTTCAATGTAATTTCCTTGCTTGGACATTTTAATTACTCCCAAATGTGTGTAAAATAATGTTAATTTTGTATACAGCAAATTATTGAGGGCTTCCTTAGAGAAGGATGTCATGAGCTTACAAAGAAAAAGTCAAAATTACTGCCTGCAAGGAATTAATACTGACCAAGGGGAAAGAAAACTGATGAAAAACTCATGTGCTATGTGCTACAATATAGATATACTTGGGTACCATATGACCAGATTGGAGAAAGTATTCCTAGAATCTTCAGCTAGGAATGAAAACTAGAAGAATCAGATGAAGAGATAAGATAGATCTATATGACACTGATGATAGTTGAGCTAAAACAAAACCCAACAGGCATTCTCAACACAAACCAGAATGTTCACTCCTTAAAAACAATGAAATCATCCTGAGAAAAAATAATGTGTACTTACACTAAAAAGCCAGAAACACTTGAGGAATATGATTTGTTGTGTTGTCTCAAAGCAAATAAGATGAATACAGGATATTTATAAGTCTAAAAAAGTAGGCAAGAAGTAGAATGTAACAACACAGCACTCAAATAGGATGCCAAGATTTAATTAGCATTTGTACGTACATTGACATGTTTTGAAAAGTGGTAAACCTTAGAATGGAAAGGATGGATGGATGAGAATATATCTTTAGAAAGAAAAATAGGTAAAAAATTATAACACTGATTGAACAAAGAAACAATAAATGTCTGGAATTTGGTAGCAATAATCTGGGAAACGAAGTAGAGGTAGATTAATTAGAATTGTGATGAGGAAATGAAATGACAACTGATTGAAAGGAAGATGTGAATAAAAAGGCAACCCAGATGATCCACAAATTCTGATTTAGAAAATGCTTCCTGGTTAAGATAAATAGAAAATACAGGATAATGAACTAATTTGGCAGAAAAAACAACTAGTTAACAGATAGGCAATGTGGAGTTTGGTGATGATAATTACTGATATATGCAAACCCCTGCATTTTCTGGCTCCTATTGTTGTGTCTAGTTTCATCTCCAACTGCAGGTTTTCTAAAAATTTGTATTGAACATATATTCACTGCTCTATTAATAAAAGCCTCTTTCCTTTTACTTCTTTATGTTTTTATTCAGATATTGCATTTTTTCCTACTAACATTGTGATTTGTTATTTCATACCTGCATCAGAAATATCTGTGTCAGGTCCTATTTTTGATATTGGAATATGTCATTGAGAAAACAAACAGAATACTTATCACATAATTGCCAAAACTGTGTCTATACTTTCCATGACTATGTGTTCTATTACTTCAGTTACAATCAGTCTGTTACCTACCACTTTGTTCATGCATTCTTGCATCTGCCAAACACTTGTGTGTAGACCATGTAGACTAATATTGTCTTATAGAGCAATTTGAGATGGTAGAAAGAATTTATTAGAGCATTGTACAATACATAAGTAAATCCCTATATTGTATCTACTTTAATGAGTTGATATTAATCCACTATACTAGTTATTAAGAACTTAAACTCTTATGACAAGATAGAAACTGAATTTTAAAATTTATACAAGTTTAATTGTTATAAAATTAATCATAATGGCCAGGCATGGTGGCACATGCCTTTAATACCAGCACTCAGTAGAGAGAGGTAGGAGGATCACTATGAGTTCAAGGCTACCCTGAGAATCCATAGTGAATTCCAGGTCAGCCTGAGCTAGAGTGAAACCCTACCTTGAAAAACCAAACAAAAAAAATTAATCATAATGACCACATATTTTATAAAATGGTAAATATACTCTCCTCCTGTTCCTCAGAAACAACAACTCTCAAGTTTAGGGGTTTCCACTAGAAACATTTCCCATATATATAAATAAAAATTATTACAATGTAGCTGGGTATGGTGACACATGGCTTTAATCCTAGCATTTGGGAAGCAGAGGTAGGAAGATGAACATGAGTTCAAGGCTACCCTGAGACTACATAGTGAATTCCAGGTCAGCCTGGGCTAGAGTGAAACCCTACCTCAAAAATCCAACAAAAAAGAATTAATGAAATGCCATTTAATTATTCTGAAATACATAAGAGGAGAAGATATTTCTCAATTCATTTTTAATAGCTACTATTACCCTGATACTAAAGTTTGACATTGATAATAAAAATATTGTATGAAAATGCCTTAAAATCATAATAAAACACAATTTTATGTAAGCAATCTGCATAAAATTATTTTCTCTAGAAATTTTATATATGCATCCTAAATATTTCCATCATTGCAAAGTGTTTTCTGTAAACATGCTATATTAAGATGCTTTGTATGGGTGACTCATCTAAGTAGCTTATAAAATGAATTAATCTGTACAAAGTAGTTTTTATTAGTCATAGACAATGACATAGAATAAGAATCTATAGAAATAAAACTATATGAATTTAGATAAAATCTTAACTATATACATATGTGGAAGGATATAGTTTTGAATAACTAATGTGAATTTCAACAAACAAATTAAATCGAAAAGCAAAATAAGAAATGAAATCAGTACCACCTATGAATACAGATGTAAAAGTCCAGAAAACTATTAGCAATTTGAGCCCAGCAACATATATATATATAAACCATAGCACCCCACATGATGGTCATGTAGGATTTATCCCAGGATTACAAGAGTATATAAGCAAATTATGTCAATACATTTTCTATGTGCAAGCCACTCTCCATATTGATGCATATATTCTTTTAGTTTTTCAGCATAAATAGTTTTCTCAAAAAATATTAGGTAAGGGGCTGGAGAGATGGCTTAGCGGTTAAGTGCTTGCCTGTGAAGCCTTAGGACCACGGTTCGAGGCTCGATTCCCCAGGACCCATGTTAGCCAGATGCACAAGGGGACGCACACATCTGGAGTTCATCTGCAGGGGCTGGAGTCCCTGGCACTCCCATTCTCTCTCTCTCTCTATCTGCCTTTCTCATTCTGTCTGTTGCTCTCAAATAAATAGATAAAAAATAAACAAAATTAAATTTAAAAAATCTTAGGCAAGGTAAACAGAACATTATATAGTCCAAAATTCAGCACTCTGAAAGTTCTTTTTAAAACAATGCAAGTGGAGCTAGAGAGATGGCTCAGCACTTAAATGTGTTTCCTTTGCTAGCTTAAAGTCTACGACTATCAGAGTTTGAATCTTCTGTTTCCCACAAACTCCTGGGCATGGCTATGTGGTCTTGTAATCTCAGTTCTACAGTGGAGCAGATATCCAAGAATTGTCTAAACCCTGCAAGCTCTGGTATCAGTAGAGACTCTACCTCAAAACAAGACTGGATAAAAGAGCAATGGAGGACATTCAACATTCCACTCTGGCCACCACAGTTGAGCACCCTTCCCCCATGCAGATGATCATGTGGTATGACATAACATAAACATACCAGAACACATCATGCACACAACCACATTACACAATGTCATCATTTTAATCAGATATCCTCCATAAATCCAGAAGTTTTAAATACTTTGTCTCCATCTGCAGGCAATTTGGGAGGTGGAGCCTTGCTGGAGAAGGTGTGTTGATGGGGGAAGATTATGGAAGTTACAGCCTGCTCCCTCTTGCCTTCTGTTAGCTATGGTGACCACATGTGACTTCTAGTTGTTAATCTCCTATTTTTTCTTGCTATGATAAAACATCCACCTCCAGACAGTAAACTTAAATAGTCCCATTCTTCCATTCATCTGTTTTTGCTCTAGTGTTTTTTTCCCAGCACCTTGAATATAATTGTTGCATGACATACAAAAAGGAAAAAAAAATGGAATAAAAGAACAAGTTGTATAATGGCAGAAAATATTTTCAAACCATATATTGGATCAAAGATCTGCTATCTAATATACATAGAGAATTTTTAGAATAAGGCAATTAATAAAAAAAGAACTGGCCAAAAGGTGTGAAGAAACAATTCAGAAGATGACATAATCATGGTAAACAAGTTCATAACATGTTGAAAATCACTGATGGTTACATAAATGCAAATTAAAACCATAAATAAAAATGAAAACAAAACCAAGTCCTGGCAAGAATGAAGGAAGACTAGATGCTCTATATGTAGAGTGAAATGTACAAGGATATAAAACTCAAGCAGTTTGCAATGTTCTTTAAAAATCTAAACATCTAACTGTGGTATATCTTGTTAACTATCCACCTGAACAGTTATCAAAAGATATGAAAAGTTATGTTCAAATATCTCTCTCTCTCTCTCTCTATCATCTATCTATCTATCTATCTATCTATCTATCTATCTATCTATCTATCTATCTATCTATTTATAATTTATTTGCAGTAGAACTGGAAATAACACAAATGTCATTCAATCCTATGAAATATTACTGAACAATAAAATGAACAGAATATCAATATAAACAACATATACCTTCTGGTGAATGTATTTAAAGAGTACAAGGAAGGTCTCCTTGTATTGAATGTTGGGGCCATGTGAAATTTTATTATGAGTCAGTAGTGGGTTGGCATACAGTTTCTGTGGTTCCACTTAGTATACAAAGAACTAATTCACAAACCCTAGTAAAAATCTGTAAGTATAAAACCATAGTGGAACAGATGATCGTCCCGAAGACAAAAAAAGGATTTAAGATTAGACCACAGCTGTGGCACTAGGTCTACCAGTTCTCAGCGGTGCTACAAGGGGATGAGTCACTTTACCTCTCTTCTCTTTTGTAAAATGAGAACATAACATCTGTCATTTCTCTGACAGATTCAAAGGCCTTTTGTGTGAAAACAAAATGAGTTACTTTATTTAAAACTGAATTGCAAACTGTACTATCCTATCTAAATGCAAATGCATCAGGGCAAACACTATCTTATTTCTATATATTAAAATTGTGTTCACTTTAAACGTGTATTTTATTTATGTTTTTTAATCTTTCAGTTTTATATGTCTTTCCTTCAATGAAAATCAAGAATTTTTAACAATAAATGTATTTTTGTTGTGTTTTAGAATTTGGGATTTTTTTTCAGAAGTTGGGGGAACAAAAGCAGCATGATTTCTGCTGTGTGAGAAAGATTAACTCACTCTGTAAAAATAATGACAGGAATCCCTCCATACTGCAAACTAAATATATTTGTTTTCTATTTCTTCACAAGTGTGACTGACGGTTCAACTGGGTTTTGTATGAAGTAAATACAGTTAAATAACATTGGCTTTTTTTAGGCTGTGTCATCATCTCTAATAACATGGAGGAGTTATTTATTGTGTCCTTCAGTTATTTGGCAAGCATCCAAATTCCGTGCATGTTTTCCACTCTGGATTGTTACCAAGAAGATTGCTTTTCTTAATGGTTGTCAGAGTTAAAAGAGCTTTGAAACTGCTTACTTATGTGGGCAAGTGAAACATTTACATCCATGTTCTTTGTTTTTTTCTTAAGAATATTCAGTTGTGAATTTTACCTTGTCATCAAGGCAGAGTGCAAGAAACCATAAGCAATCAATTTTCCAATGTCTCTTTGTTCGCATTGTGGGTTTACAAAAACTGTTGTCTCCAGTTAATGTATAGTCTGTCTGTACACAAAGATGATGAAACCAAACATTAATTTACAATTCAAAAATATCAAATGATCTGCATTTTGGAAAGCATAAATTAGGATGGAGTGATAAAGCAGGTTCCTTAATCAGTCCACTTAAATACATTTGTGGTAATATACGTTAATCGCACACACTCATGCACACAATATTAGAAAAGATAAGATGCCTGTCTTTATGAAAAGCCAATTTGCTGGTTATATTTAGCATTACAGAAATGTATGGATGGTTTATTTGTGTTTCTCAGTGAATAATGCTTTTAGAGCAATGAAACACTAAAGATTCATGGTAATGTAAACATTACCAGTCAGGGAACAGATTTCTAAATCAGTCTCTCCACCCACATCTAACAAGTTCAACTATATTGTGAGATATTGGTAGGTGACTTAAGTGCCTCCTTTGGTAGGGTCAGTGCATGTATGGAGAATATATCTTAATATTTCAAATACTATTCAGAGAGATACAACACAACCCCAAATACCACTGAGTGACAAGATAAAATGTGAAACAATTAAAAAAACAAAACAAGATTTCTAATTTCTCTCAGGTTACTAGGGGCTAGGGGGCAAAGACCTCATATTTAATTAAGAAGTAGGCAGGTACAATATCAAATGCAAGTATCATTTTCTCACTCTATGAATTCTGTATGATTATCAATTACAACCTGTGAAAAAGGATGCAATCTCACTTCCATACCACTGAAAGTTTTACAAGTGTTAATAACCAGTCATGTGGTTCAATTATTCCTCTTTTAATTCATTTTTTCCCTTTTATAGCTTTTCTACCATTTGCTTAAGGAGCATTTCCTTACATTCCTCAGAATGTGCTTTAAAATTATTTTCCTAGGATGTAATTATTTCCATATGTTATTGTGTCTAATTGAATTTACTGTCTTGCACCCGCTAGTCAAGCACTCTACCACTATACCACTAATAGTACAACGTCAGTTTCCCCACCCTTTATTTTTATATTTGAGACAATGTCTCATTATATTGTTGAGGTTGGTTTTAAAGTTACTGTTTGGCCCAGGCAGGCTTGAAACTTCAACTTTCCTTCCTCAAACTTCAGTGTAGCTGGTATTATAAGCCTACATTTTCTGATTGGCTGTACTCAAAAGTTAAAATATCATATTTAATATAACTTGTGTGTGTGTTTGTGTGTCTTTAGAGTTTGACAGTTGTATCAATATAATTCAGTGGGGAAAGAACATTCTATTTAAAAATGAGTCCTAGAAGATCTAGATTCTCTATACCAATTCATAAAGAAAACATCATTCAAAATGAAATAGACATTTTAATTATAAAACATTTAAGAAAACATACCAACAAATTTTCATGTGTGGTGATTTGGCATAGGATTTTACACACAATACCAAAAGCACTAGCAACAAATAAAAATATAAATTAGGGCTGGAGAGATGGCTTAGCGATTAAGGTGCTTGCCAACAAAGCCAAAGAACCTAGGTTCGTTTCCTTAGGACCCATGAAAACCAGATGTACAAGGTGGGACATGCATCTGGAGTTCATTTGCAGCAGCTGGGGGCCCTGGTGTGTCCATTCTCGCCATAGCTGCCTCTCTCTTTCTATCGCTCTCAAATAAAAATAATTAAAAACAAAAGGGCTGGAGAAGTAGCTCAGCAGTTAAGACACTTGCTTACAAAGCACAAGGACCCAGATTTGATTTTCTAGGTCCCATGTGAGCCATATGTATATGGTGGCACATGTGTCTGGAATTCGTTTGCAGTGGCTAGAAGCCCTGGACTGCCCATTCTCACTATCACTCTCTCTCTCTCTCTAAATATATATATATATATATATATATATATATATATATATATATATATATATAGTAGGTATATATATATATATATAATAGGTATATATATATATATATATATATATATATATATATACACCTGCCTCAAATAATAATAACTAATATATATATATATATATAAATTAGATTTCAACAAATTAAGATTTAAAAATCATACTACTAGTAGATTGAAATCACAATGTACAGTAGTGAATTCATTAAGTTGGTTTCATTCTATTCGTTCTTGAAATCTGGCAGTCTAAGTACCTAATTGTGCCCTTTATCATGCTTTTATCTTTGTTGTTTTCCTTTTCCCCTTAATATATCCCTATTGTCTCATATATAGATAATAGATAAAGTTTTCTTGAATTATTAAATAAGTGCCAAATTATACTGTCTTCATGATACTATAATTTAAGGCAATTTAAACACAATGGCTTGGCAATAATGAAACAGTTCATCAAAAATGTAGAGTAAAGGGTCTGTGGAGTTGACTCAGTGGTTAAAGGCTCTTGATTGCAAAACCTGTTGGCTCAGGTTCAATTCCCCAGCCATGCACATAAAGTTGGACCCAAAAAGTGGTGCAAGAAGCATATGGCCTTCTGTTTGTAGTGGCAAGACGCCAACCCCCCCAACATACAACTTTAGTTATAAATTCTAAGTTCTACTTCATAAATTAATAAACTTCCTTTTTGCCAACATTAAGAAGTTTTAATTACTCTACCATTGAGGAATGAATAAAATCAGGAAGTGTTTGTCTTTTAATGTTTTTATCTTTTTTTCATCATTGTTTTGGCTAGTTATAGTTCCCTGAAGTTCTATATGAATGTTTAGATTGATGTTTCTATATCTGAAAACAAATAAGCCAGTTGAATTTTGATAGGGAATTGAAACTAGTAATTTTCGTCATGTAATACTATTACCACTATAATTTTATAGTTTCTATTTTTGAAGATACAGTATATTTTTACTTATTAGGTCTTTTTTAACCACTTTAAACAATGTTTTGTAATTTTCATTTAGTATTCTTTCACTTCTTTAGTTATATCAATTATTAAGTATCTGTTGGTTTTGATCCTATATAAATAATATAGTTTTATTAGTTATTTCTGTTAATTGGCTTAGTATAAAATATAAATTATTTTTGAACATTTGTCTTAAATACTAAAATTTTGATGACCTCATGGTTTTGTGTGAATTCTTAAAATGTATTTCTTCTGTGAATAAAGATATTTCTACTTATTTTTCTAATTTGAATGAACTTTCCTTTTTCTCTTGTTCAATTTCTGTGACTTCAGTACAGTATTCAATAGTGTGAAAGTAAGCTTCTTAGTCTAGTTCCTGATATTAGAGGGAAAGGTCTCAGCCTTTTATCATCATGGATGATGTTAGCTGAGGGGTTTTTATGAATGCCTTTTATCATGTTGAACAAAATCCTTTCTATTTCTATGTCTTTGTTTTGGTCAAAAATACTTTTAGTTTTGATTTTTTTCATCTATTGAGATATACAAGACTTTCTTTTTTTCCCTTTCAATTCATTCATATGGCATTTTACATTGATAGACTTTCAGATGTTGAAATACCCTTGCTTTTAGGGGGAAAATCCTCCCTATTGATTGAACTATACATAAAGGAAAAATCATGAATATCTCCAGAGATGTTGCTTTTATCTAGCTTTGATATGAGCAAAATTTTAACCTCATAGAGTAAATAGCATTTTCTTCCTCTCCAACTTTTCATACAGTTTTGAGAGGTATATAAAATACATAAATTCTGTATAAAATTGATTAGTGAAAGCATTTAATTTTGGAATTTTATTTTTTGGAATATTTTATCTCAATAGTCATAAAGCCAATCAGATTTGCTACTTGGTCCTGACCTATTCTGTCTTGATCATCTAAGTTGTTCCTGTGCAGGTGTTCATGAAGTTATTTCATAAACTATATTTTATGTCAGTAAGGTCAGTGGCAACATTTCCACTGACATCTGCATTTTAGTTGTGTATCCACACTTCTGATTTTCTTAGCAGCTCTAGCTAAAAGATAATTAGATAGAAAAGCGGCAACAGGAGTACAAACAATTCTCATATACTTCTAGTAGAATATCTCCTAAGGTTAACTGTTCACATTATACACATGTGTTTCAAAACTGAAAATAAATGGCATTGATATCTTACTGCTGACATTATTTGGGTTTCACAAGTCTGTTCCTATACAAAGTTTAGTTATACTTTCAAAGGCTCCTCTTTCTGTTGATATTTTCTTGATATTTTTGATGATGTGGTATTTTCCAAGAATATCAATTGAATATTTTGTATAATACCCTTAACTTGGATGCACCCAATATTTCTCTGAAAACAAACTGGCAAGAGGAATTTATGGAAAATATTACAAATGTTAATTGGTTTTGCAAGATGGAATATGAACACTTAGTGATATCAATGGGTTTGTCAATCATTATTTTAGAAATTATCATTTTATTCTTTTATTTTTAATGAGAACTTTAATACATGAAGGGTTTGTGAACATGCATATCTTGTTAAATGTAATATTTATCAGACTACTCTATAGAAGCACATCTCTTAAGTTTAGACACCATAAAGAGAAGACATTTATTTAATGAAGATTTTTCTGTATGTCCATGTATCATCTATCTATCTATCTATCTATCTATCTATCTATCTATCTATCATATATCTACCTACCTACCTACCTACATATCCATCTATTACTTATATAGCTACCTGTGTACCTATGTGACTTGCTTACTTTTGAAAACATTTGTCTCATGCCTCATTTTTTATTCAAACACATATTTTTTTACTTATCTGCATTTATTTTAAATTTTGAATCCTATTTATAAATTACATTACTTAATTCTTATTCAGATTGTTGTCCCTATATTTATACTATTATAATTTTAGGTCTTCTGACTTTTCACATTCCCCATCCTCTTTTGTGGTGGACTATTTCATCATTTTTAGAATTGAATATTTTGAATGTGAAATTTTTAATCAACTTGCATTCTAGGAAGAAATTTTTTTGAATATTAAACAGATTTCTAAAAAAAATTGAGTGCATATCATGCCCCAGGCATAGCCAAGTGCTGAGAATCTACCATTAAGTTTACAGTTTAATTGAATTTGTCTCTTAACACACAGCCACTTACCCAAATCAAAAAAGATAAAAGCCATCTCATGCAAAAGTAAGACCTTTACCTTTGAAATTATCTGTTAGAAGTTAGATTATCATTGCTCTGTGATGCCATAATAAAAATTAAATTCCTGAGAATTATTTCTCCTACTGTGGTCCTACCTAATTTGATATGTAATGCCATGTATTCCTATTCATCTGAACACTGAAATAATAATCTAAACCTTATGACAGGAAGACTACTTCCTACAATCCACTTAATGTCCACTTAGTGATGGTGAAATGGTGCTGAGTGATTGGCATATGACCATAAATACAAAGTAACAAACCATAAAATCATTAGGAAACCTAAATTATCCTCATATATGTCTTGTTTTATTAAATATTTAGAATAGATTATGTTATTCCTTATTTCATATATGCCATCTGTTCTAATATAGAAACTACCATTTTGACATTATATCCTAGCTAATACTCTGTTATGAATTTTAAATGAAGATTGAACAAGATACAATAGAGTTCCATAATTCTTACCTATATTTAAAGTTTAGCAGCAACATAGAAATTAGATAAATCTAAGTTAAATTACTAAATAAAGTAATTGTGTGTACTTTATTTTTGGAAGGAATCTTACTGAATTTAGTTCATAGTGAGATTTGCAAAGAAGGAAGAAAATCAGGGCTGGAGGGGTGGCTCAATGCCTAAAGGAGTTTGTATAGAAAAGGGAAAATCATTTCAGAGGTAGATATGTAAAAATAAATATCGTTGAGATATTTAGTTTGATATTTGAATATTCTTTACAGTTTGACTTGAATGATTTTCTAGAATTGGGTCGAAGTTCAAACTTCTGATATTCCAGTTTACTCAAAGTTCCTCCAGTAGACATTGTATGAATCTTCAAATCAACCATGAAAATAATTTTAATGAAAATTTTCCTTTAAACAATTATAAAGATACATAGAAAAGGGAACACAAATAAAAAAGTTTCATCTGCTTCAGGTCAAAGTATAATTTCATAGTAGTTGGTAAACAAAGCTTCAGGTCATTTTAGATAATATAGTTTTCTCAAATTGATAAATCAAATTATGTAACATTTTTTTAAGAGAAAAGAAAGGTCTGGTACATTGCTTTTTTAGCTAGACATCTTAGGATACAGGGATGTAGTTCTGTTGGTAGAATACTTGCGTAGTATAAAGGAGGCCCTGGGTTCTACACCTAGCACCACATAAACCCAGGTATGGTGGAGTTCGGGTAAATCAGAATTTCAAAGTCATCTTTAGCTACCTAAGTAGTTCAAACCTGCTTGAGATGCATGAGACATTAAATAAAGTAACCATAATAATAAAATAAAATAGACTGGCTAATGGTCTTAGCATTATATTAACAACTACATATTTCTGCTTAGACTTTTAGTGTTCCTTAGTCACTTACTGTAGATTAGGCTTTATCAGAACTTATTAAAATCATAAACATATAGTCTATAACTTAGAATAGTAAAATTATGATTAATATTACCACTACCATTTGGCTATTTTACTGCAATTTGGCTGAATTTTTCCTTTTTTAAAATAATTATTCTCTTAAAATCTTTTAATATAAAGTCAGTTATTTAGAAAAATAATAAATTCACAAAATTGAGCACTCTTTTACCACTATGCTTAACACAATAATGTGAACTAAGATATTTGGTCCTGTTCTTTTGGTTCCTCAGTTCTCCACATATGGTTTTGAATTTTCCAGTTGCATAGCCTTTTTGGATCCAAGCATTGTATTAAATTTTTCCTTTTGTAACAAAAGCACAAACTGCTTTTGGAAAATTTGCCCATTCTTTTTTTGTCAAATCTGTTCATATTTCATAATAAATTAGTTTCTTATTAAATACTTTACTTCACATAATTCTTTTTAATTTCAAATCACCTTGCTGACTAGTGAAGTAATAAAAGGGCCTCAACTGTGGAACTATTTACAGTAATAACATAATGAGTTCTTTATCATTTGACAAAGACAATTTTATAACACCTTTTTAAAAATATTTATTCATTTATTTGATAGAGAGAGACGGGGTGGGGCAAGAAGGAGAGGAAGAAGGAGAGAATGGGTGCACCAGGCCTTCCTGCCTCTGAAAACTCCAGATGTATATGCCACTTCAAGTGTCTGGTTTCACATGCCAGGTTGGCAGGAATCAAAAGTAAGCCTCTCTAACCAGTGATACATCTCTTCAGCCCTTATTATTCTTCTTTTGAAGGAAAGTAGAGGTTCAGAAAAATCAAACCACATCCTCCACCCTTTTCATCCTTCCTCCCTCCCTCCCTCCCTCCCTTCCTTCCTTCCTTCCTTCCTTCCTTCCTTCCTTCCTTCCTTCCTTCCTCCCTTCCTTCCCTTTCTTTACATTCTCCTCCTTTTGAAATTGTTGTATATGCATTGCACATCATATTGGGTTTCATAGAATTAATTTCTTTCATGTATCTCATGTACTTTGACCATATTCCCTCCCTCCTATTTCTTCCTTTTAGGCATTTCTCCCTTTCCCTCCCCCCTCTAGTTTCCTCTGCTTTGTCTCCCTTCTATTTACATGTCATATATGTCACATTTAAGAGAAACTCTAGTGTTGATTTTCATCTAAAGTTCCTCAATTTTAATTCCTAGTAGATACTACAAGAACAGTTCAATAATACATAGTTTTAGCAAATTTGTGGCAGTATTTGATTAATAAAGTAATCATTTTCAATGCCACCTCTACAAAAATCTTCAATTGCACTGAACTGACCTTTAACAACTCACTTTTTATTTGCATTGACAATGTTATTCAATGTGTCCTGAAGAATGACAAGAGTAGAAGATAAAATGAATATATAACTGGGTTTCAAATGGTCAGAGTTCATTTGTGTCCTTCTATCTCCTTTTATATCTCTGGGTCTTCTATGGTCTTATTTTACATTTCTGTAAATGAGGACATTAGATATAATACTTTGAAGGAGTTTCTCAGCTTGAGAAGAATATAATCCTCAACTCCTATGTTTGCATTGCTTTATCTTTATCAGATCAGAGTATTTGTAACCACAATGGTGTAGATTTATTACTGATAACATCAACCTTATCAAATAGCTTACTGTCTTATGATTTAAAAAATGCATGATTCCTTCAGGATTGGTAGATGTGTTCAAAATCCACAGTGATACAGTATTTGGGAGATGTTTCCTAATCAAATATTCTTACCAATACTAATTAGTGGATATTAACATTTTACCTTATTTTAATATTTTTTCAGATTTATATGGGAATAAGTAATATAGCATTACATTTGATGAAATTCCATACAGGGTAAATCCTTCATGATCCTGTTCTTTAGCGTGATCCTCTACAAATTTGCCTTTACCTGATCCCATGTGTGACCATCTCAATATCCAGGTTCTGAATGGATTTTCCTCAACTTTCTCTAAATTTGCCATCTGTTCATTTGCCACATATTTATTACTTTCTTTTATATGATGATTATGACAGAAGGATGTGGCATAGGTATCCAAGGTTTCAGTCACTTTAGTTACTTTTGGAATTTATTTAGCATTGTAGATTCCAGAAGATTAACAAGGAATCCCAGTGGATTTATACCATCTGCATTTTTGCCTTAGATATTCTCAAGTCCAGAGTTCTATAAAGATGGTGGTGGGATTAGTTGGAGCAAAATTCTTTCTCTGGGACTTAATAGAGTCATGTTCTATGACATATTTCTTCCCCCCTTTGTTATATCCCATACTCACAGCCAATATTTCTTTAGAGATATCCAAAATCTAATAGCAGCTTGCTGGCAGACAAGTGAAATCACAAGATTCCCTGAGAAAACACTCAAAATGATAGAGGAGAAGTTTTAGAGGGAAAGAAAGTAAGAACTCTTTACTTATGTCCAAGTGATCCATTGATTTAGTTAAGAATGGAGTATATGTGCTAGTGGAAAACAGTGCTGCTATCATTTGTTATGTGTACCTATATGTTACAATTAGAAATATAGATATTTTGTGTCTGTGATATTTTTACATAAGAACTTTCATATTTTATTAAGTATTTATGAAATTCTTATTGAATACAAGGACCTGTATAAACTACTTCAATGTTAATATGCATTTTTGAGTTTGTTATTATTATCATTCCCATTTTACAGAGGAATGCAATGAACTTTGGGGACTGTTTATCTTTGATGTAAGGAAGACATGTATATTTTATCACTGTGAGACAGTGCCTCACTGTGGTAAATTTAAGTAGAACTCAAATACAGTAATCTGTCTAATGGTAACTATACTTAATTTATAATTTTGAAGTATAAAGAAGCACTTTAAACATTTTATATATTGATATGAAGAAGTACTTTTGTATAAAACTTTTAATTTATGTGCAAAAATATTGATAATACTAGTCTCAAAATTAAGGTCCAATAATCTTTGAATATTCAAAATTATTGACAGCTCATGGAGGGATGACCTGTTGTAACTAAATCAATATAGAATGAGGGGCAGGACCAAGAGTTAACAAGGATTGCAGAAATATTACAGAATGAAAAAGAGAAAATTAGTTTATTTAACCACACTGCTTTCACATATAATCATTTTAAAAAGAAGCACTGACAATTACAAAACAAGAACTACATCTTTTTTAACTTTCCACTGTACATTTTTAAAAAATATTTATTTCTTTGGAAGAAGAGAGAGAGAAGAAACAGAAAGGAAGAGAATGGATTGCCAAGGCCTCTAGCTGCTGCAAACAAATTTCAGATGCATGCTCCATTTTGTGCAATTGGCTTTCCATGGGTACTGGCGACTTGAACCGTGGTCATTAGGATTTGCAGGCAAATGTCTTAACAGCTGAACCACCCCTCCAGTTCTGCCAATGTATATTTTAAAATTTATTTTTTATTATCATACAAAGAATTAAGTTTCATTCTGGTATATATATATATATATATATATATATATATATATATATATATATATATATATATATAAAGTTTCCTATCACTCCCATCCTTTCTTCTTTTCCCTTTGCCATTCCTTGTACAACTAAGCCTCCTTTCTGCTTTCTCACAACATGTTTCCTTTTTTCCAATCCCTCCTTCCATTCACTTCTTGTTTTCATCTCTTAGAACTATATATTGTTATGGATAAACTTAGTAGTATAATATTGTATTGCCTCTTTCATATAAAATGGTATTTATAAAGCTTTTGTGAGGATTTTCATATCTGGGCAAACAAAAGGGGTATGCCATGGCATGCTTCCATTGAAGGGAATGTATATAAAAATAGTGCATCCATCTCTCTTTTAGAAAGTGCCAGAAATATATCATTCTCTCCTAGT
Organism: Dipus sagitta; assembly: GCA_036346955.1. NCBI lineage: Eukaryota > Metazoa > Chordata > Mammalia > Rodentia > Dipodidae > Dipus > Dipus sagitta. Next base: position 113,774,517 of record CM070776.1, on the reverse strand, counting down.
AGGCATGACATTGAAATCACAATTACTATTTACCCCATTTGTGAGATTTGTTAAGCTGTGTCACCTATCTAGAGATGACCCAAGTAGGAGAATGCAAACTTTTAGAGGAATGAACACCATAAACTAGAAAAAAGTTTGAACAAGGACCCTGAAAATACCCACTTTTTTCCATTCCATGCTGTGATCCACACACAGAATGGACTGTTAGATGGATCGTGACAAATATGATGGACAATTCCTGAAGTTTTGGAACAAAGCAGCCCTTAGTCAACTGGACCTCCTGCCAATGCTGTAAAGAAAATATGTTGAGGTTCATGTGTGAAGGGCTATCTTTGTTACCACGGAGATATATAAAGATTAGAAAGGTGAATGAAATGTTAAAACCATCATTTCACATTTGCTCATTGAGGGGCTGAGAGCTATGAATTCTACACTGTTTATGTGTTTCTGCTGGGAAACGCACAGATCCAATCTGTCTTTTCTTTAATGCACATTTTTCAGAGACATGAAAAGAAAGCCCAATGAGATGTGAACATAATGGAGAAACTCCCAGAGTGAGTCATAAGTAAAAGTCAAAGAAAGTCTATACTGAGAAAGAGCTTGTGCGTTGTTTTTCCTCATATAGACCTCACTAACCAGGAGAAGGGATCAAAGATTAGAAGTCTGACTTCAAAGTTAAAGCAAGGTTATTTTTATGGGTGCTCTAGGATGAAGACATGAAACAACGGCTGTGTCAGCTTGAAAATTATATATATATATATATGGTGGGATTGTATGAGTCTTTTAAAACAAAGTATTATAGAATGCTGCAATAATTCACAAGAATAAAACTGAATGGTCAAATGCTACTTTTTAAATTTAATTTTATTTATTTGTTTGCAAGCAGAGAGAGATAGAGAGAAGAGAGACAAAGAGAGAGTGGGCAGGCATGCCAGGGCCTCTAGCCACTGCAAACAAACTCCAGATGCATGTGCCCCTTGTCAATCTGGCTTACGTGGGTCCTGGGGAATTGAACCTGGGTCCTTTGTCTTCACAGGCAAATGCCTTAAGCACTAAGCCATCTCTCCAGCCCCTGGTCAAATACTACTTTTAAGAGTTGAATGTAAAAGTGAAAGGTGCTTCTCCCTATTGTGCTGTTACAGTGGCCAACATATCAAAGCTTCTGAAATCTGAGGTATATTAAGGTCACATAACCTTGAAACAAAATGGCTGTACTGCAAAATGCACAATGAAAATATGGGATAAAGCACGTTAATGTCATTATCCTCTAATACCAAGAAATAGCTGTTCTTTAATATTTGCATATGCAATTCAGAAGATTCTGATCAATTCAACATTTTCTCCATTGGAAGTATTCAAATATGTACAAACAGTTATGTGAATATCAATAATTCAACAAATGCCAGGTTATGCCAGCCCTTAATATAAAAATGTATATATGAATTTAGAAGCTGAAGGAAGCAATTTCTTATTACTTACACTTTCTGGGACATAAAGAAAGAGCAAGATATTTTTAAATGGAAGTAACTAGAGAACAAAAGAGGATATGTGAGTTTCTTTTGAATAGCTTTACATTCTCATAAAAATATGCCTAAATGGAAAGAAAAACAAAGCAAGTAAATAGGTAAGCACATGGATTATTTCTGCTCATATTTATCTGGCTTATAATAGAAGCTTAAAATGTACTTGTCTCAATAAACAACACATTAAAAGGTACACTATGGCTGCAGAGATGGCTCAGCAGTTAAGGCACTTGTCTGCAAAGCCTAAGCCCCTGGATTAGACTCCCCAGTACCCAGGTAAAGCCAGATGCACAAGGTGGCTCATGTGTGCAGAGTTCCTTTACAGTAGCTAGAGGCCCTGGTGTGCCCATTCTCTCTCTCTCTCTGTCTCTCTCCCAGCATCTTTCTCTCTCAAAAGAATAAAAAATATATATATAAAATATGTTTTAAAAGATACATGACGTGTAGACAGATAGGTGCATTGAAAGGAGGGTAAGGGAATGAGCCTCTAGTGATCACAAGTATCTGCATAAACTGCAAGGGATTCAGTGATGCATGAAAGGAAAGTGCACAGGCTTGGCACACAGGTGGGCTTCTGTGTGTTTTCAGCCTAGCTCCAAATTGGAGAAGTAGTAACTTGGGACAAACACTTGAGAAATTAATTTAAATTTGCTTTAGAAAAGAAAGCTAAAGAATGAATGAAAAACATTTTAGAAGGATATTCTCCAGAAAATCAAGTTCTAAGTGTCCTAATAGTAATTGTTGACAACTCCACTTCTATGTACATTCTATGACATTCCATCACAATGTCACCTGCTATTTACTTGAATAATTGAAAAAAGGAACTCACTACCCAAATGACAAAACAATCCATTTGTAAAAATGTTCTTTGCTTTTTGGAAATATGCACTTTATATTAAATCTAAATGCAAAAGTCCTCAGGTTGTTTTGTGCACCATCAGATTGTAAAAGCTGTATATTTGCTTGTGTACAATATTTCCACTATATATAGATATATATAGAGAGAGATAGATAAATATAATTTGATATAGTAACTTCATTTTTTGTGTATAGACAATTTTGGTAAATTTCTATTTATGAGGCTAATGAGATGGTTCACCAGTTAAAGGTACTTGCATGCAAGCCTGTCACCTCTGGTTCTATTCATCAGTATGCTCATGAAGCCAGATGTAAAACCACACACATACACACACACACACACACACACAGACACACAAACAAATCAATAAAATTTTAAGAAGAAGATTCAATTTATGTCTGTATTATTTATATAATTTTAAATGACAGAAACTAGGGCTGGAGAGATGGGTTAGTGGTTAAGTGCTTGCCTGTAAAGCCTAAGGACCCTGGTTCGAGTCTCGATTCCCCAGGATCCACGTTAGCCAGATGCACAATGGGGCGCACGCATCTGGAGTTCCTTTGCAGTGGCTGGAAGCCCTGGTATGCCCATTCTCTCTCTCTCTCTCTCTCTCTCTCTCTGCCTCTTTCTCTGTCTGTCGCTCTCAAATAAATAAATAAAAATAAAAATAAATTTTAAAATGACAGAAACTAAAATAAATGAACTAATTACACTAGAGAAACGATCTCATATATTGTGCCTGAGACTAAATATCAACTTCTGTAAGTAACAGTTGTTATGTAAAGTTTGTATTCATTTTATTTTTCCCAGCTAATCAATAGCAAATTCCATAGTCAATATTCCTAACAATAGCAAGATTTTTAACCTGGTAACTTCTAGCACTGGTATATTTTTTGTATTTCAAATCAGATTGCAAGGAAGATAATTGCTAACATGATGAGCTTTGTAGAATCCAACATGAAAATTATTCCCAATACACTGTTTTGAAATGTTCGCCTTGTTCTTTTTTTCTTTTTTTCTTTATTAGTTAGTTTTGTACTCAGAAAATACAGTCAGTTTGGTACCATTATTAGGCTCATCCATGACCTACCCCCTCCCTTTGGCCCCCCTTGTTGAGGTATATGGGTCATGAATTGTGGAGTTAGCCCACAGTTATGGGTAAGATAAATGTCTCTGCATATCATGACCCAACATGTGGCTCTGACATTCTTTTTGCCCCCTCTTCCTCAAAATTTCCCTGAGCCATGTTTTTCGTCTGCTTCAGTGATGAGGTGTTGGGGGCCTCTGGGTCTCTGGATCTCTGATTTGGTAGGAGTTCATTTTTCTCTGTTTTGATCTCCTTCCCCCTTGTGCTGATATCCGGTTCACCCAGAAAATAGCACCCTTGCTTGTTTCGCCAATTGTTCTTAATTTCAGCCGGGGCCCATTTGAGGTACGATGGGGTGGCTCTCTCCTTAGGATCTACATCTATCTGAAAAAGAGAAGCAGATTCTCCAATGGAGAGTAAGTTAGCACCAGGACAAATGAGATAACCCTTACTTTTTTTTTTATAGAGAATTTAATAGGTGTAGGCCCTCTTGTAGCCCATGATTGATGGTAGCTTGATAATGGAGAGCAGGCTCATTTTTGGATATGGTTCTGTAGGGCCTTACCACTAACCTTTTGTGGGTCATCAAGTACTCTGACAGAAATCTGTCTGTCTTTTAGGAAACCTTGTAGGTCTCTCTGATCAAGAGGACTTGAGAAAATGGAAAAATAAAATTAATATGTATAGAAAATAGTGTTCTTTTCAGTCAGAAATAAATATGAATTGTCATTTTCAGCAAATGGATGGAACTGAAGTATTTTTTTTCTTTTTATTTATTTATTTATTTATTAGTCAGTTCTGTATTCAGCAAATACAGTCAGTTTGGTACCATTATTAGGCTCATCCGTGACCTACCCCCTCCCCTTGGTCCCTCCTTGTTGAGGTATACGGGTCATGCATTGTGGAGTTAGCCCACAGTTATGGCTAAGCTAAATGTCTCTGCATATCATGACCCAACATGTGACTCTGACATTCTTTCCGCCCCCTCTTCCGCAAAATTTCCCTGAGCCATGTTGGGTTCATTTTTGGTCTGCTTCAGTGATGAGGTGTTGAGGGCCTCTGAGGCTCTGGCTCTCTGATTTGGTAGGAGTTGATTTTTCTCTATGCTGATCTCCTTCCCCCTTGTGCTGGTGTCCGGTTCATCAGGAAAACAGCCCCCTTGCTTGTTTCTCCAAGTTTTCTTAGTTTCAGCCGGGGCCCTTTTGAGGTATGATGGGGTGGCTCTCTCCTTAGGGTCTACATCTATCTGAAAAAGAGAAGCAGATTCTCCAACGGAGAGTAAGTTAGCACCAGGACAAATGAGATAACCCTTACTTTTTTTTTTTTTTATAGAGAATTTAATAGGTGTAGGCCCTCTTGTAGCCCACAATTGATAGTAGCTTGATACTGGAGGGTGGGCTTATGTTTGGATATGGTTCTGACTTGTTTCCCAGCTCCAGCTATGGGTCCCATACCAGTGAGGGGATCAGTTAGCCAAATTGAGAGCAGTTGGTTCCCCACCATGGCTGTGTGCCACCACTGCACTTGTGTGGGCATCACAATAAGTTATTTGCTGCTAAGTAGGTTAGACCATGCGTTGCTTCGATAGATATTGGTCAATTTCCCCCAGTCGCCCATGTAGCACCTTCTGGCACTAGACGCGCTGACTGTCTGGGGACTGACTCTCATCCAACTTCCAGCCATGCCATTCTAATTTGCATGTCAATCACATAAGGTATCTTCAGCAGTAGGGTCTTACCACTAACCTTTGGTGGGTCATCAAGTACTCTGACAGAAATCTGTCTGTCTTTTAGGAAACCTTGTAGGTCTCACTGATCAAAAGCTCATTGTGGATGATTGCCCCATGCTGGTACTGGGAGTTACAGGTCAGTGCCCACTAAGAAAATGAGGAAAAAGATAACTAATATACAAGAGTTAGAGATAAGAGAGAGAGAGACAGGGAGAGGGGAAGTGAGGGAGGGAAGATGTAGGAGATTAAGGTTAGTCTTAATCTTACCCTTTCCAGTGTCTTGTGGTTCAGGTGTTCCCTGTAAGGGCCTGGTGAAGGATCAGCCATTTGGTCTATCTTTTAGTAAGTAGAAGATTATGGTACCATTGCCGTTTGGGTCTAGATTTGTGTTTCCCACCCCTTTGATGCCCTCCCCTCCCTCCCCTTCCATCCTAGTGTCTAATCTAGGAGGTGCTTGCTGGGTATGTAAGGTATCTTCGGTAGATTCAGGTTAGGTGCTGTAGATGAGTGAGACTATGTGGCGATTTTTTTTTTCTGTGATTGGGTAAGTTCACTGAGAATGATCTGTTCCAGGTTCAACCATTTTTCCTCAAATTTCATTGTGTCATTTTTTCTTACTGCTGTATAGAATTCCATTGTGTAGATATACCACATCTTAGTTATCCATTCTTCTAGTGATGGACATCTGGGTTGATTCCAGCTCTTAGCTATTACAAATTGAGCCGCTATATACATGGTTGAGCAAATCTCTGGTTTGAAGGTTTTAGGGTAGATGCCCAGTAAGGGAATAACTGGGTCTGTTGGTATCTCTATACTCAGCTTTTTCAGAAGTCTCCATATTGCTTTCCAAAGTGGTTGTACCATCCTACAATCCCACCAACAGTGGATGAGTGTTCCTACTTCTCCACATCCTCGCCAGCATTTGTTTTTATTTGATTTTTTGATGCTTGCTATCCTTATTGGGGTAAGGTGGAATCTCATAGTTGTTTTAATTTGCATTTCTCTGATGATTAGGGATGCTGAACATTTTCTTAAGTGCATGTTTGCCATTTCTATTTCTTCCTCTGTGAATTGCCTGTTCAGCTCTTTGCCCCATCTTGTGAGTGGGGTGTTTGACTTCTTACTGTTTAGATTTTTGAGTTCTTTGTAGATTCTAGAGATTAGTCCTCTATCAGTTGGATAACCCACAAATATTTTCTCCCATTCTGTGGGTAATCTATTGGCTTTGCTAATTGTATGCTTGTCTGTAAAGAAACTCCTCAGCTTCATGTGGTCCCATTGGTTGAGTGATGGTTTAAGTTCATGAGCTACTGGGGTTTTGTTCAGGAAGTCTTTTTCCATTCCTATATCATGGAATGTACTTCCTACTGAAGTATTTTTTGAGTGAAATAAGCCAGAAGCAGAATGATGTGTACAAAGTACCTCTTGTTTGTGTCAGATATGGAAGCCAGAGAAAATGACAATCTATAAGAGTGACCAATAGAAGTTAGAAATGTGAGGCAAGAAGAAGGTGCAAAAAGAGAGGTTGAATTTTCTCAGAGCATCCTCTATGTATTTGTGGACATATCACACTGAACTCACTTAATATATAATATTCACACGTGTTTATCAAATCATCAAACCTCTTAAAAAGCAAAAAATAATGACATGTTGTGAAAACTGGTGACCACAGTAGGATATATTAAAATTGCAGTTTTGCCTTATCAGCATTACCATGGCACCAAAATCACATAGGACAATAAAAAACAAGTGAGAAACCACAAAGAGAAAGGCAGGCAGGCAGGAAGGAAGGAAGGAAAGGAGGGAGGGAGTGAGGGGTGGAGGGAAGGAGGGGAGAAAGAAGGAAGGAAGAAGGAAAGAAGAAAGAAAGGTAGGAAGAAAGGAAGGAAGGAAAAAAAAGAGAAGGGTTTCACTATGAAGTTCTGGCTTGTCTGGAAATCACTGTGTAGCCCAGGCTACACACATACTTGTAAATATCCTTCTTTCACTGCTTCCACAGTACTAGGATGACACAGAACATCACATTTTGCTATAAGTGTACATTTTCGGGGGAAGGGGGAGATATTTTTACATGAATATTTTACCTAACGTTTTAATTAAATAATCACTTGTGTCCTGATAAGGATAATTTTACATTCAAAACACATTTGAGGTAAAGGCATAGAGAGCTTTTATTGACTTCTAGTCTTCACCCACACTTAACTTGTGCAATGATCAAAATCCTCCCCCAGGGTAGAATATTCCTTACGATCAATAGACCTGCACTGACACTGATCTAAGGTCCTTCATTTACATTTGGTTCACTCTCAATGTTATATACTTTATGGAATTTGATTATACATGCTACATTCGTATACAATTACAATATCACATTGAATACTTTCACTGTTTTCAAACGCAAACATCTCTGGGTCATGGCTATGCATCCATCATTTTTGAACCCAGTGCCCACCATTATGTTTTTTACTGTTTTTTTTTTCCTTTTTCAGGAAATTCATATAATTGGATCCTGCAATATGTAGAAAGTTTAGACTTGTATTATTTTACTTAGTGATGTACATTTAAGATTTTTCCTTGTCTCTTTAATGCTTGATTGATGTTTTAAAATATATATTGTCTGAATATATCACTATGTCCATCCATCTACTGAGAGACATTTTTATTTATTCCAGTATTTTGCATCTATGAAAAAAGGCTTTTATAAAATAATCATGGGAGGCTTTGTGTATACATAAATTTGCAATTAATTTGGAAATTTAGAAAAGTGTAATTGTTCAATTGTAGGGTAAGAGTATACTGATTTTTATACAAGAACCTATGAATAACTCCATATGAAAACTGGCTTCTTGGTAAGCCTTAAAAAAGCCCATGTTTGTTTAAAGAATTTAAATGAATGGGAAGGATGAGTACCCTCCCAATGAGTTGTTGGTCAGGGAGGCTATAGAAGCCCTTAAAGCATTAAAAGTCCTTTTAATTGCTCTTGGCTGCCCACAAAAACTAGGTGGTTAAGTCTTGATTTCTGAAGACATTATCCACTTCAACTGTAGGACATAAAGAGACCAAGATGGATGTTGTAGTGGTAAAAATTTGTTGTCATCTTGATCAGTTTAGGAATCCACTGACATTCCTCTTGGTTGAGTCTCTGAGGTTGCTTCCAAGAAAGATTAACTGAAGGAGGAAGTCCTCTCACCAGAGTGTGCCCTTCCACCAGAGTGGATGGTTTTGAGGGGAGGGCCCTAATGTAATGAAGCTCTGGGAGAAAAGAGCCCCTTCTGCCTATCTTGCTAGTTGGTGAGTGCTTCTCTTGCATGTGTATCTTTCCTATTAGGCTATCCTTCCTTGTATTGGAATCAAGATTCCTCAGCCTTCCAGAGTAGACTGAAGACCAGCAGCTCTCTAGGAAGCCTTCAGGCCTTCAGTGCTGGATTAGGACTGCTGAGGCATCCAGCCACATGGATTGATAAAATACTGGGCTCCTTAACTCTCAAGTCTGAAGACTGCTATTGTTTAACTGTTGTTCGCTAACCCAATAAAATTCTTTTTAAATACAATTCATTCTATTGGTTCTGTTCCCCTAGAGAAACTTGACATACTTTGCATAATTCCATTTAGATAAAATCCCTATGGCATTCAGATTCATAGAGATAGAATGCAGAGTGGGGTTTACATGGGGTTGAGGGGAGGGTATTGGGAGATTTTGGACAGTCGTAAGGAGTTATAGCACTAGGCTGGGTTCTTCATACCAGAAATATGAATTTATTTATTTGGATGCCTGCAGTTTCATACAAAGGATATAACAAGAAGATAGCATAGCTAAGACTTGGTGACTGATTATTCTGAAACCTTGTTCAGGGAGCGATAAATATATGTTTGTTTCCATAATTAGTACTGTTCACTGCCTCAATCACTGAAGCCTCTTTATGCAAAGGGCAGAAGTTAATGCAGAGATGCATACTTGGCTAAATTGCCAAGTATAAGCAATTATTGTGTGTTCAACCCTAAACCTGACGTCTAAATCACCCACTACAAAGCTCAAAGGCCTCATAGAACAGAGGGTGGAAAGAACATAAACATAGGAAATTGAGAAGTAGGGCTGTGGAATACTGTCTTCTGAATACTGCATGGAAGTTTCACTCATGAACTCAGTGGCTATGGTTGCCTTCATGAGATTGAGCCTGCCAATATTGTATAATGGATAGCAAGGGGCTCATGAGACACCCCATCCCTCAGAGGAGCCAGTGGCAATTGTTGACTGCTGGGAGAAGGCAAGTTATGTCCTTCAATGGAGTATCCACTGGTAGGGTGCCCATGCTCCAGTAAATAATCTCCCACTCATGATCATGCAAATGGCTCTAGTTAAAAATATAGGAACTGAGCTGGACGTGGTGGCGCACGCCTTTAATCCCAGCACTGGGGAGGCAGAGGTAGGAGGATCACCGTGAGTTTGAGGCCAACCTGAGACTCCATAGTGAATTCCAGGTCAGCCTGGGCTAGAGTGAGACCCTACCTCGAAAAACCAAAAAAGAAAAACCAAACATATATATATATATATATATATATATATATATATATATATATATATGAACTTAGTATGGGGATTAAATAGGAAGAAGTAATATTTTATTGTGGCAAATGACAGAGGGTAGCTGAAGGTGAAGGGATCAAAATTCATCAAATGCATGCATGAAAGTGTCCAAAATTAATATATAGGTATATCTATAGTATATTGTATATTTAGTTTTGTAAGAAACCCACAGATTGTTTTTTAAAGTTATTATACCATTTTGCACCCCCACTAGCAATGCTAGTGAGTATCTGATAGTCCACATACTTGATTAAATTTGTTGTTGTCAGTATTTGGGATTTAGTTATTTTAGTAGATGTGTAAATGTACCTTTTTGTTTTTGTAATTTCCTAGTGTTAATGATAGTGAGTGTTTTCTCATGCTTACCTGTATTTCTGTGTATATACTGACATCATTTTATCTTCTTTGTAATTTTTTCTTACATTTTATTATTAGAGCCCACTTGTGTATATATATATGTATATATATATATACATGTATATATATATATATGTATATATATATATATATATATATATATATATATATGGTTCATTATTCATTTTCACAAATATATCTTACATAGTTTGGTCGCATTTTTTATACTATATCATTTTATTTTTATTTTTATTTTTTGTTCATTTTATTTATTTATTTATTTGAGAGTGACAGAGAGAGAGAGAGAAAGACAGATAGAGAGAGACTATGGGCATGCCAGGGCTTCCAGCCACTGCAAACGAACTCCAGACGCATGTGCCCCCTTGTGCATCTTGCTAATGTGGGTCCTGGGGAATCGAGCCTCGAACCGGGGTCCTTAGGCTTCACAGGCAAGCACTTAACCACTAAGCCATCTCTCCAGCCCTTTTGGTTGCATTTATTACATTAACTTCTCTTGTCCCACAACATGCTGAGATCCTTCCTTTTCCCAAATATATCCCTTTTAACTTTAATTTTTCATATATGTGTGCATGAAGAAAAGGTGAGATTTGTTTTTCTGAGTCTTGATTTTTTAAATTTTAATTTTTTAAGTAGATATGGACATATTTAGTATGTTAACAACACATGATGGTACCAACCTTTCCCTCAGCCATACCCCTTTTCAGAAGATGCCTTCCACACTGGGGATGCAGGTCAACCTTAGGGGGATTATGGGTCATGCATTATGGGAGGGAGAGGCAATATCTCTGTGCAAAATGTTCCAACTTCTGGCTCTAACAATCTTTCTTCCCCCTCTTCTGCAAAATGTCCTGGACCATCCTGGATGCATTTTAACTCTACTTCAGTGATGGGCACTTAGGAGCCTCTGGATATCTGGTCTGGTAGGTGTTGAGTGTCCACAGTGTCTATATCCATCACCCTTGTGCTTATATCAGAATAACTAAGAAAGCAGCACTCTTGCTTATTTCCCCAATTCTTTTGTGGTTTCAGATGGGGCTAGGGTTGAGTGCACTGGGCCGTTTGTCTCAGGTTTAGATCCCTTCTGAAAAACAGAAGTAGATTATCCAATGGAGAATGAAGCCAGCATCAGTTAAAGGGGATAACCATTATTAATTTAGAGAGAACTTAAATGGTGTAGACCCCTTATAACCCAAGGTTAATGGGAGCCTGACAATGAAAAGCAGAGTTATTATCTGGATATTATTCTGACTTTTTCCCCCGGTTCCAGATATGGTTTCCTTTCCACTGAGTAGATCTGTTAGCCAGTACAAGAGCAGTTGGTTACCCACTATGGCTTTGTTCCACTATTGCACTTGTGTGAGCATCACATCAGGTTGTTTGCTTCTGAATCACTTAGACTTTGAGTTGCTTGGACAGATGTTGGCCTCTTTCACCTGGTAGCTCATGTAGCACCTTCTAGCGCTAGATGGACTAATGGTTGGAGGACTGGCTCTCCTCCAGATTCCAACCAGGACTCTCCATGGTCTGGGCTGACAGTGTATGGTTTCTTCAGCATTAGGATCTTACCATTAACTTCTGGTGGAAAATCAAGTGCTCTAACAGAGGCCTGTCTTGTTTGCTTTGGGAGATCTAGTAGGTCTCTCTGATCAACAGCTTATTTTGGATGTAAACCATATCCTGGTACAGGGAATTACAGGCCAGCACCAAAGGAAAAGAAAGAAAAACAGGAGAAATTTAAGGTTAAGTTTTCGTCTCACACTTTCCAGGGCCCTTTGATTCAGGTAGTCCCACTATAGTACTCTTGAAAGTTCCACCATTTAGTCCGACTTCCAGGAGTTAGGATTCTATGGTACCAGTTCAATTTGGATTCAGTTTTATGTTATCCCCCACCCATCTCCTTCACCCAAGCCCTACCCACTCTATAGTCCAAGCTTGAAGATGCTGTTCAGGTATGTGAGCAACTCAGGCAGATCCAGGTAAGAAACTGCAGATGAGTGAGACCATGTGACAGTTGTCTTTCTGTGATTATGTGAGTTCACTTAGAATGATCTGTCCCAAGTTTGACCTTTTTTTTTTCCAAATTTCAATGTGTCATTTTTTCTTACTGCAGAGTAGAATTGCATCGTGTAGTTATACCATATCCTGGTTATCCATTCATTCATGATGGGCACCTGGGTTGATTCCAGTTTTTAGCTATTATGAATTGAACAGCTATAAACATGGTCGAGCAAATATCTCTGAACTGAGATGTGGAGCTTTTAGGGTAAACGCCCAGTAAGGGAATAACTGGGTCTGTTGGCAACTCTCTATATACCCTTTTCAGTAGTCTCCACATTGATTTCCATAGTAGTTGTACCAGTATACATTCCCACCAACAGTGAATGAGTGTTCCTATTTCTCCTCATCCTTGCCAACATTTGTTTTCATTTGATATTTTTTAAGTATTTATTTTTTATTGGAAAAAGGGGGGGGGGAGAAAGAGAGAGAGAGAAAGATGTAGATAGGGAAGATGGGCACACCAGGGCGTCTAGCCACTGCAAACAATCTCCAGATGCATGAGCCACAATGCACATGGGGCTTACATGGGACCTGGAGAATTGAACCTGGGTTCTTAGGCTTCTCAGGCATACACTTGAACCACTAAGCAATCTCTCCAGCCCTAGTTTGATGTTTTAATGTTTGCTATCCTTACTGGGGTAAGGTGGAATCTCATAGTTGTTTTAACTTGCATTTCCCTAATGATTAGGGATTTTGAACATTTTCTTAAGTGTGTGTTAGCCATTTGCAATTCTTCCTCTGAGAGCTCCCTACTTAGTTCTCTGCCAATTTTTGTACTAGGTTGATTTTTTTATTGTTTAATTTTTTGAGTCCTTTGTAGATTCCAGATATTAAGCTTCTGTCAGTGATATGGCTGGCAAAAATTCTCTCCCTTTCAGTAGGTAATCTATTGGCTTAACTGATGGGATATTTGTGCAGAAGCTTTTTAGATTCAATAGATCCCATTGGTTGAGTGCTTGTTTAATTTCCTGGTCTACTGGTATTTTGTTCAGGAAGTCTTTTCCAAGTCCTATATCATGGAGAGTGCCTGCTATTTTTCTTCTAGTAGTTGAAGAGTTTCAGGTTATATATTGAAGTCTTTAATCCATTTAGACTTGATTTTTGTGTATGGCAAAATGAGTGGATCTAGTTTTATTTTTCTCCATATGGTCAAACAATTTGTCCAACACCATTTGTGGAAGATGCTATATTTTCTCCAGTCTAAATTTTTGGCACCTTTGTCAAAGATCAAGAAGCTGCAGTTATTTGACATAAGTTCTGGGACTTCAATTCTGTTCCATTGGTCTATGTTTCTGTTTTTATTCTAGTAACATTCTGTTTTTGTCACAGTAGCTTTGTAATATAGTTTTAGAACATGTATGGTGATACCACCAGAGGTGATTTTTTTTTGAGCATATGTTTGGATATCTAAGGCATTCTACTATTCAATATGAATTTTGGTTTCATTTTTTCTATCTCTGTGAAGAATGAAACTGTATCCTAATTGGTATTGCATTGAACGTGTATATTGATTTTCATAGAATTGACAATTTTACAATATTAATTTTACCTATCCAGAAGTATGAGAGGACTTTCCATCTTCTCAAGTCATCCTGTCTTTCTTGAGTGATTTTATGTTTTCATTATATAGGTCTTTAAAATCCTTGGTTAGTGTTATTCCAAGGTATTTATTTATTTGTTTATTGTTGCTATTGAAAATGGGACAGCCTCGCTGATTTCCATCCTGTATATTTGTCCTTTGCATATAGAAAAGCTACTGATTTTTATTCATTGATTTTGTATCCTGCCACTTTGCTGAAGGAATTTATCATCTTTAGAAGTTTTGAGATGGAGACTTTCAGGTCACTTATATATAGGATCATGTCATCTGCAAATAGGGCTAGCTTGACTACTTCCTTTCCAATTTGAATCCCTTTTATTGCTTTCTCCTCTCTTATTGCTTGGGCTAGTACTTTTAGTACTATGTTGAAGAGCTGTGGTGAGAGTGGGCACCCCTGTCTTGTTCCCGATCTCAGTGGGAACTCCTTGAATTTTTCCACATTATGTGTTATTTGGGCTTTAGGAACTTTCTATATATCCTTTATTGTGTTGAAATATAAACCCTCCATGCTGGTTCTTTCCAGTGTTTTGAGTATGAAGTGGCGTTGTATTTTGTCAAAGGCCTTCTCTGCCTCAATTGAGATGTTCTTATTGTTCAGTTACTTATGTGGTGTATTACATTGGCTGATTTCTGATGTTAAACCGTCCTTGCATCCCTGGGATGAAGCCTACTTGATCATGGTGGATAATGCTGTTAATGTGTTGTTCAATTCAGTTTTCAAGGATTTTGTTCAGGATCTTTCCATCTAAGTTCATTAGGGGTATAAGTCTATAGATTACTTTCCTACTTGCATTTTTGCTTGGTTTTGGTATTAGGGTGATGGTATCTTCATAAAAGAAGTCAGGGAGGATTCTGTGGTCTCTAATTATGTGGCATAGTTTCAGAATAGTTGGTTTCAGTTCTTTAATTAAGGTTTGATAGAATTCAGCTGAGAAGTCATCCAGTCCTGGACTTTTCTTTTTGGGGAGGTTTTTGATTTCCTTTTCAATCTCTATGGATATGATAGGTTTGTTAAGGAGATTAATTGGCTCTGAGTTTCATTTTGGTAAGTGGTATGTGTCTAAGAATTCATCCATTTCTCCCAAATTATTTAGTTTTGTGGAGTAGAGGTTTTGGAAGTATGCCCTGATGATTCTTCCAATTTCATTGATGTCTGTTGTGATCTCTCCTTTTTCATTTCTGATTTTGTTAATTTCCAACTTCTCTATTCTGTATGATCTATTTGGCCATGGGTTTGTCAATCTTGTTTATTTTCTCAAAGAAAAAGCTTATTTCATCGATTTTTAAAATTGCTTTCTTAGTTTCCACTTCATTACTTTTTGCTCTAATCATGGTTGATTCTTTTTGTCAGGGGCTCTTCAGGTTGGATTCTTCTTGTTTTTCTGGTGCCTTTAGGTGGACAGTCATGTTATCAATCTGGGTTTCTCTGTCTTTGTATTGAAGGCATTTAGGGCTATAAATTTTCCTCTTATGACTGCCTTCCTTGTGTTGCATAATTTTTGGTAGTTTGTATTTTCATTATCATTCAATTCTAGTAATTTTAAAGTTTCGTTTTTTATTTCTTCCATGACCAATTCATTGTTTAAAAGTTTGTTGTTTAGTCTCCAGGAACTGGTGGAGTTCTTGATGTCTCTTGTTGTTAATTTCTAGCTTTAAAGCATTGTGAGCTGACATGATACAGGAAGTTACTTCAATTTTCCTGACTGTGTGGAGGCATACTTTATGGCCTAATCTATTGACAATTTTGCAGAAGGTTCTCTGGGCTGCTGAGAAAAATGTGTATTCTGTAGAATTGGGGTGGAAAGTTCTGTAGATATTCACTAGGGATAGTTGATCTATGATGTTGTTGAATTTCTGCTTGGATGATCTGTCTTTTGATATAGTGGAGTATTGAAGTCTCCGAATATGATGGTGTTGATGTTTATTTCTGTTTATTGTTGAATAGATTTTGTTTTATAAACTGTGGCACACCTCTATTTGGTGTATATATATTTATAATCGTGATGTGCTCATGTTGGATCATTCCCTTGATGAGTAAGAAGTGGCCTTCTTTGTCCTTTTTGATTACTTTTTTACTGAAGTCTATTTCATCAGGTATTAATATAGCAACCCCCAATGTTTCATTAATTTCCTTTTGCTTGTAATATCAGTTTCCAAACTTTCACCCTGAGGAAGTGTCAATCTTTAATGGTGAGATGGGTTTCTTCAAGAAAGCAGAGAGATGGGCCCAGTTTGTTTGATCCATCATGATTACCTGTGTCTTTTGATGGGTGATTTACGACCATTAATATTTAAGATTATGGGCTGGAGAGATGGCTTAGTGGTTAAGCGCTTGCCTGTGGAGCCTAAGGAAACTGGTTCGAGGCTCGACTCCCCAGGACCCATGTTAGCCAGATGCACAAGGGGGCACATGCATCTGGAGTTCATCTGCAGTGGCTGGAGGCCCTGGCGTGCCCATTCTCTTCTCTCTCTCTCTGTCTCTCTCTGCCTCTTTCTCTCTGTCTGTTGCTCTCAAATAAATAAATAAAAATAAAAATAAAATATTTTTAAAAAAAATTAAGATTATTACTATGAGGTTTGACTTAATCCCTGCCATCATGAGGTGTTTTATGGGGTTTGGTGCTTTCTTGTGTTATGTATTGTTTTGAGCCTTGTTTATTTTGGTTATTGTGATTTTCTTCTTGTTGGCTCTTGAGATTGGTTGTTTGACTGTTCTGTGTGGACTATTCCTTCAAGTATTCTCTGTAGGTTTGGCTTTGTGTTTATATAATCATAGAGTTGACTTCTTTAATGGAAAGTTTTCCTTTCACTATCTATTATGAGGCTTACATTTGCTGGTACAGTAGCATGAGTTGGAAGCCACGGTTTTTCAGACTTTGAAGTGTTCCATTACAGGCCCTTCAGGCTTTCAGGGTTTCCATTGAGAAGTCTGATATAATTCTGATGGGATTGCCTTAGTATGTTGTGAATTGTTCCTCTCTTGCTGCTTTTTACACTCTCTTTGTTTTCTTTGTTAAGAGTTTTAACTGTGGGCTGGAGAGATGGCTTAGCGGTTAAGTGCTTGCCTGTGAAGCCGAAGAACCCCGGTTCGAGGCTCAATTCCCCAGGACCCACGTTAGCACAAGGGGGTGCACGCATCTGGAGTTTGTTTACAGTGGCTGGAGGCCCTGGCGCACCCATTCTCTCTCTATCTCTCTCTGCCTCTTTCTCTGTCTGTCTGTCTCTCAAATAAATAAATAAACAAAAATAAAAAAAAGAGTTTTAACTGTGATGTGTATTGGAGAGTTTCTTTTTGGTCCTGACTGTTTGGTATTCTGTGGCCTTCTTGTATCTAGATGGTCCTCTCTTGAGAGATTCAGAAAATTTTCTTCAATATTTTGGTCAGATATGTTCTCTATGCCTCTGGCCTGGATTTCCTCTACTTTGGATATACTTATGACCCAGATATTTGGTTGTTTTAGGGTGTCCCACAGTTCTCTTGTATTCTATTCACTTGATTTTTTTTTAACTTAGCAAATTTTTTTGGCCTCCTGATTAATTTCTTCTGTCTTATCTTCCAGGTCAAAGGTTCTGTCTTCCACTTGATAAACTCTGTTGGTGAGGGTTTCTAGAAAGGTTTTTTTATAATTTCTATTTGATTTTTCTTTTCTGTTGTATTATTTTGCATCATGTCCATCTCTTTTATGAGGTATGATTTCAATTTGAGTTCTAACTTTATTGATGTTCCCTGAAGTTCATCCATGCATTTGACAAAGACTTCATTAAGCTTAATCAATCGGTTGTTGAGATAATCCATTTCTTTACTTACCTTTAACATAATTATAACTTGTAGGAGGATTCTAACATTTTATTTAATGAAGTTAAGCCTAGTGTAGAAAGCTGTTCTCTCTCTCTCCCTCTTTCTCTCTCTCAATTTAGTACAATAGAATTAATATATTAAAAAAAAACTGGGGCTGGAGAGATGACTTAGAAGTTAAGGCACTTGCCTACAAAGCCAAAGGACCATGGTTTGATCCCCCAGAACCCACATAAGCCCAATGCAAAAGGTGGTGGATGAATCTAGAATTCGTTTGCAGTGTCTGGAGTCCCTGCTATTTCCATTTCTCTCTCTCTCCCTTTTTATCTCTCTCAAATAAGTACAATAAAATAAATAAAATTCTTAAAAAGCTAGCTGGGTGTGGTGGCACACACCTTTAATCCCAGCACTCGGGAGGCAGAGGTAGGAGGATCACCATGAGTTCAAGGCCACCCTGAGACTACAGAGTTAATTCCAGGTCAGCCTGGACCAGAGTGAGACCCTACCTTGAACCCCCCCCCAAAAAAAAAAAAAAATTAAAAGAGCTCAATCCTCTAGGAGACCAGGGAAGTAGGAGGAGTCAAGAAACAGGGGTCTGGCCTACTGGCTCCAGACCCCTGCACCAGCCCACCTGCACACTGTAGTTGCAGGCAACCCAAACTGTGGAGGTGGGATTATCCAGAAAACAGGGGCGGGCCTACTCACTCTAGGCTTCCAGCACCAGCCTGCACACTGTCTATGCAAGGAACTCAGATGGGGGAGGTGGGACGAGCCCAGAAACAGGGGTCTGGCCTACTAAATCCAGACCACAGCTCCAGCTTGCCCACACACTGTCCACACAGGCAACCCCATCTGAGGAGATGTTAGGAACCAGAAATCAGGGATCTGGCCTACTCACTCCAGACCACCTTGCCCACCCACACAATGTCGGAGCAAGGAACTCAGACCAGGGGAGTTGGGAGGAGCCAGGAAACAAGGGTCTGGCCTAATTATTCCAGACCCCTACACCCACCCCTTGAGTCTTGTTTATTTCATATAACATCATGATATCCAGGTTGATACAATTTCCTTAAAATGTCATGCTTTTTCTTCCTTATACTGAACAAAGTTATTTGCATATATATTTCCAAAATTATTCTTATTATTGCGTTTTAAGAGATTTTTCTGCCTTGAATCTTTTTAAACTTCTATTACTTTTATCCATGTATGTTACTCATAATTTCTTCCTGTTACCCTTCTCTTTTCCCATTCCATAGTCCTTCTTCCACTGAATCCCTAATATTTTGAATATCTTTTCTTCATTTATTTTCCATTCCTTTTTGAATTTCCATTAAAAATTTGTGTTTATTACATATACTGGGAACGACATCCCGAAAGTACATGATTTATATATATTGTGTCTGATTCTGTGGGCTGACTTCTTTTCTTTCTCAATAATGTTCTTCTATGTATAAAGACTGACAATTTTTAGGAATGTAAATTATCTATTTTTTTCTTCTAGCTGCATGCACATTTGGGATATTAAAAATGTTTGGTAATCCAATTAATAAGGATTAATCATTTTGCTTTATAAGTTTTATTGTCTTTAGCTCTTACCTTTATATCTATCTACATTTGTTGGTTTTGCATTTGGTGGTAGGTACGATTTCACATTCAGGTTTTGTGTGCTATCACTTTCACCAGGACTTCTTTTTGTTTTTTAATTTTTATTTATTTATTTGAGAGCAACAGACAGAGAGAAAGAGGCAGAGAGAGAAAGGGAGAGAGAATGGACGCGCCAGGGCCTCCAGCCACTGCAAACGAACTCCAGACGCGAGCGCCCCCTTGTGCATCTGGATAACGTGGGTCCTGGGGAATCGAGCTTCGAACCGGGTTCCATTAGGCTACACAGACAAGCGCTTAACCGCTAAACCATCTCTCCAGCCCCTCACCAGGACTTCTTAAACAGATAATTCTTCATTTATTAATAGTGTCTGTATGTTGGATGTTGTTGCATATGCATGCATATTTAGAAAGGCCAGAGTAAATGTCAGGTGTCTTGATAAATCATTTTCCATTTTATTTTTTGAGACAGAAGTTTTTGCACTAAAATTAGTTATTACTGATTCAGATGGACTAGCTATCCAGAGAGACCCAGTGATTATCTTGTCTCTGCCTCCCCCATGCTGGGATTTCAGGCATTGATCTCATATGATCTAACTTTTACATGAGCACTAGGGATCTTTATGCCATCTCCCTAGACCCTCTATTAATAGTTTTGAGACCTTTATTTAAAATCTATTGATGATTAATATATACAATATATTTGTTTTAAATTTTATTCCATTGGTCAATTTGTCTACACATATGGCAGAACCACATAGCTATAATTAGTGTGATTTTGTAGTAATTCTTAAAATCAGAAAACATGAATCCATGAAATTTTTCTCAAGATCATTTTGAATATTCTTGAAACTTGGGTTATTGCTCAGTATGAAAATGTTTTCCTAGCATCTGAAAAACCCCAGGTTAAATCCCCAGTACCAAAAAAAGATATGATCATATTGAATATCCTAAATCAATATTTGGAAAGCTAATTCTGGGTTCCATATGAATGTCAGGATTACCTTGTCACTTTCTGTAGAATAATGGTGAGTATTTTCTCATGTAAACTAGGGATTTATTGTCACGCTAATAATATCAAGTATTCCTGCCTAATAACACAATATATCATTTTATTTATTTATGTTTCTATTATTGTTTCAATGAAGTACTGTTCTTTGCTGTTTAAATATGTGCTTCTTAAAATTTACACTTAACTATTTTATACTTTTTATTGTGCTATCATTCTTCATTTCATTAGTCATCAGTAATGTTTAAATATCCATAGTTATATGTGCAGTCTTATAGCTTACTGTGGTAGTCTGAATAGATGCCCCCAATATATTCAAGATTTTATGAAAGTTTGTAATTTAGATCTGCAGCCTTGTGGATGAAGGAGGTATCACTGGGCAGATCCTAGGTTCCAGCTCTAAGGTCCTTGGAGGTAGATTTGGAATTCCAATCTAAAGATAGGCAAAGTGCCTAAGCTTTGCCTGGAGTTCCTGAAGTGTGCTATGTGATGTGGTCTTTGGGTTTTGGCATGTAGCTCTTCTCTCTCTTTCTCTTTCTCTCTGTATCTCTGTAACTGCACTAGTGGTGTAAGGGCTGACTGCATTCTACTACCCAGACCCAGAGTGTTTTATCAAGTTCAAATTTGTACTGGACTGATGTGCTTGGCTAGAGATATGGGACTTAAGAGATTTAAGATTTTAAACTGGAAAAAGTCAAACAAGTTTAAAATTTACTGGCAAGGAGACTGGTTTTAGGTGATTGATGCTGCCATTGTCAAGCACATTAGCAATATTAATGAGGATGGCCCAACTACTTTACATTGAAACAATGAAAAGGATACCTGAGGAAAGACTATGATAGAAATGCAAATACATTTGGAAAGAGTTGACTGGAGAAGGAACCTGCATTTCAAGGTTATGATTTACTGTGTCCGTACATTAAAAATATGTCTGTGTCCTTCACACCTGTTATTGGTTTTGGAAGCATCAAACATATGTGGAGTGGTCATGAAGTACACATGGTTCCAGGAACAGCTGTTGAGACACGGCATGAAGTAGGGTGTAATGACCCTGACAGGCTGTAAAACCATTGGGAGATGGACCATAGTTTGCAGTGGAGACCCTAGGATGTTTAGCTATACCAGGACTGCGCAAGGGCTACCATGGAGGCTGTTGATCTGGGACAGAAGTTTTCCCTGGCTACTCAGTCCAGATGGAGGGGTGGAACTTGAAAATTCAGAGATTGTCAGTCACTGGTTTTGATATTAGACTTCATCTGCAGATGTTTGATGATTGCTTGATGGTTATTGAGTTTGCATTGTTTGACTCTCTTCTGGCTATGCCTTATAGCAGTTAAAAACATTTACTCTGTCTTTACATGTTGAAAGTATATAACTTGTTTGATTTTACAGTACTCACAGGTAAGATAAAATAAATCTTAAATCTCAGATGAGACTTGGGACTTTGGAACTATCTGAAGTTGGTAAAGACTGTGGGGACCTTTGAATTTGATAACATACAAAGTAAGATGGTTATAAATCTATTGGGAGCCAGGGGTAGAAAGTGGCACTTTGAATGGATGCCCCCTAATATATTCAGGATTTTATTAAGATTTGTAAATTAGATCTGAAGCCACCTGGCTGGAGGAGTTATCAGCAGGTTTATCCTAGGTTCTAGCCTAAGGTGTGATGTTAGATTTGGAATTCCAGTCTAAAGAGAGCCAAAGTGCCTGAGCTTTACCAGGAATTCCTAAGTGTGCTGTGTGGTGTGTCCTTTGGGTTTTGGCTTGTGGCTCTTCTCTCTCTCTCTCTCTCTCTCTCTCTCTCTACTTGGACATGTGAAAACAGGTCAGCTTCTTCTGTCCTTATGTAAATTCCCCTGGATCTGTCAGCTTCAAATAAACCCCTTCTTCCATAACTGTGCCTGGTCTGGAAGTTCATCCCAGTAATGTGAGGATATCTGCTATACTTGCAAAGTTGTACATCTTACTGTTTTAGTTTATTCATCTTTATTTTTGATGTATGGGATCATATTACCTACCAATATACATAGCTTGCATAATAGTTTTGTATTAATGTATTTTTATCTACTTTCCTTGCCTAATTGCTTTGGTTACAACTTTGGCCATAATTGAGAGTAATATAGTGTAGAAAACTATTCAATAATTCTTGAACTTAGGGTGAAATTTTTATTATATTAATATAAGCTAAGGTGTTACCTGTACACCTTTCATATATTTTTTTCTAAAAAATATTTAATGATGCTGTATTCAACAATTAATATTGGTCAATTTTTATTGAAAGTGTTGGCATTTTTAAGTGTTTATTTCTTATTTTTGTAACCTACTGTCCTATGTGTGAACAACATTATATTAATTCACTTTCATATGGTGAACTAACTTTATATTACTTATTATTTTAGGTAAATATGGTTTTGTATTTTATATTTTGCTATTTTTGCTGGCATCTTATTAGTAAATTGAATTTATAATATTAAGACTATTTTTATCTTGTGATTTTTTTTTTGATCTGGTTTTGATATCTTAGGAATGCTGACCTCACTAAATGAGTTGAAGAACATTCCCAGTTCTATTTTATATATGAGCTTATAAGTCATTCTCATTAATTTTTGCTTAAAGTTTAGTAGGATTCACCAGCTAAGCCATCTGGTTCTTGAATATAGCAAATTAGTCCTAAGAGGAAATAAATGCCTATATAAAAACAAAGGTCATGAATAATGTAATGTAATGCCTTATGGAAGTAGAAAATGCTAAGTTAATTGCCTTTATTATGAAGTAAAGGTCAGACTAGAAATAAATGAAGTAGTGACTAGAAGAATGAGAAAAACTTCAAAAGATAAGAGTTGGCTTTTGAAAATATAAACAATATACACACACTCTTAATTATACTAATTAGGATCATGAGAAAGGAAAGATCATAAGAAATGACAGATAAAATTTATATGACAAAAATACCTTAGTAAACTAGAAGAAACAGAAACAGTATTCATGGCATACTAAGAATGACTAATGAATGATTTGGAAATTATGAATAGACTATAAGAGGGTGAATCATTAGCAGAAATTCTGTCTTCCAAGAAAATCCCAAAGCATGCTTTCTTCACTGATGAAATCTACCATGTATTGAAGAACTAATAGCCACTCTTCACCTTCTCCAAATAGGTACTAATTTTAACCTCATTTTATAGTCAGCAATGCCCCTATAGCCAAGCTAGTTAGAAACACCACAAAAAGTGTATATCATAGGTATATATCTCTAATGAATATTGTGTTAGTTACCATTCCTGTTGCTTTAACAAAATATCTGGCAAGCACCATTTCAATGAAGGAAGGAAAGATATTGCATATTTTTTTGGCTCACAGTCTCAGGGTGTAGTTCATAATGATAGTAAAGACCAGGTAGTAGGGGTGTTCAGGTGGCTGGTCATATTATATATGAAGTCAGTAGTCAGAAAAAGATTAATACCAGTGTTTCATTTTCTTCTACAAATTATGTCCAGCCAGAACTCTAGCTCATGAAAATTATATAATCTAGAACTAACTTCTTAAAAATAAGGCCTGTGCATTATTGAAACCTACAATCTAAATGTCTAACACAATGATATTTTCTTTTTTGTTTGTTTGTATTTTTTGAGGTAGGGTCTCACTCTAGCCCAGGCAGACCTGGACCATACTCTCTAGAATCAGGCTGGCCTTGAACTTACAATGACCCTCCTAACTCTGTCTTTTGAATGCTGGGAATAAAGGAGCATGACACTACACCTGGCTAAAATGCAATGTTTTTCCAATATTTTATTTATTTAGAGAGAGAAAAAGAGGCATATATAGAGAGAAATAATGGGCCAGGGCCTACAGCCAGTGCAAAAAAAAACTTCAGATGCATGTGCCACCAAGAGTATTTGGCTTATTTGGGTACTGGGGAATTGTACCTGGGACATTAGGCTTGTCAGGCAAGCTCCTTCACCACTAAGCCATCTCTCCAGCCCATGCAATACCATTTTATTTATTTATTTTTTCATTTATTTATTTTATTATATTTTTTTCGTTTTCTGAGGTAGGGTCTCACTGTACCTCAGGCTGACCTGGAATTCACTCTGTAGTCTCAGGGAGGCCTTGAACTCTCAGTGATCCTCCTACCTCTGCCTCCTGAGTGCTGGGATTAGAGGCATGCACCACCATGCCTGGCTTTGCAAAACCATTTTTAAAGTCAATTCTTCTTCAATGTATTGTAAATGTTTATACCATACACATCAAGTTTTACATATAGGTAAGAACTTTCTGAATAAGATTCTAATAGCACAGGAAATAGTTCCAAAAATCAACAAATGACAAATGGAATTTCCTGCAAATAAATTTCTTCAAAGCAGAATTACAATGGGACAAAATCTTTGCCAAAAACTCCTCAGGAATGGGAATAATATCTAGAGTACATAAGGAACTGAAAAAATTGAGCACTGAAAATAATGTAAAAGTAAATAACTGGACTACAAATTGAACAAATACTTTTAAAAAGAAGAAAACACCTATGGTCAACATTTTCTTTGTAAGTTCAACATATTTACCAGTCTTGGAAATTCAAATTAAAATCACTTTGAGGGTCTGGAGAGCTCGGTCAGTAGTTAAAGCACTTGCCTGCAAAGCCTAATAACCTGCGGTCAATTCCCCAGTACCCACATAAAACCAGATACACAAAGTGGGCACATGCATCTGGAATTTGTTTTCAGCAGCTAGAGGACCTGATGTGCCCACTCTCTCTGTCTGACACTTTTCTCTCTCCCTGCTTGCAAATAAATAAATAAATAAATTAATTAATTAACATATTTTTTAAAAGATGATGGAGCAGTGGCATGCATACACTTTTAATGCCAGCATTCCAAAGGCAAAGGTAGGAGGATTGCTGTATATTCAAGGCCAGCCTGGGACTACAGAGTGTATTCCAGGTCTGCCTGTGCTAGAATGAGACCCTACCTTGAACCCCCCCCCCAAAAAAAAACACTTGAGTTTTCATCTCACCATAGTCAGCATAGGAAAATTTACTACAGAGTGAGTTCTAAGTCAACCTGGGCTAGAATGAGACTACGTCAAATAACCAGACAGTATTTTAAGTTTATGGGACTGAGGAGATGGATCAGGGGTCAAAATTACTTACTTACAAAGCCTGATTTCCTGCGTTCGATTCCCTGGTGTCTATGTGTTGCAGTCTGGTTTGCATTGCTGGTAGAAATCACCCAACCAAGACCAGCTTCTGGGAAAAAGAGATTTATTTTTATAGGTTCAAGAGGAAGCTCCACGATGGCAGGGGAAAAAAATGGCATGAGCAGAGGGTGGACATCACTCCCTGGACAACATAAGGTGGACAATAGCAACAGGAGAGTGTGCCAAACACTGGCATGGGGAATCTGGCTATAATACCCATAAGCCCGCCCCCAACAATACACTCCCTCTAGGAGGCGTTAATTCCCAAATATCCATCAGCTGGGAACCTAGCATTCAGAATGCCTAAGTTTATGGGGGACACCTGAATTAAACCACCACACCATGTAAAGCCAGATGCACATAATGGCACAGGCATCTGGAGTTTGTTTACAATTGGAAGAGGCCCTGGCATAGTTCTCTCTCTCTCTCTTTATCTCTGCCTCTCAAATAAATGAATAAATAAAAATATTTTTTTAAAATAAAATAAAATTGATATTGCAGCTAGAAGGCTGATTACCTCCTACAGGTGATATGTCACTGAAGGTAAGTCTTGGAGTCCAACCCTGTTTCAGTCAGCTTCATGTTGCTAGTGGAAAACACCCAACCAAGAGTAGCTTGTGGGAGATAGAGGTTTATTTTGATGTAAAGACTTAAGGGAAAGCTCCATGATGGTAGGGAAAACAATGGAATGAGAAGAGGGTGGACATCACATCCTGACAAACATCAGTTGGGTAACAGGACTGTGTGCCAAACACTAGAAAGGCGAAGCTGACTATAACACCCATTAGCCCACCCCCAACAATTCATCACCTCCAGAAGGATCCAATTCTGAAACTGCCACCTGCTGGGTACCTACCTTTCAGTACACTTAAGTTTATGGGCAACATCCAAATCAAACCACCACAAACCCCAAGGTGTTTTTAGTGGGACAGATCTTGTGTTTATCCCTAAGTTGTGTGAACAGTAATTTGGAGCCCTGGTGTTTTTGCTTTTTGGTAAATTCTAGCTGTTTGGTGATGTATCTCTGCTTGGCTCTGTGGAAATGAGCCAGATTGTTTTGCCATTGATTGTGAACCCAAGGAATTTATAAGCCTGAAATAAAACCTTTCCTCCTATAAGCTCCTCTTTGGCAGATGTTTGTCCAGCAATGTGAAACTGACTGCAACAGAAAATTGCTACTAGAGAAATGGAGTTGTTGCTGCAATGCATCTGACCAAGCAAATTTTGGTCTTTTGGAATTTGTGCACTGGAGGAATGTGGAAGGACTTGCTACTTTGGATTGTAGAAGCCTTATAATAATGTGTTAAGCAGAGATTGATGGGATATTTTGGTGAGATTTGGAAAATGTTACATACAGAGAGAATTGTGAACTGTGAAAGCTTGGCTTATTAACTTTTTAAAGGAGAAAGACCTGTGTGGGAACTGAGCTACTGCCATAAAGGTTGGGTATGGTCTTCTACCCATGCCCAGAGATTTTGATCAAGGTTCAATTTAAAAGTAATAGACTGGTGTGGTGTGCTTGCTGGAAGAGATAGAACTAAAAGATGAAAGATGTGGGCTGGAGAGATCGCTTAGTGTCTAAGGTGTTTGCCTGAAAAACCTAATGGCCCACTCTCAATTCCTCAGTACCCATGTAAATCCAGATGTACAGTAGCATATGCATCTGACATTTGTTTGTAGCAACTGGAGGCCCTATTATACTCATTCTCTCTTCTATCTATTTCTGATTGCCAATAAATAAATAAATAAAATATTTTAAAAGTTGAAATATGTATAGTCATTCATAGGAAAAAATCAAGCAAGTTCAAAGTTATTTACACTGAGACTGGTATAGATTACTAAAGCTTTAATTGTTAAACAGATTACCACCATTATGGCTGGCTAACTGCTTTACATTGGGACAATGGAAATGATGCCTGAGGAAAGGCTCAGTGAGTAGGCATTCAAATTCTTTGAAAGGAGATGATTTAAAGGAAGAATTATGAATGAGTATTTCACTCTTTGTGGTCAAGGTTTATCCACCCTGGC
The DNA here is from genome assembly GCA_036346955.1 of Dipus sagitta. NCBI lineage: Eukaryota > Metazoa > Chordata > Mammalia > Rodentia > Dipodidae > Dipus > Dipus sagitta. Next base: position 113,747,068 of record CM070776.1, on the reverse strand, counting down.
TTTACAAATCTGGCTTGCCATATATCTGGTATTGGTTTTGAGAGCATGAAAAATGTAGGAAAGCACACATGGTTCCAGCCTCTGATGAAATGCAGCATGTGAAATGGGGCTGAGTGTCTGTGTAGAGGCCAGTAAGGCCATTGTATGAAGAGAACCAGTTCTGAGAATCAGCTGTAGATAAGCAACATTGTGAAGCAGTGTGAGGTTCCTGTATTGGAGGCCATAAAAAGACCATTGTATGGAGACATGAGGCTAGGCCATGGTTTTCAGTGGAGACCCTCAGATGTTTTGGATATACCAGCACTGTGCAATGGCTCCCTGTGGTGGTTTGAATAGATGCAACTGAAATACTTAGTGTGGTAACCCAAGCCTGGAAAGCAAATAACTCACATGTTCCCTCTTGTATCTGGATCCTAATTTCCTTTTAATTGTTTATATTATTTTATTCTATCTTATTTTTAATTTGTATCTGTGTGAAATAGAGGGGGAAAGAGAAAGAGTCAGATATAGAGAGATAATGTGTGGCTCCAGAGCCTCTAGCCACTGCAAAAGAACTCTAGACACATGTGCCACATTGGGCATCTTGCTTAAGTGGATACTAGGGAATTGAACCCAGGTCCTTAGCTTCACAGGCAACACCTTATCTTCTAAGCCATCTCCCCAGTCCCTATTTTTATTTTTTTAATAAGAACACACTTTGTATGGATACATCATGTTGGTACCACATTTTCCCTTGTCCTTGCCCCATTCCACAGGGCCCCTTCCTCAGTGGGGTTGCTGGTCTTCCCTATGGGGTTGTGGGTTATGCATTATGGGAGCACCAGTTACTTATTGGTGGGAGGCAGTGCCTCTTGGCTGCCAAACTATGGCTTTTACAATCTCTCCAGCCTCTGTTCATATTTTTTCAAGAAGTACAATATTTCCTACTATGACTTTCTCCTTTCTTCTAGGATGGTTTTATTTATTGATCCAGCTAATCTGAGCCTCAGAATTCAATGGTTCTCTACTGAATTCTCTACTACTTATGAAGGATGAAGAAACCTTCCAATACTTGGGGTCACTTCACTTTCTAGGGGCCAGTTGACATTCAAGGACTGTTTTATGGAACTATATAGAACCTGGATTTTCTTCTCTCACTTCAGGATTACTTGGACAGGTCATAAAAATACAAAGATTCCTGGGGGAAGTCATTTATTGTAATTGTTTCAGATTACTTTTACTTCCTAGTACTTCTGCTTTCATTCCTTGACATGTTTTGCACAAAAAATATCTTGACAAACTCCCCTAATCCCATATTAATATTTCTTTTCAAATATTCTAACCTGTAACCTCACTTGAAGTTTTGTGACAACCTCATACAAATGTCTCAATCAACACTAGATTCCTTGTTTCAAGAGTATTATCCAAAATGTTGTGTACATAAAATTTCCCCTAAATTTATGTTTGTACCCATACATTTATGTTGTTCTCACCTTTGGTCAGAGAAGCTTCTTTTTGAAGATGGTGGTTACTACTAGGGGGACACGAAACTTGTCAAAATACTGATATGACTGCTGAGTGCTCATTGCTAAATGAAGTATCTCTTCCAATGATAAGGGAGCATTATAGAAGGGAAGTAATAAATAATGTAAGAGCCGGAGGATGGAGAGGAATACCTTGGAATGTTTTCTCCAGATGTGAGGTGGCTATTGAATTCATGACCTCACAATAGCTACCATTACCTGCTCAATATTGGGACCATTGACATGAATGATGGAGGAAGGAAAAATATATCAGATTAGGTGAGGAAAGAATAATTAGAAAGAAGAGAGGTTCAGTGGAAGGGGGATGTGGGTGATGTTATCAAATGAGATATTGGAAGGGGGCTTATCATAATACATTATATACCTATGTGAAAATTGTCAACAAAAGCATTAAATAGTATCCAAGTGATTATACCATGGAGGCTGTTATATAATCTGTGTGGGGATATCATTCCCTAAATAATCTTAACTGAAACTGAGTACTTTTAATTCAGGCATACATGAATTGATAGATACATAATCTAAAATTATCCAGTAAACACTTATATTAAAATACAGACATACTCTACCTGAAACTAAACCTATTACTGATGTAGAAACACATAGACAGTGAAACAATTTTTTTAATTTTTATGTTCATTTATTTATTTATTTATTTGAGAGTGACAGAGATAGAGGGAGAGATAGAGACAGATAGAGAGGGAATGGGCGGGCCAGGGCTTCCAGCCACTGCAAACGAACTCCAGACGCATGCGCCCCCTTGTGCATCTGGCTAATGTGGGTCCTGGGGAATCGAGCCTCGAACTGGGGTCCTTAGGCTTCATAGGCAAGCACTTAACTGCTAAGCCATCTCTCCAGCCCCAGTGAAACAATTTTAAAATACGTAAGATTTCACAAGAACTTATAAATATAGGAAAACAGAAAAGTATAGACAGAGTATAATATATTTCTTTTTATCTATGGCATAATTCTAATTAGGATCATTTTTGTCTCTTATTATATCAATGTGTTGTTGTGGCTGGACAGATGGATTAGTGGTTAAGGCACTTGCCTGCAAAGCCAAAGGACCCAGGTTTGATTCCCCAGGACCCATATAAGCCAGATGCACAAGGTGGTGCATGCATCAGAAGTTGGTTTGCATTCTTTCTCTCTCTCTCTTTCTCTTTCTCAAATAAATAAATGAATAAATAATAAAATGTATTTTTTAAATCAATGCATTCCACTGGGAAAAGGTCAGACAGTATACTTTATAATAAACTTCGTAGTTCACATATTGTTTTCATGTAAATACTCCAAACAGATTTTTGTCACATTGTTCTGTCATATTATCTCTCAGGAAATTGACTTAGTGAATATATAATATAGTAATTTCTGATCAGACACTGTCATTTCACTTTCTAATTCCCCAAGAGTCTCTGTGGCATTACTTCATTAGTTAGCATTGTTTGTCCACACTTTTCTTCCTGTAGTCTAAATAACTATTTTGAAGTTTAGAAAGATTTTAATATAGAGTACTATAGAGCTTAAGTGAAGGAAAGATGGAAAAGCACCTAGAAAACAGGATGGATCCCATGTGGGTAATCTCTAAATAACTTTCTAATATCAGAGATCATCATTTTTGGGTAGCTCTGCAAAGGCAATGATATAGTGACAGAAATGGGAAAAGCAAAAGCTACTCCTTCATTCCTGCTTCCTAGATACATGTGAGGTTTGCTAAGTCAGTCAAAAGTCATTTAATGGAAGATGGATTGTGTACATAATACTACTATGAATGCTGTACCTGGATGTCATAGAAACCATACTTTGTATGAACATATATGTTTTGAAATGAGTAGATGGAAGAAAAGTAACTTGAAGGCTCCAGGATCCACACATTTATTATTTTGCCTGGTTTAACAAAAAAGCAGTGACAGAAGAGCCAGGCTTGGTGGCACATGCCTTTAATCCCAGCACTCAGCAGGCAGAGGTAGGAGGATCACTGTGAGTTAGAGTCCACCCTGAGGGTACATAATGAATTCCAGTTCAGCCTGAGCTCGAGTGAGACCCTGCCTTGCAAAACAAAACAAAACAAAATAAAAAAAAAAAAAGCAGTGACAGAAAGAAATGTTATAGAACAAAGTAATCTTTTTTTGTTTTATTTACTTATTTCTTTATAATTCCATTCATTTCACAACATGGCTTTAGTTTTATTATTTTTTTAAAAAAAGGTAATATTCTTATATTCCCTCCCCTCTCCCCATTCCACTAAAGACTCACCGACTTTCCACAGTGGGGTTATTAGTATTCTCTGTGGGGTTCTAAAGACCTCTGTCAGTCTCTGTGAGTGGGGACTGTGCCTCAGGATAATTTTATCCAACCTGTGGTTCTTACATTTTTATGCCCTTTCTTGTGCAATGCTCCTTGAGCCTTAGTGGGTATGTTACAATTCAGATTGTGTTGAGTTTTCTGTAGCCCCTGGATTTCCTTTTAAATGATATTTGAGTGACCACATTGTGTGTCATTACCTCTCTGGAACTGGTTTTCAAGCTAGCCTGGAGGGCAGTACTCCTGTCTCAGCTTTCTCTTCAATGACTCCTGCATCCTGGTAGATGTGGTAGAGGTGACCCATCTCATGGTAGGCAGACAGCTATCTTTTCTTGTTGTAATGATGTATCCTGTATCTCCCCAATATTCTCTGCTATCTGTAAGATAAAACAAACTCTTGAACCAAAAGTTAGAGCAGAAAGGATTAGAAGACTAAGCATAGTTATTTGAGGGGAGTTTTGATGTATGTACCCATTATTTGTAGCCAAAGAGCAGTGGAAATTCAATCTGGAGTGTGTTTCCTTTCCATGAGATTCTGAGTTGGGTCCTAGTATCAAGTATGGGATTTCTCCGATTGAGCAGGTCTCATGACCAATCTAAGCACAGGTGGTTACCCACATAGGCTGTGTGCCACTACTGTACAGGTGTTTACTTCTTGCCTAGATGTTTGATGTCATGTCTTGCAGGCTCTCCTGCTTGTTCATGCTATTGGTCCACATTTTTATCCAACAGCCCACATAACACATTCCAGCTCTGTATGGTCTAAACAGTGTGGAACTTTTTTTTTTTTTTCAGTTCCAGCTTGGTCTTTTGATGTTTTATGAGTGCAGGCTGTGGTGTATTCTGCAATAGGATCTTACCTTTCAGCTTGGGTAGGTAACCAAGTGCATTGACAATGGCATGCATTATTTTGTTTGGGGCCTCACTGTTCTCCTTGACCAACAGTTCACTGTGGGTAGTAACTCTATTCTGGCCCTGGGATTTACCAGCCAGAGCCCATGGTGTTAGGGTTAAGCTTATTTCACGTTCTGTGGGGTGCTTCTGTGAAGATCCCTCATCCCCTTGTTGAGGGTTATAACTTTAGAATGCTATCTAGGAGGAAGATTGCTGTAGTACTGATTCATATTGTATGGTGATGATTCACATGGTCATTGGTTTTGTGTAATTTCCCCATACTTTCCCCATACCCACAAGACACTTCAACACCGTGCTTTTTTTCTTTTTTCTGTCTCTTGACTTGCTTGTCAAGTATCTTTGCCTCCCCTTCCTCTCTGTTCTTCCGTTTGTTTAGTTTTATTCTAGCTCCATGTCAATATTCCTTATGTTTATCACCACTTATCATCAACTCAAGGTGTTCCAGGTTAGGAACCACATTTGATAGAGAACATGCAGAGTTCATCTGTCTGGGCCTATGTGACCTCATTTAATATGAAGGTCTTCAATACATACATTTTCCTGCAAATTCATTATTTCATTTTTCCTTACTGCTGATAGAATTATATTGTGTATATGTGCCACAACAACATTAACCATTCATCTGTTGATGGGCATCTGGGTTATTGCAGACAGAATGAACAACAAGGAATATGGTTGAACAAGTATTTCTGTAGTAAATAGTAGGGTCCTTAGGGTATATGCCCAAAAGAGATATACCTAGATGTAGTTCTAGATGTGTTTACAGATTTTTTTTTTTTTTTTTTTGGTTTTTCGAGGTAGGGTCTCACTCGAGCCGAGGTTGACCTGGAATTCACTATGTAGTCTTAGGTTGGCCTTGAATTTACAGTGATCCTCCTACCTCTGCCTCCTGAGTGCTGGGATTAAAGGTGTGTGCCACCACACCCGGCTGTGTTTACAGATTTTTGAGGAGTCTCTTTTCTTCTCCATCTCTCCTTGAATTTGATGTCTTTGGTATCTTTGATTTTCAGCCTTTATATAACCATGGAACGATGTTTCTTTAACTTACAATTGTGTAACAGTATGCTATGTTGAAAGTCTTTTGCTTTCTTATTTGAATTTATTTGTTTTTTCTAGGAGGTAACTTGAGATATCCTGTCCATTGTTATGAAATTGTTTATTCTTATTCTAAAGTGTTATCACAGGAGGTATTTTCAACTTTATTTTTGGTCAATGATGATTCTGATGTGTTTAAAATTTTGTGGCCAAACTCAAGATTATCTAAAATTTCTCTTATCTTATTTTCAGAAGTTTATAGTTTGGTATTTTAGATGTACATGTATAGTTTTTGAGTATGTTTTCAGATATAAACTCAAAGTATACACCCCTATTTTGATTTATTTTTGAAGCAGTGTATTTTTCAAGTAGATCATAGTGGCCTTGAACTTGCTACATAGCTCAGGTTGGCTCATCCTCTTAAGTTCTCGGATCTCAGACATGTGTTATCATATACAATTCAAAGATGCCTTTTTGAAAATGTATAAGCAACTGTCCTAGTACTATTAGTTAAAAAGGATTTTCTATTTCCATTGCATCACCTTTATTCATTTTTAAAAATAAACTTTGTACATTTATGTCAATATATTTTGGAGCTTGAATGTCTGTCCTATTAATTGGTTTGTCTTTACTTTCACCAACAAATCATTGTCTCCATACTATAAATGGTAAAATGAATCCTGGATAGAAGCAGTATCTTCCCTTATGTCCATTCCACTGTCCTGTCTTATATGTTTATTTTCTATGGGTTTTCTTGTTTCATTACTTTCATTTTTGTTGTCTATTCAATTAATAAAGGAAGTATTAGTTAATTACATTGCAAAGTATTTCAAAATATATAAAAGGTCAGAGTTGTAAAGCATAGTTTTAAGCATTGACTGATTACATTCAAGTGGTTACATATATGTTCATAATAACAGTGTGGTTGGATTTATAAATACATCTCAAAAGAAAGGGGTCTCACTGATGTAGTCTTTTTTTCTTTTGGTGCCACTATACTATGTTTTTCAAAGAAAAATATATAAATATACTTGTAGATTTTTATCTAAATGTAAGGTGTGTTAACTGAATGTTTTATAGGATTTCATTTCATACATTGGAACATATAAGCTGTTTCTCACAATTTATCTCACATTACTAATTCTCTCAATAAGCAATTGAGCAATCACACTAGAAGTAGACATTACTTTGGGTATTTGGTAGAATTCATATACATTAAATAAACCAAGTTTCTAGAGGAAATGCCTGTCATATACTAGATTAAGCTCACCTGTTTAATTGAAATCACTTGAGAATTGTGAGAATGGGATTTAAATTAAGTGAATAAATTTTGCCCCTGATTTAGAAGTTGTGCAAAGCTATGACCATAGCCAGAAATCCATTGACTATTAATGAAGCTTTTAATAATCCACTGGCTAGGATGTCTTTTTATCTAGTGAAATTTGACCTTTAAGTTTGTACTATCGTTTTAAATTGTGTTATCATATATTTTCATTAAAATGTTTTTGTGACATATAAAATACTTCAATAGTTTTGAAAACCACATCATAATTTTCTGGAAGACAAGCATCAACATTAAAAGTAGAAGTATGCAAGTGATTTCAGTTATACAAACCAAAAAAGAAAAGGACCATGCTCATTAAAGAAGGATCTTGTTTGCTAGATTTATTATCTTTTCTCTAAGCTCATTAAGAAAGAGTCCAGCAAAGGTCTAAGGTCTCAATTAATTTTAATAGGCATGGCCAAGGTTTAATAGAGTATGGTTTCTAATTGCCTTGAGAGTAGGTTAAATTGTAGCCTAGTTTGCTATTGATAGAAATAAGATTTTGATCAGGAAGTACAAAATATTTTCTAAGAGAAACTGATAACACTAGTTGCTTATGTAAGAGTGTTGTTTTGTTTAGAAGTTTTTCTAAAAGTAGTGAATAAAAGTCAGCAAAAGTACTAAATATTTTAGTGCCACTTTTAAAATATGGCTGTTGATCCACATATCACAGGTAATGGATAAAAAAAAATCCATCTGCATCCCATTGCTCAGGAATACATGGGTAAACTATCCAATGCTTAAAATGCCTGTGATATGTATATATACAGAAAAATTCAGCAGTCTTCCAACATATACTTCTAGTAGAGTACATTCCTCAAATGATCCAATCAAATATTTGGTCAGAGAAGTGGATTGCTTTTCCAAAATAGTATTGGGAAAATATTTAATTGAAATAATGTTAAAGATTGGTTAAAGTAGTTTTGTCCTGTTTCCAATAAGATGAAAGCTATAATGAATAGATTTATGCTTTGTGCCATAGCTAAGCAAAGCTGCCTAAGTGACAAGGTCAAGCTCCATGCACGATAAAAAAAAATTTATTCATAGAAATTCTATCACATCTTCAGTTGATAAGCACATTAAACATCATTATTTTTTCTGGATAAAAACAAGCATCTCTCAGATAAAATTAAGGAAGGCTCCATATTTCCTAGGAAACTATTAGTTTTCTATATTAAAATGTTTTTTTAAATTTTCACTGAAATAAGAAATGTGATTTGCTTATATTAGAAAACAGTTATAATTAGGATAGATGTGTGTGTATATGTATGTGTAAAGAATGATGAACAAGCAAGTCAACTTGGCAAAGCTATGATGCTCAATTATTGGACAAAATACTTAAGTAGCTGTTTCTGTAAAATAGTTTATTGGCCTGGAGAGATGGCTTAGCAGTTAAAGTTCTTCCCTGTGAAGCCTAAGGACCCAGGTTCCTTAAGCCAGATGCACATGGATGCACAATATTGTGGAGTTAATTTGCAGTGGCTGGAGTCCCTGTCATCCCCATTATTTCTATCTCTCTCTCTCTACTTGCAAATAAATAAAATATTTAAAAAATAGTTTATTTATGATTAAGGTCTATAATCATGTGACTTCTAAACCAGTTGGCTTCCCTATCAGTAGACATAATCTGATCAGTTTTTGGCTTTACAGGGCAAGGATTGATATTTCTTTAAGGAAGAAAGAATCTATAAAACAAGAAACAAAGACATTCTTGCATAACATTAGTATATAAACTAAAACAATATAAAGCTGAGGGAATTTTTTAAATTATGAATAGAACTATTAGATGACCTAGAAATCCTAATATTGGGTATGTAACCAAAGGAAATGCAGTAAGTACATCAGATATATCTGTTTTTCATATTTATTAATTCAATAGCCAATATATGGCATCAACCTAACCATGCTAATTAGTACTAACCAATAAGTAAAGAAAATGAGGTATATGAACAATAGGATATAATTGACCTTAACAAATGAAAAAATCCAAATACTTGTAACACTGTTAATATATCTGGAGTACATTATGTTAAGTAAGCAACACACACACAAATACTAAATACTTCACAATTTCATTTTTATATGGAGTTTTAAAAAAATCATAAAAGTAGAGAATAGAATAGTGGTTATTAGAGTCTAGTAAGGAAAATAATAAAAGGGAGAGTTGCTCAATGGGTACAAAATCACAAGTAGGTAAAGGGGATGTTGCAGTTACCTTTGTGTTACTGGATCAAAACACCTGACTCAAAATAGCTAATGTGAAGAAAGGATTTATTTTGGCTTACAGTCTTAACGGAAAGCTTCATCATGGCAGGGAAAATATGGTAGAGTCTGGGAATCACATCTTGCAACAGCAGCTGGCAGAAAGCTACGAGAGTGAGCTGAACTTATACTTACAAGTGGAATTAGGCTGTAATACCCTAAGCTCACCCCAACAACATACTTTCTCCCATAAGTCTCTAACTCCCAAATTCACACCCTCTGAGGATAAACTATTCAAAACATGTTGGGCTTTGTAGGACATCTCTTTCAATCCACAACAGGGGATAAATTCTGTTGTTATATTGAATGCTATTTTTACTATAGTGAAAAGTACTATATTCAAAGTTTCAAAATATCTGAAGATAAAATTTTGAACACTCTCACAAAGATTAAAAATACTCAATCTGATAGATATACTAACTACAATGGCTGATCACTACATAATTATTGTATTCAGACTGTACATTGTACCCAATAAAGGCACACAATTATTATGTGTTAATAAAAATTTTAGAAAGACTTCATAATGACAATCATGTCTACCTTCCTGTCTTGCTTTGGGATTTCATACTTAAGAGAACATTCAGGATGCAAGAAGATGCTATAGATTTTAGATTGTTCAGCCTCTATAATATTAGGTTAATGTGAGCCAGTACATTAAAATAAATGAATAATGGTAGATAGGTAGACAAACTACTGGCAGGTTAACAGTCTATTTATATTGCTTTCTCTATATGCAAATATCAACCTATAGGCATAGTACTACTTACATCTAACTGTAATATTGTAATGCATTATACATATATACATATATGTTATATATATATATATATATATATATATATATATATATATATATATATATATATATATATATATATATATATATATATATATATATATATATATATATATATATATATATATATATATATATATATATATATATATATATATATATATATATATATATATATATATATATATATATATATATATATATATATATATATATATATATATATATATATATATATATATATATATATATATATATATATATATATATATATATATATATATATATATATATATATATATATATATATATATATATATATATATATATATATATATATATATATATATATATATATATATATATATATATATATATATATATATATATATATATATATATATATATATATATATATATATATATATATATATATATATATATATATATATATATATATATATATATATATATATATATATATATATATATATATATATATATATATATATATATATATATATATATATATATATATATATATATATATACATGAATGAATATAGATATATCTTTTGTTTTTGTTTCCTCAGAGAATCCTGACTACTATCCAGTCTATGCTGACTTTATCTTAGACATATCTGATAAAGTCAGGCAGCTTATTTAAATGACTGGCACTAAAAGTATGGGTATTTTGGCATAAAATAAGAACTGACACAGCCTTATATTGTTTCATTCTCTTTAAAGTGGATCTAGAATGGGAGAAAATACAATCAAATAAAAAAAGAATTTTTGAAAAATATGAAACTTCATTGTAAACAAGATTCTTTCCCATTGTGATTTATTTAAAAACATATTTAGTTGGGTGTGCTTGCATACATCTTTAATCCCAGCACTCTGGAAGCAGAGATAGGAGAAGCGGTGTGAGTTCAAGGCCACCCTGAGACTACATAGTGAATTTCAGGTCAGCCTGGGCTAGTGAGAGAACCTACCTTGAAAAAAAAACAACTAAATATTTATATTGAACTTAGATGGCATACATTAAGTCTCACAAATGAGACCATCATATTTGGTTGTCAAGTTTATATTTACCTGACAACAATTAATAACATTTTTACATTTGGGTACTTGAAATATTATTAATTATAATTTCCACGTTGCTAAAGTCTACTTTAAATTGACATTTATACCCAACTTGCCTTAGCAGACAAGTCAGTACAAAGACTGTTATGGACTTGCATTATTTGACAATAAATGTGACATTTTCAGATGTGAATGTCTATACACTGGTGGATGTTACTCTGGGAAATCTGGTTGAAGTTGCTAATGACTATGGAATTAACATAACCTAATGGTAAATGTATGAAATTTTTAAAAATCCGGTAAATGCACTTAGACAACAAAATACTGTACATAGCTACTTTGTACTTTAGTTTGTGTATATCCCTATATATTGCCATATAAAGAAGGGAGAGGATGAAAATCAGCAAATTTGGAACCATTAAACTTTGACAACAGTTGGCCATACTTTGTATACCTCTTTCCAGTGCATATTTTAAATATATATTAGCTGCTGTATAAACTTTAAAATAATAATAAATATTAATGACTAAGTCTCTTGAGATGAAAGGGAAATAAAGAGCATGGTATTTTAGTGCAATGTGCTTTATTTCATCAGAAAAAAATCTTACTATCATCTACTTAAATACCAGAGTTGTACATATCTTTCTATCATTTTATCTCCTGTTGCTTTTTTGTTTCTCATTCTTTGGTCTTTCTATGTGTGATTAATGCTAATGTTGAATCTGTTAACTTGATGTTTGTTGACATAGGAAATCAGATGAAATAAGCAATCAGTTTGGAGGGAAGAAGAGAATCAAACAGCAAATTTGCTAATTTTTATTGACAAATCAGGCCCAACTCTTTCGATTGCCTACTTTCTGATATCTCAGAATATTATACATATAAGTGTTATTAAGTTATTAATGAGTCCGATGGACAAACCATGAATTCTGGCTTCCATACTCATTTTATGTCCTTGAGATAATATTTAATTCTTTTTTTTCTTCTTCCCCCACCCATCAAATTACATGCACGTACTCCACATGCATGTTTGTAGAGGTCAGAGCAGAACTCTAGGTACCCTTTTATTGCTTAACATGCTACTGTAAAGAAAGGATACAGACAGTTAAAGACTTGTTAAATGACATATATTCAGAAGCAGTATAATGATTAGAATTTGATTGCTTAGTATTAATCACTATTTTCTCCATAATGTCATAAAAGTTAGTTGTAAAGCTTATAGCACAAAAAAGTGTTATTGTAATATCAATCATATGTTAAATAAAATGCTTTCAATAATTAATATAAGCATAACTATAATTAAAATCTTCAAAAGACAGCCCAGTCAAGAATAGTGATATTAGAACATATAAATGTGGAGTGATGGGAGCTCTGACTACCTTTCCCTATTAAACTCTCAGATCTAGAAACAGCCTTTGTCCATTTGCACTGAGCAATCTTTGAGGATTAAAAAAAAAATAAATGTGTTGCTTGGACAGATATTGGTCATTTTCCCCCAGTCACCCATGTAGCACCTTCTGGCACTACACGCGCTGACTGTCTGGGGACTGATTCTCTTCCAACTTCCAGCCATGCCATTCTATTTTGCATGTCACCCACTTAAGGTGTCTTCAGCAGTAGGGTCTTACCACTAACCTTTGGTGGGTCATCAAGTAGTCTGACAGAAATCTGTCTGTCTTTTAGGAAACCTTGTAGGTCTCTCTGATCAAAATCTCATTGTGGATGATAGCCCCATGCTGGTACTGGGAGTTACTGGTCAGTGCCCACTAAGAAAAGGAGGAAAAAAGATAACTAATATACAAGAGTTAGAGAGAAGAGAGAGAGAGAGAGAGAGAGAGAGAGAGAGAGAGAGAGAGAGAGAGGGAGGGAGGGAAGATGTAGAAGATTAAGGTTAGTCTTGATCCTACCCTCTCCAGTGTCTTGTAGTTCAGGTGTTCCCTGTAAGGGCCTGGTGAAAGTTCAGCCATTTGGTCTGCCTTTTTTGAAGTAGAATTTTATGGTACCATTGCTGTTTGGGTGTAGATTTGTGTTTCCCACCCCTTCAATGCCCTCCCCTCTGTCCCCATCCATCCTAGCAGCAAATAATTTGTTGTGATGCCCACACAAGTACAATAGTGGCACACAGCCATGGTGGGGAACCAACTGCTCTTGATTTGGCTAACTGATCCCCTCAGTGGTACAGGACCCATAGCTGGAGCTGGGAAACAAGTCAGAACCATATCCAAACATAAGCCCACTCGCCAATATCAAGCTATCATCAATCATGGGCTACAAGAGGCCCTACACCTATTAAATTCTCTACTAAAAAAGTAAGGGCTATCTCATCTGTCCTGATGCTAACTTACTCTCCGTTGGAGAATCTGCTTCTCTTTTTCAGATAGATGTAGATCCTAAGGAGAGAGCCACCCCATCATACCTCCAAAGGGCCCTGGCTGAAACTAAGAAAAATTGGAGAAACAAGCAAGGGTGCTGTTTTCCTGATGAACCGGATACCAGCAGAAGGGGGAAGGAGATCAACACAGAGAAAAATCAACTCCTACCAAATCAGAGAGCCAGAGCCTCAGAGGCCCCCAACACCTCAAAACTGAAGCAGACCAAAAATGAACCCAACATGGCTCAGGGAAATTTTGCGGAAGAGGGGGCAGAAAGAATGTCAGAGCCACATGTTGGGTTATGATATGCAGAGACATTTATCTTACCCATAATTGTGGCTAACTCATCAATTCATGACCCATATACCTCAAAAAGGAGGGGCCAAGGGGAGGGGGTAGGTCACGGATGAGCCTAATAATGGTACCAAAATGTCTGTCTTTGCTGAATACAGAACTAATTAATAAAAAAAAGAATGGAAAAAAATACTGAATAAGGGCTGGAGGGATGGCTTAGTGGTTAAGGCATTTGCCTGCAAAGCCAAAGGACCCAGGTTCAATTTCCCAGGACCCATGTTAGCCAGATGCACAAGGGGATGCATGCATCTGGAGTTTGTCTGCAGTGGCTGGAGTCCCTGGAGCACCAATTTTTTTTTTTCTCTCTCTCTTCTTCTTTCTCTGTCAAATAAATAAAATAAAATATTGAAAAATACTGAAATAAAAACAGAAAAATATCAATGCTATTTTTATTTTTTTTAAAAAGGTATACATTTGGGCTGGAGGGATTGCTTAGTGGTTAAGGTGTTTGCCTGTGAAGCCAAAGGACCTAGATTCAATTCACCGGGACCCACGTGAGCCAGATGCACAAGGGTCATGTGTCTCTGGAGTTTGTTTTCAATGGCTTGAAGCCCTGCCATGCCCATTCTCTCTCCCTCTCTCTCTCTCTCTCTCTCTCTCTCTCTCTCCCCTCTCTCTCTCCTTGCAAATAAATAAAAAAATATTTTAAATACCTGTACATTTGATCAATCACATTCACCCCCACTTTCCTCTTTTCTCCACCCACTACCACTAAACCCTTTCTTCTTCCCAATTAATACCTATCTTTCTTTTTTGATTCACCGAGTTAAAATAGAGTTGCTTGCATGAGCATGATCATGGGTGCTTTTCTTGAGTGTAGGTAACTTAACCATTAGAAATACCACTAAAGAATATAGTAATCCCATCCACAGAAATAATTAACTGCCAATAGCTTCTCTGGGAGGTCCCTCAAGCCCCTTCATTGTCCATGATGGAATGCTGAGAGGCTCAATCTTGTGCAGGAAACCACAGTTGCTATGAGTTCATAAGTATACTATCCATAGTGTGTCTAAGAGACAGTGTTCTACAGCATTTCTTACTATTCTCTAGTCATTATACTTTTTATATCTCCTCCTTTCTTATGTTCCCTGGGCCTTGGAGGAAGTGATAGAGATGACTTATTTAGGTCTTAGCAGGCATCAGACCCTTATTTTCAGCACTTTTACCAGTTAAGTCTCTGTAATAACCATTGCAAAAAAAAAGCCTATCTGAGCACAGAGGATGACAGCAACATTAATCTAACAGAATACATTTTGAAAACCTGTCCATTTAGCATAAAACCAGTAGTTGGTTCCCACTAGGGCCTATATCCAACCATCCCAATCATTGGTATTTGACTAGATCTATACTACAAGGCCAGCATTGCTTTCTATGAAGTGGGCCTCAATCTAATCAGAAATCCCCATAACCATAATGCCAATATTGCACCCACTATCAAATCTTGATTGGCAGATTGGTTGTATAGCATACAAAGTCTGCAGCAAGGTAAGACTGTTGATGACGATTTCCCCCAGCATTGCACTTAGCACATTCCATCAGCACTATGAAAGCTATCTAGGCTGCAGGAAGCTTCCATATCAATTCCAACCTTATTTCTCTATGTCCCTCAAACAAAGCAAGTAGTTCATTCAGCTATGGGGCCTTACCATCTAGATCTGGTGAATAAATATCATCAATGGCAACAGCTTGTACTGTTTTAAGGGGACTTTGTGTCTTTCCTGATTCATTGGGAGGTATGTGTCCCACTCCTAGCACTAGGATCTTCCTATAATAAACTATGCCTCTTGGAAGCTGCATTACCCATACATGAGGGTACTTCCATCCAAACTCTTTTTGTTTAAGTTACATTTTGGCTTAAAAAGTTCACTTTCATATGAGTTTTTTATTCAGCTTTATTTGAGGAATTTTAATACCTTGAGAGGAAAGACCTAATTATAGAAATTATGAGTCATCTGAAAAAGTTCATGTAGAAAAAGCCATCATAATGGAGAAAAATAAATAAAAACCATTGTAAGGAATGGATTTCCAGAACGATGAGGTTCAGAAAGGACTCTTCTGAAACTGTGATTTAAAAATAAGAGGTTTGAGGCTGTGAACTAGTTGGGTGTAAAGCTAGCTTGTAGCAACAGCTTGTGTTAAATGACTCATCTGAGTAGCAATGAAGAGTGACAATAACACAAATTTGGTCCACCCTTGGGAAACAGAGGGCTCTTGTCATTCCCTTTGTCAGTTATTAATTGGTAATAGTTACAGACACCTGGCCAAAGCTATTCTGTGAATTCTGTATTAATGGAACACCAATAGTTTTTGCAGCAGAGAGATCTTAGAAGTAGAAAAACAATCTTTGGAATTTTCAAGAAGGCATCATAAAAGAACAAATAAATTGTTTTAGTCTTCTGAAGTGACAGATGTTCAATATTGCATACTGTTTAATGTTTTAAAGTTTATTTAATGTTTTATCTTATGAAAATATTTATCTTATTGTTCATTGACTGAGGTTATTTCTTATGACTTTGTGTGTTGCAAATATTTTTACTACAGCTAATGATTTGCTTATTGTCTTTCATAGATTTTTTGTTAATATGAATTACATTGGTTTGGACTTTTGACATAATATCTATTTAAAATACTAGATTTAATTCAATTTTCTATTAATTGAGTATTTTGACATGTTTATAAAAGAATGGTTGTTATGTTGAAGGAATGTGAAGCCCTTGCCAGAGTGGGCAGTTAGACTTATTTGGACTCAATAGATTTAATAGATTTAGAAAGCAATAACAAGAAATATGAAGACATTGAAAGTTATGGCACTAAAATTAATCTATCAATGCATAGATTAATTAATTGAGTTGTAAAATATGCATCATCCTTATCACTAAAAAAGTCCAAACTATTATTTGAAACCATTCCATATATAAAACCTCAAGCTCAGAGCTGTAGTGTGTATTGATTCAAAGAAGAAACAGCCATAAAAGGGATAAAATTTTCCAAAGAATAGAATGCTAGTTGAATATTTTGTACCTTTTACATGGAATTTTACGCAGTGAATAGGAAAAAAAAACTTGCAAATATCATGAAAAGAAACATGTAAATTTTCTTACTTAGTGTGTATGTGTGTGTGTAGAAAAGTCCAATGAATCTTCAAAATATTAGTATTAACAGTTTAAAATGATTAAATTCACATTCAAAATAATAAAAACAAAAAAATAACCCTGTAGTTAATGGGCAGGGAAGACAGCTAAATGGTCAAAGGCAGTTTGTGCTCTAAGCTTGCAACTCTGGGTTCAATTCGCCAGCCACACATGCAAACCAAATATGCAACATAGCACATAGCCCAAGCATTTGATGTTTTTAATTTTCAGGGGAGGATCTCTTGCATGCTCTCTTCACATGTGCATGTGTAAATATTTTTGTATGTTAACTATAACACTCAAAAGAACATTCAAAATGAAAGCATATGTATATACATATACATATATATATAATTAACTATACATGATATTAAAAGCTATTAATGAATAATAAGCAAAATTAAAGTAGGCTGATAATCTATAGGAATATACCTTCCTTAAAGGTAGGAGAATTTGGTATTAAACAATGATTTGTCATTATTTAATTAGTTGACATTCTCAGAAAAAAACAATAATTACCCAGGAGTGCTTGTCTGCCTTCCATTGCTATGACAAATTAGCCAAGATTACCTTTCAAGGAGAGAAGGTTTGATTTTTCTCATAGCTTCAGGAGTTTTAGTCTATCTTTAGTTGATCAAGTTTCTTTGAATCCATGGTGGTATACAATATAACATAGCAGGATGATAGGATTTTATGCTATGAGAAAAGAGCTCACCTGATAAAAGCAAGTGGGTGGGGGAGACAAACAGAGAGAGAGTGAGAGAGGGAGAGAGATGTGCCTGATATCTACTTCAAAGGCATGCCCCAGTAACTCAGCTTCCACCAAATATTCCATACCTCCTAATTATCTGCACACCTTTTATAAATATCACATGCTAGTGAGCTGAATTTAACACTGTGGAATTTGGGAGATATTTCAGATCTAAACTAGATCACCAAGGAGACTTTAAAACAGATGAGTGAAAGAGACCATATAATACTGAATTTCAAAGAGTGTTGTTAAATCATAGAAACGAATATACTACAGTAGTGGTTAAAATATAGACAACTAAAACATGGAACAAAATAGGGTTGAGGAACAGACCAATGCACTTATAAGGATCTGATATTGTATTTAAAAGGTCAACATTAAAATACAGTGAAAGATGTATTGAATGTTTTATATAATGAATGAATTGAATCATCAATACTCACTAATGTCATATACAAGAGACATTTCTTATCTTAATATTAAGATTGGATAAATAAAATATCTAGAAACACTTGAACATTACTTTCATGAACTTGTAGGAGACAAAGATTTCTTAAATAGGACATAAAATCAATTATCAAAACATAAAATAATTATATTAAAATTAGAGAATTTATCATTAAGATATTAATGATCTGTTGAGGACCAAATGATATGAACATATATAACAAAATTTTATCTACAAACTCTGAAAATCTTCTGTAAATCTAAGAATAAGGCAAATTATTAAGAAAATTACTAACAAATTGGTCTGGAAAAATGGCTCACCCCTTGAAGGTGCTTGCTTGTTGGCCTGGGCTTCATTTTCCAGTACCCACATATAGCCAGATACATAAAGTGATGCATGTGTCCTGAGTACATTTGTAGTTGCAAGTGGAACTGGCATACCCATCCTGTCTCTTTTTCTGTCTGTCTCTCTGTCTCTGTCTCCTCTCTCACATATACAAGTACAAATAAACAAAATATTTTTAAAGTGGCCAACTAACATTTAAAATAAGCTTAACTTCTTTGTCCATAAGAAGAAATTAAAGCATATCTATCATTCATTACTATATATACAAAAGATATAATTAAGGAAAAGAAGGCACTAAATTGTGTCCTTTAATTTAATGATCCTTGTCCTCATTTTAGTTTAATTTCGTGTAAAAGAATAAGTAAGGTTGAATTTAAAAGTAATGGACTTGAGCTGGGGAAATGGCTTAGTGGTTAAGGTGTTTGCCTGTGAATCCTAAGACCCCGGTTCGATTCCCCAGAAACCACGTAAGCCAGATACACAAGGGGGCACATGCGTCTGGAGTTCATTTGCAGTGACTGGAGGCCCTGGTGTGCCCATTCTCTCTCTCTCTCTCTCTCTCTCTCTGCCTCTTCCTCTCTCTCTCTCTCTCTCTCAAATAAATGAATAAATAAAATAAAATTTTAAAAGTAATGGACTGGTGTGTTTGGAGGAAAGTATAGAAGAGAAAAATGAAAAATGTGTATGCTTATCATGGAAAAATTCAAATAAGTTTAAAGTCCCTGACACAGAGACTGGTTTTAGGTTACTGAATCTGCAGTTGTTAAACAGATTACCACCATCAAGGCTGTGCCAACTTTTGTCATTGAAACAATTGAAATGATGACCTTAGGGTGATCTGGGTAAGGCTCATAGGAGGAATAATACAAATTCCTTTAAAAAGAGATGGCTTGAAGGAAGACTGGTGAATAAGTAACCTGCTCTTTAAGGTCAAGATTTATTCACCCCCCCCCCCCCGAATTGATAAATTTGGTGATTCTACTTACCTACTGATTTTGGAAGCATGACAAATGCTGGGAAACAATGGTAATTGGATGTGCAACACTGATTGTCTTGTTTTGTTTTTGAAATGGCCCCAGGCAAAGTGAAACGAGGTTGAAATCCTATGGATTTCATATTGGGAATAAGGGCATTATATGAAGGTGACCTGCAGCTGCTGAGATGTGGCATGTGAAGCAGGGCTGTTGAAATCCCTGTGTTGCTGGATCCCCCTGCCCCCGAACAGCCCTTGGGAGTCAGGTGAGAAGCTGAAAGCAGATTAGTTTATTGAGGAAAATAGACATCTCTATATGCCCCTTCCCCACTTCCCATTGGTCTTTTCAAATACACCTTCCCTACTTCCCATTGGTCCTTTCATTTTTTGGGATTGTATTGTCCATTTTGCATTGGCTTTTTTCCTATGTTAGTGGTGTCTAGGTGTTTAGTCAGGGTTTAGGTTGACTCATAGAGGAAGTAGCAGTTGCACATGTGCTGTAATCTTAGGACCTCTTCCCAGCCCCCCCCCCCCCGGCTATGCTTCTCCTATATATCCACACTTTTTTATTTCTTTTGGAATTCCAGTGGGAGTTTGAGCCCAATGCTCTGGTTTTATTACTCCTGCCTCAGAAGGCACCCAGCATAATGGACCGTGTCTGTCTTAGGTTGTCCTCTTCAAGGTTAAGCCTTACCCGTCATTGGCACATGAATTTTTAATTCATGTCCTGTCTTAGGTTAACCCAGCCGAAGACGACATTACCCATCTTTGACTACTGGCCCTGGAAGGATGACCACTCTGGTAGACATACCCTGGTGTTTGGGAGTGCAATCTGTATAGAGGCTTCATGGATTTCCGTGAGCCAATGTCATGAGGTGGACCACGATTAGGATGTTCAAGAGCCATAAGTACCTGGAGTGTAGACTTATTGATGGTGCGTTGGTGTGACACATGCTGTAGGAGACACTTGAGAACAATTAGAAACAAAATAAGTCCACCCATAATAGCATATGTAACGATCCAGGAGGGGTCAAATAGTCTTTTAGAGCACATTTGATTACTGAAATAGATTTAGTTAAAGGATGGCACAAGGGCTTCTAAAATCATTTTGTCCAATCTTTAAAATTTTTGTTGTACTGTGGCAGGATAAGCCATATATATGAGGTATAGAAAGTAGGCACATCTCACACCTTAAATATCTAACATTTATAAATATAGGCAGGACTTGTTATCAGTCTTGAAAATAGTACCAATTGATTTACAAACTAACTAATTAACCTAGAAATTGTCAGAAAAGGACAGGTAAGACAGTCCAAAGTCTGAGCACCTGTGTTTGAAAACATCTTTGTTTAGTTCAGATACTTGTGTGGGTACCAATTACCGAGAGAACATTGGAAACAGAACCACAGAGCTTGAATATTATTTTTCTCAGATGAGGACCATAGTTTGAGCATGAGGGTGTACCCTAAAGTAGGAATATGTATTAAGAGTTAATTTTGTTATAACCATTGGACATAAAATGTCAGAAATGAGACAGTTACTTTACATACAATAGAGCAGAATCTGGTCTTTTCTGAGCCAAAACAGCTAGCTAAATTTTAATATAACCCTTGATAAATCTTTTTTTGAAGGAAAAGACACCATTTGATGACCAATGATTTTGGCTTAATCTTGATAGCTATTGATTTTATGTACCACAGAAATTTATTAACATAAAACAATTTTATGTTTTACCCATGACTTAAATCTGATAAAGCTTACACTAGCTATTCCAACATATTTTAGTCTGAAAATTAGGTTTTTTTTTCTTTTTTAAGAGTCTGTAAACAGTTGAAAAATCTCTAACTTTAGGCATGGTATTTAGGTATAGCCTGATAATTCTTTCCTACATACGCACATATTTATCCACATACTTTAACATTCTGATCTAAGTACCACTCAAAAAGCATTTTTAATGAGCATTCTATGTCCCAACTTTGAAAAATTCCTTCCCAGTTCCTTCAGTCAACTCATCTCACCCCATTATTAAACATCTTTCTGAAAAGGCTATTAAGAAAAACTACACCAAATTGATTAATCCTAGCACTCACTAACAAGCAAGTAGTCTAAAGACAATTTTATGTCATTAATACCAATAACACACTTGGAAGTGATTTTGTTAGGAGTAACTAAGGGAAATGGTTTAGGTAAAACTTCAGTTCACCACCACATAGTTAAATGTGACTGCTTTTTTCTTTCTGCCACTTCTTGGTGCTGGAGCTGTGGCGGCTATGACTTCTTCAGGAGAAGAAGACTTCAAACTTGCTATGATGGCAAGGAGAATATGGACAAAAGAGGCAGGGGGACAATCCCTGAGCCAACTTTGCACTTCCTGGTGAGGAAGAGAACCCTCATCCATAAGTCTGGGTCCCACATGTTCTGGGGAGAGATCCAGGGTGCCAGTATCACAGCCTCCTTCCAAAAATCCTACAACTCTGCTGACTTACCCTTGAGCCCCCGAGTTACAAGAAGAGATTTTAGTGCTCTGACTGGGGGCTACTTGCAGTGTGATGGCAGGTTGCCCATCTCATAGACAAAGTGAAAGCAGAAGAGAAAACCTGTGTGTCAGACCTGAGTGTCTTGTGCTTAGTGGAGGACTTCTGTGGTTCCTTAGGCCATGGCCTTATGCCCACACAGTGTCTCCGGTCAAGGAGGGCCAGTGGGGTGACCACTCCAGGGTTCTTTCTCCTGGGGGATCAGCCCTTATGTGGAGATACCGGGTAAACCGAGCATGAAGAATGTACCTCCCTGACGTTCAGATGGACAAACACGGAGATAAAAACGAACAGAGGACGTCTCACTCACCTTCCAGGAGCAAAGAACATGGAACACAAAAGGGGCCAATTTACTGAGAAAACACAGAGTAGGGGGGTGCCACGTTGCACCGCGAGAGGGCGTCTGTGAGGTTGCCAGACTCTGGGAGTCAGCTGAGAAGCTGAAAGCAGACTCGTTTATTGAGGTAAACAGGTATCTCCATATACCAATTCTCTACTTCCCATTGGTCCTTTCATTGTTTGGCATTGTGCTGTCCCTTTTTCATTGGCTTGTTTACTGCGTCAGTGGTGTCCGGGTGTTTAGGCAGGGTTTAGGTTGGCTCACAGGGGAAGTCGCAGTCGGGCATGTGCTGTAATCTCAGGGCCTTCTCCCAGGGCCTCCTTGGCTATGCTTCTACATCCCTGTATTGAGGATTATTTAAGCCAGTTATGAAGATGGGCCAGTTCTAGGAGCTGATGCTGAGATGCAGCATGGGAAACAGGTTTGAACATTCTGTATCAGGTAAGGCCATTGTATGGAGCTGTGAAAATGAACCATGGTTTGAAGTGTAGACTTGAAGATGTTCTGGATATACCAGTACTGTGGAATGCCCAAAAACCAGAGGGACATAACTGGAATCCAGAGAAGTTCATCATTGTTTATGTCTGTTGGACATGTGCTACAGATATTGGATGTTTGCCTGCTAGTTATTTTTGCATTGGTCCAGTCTCTCTTGTTATGCCTTTTTGCAATGGGAATGTTTATTCTTTACCCTTATGTGTTAGAAGTAGTATCATGTTTTAATCTTACAGGTCTCACAATTAACAGACAGTCTTAAATCTCAGATGAGATGGGAATTTTGAGTGGTGTTAAAATTGGCAAAGACAATGGGAACCTTGGAAGTGTGATAGTTTGAATGCATATGCCCTAATAAGATTCAGGAGTTTTATTAAAGTTTCTTGGATTTCCAGCTACCTGAATGGAGGAAGTTTCACTGTGAGTGGACCCTAGAGTCCAGCCATAAGGCACATTTGAATTCCAACCTAAGATATGCAAAGTTCCTGAGTTCTACCAGGGTTCCCTAGGTTTGGCTGACAATTTTTTGCTCTTGCTTATGGTGGTGGCTTTTCTCTGGGTGTGGGTCTGTGAAAGGAGGCCCAGCTTCTTCTGTCATTAATGAATTTCCCCTCTATCTGTACGGTTCAAATAAATCCCTTCTTCCTCTCATAAACTGAGTCTGATCTAGAGGTTTATCCCTGGACCTGAAGCTGTCTGCTACAGTCTGAATGCAATTCGCACTGTGAGATGGGGGGGGGCAGGGGAGGAATGTGGTAGTTTGAATGAGGTATTTTTGATTTAGTTGGCAACATAAGTCTTTAGCATATACCTGGAGGATGTGTCACTGGAGTCAGATCTTACAGTCTAGACCAAAGGTGTGTTCAGAACCAGATCAAACTCTGGCCGTCTGTATTTGTTGGATGTTTTTTTTTTTTTAACCCTCTATCTACTATTCTGATGCATGCTGGGAAAAGTCGGTTTCTTCTACCATTTATGGTGC
Organism: Dipus sagitta; assembly: GCA_036346955.1. NCBI lineage: Eukaryota > Metazoa > Chordata > Mammalia > Rodentia > Dipodidae > Dipus > Dipus sagitta. The sequence goes on along the minus strand of CM070776.1, from coordinate 113,723,098 downwards.
TTCTCCTAGATTCTGCAAGCCTGAAATTAACCATATCCTCCCATAAACTGCTTCTGGTTGAGTGTTTGCCTAGTAACTGAGAAAATCCATGTGGAGGATATATATATATATATATATATATATATATATATATACTTATATACTTATATAAATATATATATATATATATATATATATATATATATATATATATACTTATATACTTCAAATTAACTGTTCTCCTTGGATACGCCAGCTGCTAGAGCCTCATGAATTAAATTTACTTTCTTCATGGTCTCAAGTATTACATAATGAAAACACAAAATGGACTAAGATAACTTCTAACATAAATTATCATATGAGTTCCAGAATAGTATAAACAAATAATGGGCATTTCCTCTGGGATATTTTAAATATACCTCAATCTCAATATTCAGAAGCAATTTCAAATTGCATAGAATTCATATGCTATATATGTTTGCCAATATTTTTTAGTTTTATTAACTTTGAAGTCATGTTTGACAATAACATGTCTTTCAATTATACTCCCATCTATTCATCAAAAAGTTATAGATAATTAAATTTAAAATATTTTGAATTGATCAAATTTCTTATTTACTTCCACCACCACATTTCTGTCAAAATACCCTAATGTTTAGAATAAGTTGCTACAATAGTCTACTAATTATGTCCTTCCTAATATAGTATTGTCCCTATTCCAATTGCTACCATATAGTCCAGGGGTTTCTTGACACGAAAATTTAATTATATTTTTTTGAGTTTTTATTTTATTTTATTTTTCTTTTTACAGTCAGTTTGGTACCATTATTAGGCTCATCCGTGACCTACCCCCTCCCCTTGGCCCCTCCTTGTTGAGGTATACTGGTCATGCATTGTGGAGTTTGCCCACAGTTATGGGTAAGATAAATGTCTCTGCATATCATGACCCAACATGTGGCTCTGACATTCTTTCCGCCCCCTCTTCCGCAAAATTTCCCTGAGCCATGTTGGGTCTGCTTCAGGGATGAGGTGTTGGGGGCCTCTGAGGCTCTGGCTCTCTGATTTGGTAGAAGTTGATTTTTCTCTGTGTTGATCTCCTTTCCCCTTGTGCTGGTATCCGGTTCATCAGGAAAACAGCACCCTTGCTTGTTTCTCCAATTTTTCTTAGTTTCAGCCAGGGCTCTTTTGAGGTATGATGGGGTGGCTCTGTCCTTAGGATCTACATCTATCTGAAAAAGAGAAGCAGATTCTCCAACGGAGAGTAAGTTAGCATCAGGACAAATGAGATAACCCATATATATATATATATATATATATATATATATATATATATATATATACAGAATTTAATAGTTGTAGGCCTTCTTGTAGCCCACAATTGGTGGTAGCTTGATATTGGCAAGTGGGCTTATGTTTGGATATGGTTCTGACTTGTTTCCCAGCTCCAGCTATGGGTCCCATACCAGTGAGGGGATCAGTTAGCTGAATTGAGAGCAGTTGGTTCCCCACCATGGCTGTGTGCCACCAATGCACTTGTGTGGGCATCACAACAAGTTATTTGCAAGTACAAAGTTAAAATATTGGCCTCAGAGGCCCTCAACACCTCATCACTGAAGCAGACCAAAAATGAACCCAACATGGCTCAGGGAAATTTTGCGGAAGAGGGGGCGGAAAGAATGTCAGAGTCACATGTTGGGTCATGATATGCAGAGACATTTAGCTTACCCATAACTGTGGGCTAACTCCACAATGCATGACCCGTATACCTCAACAAGGAGGGGCCAAGGGGAGGGGGTAGGTCACGGATGAGCCTAATAATGGTACCAAACTGACTGTATTTGCTGAATACAGAACTGACTAATAAAAAAAAAATATTTTAATGGTGCACAAGTTTTCTTAGGATGAAGGAAAATATAATTCATGTTGTGGCATCTGATTATTTTTAGAGAAAACTTATTGGCCTTCATTGGTTGTTCTTTTTTATTTATTTGAGAAAAACAGAGAGAGAGAGAAAGAGGGAGCAAGAGAGAGAGAGAGAGAGAGAGAGAGAGGAATATGTGCACACCAGGGCCTCCAGGCACTGCAAACGAACTCCAGATGCATGCACCATCTTGTGCATCTGGTTTATGTGGGTCCTGGGGAATCAAGCTTCCAACCAGGGTCCTTAGGCTTCAGAGGAAAGCACTTAACTGCTAAACCATCTCTCCAGCCTCATTTATTCTTTGTATATTCACTTCCTTGAAGACATAACTCTAGAAATGTTATTGGAAAGTCTATTTTAGGGGCTTGGAGATATGGCTTAGCAGTTAAAGGTACTTGCTTGTAAAGCTTGATAGCCTGAGTTCAAGTCCCCATTCCCCATGTATAGGCAGATGCATAAAGTGGAACCTGTGTCTGAGGTTTGTTTGTAGTGGTAAAAAGTCTGGAATGCCCATTCATTCTCTCTCTCCCCTTGCAAATAAATAATAAATAAAAATATTATGTTTTAGGAATATTTGATGATGAATGTAATAAAATGTGTGTATCTTATATAGTAAGATAAATGTTTCCATTATCAAAGATGGAGTAGATTAGTGCACACTTAGTACAAGTTAAGCATATAAGGTTAGCATGTATCTTCAACAAGTTCAGATGACATAATAGAGTGAAAATGAAACAATGTATAGTTGAAAAATAGATATTTTAACAGTATGTACATTATGCTTGTATCAGAATATCAGATATTATATACCCTATTATTATATATAATTTATTTGTTTTCTGTATGATTTAGAATAAAATATATTTTTCTTCTGTATAAAGCAGAATGATAATTCACACTTTGAAAGACTTATTCACTTATCTCACATGTATGATATCTTTGTATTCTAATTTTAAATATTTGCATGCAATGTGCATGAAAATGAAGTTGTAAGAAAGGTAGTATGAAATTAAGGACACAGCTAGTATTTTTCAACATGGTACATTTTGAAGAGAGGAAGATAGGAACACCATGACTGACCTTAAAATGAAACAGTCCTTTTTATAGATCATTCTCCTTGTGTTAGAAATGCCAATCAAGTATTTCATGAATATATTTCAGTACCTATAAAATTTGATTAAAATTTAATGTAGCCTCAATTCTTCACTAAGTCAGAATGAATTTAGATGGCCAACTATCTGTGAAATTGTGGTTTTACTTGTTAATTGTTCATAATCTTTATAAGAAGAGAAGTTACTTTTACTTTGTTTTAAAAGCTGATAGATATTATATAAAACTTTATTACAATTTTTAATAAGAATAATGTTATTCAGGTCATTTTCTTTAGGAAGATCTAGGTGTATCTGTACATACACATTCATATGGACATATACCTCTACTTCAGAAAAATTACATGAAAAAACCTTGCTTAATGGGAAGGATACTACATTTATTAATAAACATTTATAACTGTAAGATTAGGATCCAGAAAAATGTTAGCTATTATAATGCAGCACATGTTTTTACTCATCATGGGAAATGGTGAAATGTAAACAATAGCTAATAATTTATGTATAATTCTTATATTCCCTCATACAGTTAGAAGAAGAAAGGAAACTTATCTTGGATTCTAGATGAAATCATGAAATATTTGAAAAATCTCTCAAATAGGATTATATTTTACCTAAGTTATATTGTGTTAAGAACCTCATGTTAGAAACTTGGTAATTGGTTGGAGAAAATTGCACAAATATGATTAAACAAATATGAGTGAATAAATTATAATATCTAATTAATTGTTATAATATTTCTATTATGCTGTGCATAGTATTTGACTGCATCATTCAAATGTTTTATAATCTCCTAAGGGAAATAAATAAAATGTTTGAAGACATGAAAATGTATTAGTTTTTGATTGCACACTACAATCACACATTTGCTGTCTTAAAACCATATTTAGAACACCATAGGTTAAAATCCCATAAACATGACTTCTATTATATTATCTAAATATCAAAAGCAAGACATTTTTCAGAATGGGTTTTTACTTGGAGCCTGAAGATAGAAATCAATTTTACTTATTATATTAGCATCAAATAATTACATTTATTATGTTTTCAATTTTTTATTTGCCTTCCTCCCTTTCCACCTTTCCCCTCCCCCATGCACCCCCTTCAAACTTACTCTCCTTTCTGCTTTCATATTGCATGTTTCCTCTTCTCCTTTACTCCTGCTCAACACCCATTTTTCCCTTTTGTTGCCTCCTGTCTCAACATATAGTACATGGAACTGGAAAAAATAATATTACTAAGTGAAAAAACCCAAGCCCAGAAAAAAAAAATCGCATATTCTCCTTGGTATGTGGATCAGAACTTGTAATGTTTGCCGGGATGTGAAAGTGCAGAATTCAACCTTGAATCTCAGAGAGATTCTTTTTTTTTTTCTTTTTTTCTTTATTAGTTAGTTTTGTATTCAGCAAATACAGTCAGTTTGGTACCATTATTAGGCTCATCTGTGGCCTACCCCCTCCCCTTGGCCCCTCCTTGTTGAGGTATATGGGTCATGCATTGTGGAGTTAGCCCACAGTTATGGGTAAGCTAAATGTCTCTGCATATCATGACCCAACATGTGGCTCTGACTTTCTTTCCACCCCCTCTTCCGCAAAATTTCCCTGAGCCATGTTGGGTTCATTTTTGGTCTGCTTCAGTGATGAGGTCTTGGGGGCCTCTGAGGCTCTGGATCTCTGATTTGGTAGGAGTTGATTTTTCTCTGTGCTGATCTCCTTCCCCCTTGTGGTGGTATCCGGTTCATCAGGAAAACAGCACCCTTGCTTGTTTCTCCAATTTTTCTTAGTTTCAGCCAGGGCCCTTTTGAGGTATGATGGGGTGGCTCTGTCCTTAGGATCTACATCTATCTGAAAAAGAGAAGCAGATTCTCCAACGGAGAGTAAGTTAGCATCAGGACAAGTGAGATAACCCTTACTATTTTTTTATAGAGAATTTAATAGGTGTAGGCCCTCTTGTAGCCCACAATTGATGGTAGCTTGACATTGGAGAGTGGGCTTATGTTTGGATATGGTTCTGACTTGTTTCCCAGCTCTAAGTATGGGTCCCATACCAGTGAGGGGATCAGTTAGCCAAATTGAGAGCAGTTGGTTCCCCACCACGGCTGTGTGCCACCAATGCACTTGTGTGGGCATCACAACAAATTATTTGCTGCTAAGTAGATTAGACCATGTGTTGCTTGGACAGATATTGGTCATTTTCCCCCAGTCACCCATGTAGCACCCTCTGGCACTAGACGCGCTGACTCTCTGGGGACTGACTCTCTTCCAACTTCCAGCCATGCCATTCTAATTTGCATGTCAATCACATAAGGTATCTTCAGCAGTAGGGTCTTACCACTAACCTTTGGTGGGTCATCAAGTACTCTGACAGAAATCTGTCTGTCTTTTAGGAAACCTTGTAGGTCTCTCTGATCAAAAGCTCATTGTGGATGATAACTCTATGTTGGTTCTGGGAGTTACAGGTCAGTGCCCACTAAGAAGAGGGGGAAAAAGATAACTAATATACAAGAGTTAGAGAGAAGAGAGAGAGAGAGGGGGGGGGAAGGGAGAGGGAGGGAGGGAAGATGTGGAAGATTAAGGTTAGTGTTTGTCCTACCTTCTCCAGTGTCTTGTGGTTCAAGTGTTCCCTGTAAGGGCCTGGTAAAGGATCAGCCATTTGGTCTGTCTTTTAGTAAGTAGAAAATTATGGTACCATTGCCGTTTGGGTCTAGATTTGTGTTTCCCACCCCTTTGATGCCCTCCCCTCCCTCCTCTTCCATCCTAGTGTCTAGTCCACGAGATGCTTGCTAGGTATGTAAGGTATCTTCGGTAGATTCAGGTTATGTGCTGTAGATGAGTGAGACTATGGGGTGGTTTTTTTTTTCAACCATTTTTCCTCAAATTTCATTGTGTCATTTTTTATAACTGCTGTATACAATTCCTTTGTGTAGATATACCACATCTTAGTTATCCATTCTTCTAGTGATGGACATCTGGGTTGATTCCAGCTCTTAGCTATTACAAATTGAGCCGCTATAAACATGGTTGTGCAAGTCTCTCTAGCCTGTGGTTTGAAGGTTTTAGAGTAGATGCCCAGTAAGGGAATAACTGGGTCTGTTGGTATCTCTATACTCAGCTTTTTCAGAAGTCTCCATATTGCTTTCCAAAGTGGCTGTACCATCTTACATTCCCAACAAAAGTGGATGAGTGTTCCTACTTCTGCACACCCTCGCCAGCATTTATTTTCACTTGATTTTTTGATGTTTGCTATCCTTATTGTGGTAAGGCGGAATCTCATAGTTGTTTTAATTTGCATTTCTCTGATGATTAGGGATGATGAACATTTTCTTAAGTGTATGTTTGCCATTTGTATTTCTTCCTCTGTGAACTGCCTGTTCAGCTCTTTGCCCCATTTTGTGAGTGGGGTGTTTGACTTCTTACTGTTTAGGTTTTTTAGTTCTTTGTAGATTCCAGGGGTTATGCCTCTCTCAGTTGGATAACCCGCAAATTGAGCAAATTGTTTGTTTATAGTGTTAAGACTTTTTTGCCACTTTCTATTTACAGTGATTGCATGAACTTCTTGTTACACAGCTCTGTCCATCAGGCCAGAACTGCTGCTATGAGTTCCATTCTTGCTTGAAATCTCTCAGAGCTACCACAAGATAAAGGCCTCCATTTACCTGCACATCACTTTGTATCTCTTTACTATCAACCTATTTATGGCTTGAGATAAAAGTATAACTCTTATAGAAAGCATGAAATTGTAATAAGTTTATTTTCTCTGTTAATCCTGTGTGCAAATTGCTAAACTTTTGAGGAGTTAATCCACGTACATTTAATGCAATTACTGATAGGATGATATTCTCTATACTATCATTTATTTCCATGTCTTATGTCTTCCCATTCCTCTAGTCCTCCATAGTTGCTGCCTTTGTGATTAACACTTTGCATTTGCATTCCACTGTCATTTATTTACCTGCATTTTATGTTTTTCCTTATTATTTTACATGGAGTTGAAAATTAATTTTTAAAAATCTAGTTGTATTAGGAAATAAAATTGTATAAATCATCACATTCAAATATACTTTCTTTTATTCACCTCAATTTATTTTTATTTTCACACAAGTTATAGATACATAGATATGATTGATTAACAGATTAATACAGATATATATTTAATATTTTTATTTATTTATTTATTTGACAGAGAAAGAGGGAGAGAGAGAATGAAAGAGACACAGAGAGAGAGAGAGAGAGAATGGGTGTGCCAGTGCCTCCAGCCACTGCAAATGAACTCCAGATTCTTGTGCCCCCTTGTGCATCTGGCTAACATGGGTCCTGGGGAATTAAACCTGGGTCCGTTGGCTTTTCAGGCAAATGCCTCAACCACTGAGCCATTCTCCCAGCCCAGAATATATATATTTTTAATACTATTGTCTTCTAAATATGTACTAAAATATTTAAGAAATATAAATAGGACAATATTGCATATATTTTTGGCTTATATAGTTATATCTGCAGGTCTTCTTTATTTTGTTGGAATTTTAATAATATTATTATATGCATTAATTTTTGCCTAAATTGTTTTATCATCAATATAATTGGCAAAGCCCATCATAGATTTGTTCTCTCTGTTTTTGATTATTGGAAAATGTTTCAATTTCTCCATGTTTTATATAGGAAAATTTTTCTAGAAATAGTTTCTGTAACTGTTTTTGGAGATATCCTTTCTTTCCCAAAAGTTTGAATACAGTATTTCACTATCTGCTAATCTCCATGATTCTTAGGAGAATTTGACTGAAAATATATGTCATTTGATTATTTTCTTTAGTTTTAGTTTAATTGTGGTAGAAATGACATAATCAAAATTGCTCAAATTTAACAATGCCTTTTTTTTGTTTGGACATACCTGAGTAGTCATATAATCTAGCTGACTAACTTTTGTCCATGATAAATGACTTTTCATGTCACAAATATTTTTCCTATTTTATGACATTTTTTAAAAATGTGCTTAGGTTCATTTATTTTTAAAAAGCAGCTATGTTAGCAAAAGTCCATCATCAATGTTTTATTTTATTTTTATTAGTTATGTATACGTTGTATTTTAGATGTATACATTATTTTCCATAAATTCAGATTGTTCTAGACCATAATACATAAAAAATTTCAAAAATCCAGGTATTGCTATCTAATGTGATACCATTAAGTGCTTGGCCTTTAATAAAAGATTGGACCAATGGAGTATACAAGCAACATATCCCTGTTCCAACTCAAGTATTATAATTTCTTGTTGAACCTGAACTGCTCAAATAATTAATTGTGCCAATCATGGCATCAAGTATTAATGCCTTAGGGCTTATTGTTATTACTCTTGGTCATCTTATTCTTTTTGCCATTTGATCTTTCAATGACTTTCCTGGAGAAATTCTGTAAAGGCTGTGTTCCATCCGGTGTGTGGCCAGTGAAGTCCCTGATCGATTAGCTTAGCTAGTAATTAGTCAATGATTGAAAAGGGATTTCTTTAAAGGATGTTGAACAAATAAGTCTTCAGTCTTTGCCAAGGAGTTCTATGTTGTACTTGATTTCAGTATTAGATTAGACAGTTTAGAGTTCTCTCTCAACCTTTGCCTTCTGCTCATACCTATCCTTAGAATCACTCAATGGCAATACATTTTTTGGCATTTTCTGAACTTACCTTAACATCTGAACAAGGAAGAATATGGAACTTGTCTTTTAGGAAATCAGAGGTGTGTTATGGTTTTCAAAGCCCTGTTTGTTCATCTCATTCCACAGATATTCCTTTTAGAGTCTACAGACAGTTTCTTTTGTTACATTTATTTTTACTTTTATTTTCATATGTAAAAATATTTTATATATTTTCACATATGCAAAACAAGTGAATCAACAGTCTTCTACAATCTTCCCTGATCCATGGCATGTCTGTTAGCAGTCTCATTTAGTGTTATATGTAGTTCCTGGATTTCTGCTTTGATGGGTTCTGATTTACCATAGTGTCTGTCACCATCACTCATGAGGTGGTTGTCAGGCTAGTTTGGAGAACAGTACTGATATTGCCACTTCCTTTGCAATTCTTTCTAGGTCCCACCAAATATGGAAGAGATGGCATGTCTACTTCTGGGAACTCAGCTAATTTTTCTTGTCCATATAGATGGATCTTGGATCTCCTCAGTTTTCTCTTCCATCTGTAAAATAAAACAAATTTTCCAACCAACAGTTTCTTATTTAATGTTTGTGATTGATATCACAAATGTAAATAGCTATGAGATTAAGCAGTTACTTTTGATTGGTTTACAACCTAATGCCATGATTAAATTATAACTCCATTCTTGCAGATACATTTTTTATTTTCAAGTTTTGGGTAATCATTTTGGCTTTATTTTCACCTTTCAGCTTTGAATAAATCTTTCTTGTTTCTATTGTTCATTGTTGTGATTTGATTTTTCATCCCAATCATAATGTTTCCTAATTTTTGTGCTATGTTTTCCTTCTGTTGTAATCAGTTACATATTATTGGGATGAAGCACCAAACCAGACACAGTTTATGGGAGGAAGGGCTTTATTACAAACATAAGATGAATTCCATCAATGGCAGAAGAAACTGCTTCCATACATCAAAATAGACACAAACAACAAAAACAGCCAGCAAAAAACAAAGCAGGACCCACAGAGTTCAAAATATTTCTACATACTTTTGGTCTGAAATTAAGAGCTGCCCCCAGTGACACTGTAGGGCTGGACTCCAGTATCCACCCTCAGTGATACCTCCTCCAGCCAGATGGCTGGAGACCCAAGTTACATGTATAATATAACACCTGAGTCTATGGGGGACATGCATTCAACTAACACATTCTACCCCTCATCTCCATAGAATAATAAACATTTATCTTGTAAATTGTACTCAGTCCAGTTTCAATGCTCCCTATAGCTGTTACCAATTTTAAGACTGTAGTTTTTAAAGAGTGAATCTTGTAAAATCAAAACAAGTTACATACTTCTAACATGTAATGGCACAGAATAAACATTTCCATTGCTATAAGACATAATAAGAAGACACAGGACCAATGAAAATTCATGACAACAAACAACAAACATGTGTAATTTAAGTCTGGCATCTATAACCAGTGACATTGTTCTCTGCATTTTCCATCCCTCCAGATGGGCTGGGTAACCAAGGGAGTTTTCCAACCTGACTAAATAGTGCTCCATTGTAGCCCTTATACAATCCTGGTATATACAATACCTCTTCAGGTCTCCATTTCAAATCACTCTCCATCTTAAAGTGCCCTTGCTGGACTCCAATAGTGAAATATCACCCTGTTCCATATGCTGCATCTCGGTAGTGACTCCTCGAACTGAGTGTATTTTATGATATGATTTTATGTTTCCAAAATCAATAACAGCTGTGCAGTGAGAAAAACAGCCATTTTTAATCCAGGGAGGAAATAAACCATGATTTAAAGAGCAGGTAACCATTGCAGAGTTCTTCCCTTCAAAAGAGTTTGTATTTCTACCATTCATTCTTTCCTCAGTGAAATCACCTCAGGCATCTTTCTACTGTTTCAATGTAAAATAGTTGGGCAATCCTTAATGATGAAATCTACTTGACAATAGCAGCTTCAGTAATCTAAAACCTGTCTCTACCAGGAACCTTAAACTTCCTTAAATTTTTCCAACTTTAAATATTATATCTTTCAGTTCTCTATCTTTTGCCAAGCACATCTCTCCACTTCTTTTAAATTTAAACTATCAAACTCTATGAACTTTTGCAGAAGAACACAGTCAGCCTTTATTACCAGTATTCTAGTTCCAACAAAATTCTTTGTAGTCTTTCCTTTCCCTTTTAAAGTTCAAAAGCAAAGCCTCCAAATACAATTATCTATTCATTTTTCATTTTCAAACTCTTACCAAAATACCTCGTAAGTTTTGGCTTACCACACTGTAAAGCTTCAGCAGTGATGAGTTCCAAGACCATACATACTCCTCCTCTAGCACACAACTTATAAAAGACAAAAATTCACATGGTCCAATTTATCTCAGCAGGATCTCACCCAGGCACCAAATTTCTTTTGTAGTCAGTTCCACGTTGCTGGGATGAACATCCAAATATGACATATTTTATGGGAGGAAGGGTTTTATTTCAAGCTTAAAGATCCAGAGGGTAATTCTGCAGGGGTAGAAAAAGCTGCTTCCATATATCCAAGCAGGGAAAATTAACCTAAACAGCCAACAGAAATGAAAAGCAGCATGGGGGAACTGTAGCAAATGGGATGCTCAGAGTTCAAAAGTTTTTTGCATACATTTTGGCTGGAATTCAGATATACCTTGCTGCAGTCAGCTTCACATTGCTGGCAGAAAATCACCTACCAAGAGTAGCTAGTGGGAGGAAAGGGTTTATTTTGGCTTGTGGACTTGAGTGGAAGCCCCATGATGGCAGGAGCAAATGATGGCATGAGCAGAGGGTGGGCATAACCTCTTCATCAACATCAGGTGGACAACAGTAGCAGGAGAAAGTGTCAAACACATTAGCTATCTTTAGGGTCAGTCATCTAATACATCTAATACCTTAACACAGTAAGGCTTCACTATTAATATTTCCTAAATGACATTATATGAGGAATCACTACAGTTTAAGAAAGGATAAGACAAATGCTTTATATGCCATTTTTATTAATCTCTTCATGTATGCATAAATTGATATCATGTATTAGTAATTGTGAATAATACCACAACAAACAAAGGCATGTATAAATATATATGTATTTATCTTGAACACTGACTTTGAATCCTTCATTATATATCTGGGACACATACCTATATTTACAGATTTTGATGAACATCTATACTGCATTAAATAGTGGCTTCACTAATTTACATTATGGCCAACATTTTTTTAAGGATTCCTTTCCCCTACATTTTTGCCAAAATGCAGTTTCATTTGCTTGTTTTTAGACAATTGTCATTTAAGTAGGGTTATGTGGTATCTTCCTGCACAACCTTTGGCTTTCATTTTTTGTTCTTGTTTTCCTGTGTCACTTGGGTTCTTATCTCTACATGTCTAGCTTAGTTGATGAAGGTAAATTTTGCAGGAATGGTTTTAGGTCTTACTCATGTTTATATTTCTCCCTTCTAGGTATTGCAACCTTAAATTTCTGGTAGCTTTTTATGTCCTGAATTCTATTCATTTTACCTTCATTTGGTAAGGCTACAAATTTCTATCCTGAATACATGGTTTTGAGAATGTAGTTAGATTAAAAACTTGAAGCCCGGCACTTGGAAAGCAGAGGTAGGGGGATTGCCTTGAGTTTGAGGACACCCTGAGACTATGTAGTTATTTCCAGGTCGTCCTGGGCTAAAGTGAAACCCTACCTCAAAAAAAAAAAAAAAAGAAACAACAACAATAAAAAGATAAACCCTCTTTCCTGCCTCTGGTAGATATTAACATTTTTTCACATTTAAATAAATAAATTAATTTCAAAACTAATGGGACAGATTCAAGTTTTACATGCCTTCTGATCTGTAGACCTCCTCCACTTCCATCAACATATGGGAAATTTTATTCTGGCATTATTCTGTTTGTGTATGCATCTTGGTACTTCACAGTACTTTTTTTAAAAATATTTTTGTCCCTATTTTATTACTATTACCTACATATAGCCTCTTCACTCATTTCCCACTATGGAAATTCTATCCCTAAAATAATTTTCAGTAGCAGTTAAATATACATGAACCAAAACATTGTGGGTACTTATAAAAATGACATTTGTACTTTGAATAGTAATATTTTGTGACAGGTCATATTAGTACCCTATTACCTCAAGTAATTATAATTATGAAGACTGTTCACTAAGGTAACATATAATATCATGTGAAATTATGTCCCCATGTATAATTTTTGACAGTAATTAATAATGTAAGTAGAAAATGAGGAAATATTTATTGTGTAAGAATATATGTACTTTGTCAAAATTTATTCAATGATTGATATAACAAATATGTCAAATTCTAGTAAAGACCACTAAATATAGTTTTATAAAAATATTGTGATTTTCATAGACTATAATACCTGTCAGAAAAATATATATATATGTGTATATATATATACATCAAAGTATTTTGTAACGAACAAAATATGCAAATTTTTAAGCTATGCAATGTGAAATTAAGTCTTTAAGTTTTTATTCTGTATAAAATAATTACAGTTCTTATTTAAAACGTAGCATACAGGGGTCGCAGAGTTGGTTTAGTGCTTAAGGTGCTTGCCTGTGAAGCCTAAGTACTCAAGTTTCATTCCCCAGTATCCACATAAGCCACATACAGAAGGTAGCGCATGCACCTGAAAGTTGTTTGCAGTGGCTGGAGACCCTGACCCACCCATTATCACTCTCTGTCTGCCTCTTTCTTCCTATTGTAAATAAATAAAATAAATATTTTTTGAATATGGTTCTGAATTGTTCCCCACCTCCAGCTATGGGTTCCATTCCACTGAGCAGATCAGTTAGACAAATCAAGAGCAGTTGGTTTCCCACCATGGCTGTGCACCACTATTGCACTTGTGTGAGTATCACATCAGTTTGTTTGCTTCTACTGAGGTTAGAGCATGCGTTTCTTGGACAGATATTGGCCATTTTCCCTCAGCTGCTCATGTAGCAACTTCTGTCACTAGACCTCCTGGGCTCAGGGAATATCACAAAAGTTTGAACAGAAAGAATGCTAGAGCCATGTAAAAATTTGTCTGGACATGACAAAGTTCATTGCACTAATAAATTCAAAGCAGCAGAGCAGCAAAAACCTGCACAGGATGGGGTCAGTCAACATTCTGTTACAGATAGGAGAATGGCTTGAAGGACCCCATCCTTCTCCCCTCCTTAACCTAGCAAAGTGAGTTTATAACCATAATAAATAGAAGTTACTAAGAAAATCCAAACCAGTTTAGATCAATTGTCAGTATTATTTAGACTACTTCTACTAATTGTAATATTAACAATAGTCAATATTTAATGATAGTCTGCTACTTGTCACATTAGTGGTCAAAACCAGTGATGGGTGTTAAATTTGATAATCAGGATTGGGGATATATATACACATATATGTATATGTATAGAGAGAGAGAGAGGGAGACAGAGAGAGACTGTGTATTTTAGTAAGGTATCCATCATCATCTAATGAGAAAGCAACAGAAAAAACAAGTTCTCCCAAAGTTTTCGTTGCTATAGCAAAAGCAAATACTAGAGGGAAAAAAAACTGAAGGAGGAAAGAAGTGTTTTGACTCATTTGAAAGGTTTAATATTCAAACTATAGTGTATGTCTCCTAGCTCCAGGGTCAGTATGACACATGACTGAGCAATCTGGCTTTCACTGGGCATCTATGGGTATCTGTGGTTCAGGGATTCACATGGAGAGACAGTTGGAGCCTGTTTCCCAAATGCAGCAAGGACCATATAAGAATGCTTAAATTTAAGTGATGGAGAGATTGATAAGTGGTTAAGGGAGCTTATTTGCAAAACCTGAAGTCTCTGTTTCAATTCAAGACCTCAAGTAAAGCTAGATGCAGAAAGAGCAGATGTATGTGGAGTTTGTTTAGAGTGGCAAGAGGCAGTAATGGGCCCATTCTCTCTCTCTCTCTCCCTCTCTCTCTCTCCTTGCAAGTAAATAAAAATGGTTTCTGAAAAGAATCTTGAATTTAAGGGAAAAACAAATTAAGTACCATGTCTATATGCTTACATATATGCATGGTCAGAAGAAATAATTATTTATACTTCACATTTCATTTGAGTGACTAAAATAAATTTTATTAAAAACAACATTGCCAATTAGTATATCTCTAGTTGCAAATAAATGACCTCAAATAATGTAGTCACTCAAACTTTGGCTGTGCATGTGCAGACATAACTCTAATTCATTTCTAACACTTGCCTATTGAAAGTATTGCATATTGGAGGAAGGTGTAAAACAGCTTTGATGTTAGAGAACTAAATAAGCAAACAGTGAATTTTGTTGAATGTTAATGTGTGCCATTTTCCTCTTGGTTTAGATCATAAGCCTTCCTGATTGCTATTGTTTTAAATATATATTTTTGATTTTTATAACAGGATGAAATATATAGAGTTATTGTGATCATTTAAAAATCTTTTTAGAGACATACCACAACTAGTTTATACTTGTCAGAAGCAATGATCCATTGTTATTACCAAAATGACTCAGTCAGAAATATTCAGTTATTTATTTGTGTCTTTTCTCCCACTCAAGTAAATCTGTATAATTTGAAAGGAATTCATAATGAACAATTCACATTTAAATGTGGAAATACTTATGTGCTGCCTTCTTGAGGACGGGACATCTATATAAATTATTTGGAAGTCTTATGCAAAAGAGATTTATCCTTTCCTCCCCTGCTCCCAGTTTACTTATTTATTTAATAATTTATTTATATAAGTAAAATAATCATGAGTTCATAGTTACTTATTTTATATTTTATCTTATACTCTGCTGCAGTCAGGTTTGCATTGCTGGCAGAAATCACACTACCAAGATCAGCTTGTGGGGGAAAAGGTATTATTTTGGCTTACAGACTTGAAGGGAAGCTACATGATGGCAGGGAAAAACGACGACATGATCAGGGGGTGGACATCACACCCTTGCCAACATCAGATGGGCAACAGCAATAGGAGAGTGAGCCAAATACTAGCAAGGGGGTGCTGGCTATAACACCCATAAGCCAGTCCCCAACAATACACTGCCTCCCGGTGGTGTTAATTCCCGAAACTCCATCACCTGGGAACCTAACATTCTGAACACCTAAGTTTATGGGGGACATCTGAATCAAACCACCACATTCCACCCTTGGCTCCTATAAACTGATAACCATGCAAGATGTAAAAGGCAATGTATTCATCCAACTTTAAAAATCCCCATAGTTTTTATCAATTCCACTGATATACATAGATCCCCATAGTCCAAGATCTTTGAGCTGAGCCATAATACCAAGAAATCCACTCAAAACCCATAATGGCACAGAATAAATATTCATACTTCAAAAGATGGCATTGGGCATAGCAAAGAAATATACAGTCAATACATGATTTAAAACAACCAGGGCAAACATCAAACTCTGTAGCTTCAGGTCCAACCACTCTAGCCAGTGACAAGTCTCCAAGTCTCATAATTCTAACCAGCAACAAGTCTCTGGAGTTCCAATTCACCCCTCCAGCTAGGCTACTCAGTTTGGGAAACTTCACTGGGGCTGGCAGCTTTCTTAGCAGCCATCTCATAGTCCCTCATCTACATTGGGTCTCCACTGAAATCCACAGTTTATCCTCATGGCTCCATCAGGTCTCCATGCAGGCAATCATGCTTCACACTGCCCATGGCTATTTCCAAAACACAACACCACATTGCAAACTCAAAGACCCTCTCTTGCCTGCATTTCTTTATATACATTGTTATTAGATATGGACATAGTTTTTATGTAAACATCATATGTTGGTGCCATCCTTTCCCTCCTCCCTGCCCCTTTTCTGAAGAGGCTTTCCTCATTGGTGATGCAGGTCATGAGCTTTTCCTCCTCTTATGATGGTCTTGTGTAGGTAATGTCAGGCACTGTGAGGTCATGGATATCCAGGCCATTTTGTGTCTGGGGGGAAGACATTGTAAGGAGTCCTATCCTTCCTTTCCCTCTTACATTCTTTCTGCCACCTCTTCTGCAATGGACCCTAAGCCTTGGAAGGTGTGATAGAGATATTGCAGTGCTGAGCACTCCTCTGTTACTTCTTCTCAGCATCATGAAGCCTCTGAGTCATCCCAAGGTCACTGCCATCTGTAAAGAGAAGGGTCTCTACCAAAAGTGAGAGTAGCATTAATATATGGGTATGAACATTAAGAGAAGTGATTACTGGGCTGTTTGATGAGCAAAGTATATTAGCCAGATATCAGCAGACGTTACACCCCTAGGGCTCATTACTACCCCTGTTTTAGGTTTTCAGTATCAGGGATGTATTTTCTCCCATGGAGTAAGCCTCCAGTCCAATTAGAGGGCACTTGGTTTCCACCATGATAGATGTGCCACTATTGCACCTATTGGCTCATTTGGCCTGGCTGGCCAAATATAAGGCTTGCAGTGTCCACTGTTGAGTATCTTCACTGGTGATTTCTCTCTCTCACATTAAACTGCATGCAGAATGCTTCTTCCAGCTTTCTGTCAGCTGGTCTACATGGAGGAGATTATCAGCTCAGTTCCAGCATGATTTCTCAGTGGCCTTGAGGCTCAAGTATGTGGAGTCTTCAGCAATAGGATCTTACCCTCTATTTCTGGTGGGAAACCAAGGGCCTCGCCAATGGCCTGTAATGTTTTGGGGGGGCATGAGGGACATCCCTGGCCAACAACTCACTGGAAGGTATCCTATTCCTGGCACTGAAAATTTTCTAGTAACAATCTACGGCTCCTGAGTGTTCCATTGTCTAAAAAAGTAGGTTTCCATATGATTTATTTATATCCTCTTCGATTTTGATGAGCCCTCCCTCCACCTTTCCTATACTCGATCTTTTCCCCAGACCTCACTTGGGCCTTTTCTCACCCATTAATCTATTTTTCTACTTACATATATACAATACCATCCTATTAAGTACCCCATCCCTTCCTTTCTCTTCCCTTTATACCTCTTTTCTAGCTTATTGGCCTATGCTACAGAGTTTTCTTCCTACTCACACAGAAGTCCAGTCATCTGTAGCTAGGATCCACATAGGAGAGGGAACATGCAATGTTTAGCTTTCTGGGCCTGGGGTACCTCACTTAGTATAATCCTTTCCAGATCCATCCATTTTCCAGCAAATAACTTCATTTTTCTTTACCACTGAGTAGAACTCCATTGTATAAATGTGCCACATCTTCATTATCCACTAATTAGTTGAGGGACATATAGGCTGGTTCCATTTCCCATCTATTGTGAATTGAGTGGCAATAAACATGGTTGAGCAAGTATCTCTAAGGTAGTGAGATGAGTCCTTAGGATATATGCCTAGGCATGCTATGGCTGGGTCATATGGTAGATCAATTTTTAGCTGTCTTAGGAACCTCACACTGATTTCCACAATGGCTGGACCAGATTGCATTCCCACCAACAGTGTAGAAGTGATCTTTTTCGCGCATCCTCACCAGCATTTATTGTCATTTGTTTTCATGGTGTTAGCCAATCTTACAGGAGTGAGATGGAATATCAACAGTAGTTTTAATCTGCATTTCCCTGATGACTAGGGATGTAGAACATTTTTTTTTTTTATTTTGGTGGTGCTCAGCTTTTTCATTTTATTCAGTCAGGAACCTCAGCCCAGGACACGGTGCTTCCACAACTGAGGTGGGAACTTACACTTCAAGTAACCTAACCTAGAAAACTCTTAACAGACAGGCCAAGAGATTTGTTTCCATGGTAATTCTAAATCCTCTCATCTTGTTCTTTTTTATTAATTAGTTTTGTATTCAGCAAATAAAGTCAGTTTGGTACCATTATTAGGCTCATCCGTGACCTACCCCTTCCCCTTGGCCCCTCCTTGTTGAGGTATATAGGTCATGCATTGTGGAGTTAGCCCACAGTTATGGGTAAGCTAAATGTCTCTGCATATCATGACCCAACGTGTGGTTCTGACATTCTTTCCTCCCCCTCTTCCGCAAAATTTCCCTGAGCCATGTTGGGTTCATTTTTGGTCTGCTTCAGTGATGAGGTGTTGGGGGCCTCTGAGGCTCTGGCTCTCTGATTTCGTAGGAGTTGATTTTTCTCTGTGTGGATCTCCTTCCCCCTTCTGCTGGTATCTGGTTCATGAGGAAAACAGCACCCTTGCTTGTTTCTCCAACTTTTCTTAGTTTCAGCCGGGGCCCTTTTGAGGTATGATGGGGTGGCTCTGTCCTTAGGATCTACATCTATCTGAAAAAGAGAAGCAGATTCTCCAATGGAGAGTAAGTTAGCACCAGGACAAATGAGATAACCCTCACTTTTTTATAGAGAATTTAATAGGTGTATGCCCTCTTGTAGCCCATGATTTATGGTAGCTTGATATTGGAGAGTGGGCTTATGTTTGGATATGGTTCTGACTTGTTTCCCAGCTCCAGCTATGAGTCCCGTACCACTGAGGAGATCAGTTAGCCAAATTGAGAGCAGTTAGTTCCCCACCATGGCTGTGTGCCACTATTGCACTTGTGTGGGCATCATAACAGGTTATTTGCTGCTAAATAGGTTAGATCATGAGTTGCTTGGACAGATATTCGTCATTTTCCCCCCGTTGCCCATGTAGCATCTTCTGGCACTAGACGCGCTGACTGTCTGGGGACTGACTCTCTTCCAACTTCCAGCCATGCCATTCCATTTTATGTGTCAACCACATGAGGTGTCTTCAGCTTTAGGGTCTTACCACTAACCTTTGGTTGGTCATCAAGTACTCTGACAGAAATCTGCCTGTCTTTTAGGAAACCTCGTAGGTCTCTCTGATCAAAAGCTCATTGTGGATGATAGCCCTATGCTGGTACTGGGAGTTACAGGTCAGTGCCCACTAAGAGAATGAGGGAAAAGATAACTAATTTTTACATGCTCATATATTATCTGTATTTCTTCTTTTGAGAACTCTCTATTTAGTGCCATAGCCCATTTTAATAGGGTTATTTGATTTCTTATTATTTAATGTTTTGAATTCTTTGTATATCCTAGATATTAGTACTCTATCAGATGTATAGCTGGGAAAGACTTTTCCCATTCTGTAGGTTGCCTCCTTGCTTTATTCACAGTCCTTTGCTGTACAGAATCTTTGTAATTTCATGAGGTCCCAGTGGTTAATCTGTGGTTTTATTGCCTGAGCAATTGGGGTTATATTCAGAAAATCTTTTCCAAGACCAATATGTTGAAGGGTTTCCCCTACAGTTTCAGAGTTTCAGGTCTGAAGTTACGGTCTTTAATATATTTGGACTTAATTCTTGTGCATGGGGAGAGAGAAGAATCTATTTTTATCCTTCTGTAGATACATACCAGTTTTTCCAGCACCATTTGCTGTCTTTTCTCCAATAAGTATTTTTGGCATTTTTGTTTTATACCTGGTGGCTATAGCTACCCAGTCTTATATCTGGATCATTTATTCTGTTCCATTGATCTACATGTCTCATTGTGTGCCAGTACCATGCTGTTTTTGTTACTATGGCTCTGTAGTGTAGGTTAAAATCAGGTATGGTGATACCACCAGCCTTATTTTTGTTGCTCAGTATTGTTTTAAATAATTGAGAATATTTTTTTGTGCTTCCACATGAATTTTTTGGGTTGTTTTTTTTCTATTTCTGTGAAGAATGCCATTGGAATTTTGATGGGGATTGCATTAAATGTGTAGGTTGCTTTTGGTTAGATTGTCATTTTGACAGTGTTTATTCTTCTGATCCAAGAACAAGCAGGTCAACCCCATGGGGATTCTGAGTCATGCATTCTGGGGAGCAGGGGAGGCACAATTTCTCTGTGCAAAGTGTCCCCACTTGTGGCTCTAACTATCATTCCACCACCTCTTCTGCAAAATTTCCTGAGCCATGCTGTGAGAATTTTAAGTCTATTTCATTGATTGACACTTAGGAACACCTGGATCCCTGGTTTGGTAAGTGTTGAGTGTCCTCAGTATCTTTTTCCATCACCCTTGTGCTGATGTCAGATTCACTAAGAAAGCGGTACTCTTGCTCATTTCCTCAATTCCTCTGTGGGGTCAACTGGGGCTGGGGTGGAGCGTGCAGGTCCATTTCCCATCTGAGAAAGAGAAGCAGATTCTCCAATGGAGAGTGCAGTCAGTGCCAATTAAATAGTATAACCATTATTAATTTAGAGGGAATTAAATGTTTTAGACACTCTTACAGTCTAAGGTTAGTGGGAGCTTGACAGTGGAGAGAGAATCATTATCTGGGCATGATTCTGACTTGGTTCACAGTTCCAGATATGGATTCCTTTCCACTGAGCTGATCTGTTAGCCAACCCAAGAGCAGCTAGTTACCCACCATGGCTGTGTACCACTATTGTACTGCTGTGAGCATCATGTCAAGTTGTTTGCTTCTGAGTCGCTTGACTTTGAGTTGCTTCGACAGAGGTTGGGCATTTTCCCCTGGTAGCTCATGTAACGCCTTCTAGCACTAGATGGGATAATTGTCTGGGGACTGGCTCTCCTCCCAATTCCAACCAGGTATCTCCATGGTCCATGCCAACAGCATTTGGTGTCTTCAGCACTAGTGTCTTACCAGTAACCCCTGGTGGGTAACCAAGTGCTCTGACAGAAGTCTGTCTTGTTTGTTTTGGGAGATCTAGTAGGTCTTTCTGGTCAACAGCTCATTGTGGATGCAGATCAAATCCGGTACAGGGAATTAAACAGCATTTGGTGTCTTCAGTAGGAGTGTCTTACCATTAACCATTGGTAGATAATCAAGCACTCTGACAGAAGTATGTCTTGTTTTGGGAGATCTAGTAGGTCTTTCTGGTCAACAGCTCATTGTAGATGCAGGGAATTACAGGCCAGCACCAAGGGAAAAGAAAAAAGAATAATCCAGAGAAGAAAGAGGAACAGGAGAAATTTGAGGTTAGGTTTCATCTCACTCTCTCCAGGGCCCATCGATTCAGGTGCTCCCTCTAAGGTCATCTTGAGGGTTCCATGTTTTAGTCTGACTTCCAGAATATAGCATTCGATGGTACCAGTTCAATTTGAGTTTAGTTTTGTGTCCTTCCCTTGCTTTCCCTTCCCCCAAGCCCTCCCATCACTATTTTCCAAGCCTCAAGATGCTATTCAGTTATATCAGCAACCTGGACTGAACCAGGTTAGGAACTACAGATGAGTGAGATCATGCGATGATTGTCTTTCTGTGTTTGTGTGAGTTGACTTCGAATGATCTGTTCCAAGTTTGACCACTTTTCTACAAATTTTAGTGAGTCATTTTTTCTTACTGCTGAATAGAATTCCATCATGTAGATATACCACATCTTGGTTATCCATTCATCCAATGATGGGCACTTGGGTTGATTCCAGTTTTTAGCTGGTATGAATTGAGCAGCTACAAACATGATTGAGCAAATATTTCTGAACGGAAATGTGGAGCTTTTAGGGTACATGCCCAGTAAGGAAATATATAGGTCTGTCAGTAACTCTATATTCATCTTTTTCAGGAGTCTCCAACAGTGAATGATTGCTACTATTTCTCCACAGCCTCACCAAAATTTGCTTTTGAGGTTTGCTATCCTTACAGGGGTAAAGTGGAATCTCATAGTTGTTTTAATTTGCATTTCCCTAATTGTTAGGGATGTTGAACATTGTTTTTAAGTGTGTGTTAGCCATTTGTAATTCTTTCTCTGAGAACTCCTTATTTAATTTTGTGCCCCACTTTTGGATTGGGTTGTTTGAGTTTTTAATTGTTCAGCTTTTTGAGTTCGTTGTAGATTCTAGATATTAGGTTTCTGTCAGTGGTATAGCTGGCAATGATTTTTCTCCCATTTAGTGGACAATCTATTGGCTCTGATTATGTTATTTTTATCTGTGCAAAAGTTTTTTAGCTTCAGGAGATCCCATTGGTTGAGTGCTTGCTTAAGTTCTTTGGCTACTGGGGTTTTGTTCAGGAAGTATTCTCAAAGTCCTATATCATGGATAGTGCTTCCTATTTTTTCTTCCATTAGTTGAAGAGTTTTCAGTCTTATATTGAGGTCTTTAATCCATTTGGACTTGATTTTTTGTATGGCAGAATGAGTGGGTCTAATTTCATTTTTCTATATATGGTCATTCAATTTGTCCAACACCATTTGTTGAAGATACTGTCTTTTCTCCAGTATACACTATTGGCAACTTTGTCAAAGATCAAGCAGCTGCAGTTGGTTGCCCTAATGTCTGGGTCTTCAATTTTGTTCCTTTCATCATGTGTCAGTTTTTATTCCAGTTCCATGCTGTTTTTGTCACTACGGCTTTATAATACAGCTTTAGATCAGGCATAGTGATACCAGCAGAGGTATTTCTTGTGCTGAGGATATGTTTTCATATCCAAGGCCCTCTGCCATTCCATATTAATTTTGACATCATTTTTTTTTCAATCTCTGTGAAGAATGATGCTGGTGTTTTTTATTTGTATTGCATGAGATCTGTATAGTGCTTTTGGTATAATTGCCATTTTCACAATATTAATTCTACATATCATGGAGCATGGCAGGTCTTTCCATTTTCTCTAGTGTTCCTCCATTTCTTTCTGTAGAGTTGGGGTGGACAGTTCTGTAGATATCTGTTACAATCTAGAGGATATAGGATGTTATCAACCTCTATTATTTCCCCTTTGATCTTCTGCTTGGATGATCTGTCTATTGATGATAGTGGAATATTGAATTCTCTGACGATGGTGTTTGTGTTTATTTCTGTTTTATTGTTGAGTAGATATTGTTCTATAAATTGTGGTGCCCCTATTTTGGATATATATATATATATATATATATATATATATATATATATATATATTCACCAAATATATATATATATATAATATCACAGTCTATATCTATCTATCTATCTATCTATCTATCTATCTATCTATCTATCTATCTATCTTATTGTGATGTGCTCATGTTGCTTCATTTACTTGATGAGTCCTTTTTGATTACTTTTGGTTTGAAATATATTTTATCAGATATTAATATAGCAACACCTGCTGTTTTTTATTTCCATTTGCTTGGAATATCATTTTCCAACCTTTAACCCTGAGTAGGTATTGACCTTTAGTGGTGAGATGGATTTCTTGAAGACAGCAGATAGAAGGCTCCAGTTTTTTGATCCACCCCTGCTAACCTGTATCTTTTGATGGGTGAGTTAAGACCATTAACATTTAAGGTTATTACTCTGATGTTTCAATTAATCCCTGCCATGATGAGGTGTTTTATGTGGTTTGGTGCTTTCTTGTGTTATTTGCTGTTTTGAGCCTGGTTTATTTTGGTTATTGTGATCTTCTTCTCATTGGCTCTTGAGATTGGTTGTTTGACTGTTGTGTGTGGAGTATTTCCTCAAGTATTCTGTATAGGTTTAGCTTTGTGTTCATATAATCATAGAGTTGACTTTTTTCATGGAAAACTTTTCTTTCACCATCTATTATGAGGGATACTTTTGCAGGGTAAAGTAGCTTGGGTAAGAAGCCATGGTTTTTCAGACTTTGAAGTGTTCCATTACAGGCCCTTCTGGCTTTGAGGGTTTCCATTGAGAAATATGATGTTATTCTAATGGAGTTGCCTTTGTATGCTGTGAATTGCTTCTCATTGCTGCTTTTAACACTCCCTCTGTTTTCATTGTTAAGAGTTTTAACTATGATGTGTCGTAGAGAGTTTCTTCTTTGGTCCTTCCTGTATGGTGTTCTATGGGCTTCTTTTTATCTGGATGAGCCTCTCCTTTGCAAGATTTCAGAAAATTTTCTTCAATGATTTTGTTGAATATATTCTCTGTGCATATGGACTGGATTTTCACTTCTTTTGGTATACCCATGATCTGGATGTTTGGTCATTTTACGGTGTCTCACAGCTCCCTTGTATTCTGTTCACTTGATTTTTTGAACTTATCAAGGTTTTTGGCCTCCCTATCAATTTCTTCTGTCTTATCTTGCAGGTCAGAGGCTCTGTCTTCCACATGAGTAACTCTGTTGGTGAGTTATTTAGAGAATTTTTTATAATGTCTATTTGACTTTTGTTTTCTGTTGAACTATTTTGTATCATGTCCATCTCTTTTTTGAGTACACTTTCAATTCAAGTTCTGCTTCTCTTGATTCTTCCTAGAGTTCATTCTTGCATTTGATCAAGTTTTCATTAAGCTTAATCAACAGGTTGTTGTGGTCTTCCATTTGTTCACTTACCTTCCATTTATTCATATATCTTTGGATGGTTCTAATGTTTTCTTCAATCAAATTAAACTTACTGTTAAAGGCTGAACTCTCTAGGAGATGATACTGTTCCATTTAATTGATACAACTGTTGGTTCTTTGATACTTTACTTCAAGGTCAGCAATTAAAAAAATCAGGGTCCCATTAGCTTTTGTGTTTTCATTTTGGGAATGAATTTCTTTTGATGTCTGTATGATTCCATTGTCAGCTTCCATAATAGGACTAGGCATCCCTGATGGTTATATCTCTGTTTTCTGACTTTCCTTGACTTTTTTACATTGAAGACTCTATTTTATTGAGTAGGAAGCAAGTTTTTGTCCTTTGCCCCTTTCGCCTTCTGACTCAGGTTAACAGAGATGTTGGCACCTAGTGGCCAGTCAGGATATCAGAGAAAAAGACGTCATTCCACAGCTCACACAAGGGGCAGGCCTTGCTGAGCAAGGCACAATGGGACCTACCATGACCAGATGACTAGGAGGAGTATGGGAACAGGGATCTGGCCTACTTCATGCTATGCCCTCCAGGACACAGACCAGTGCAGGCAACCCAGACTGGGGAGGTGGGAGGAGTAAGTTGTCTTTTAGTGCAAGGTCTCAAATTCCAAAATGTCTACTTTATGTCAGCTTCTATGTGGGATGGATAATAATCACATCATTAGAGATAGTAATAATAATCATCTCATAATTACCACAACTATATTCATACTGTCAAGGCAAATCTCTTTATTTAATTTTTATTTAATTAGGAGAATATATTTACTGTGAAAAATATTGGTTTTCTTGTGCTATTTTTATATGTACACACAATGTTCTTCAAATTACCCTTCACAAATCATCCTTTCTTATCTTTCTCTCCCCTCCTCTAGCTGCTTTTCTCCCACAAATATTTCCTATTCTACTTTCATGTCTATTTTTAGCCTACATACCACATGTGCAAGTAATACTAACATTTAACTTTGGAGAATGCATCATTTTGCTTAATGTGTTGATCCCCAGTTCTATTCTTTATTTTCCTGTAATAGGCATATTTTTCTTCTTTATGGCCTCATAAAACCCCATTGTATGTTTACATGTATGTACTAATGACTACATAAACTGATTATATAACTTGGATATTGTAACTAATGTCATAATAAACATAGGTTTTCAGGTAAATTTAATTTATAATAACTTTTATTACCTTGGGTATATACGAGGCAGAGAGTAATGGAAGCAAAACGAAATCTAAGAAATATACCAATGAAGCTGCAGCCATCTGACTCTGAGCATACAATGACACATAGACAGCTCTTTCAACAAATGATGCTAGATAAAATGGATATTCATTTGCAAAATAATAAAAATATATACCTTTCTTTCACCTTGTACAAATATCAATTAAAAATGGATCAAAGGTCCAGTATGTAATTTTATATACATCCATTTGAATATATCTTATATTAGCTTGGGATCATACAACAAAATAGCAAAGAAAGCAAAGTTCACACAATATGCAAGTATTTACCATAGTGTTGGATACAAGGAAGTCAAATATTAAAATGCCAACCCATTTGGTTTCTATTAAAGTCTCTCTTTCTATAATGAAGATATTTACTATCTCAGTCTCTATCACTCTTTCTCTCTCTCTCTCTCCCTTGCCCTTTCATTCACATTCTCACTCTTGTTCACAATCTTGCTTTTTTTCTCATTCTGTTTATAAAGCAGCTGATGCCACCATGAGCAACTTGAAATAATTAGAATCCTAGAACCTTAATATCCTCAAAAAGGCTGCTTCTTTAAATAACATCACTTTGAGTATTAGAATACCATCATACAAATTTTGACAGAATGTATTTCAATCAAAACCAGGCATGTATCATTTATATCCATACAAATCAATAGACAAAAATAAATGCCGATCTTAACGTATACTTAGAAATATTTAAGATATCTTCAATTAAAATATCTTAGAATCTATTATCTATTCAACTTAGACTGAAGTGTGCTATGGTTCCACAAGGAAACTATATCAAATTAATCTCAGCGTGCTTCATAGTCTATGTAAGTGTTATATTCTAGTAAGAGAGTAGGAGCTATTCAAATACACCTTTCAAGCAAATAAAGCCACTAGCTTGAACAAGGTATCTGTGAAAAACAATGCATTTGATAAGATTTCAAAGCAGACAATTTCATACTGGATACAAAATCTGATTTATTTGATAACTCATTTAATAGCACAACATATTGTTTGCATTTATATTATCAGATGTATTTAATAAGCTTATGGATGTTCTGATACCTAATGAGAGTGATGATAGTTCCATCTGTCTATGAGTACTCAAAAAAATAAAACAGAAGGGGAAATAGGCATTTAACTTAATATATTTCATCACTCAAAGTTATGTAGCCTAATAGTGTCTGATTATTACTGCTGTTTTTCAAACTAACATTTTGTGCATTACACTTTCACAGAAAATTCCTAGTTGACAAAGACAAGTCTACAACACCTCTAACTTCCTATGTTCTACTTACGTGTGTGATATTTACAAATATTATCCATCTCAAATCTCAAACATGTCTACAGTCATATTCCTATGAGCATACACAGTAGCAATCGGGAATATGTGCAGAAATACATCAAGTCAAAGATGTGTTAGAACTTACTATGATTTACAGATGAAGTGCCAGATGAAAAGATGTATCTTTTAAAATATTTTTAGCTGAAATCTTTTGTTTTTATTTACACAGGTTATTTTATATATTAGGTAATTTCTTGGTATCAGTCCAAATTATTAATATTTTTTGAATTTTTAATTTTTTATTAGATATGGACATAATTTGTATGTAAACATCACATGTTGGTACCGTCCTTTCCCTCATCCCTGCCCCTTTCCTAAAGATGCATTCCTCATTGGTTAACCCTATGAGGATTGTGGGTCTTGTATTGTGGTGGGGGGGAGGCAATGTCTGTGCAAAATGTCCCAACTTGTGTCCCTAAAAGTCTTTCCACCCCGTTTTCCACGAAATTCCCTGGGCCATGCTGGGAGCATTTTAAGTCTACGTTAGTGATGGGCACTTAGGAACACCTGGATCTATGGTTTGGTAGGTATTGAGTGCCCTCATTATCTTTCTCCATCATCCTTGTGCTGATATCAGCTTAACTAAGAAATCAGTACTCTTGCCCATTTCCCCAATTCCTTTGTGGTTTCAGCTGGGGCCAGGGTGGAGTGCACTGGGTCATTTATCTCCTCAGGTCCAGTTCTCATCTGAAAAAGAAAAGAAGATTCTCCAACAGAGAGTGAAGCCAGTGCTGGTTAAATGGGATAACCATTAGTAATTTAGAGATAATGAAAAGGCTTTTTCTTTTTTTCTTTTCCCTTGGCTCTGGCCTGTAATTCCCATACCAGTATGTGGTCTACATCTACAATGAAATGTTGATCAGAGAGACCTACTAGATCTCCCAAAACAAGTATTATAGGCTTCTGTCAGAGCACTTGATTACCCATCAGAGGTTAATGGTAAGACCCTATTGATGAAGATACCAAATGCTGTTGACATGAACCATTGAGAGACTTGGTTGGAATTGGGAGAAGAACCAGTCCCCAGACAATTAACCCATCTAGTGCTGGAAGGCACTACATGAGCAACTGGGGGAAAGTGGCCAACCTCTGTTGAAGCAACTCAAAGTCTAAGTGACTCAGAAGGAAACAACTTGGCATGATGTTCACACAAGTGCAATAGTGGCACATAGCCAAGGTGGGTAACCAGCTGCTCTTGGACTGGCTAACAGATCTGCTCAGGAAAGAAAAACATATCTGGAACTGGGAAACAAGTCAGAATCATATCCAGATAATGATTCTGCTTCCATTGTCAAGCTCCCACCAACCTTAGGCTATAAGAGTGTCAAAGCCTTTTAATTCTCCCTAAAAGGTGTATTGTTTTTGTGGGTTTGGTCTCAGTTGATGGTGCTATTATGAGAACTTCCAGAAACATAAGGAGGTGGAACATACCTGCGAGAAGTTGGTCACCGTGGCAAGATAATTTGATGTATTGCCTCCCTGCCTCCTTTCTCTCTTTCTTTTTTTCATATTAATCATGAGATGAATAGCCTCTGATATATACCCATGCTCTCATAAAGCCTGTGTACCCATAGAGACAAAAACAATAGAGGAGACTATGTGAATCCTCTCTCTCTCTCTTTTTTTTTTTACTCCTGTCAAGCATTTTGTTGCAGCTGTACAAAAACAACTAACACAAATCTCTATCAGGAAAAGTATAAAACACCAAAGAAAGAAATTAAATAAGACATTAGAAAATGTAAGCACATCCTATGTTCATGGATTAAATACTAATATTATGAAAAGATAGTATTATGGAAAGCCACCTATAGGTTTCATACAATTCCCATCAAAATTCTAGTGCAATTATTCACAAAACTAGGGAAAACAGTCCTAAAATTCATGTAGAAATTAAAAAAAAAACCATGAATTGTCAACTCAAAATTGGCATATCTTCTATGGGGGAAAGCAATTGCTCTCTAATTGGCCTGGAGGCCCACTTCATGGGAGAGAATACATGCCTGGCACTGAAAACCTATTCAAAAGCCTATGGCTGGGGATGCCATAAGCCCTAGGAGTGTAACACCTGGGCTTGTCTGGCTAAATGCATATATTATACTCACAAAACTGTCTCATAAGCACTTTTATTAATGTTCATACACATATATTAATGCTACTATCACTTTTGGTTAGAGAGGCTTCTCTTTTCAGATGGTGGTGACCTTGGGTGACTCAGAAGGCAACATAGTGCTGAAAAGTGACATAGGAGTGCTCAACACTGAAACATCTTTATTACACCTTCCAAGGCTCAGGGTCCATTGTGGAAGAAGTGGAGGAAAGAATGCAGGAGCCAAAGGAAGGGTAGGATTCCTTACAATGCAATCATACAGACAGAATTGGCCTCCATATCCATGACCTCACAGTGCCTAGAACTGTCTTCACAAGACCATCATAATAGGAGAATATGAAGACATCAAAGTAAAAGAGACTAACTGAGAGAGGGAGGACATATGATGGAGAATATATTTGTGAAGGGAAAAGTGGGGGATGGGGAAGGAATTATTATGGTTTATGGTGTATAATTATGGAAGTTGGCAAAAAAGTTTAAAAAAATCCATGAGAAAAATGCTAACAAAAGCCACAATAAGGTATCTTCTCATTCCAGTTATATGACTGACAGTAAAACAAAAGAACAAACAAAAAGTGGCACACACTACCAAGAATATAAAGATAAAGAAATTTGTTCCCACCGTTCATAGGAATAACAAATAATACAATCATTAACAACAGTGTGGAGTGTCCCCAGAAGATAACAAATTAGATTTACCATATGATACATCTATCTCACTTCAATGAATACATTTACATTTTCAAAAAGGGGAAAATAAGTTGAATGATTCTGTCATGGAATAATAAATGTTTAAGAAGTTGAATACATTTACACTGATTCCAACATTATGCATTATATACTTGTATTAAAACTTATGTAGTACTCTCTATGTATACAGAGGTAATGAAATTAGCATACCTAAGAGATATGTGGATGCTCATGTTTATTGCCACATTATTTACAATAATTCTGATATATAATCATCTTAGATGTCATTTGTAAGAAGAACAAATACATGCACACTTTGTTTATACCACAAGGAATTATTACTTGGTCATGAAGAATAACAAAATCATAACATTTGCAACCAAAGGAATAGATCTAGGTAACATTATTTTATGATAAATAGAGAATAATCATTACTAGAGGTTTGAAATGGGGGGTGGGTAAAGGGAGATTGGACTTGATTAGTACATAGTACATGTATGTATTTAAATATTGCAAAAGCCTCATTAATATGTTTGATGAATACATATTAGTAAAATAACTCTAAGGCATTAAATATTGAAAC
Organism: Dipus sagitta; assembly: GCA_036346955.1. Lineage (NCBI taxonomy): Eukaryota > Metazoa > Chordata > Mammalia > Rodentia > Dipodidae > Dipus > Dipus sagitta. Next base: position 113,692,272 of record CM070776.1, on the reverse strand, counting down.
ATATGGCAAGATAGCAAATGCTCTCCACCCTACCCACATAATGTTCAAAATTGTTTAATGTTTTTTTTTTTTTCTATCTCTCTCTAAGGCATGACAGCACTTTTACAGGGACATGGATTTTTTTTTTTAAATTGGGAACTTTAATATATAAACAAGCTGTACTTTGGTCATGCTCCTATTAGGATTCAAGGCAGTCCTTTCTGTGTTTTGTTGCATCTTTTTTTTGTCCTCCTCCATCCTCCTCAAAATGTGTATGGGCTCAGAATAGTACAGGTCTGGTGGGAATATCAGTATGCACTGTGAGGTCATGGTCTGTGCTCTGAAAATAGTTTCATGCATTATAAAAATAATATAAGATATCTTCATTTAAACAATACAATGAATATGATATGCTTCAAAAAGTTCAATATCATGTGTAAGCATCAGCTATATTGGTCATTATATTCTATTACTATCCATATATTATGACCACGCCCAGGGTGATAAATGCTCATTTATTTATTAAGAAAGAGAAAAAGTTCTGGGGGGATGGCTTAGCTGTTAAGTCACTTGCCTGAGATGCCTAAGGATCCTGGTTCAATGACCCAGGTTCAATTCTCCAGGACCTACATAAGCCAGATGCACAAGGTGGCACATGTGTCTGGAGTTCATTTGCAGTGGCTAGAGGCTGTAACACTCCCTTCTCTCTCTCTCTCTGTCTCTGTCTCTTTCTCTCTCTCTCAAATGAATAACATAAAATAAAAAGAATTCTTGAAGTCTTTTAAGTAAAAAAATGAAAGAACAAAAATCAAATTAGCCCTTTGTATTTTCTTACACTGTAATCTTTGGCAACAAATAGAATCTAGGGACTGTTTTCTACATTTTCAAAGACAAGATCTTGTCAGTGTGATATTTTGGATGGACTTGTGTCTTTGGTTCAGGATTCACCACAAGGATGATTTCACCTTTACAGTAATGTACATGTGATCTTGAGCTGCATTTTATATTTTAAAAAGTATGCATCTATCTGGATTGATGGCACATTTGTGTATGCATTATTGTTACCTGTGTACTCTAATGGGGAATTTGTCATTAATGTGACAATGCATCTCAAGAGCATACCAACTAAGAAAGTTCAAAGCAGGGCAACCAAATTGTGTCTTATTTCATCAGTAGTCTACATTTTATATGGGATGTTATAGTTATTCTCCTTAATCAAGCCATGACTAATGGATAAAATTGTTAATATTTCATCCTTTATATCTATCCAGAGATAATTTTCAGAAGCAAAGAAAGCGTATACCACATTAGGGCTCTTTTTGTTCGTCATTTAGATAATTAAGGTGATACAAGTGAATATTAAATATAACAATGTTAACATTTATTTTAATAGTAATATTTTAAATTATATATCTCCCTTTGGTATGGATGTCCCTTGCCAACTCTTTTATACAGCATATTTCTATCAATGAATCTTTATAATGCATTGTGAGTAAAACACCATAACTGTGATCTCAGGGGGCAATATTTTTCCAAGAAGACAATTTTTCGTTGGTTAAGAGCCTGTTCTCTTTAAAAAGTGCCAAATGAAAGACTTTTAATTCAGATAACCAATGATAATTTCTGGTAAGTTTTTTGCTTCCAAGAAAGAATATCTAAGGTTGAATAATTTTTAATTAACAGGATTTGGTAGCTTGTGTTTCTGGTGTCTAGTAGGTCCAAGGCTGTTATTGTCTTACACAGAACCTATGCTTGCAATAATACACCCACTTTTACAATAATAATAGTAATTGAATTGGTAGAGAAGTGAATCAATAACACAACTTCTACACATAAAATCCATGCACAGTGTAGCAGCACTAGGATTAATTTTCCAACATATGAACTTTAAAAAATTTATTATTATTATTAGCAATATATTTTGTATGGCTACATCATGTGTTGGTATCCTCTTTTCCTGCATCCCTGCCCCCATTCCACTGGGGACCCTCCTCAGTGGGGTTGCAGGTATTTCCTATGGGGTTATGGGTTATATGTTGTAGGAGTAGCAGTCAGTTATTTTGGGGGAGAGGAATGCCTCTGGGTATTATTTCTTAACCTATGGCTCTTACAATCTTTCTGCCCCTTCTTCTGCAAAATTCCCTGAGCCACGGTGGGTGAGTTTTAAGAGACAGTTCAAATCAGAGCAGAAATATAATAACCTATCATAGATTGGGGATTCCTCTTAAGAGACAATGGAATTAATGTGTTGAAAAGTTGCAGAACTAATGATATGTTAATGCTTTGATTTTTCATTAGAGTTAAAGCAATAGAAACTTTACTTAGTTCATATTTGTAATATTAAAATGTATTATAATGTAGTTTACTTTATGTTTTGTGTTTTCTAAACATTATGACATAATTTTTCCTCAGAATTTTCCTTTACAAATTAGCTTGAAATTGCCTAAGAATTTGGCATGCATGTGACTGTGTGTATGAGGGTAGTAGGTGTTATGTCATGTGTGTGTGGTATATATTTGTGGTGTATGCATGTTTGTATGCAGATGTGCTATCCCATGCTTGAAATGGGTTCTCTTCACTTATTTCAGAGACAGAGACTCTTCACCGAATTTGGAGCCTTTATGTAGTTTTGCAAGACATAGAAAATTGCAGTTGGTACTTCTGCTATTTGTCTGGGTTCTGGGGAATCAGCTTCAGTGGTCTAAGGCGTCCTCTGGCTCTCAGGCTTATTCAGGGAGTGCTCTTGACTACAGAACCATCAACCCAGTCCTAGAGTTGATTTTTATTTTGCATTGTTAGTGTTCACTAAGACAATAAGTTTTTATGTATTTGAGGAGCTATGTAAATCTTTGACATATGTACTTGTATTTTGAAATAATATGTATCATTTATAACTTCTCTCTATGTGTATTCAAAAGTCTGCTGCTCTACTTATGCTCCCACAAAATTTCAGAGTATGTTATAACTAATTGTTAATATTTTCTAGGTTAACTACTTGTCTCCTCATCACGATGAATTACGAATAAGGATAGTTGCACAAGGGCAAGCAAGTAGTTTTCCTTGGAGAAAACAAAACAAAACAAAAAGGTGTAAATAGGAAGATCAACTGCTAACTGCAGATAGAGGACCCAAACAGGTTGCACTTGATGGCTAATATTTGTGAAAGGGGCTATAAAGGCTTGGTGCTTAGAGAAACAAGTAGATCTGTAAAATAACTAAACTGAGATATGGTGAAGTATAGTGGCCTAAATCAGTCCCCAAGAGATATCTAAGTGTCTCCTTTGCAATCAAGGAACTGGTCACATTCCTCTCTGTCTTGGTGACTAGATCAGTGAACACAGGCACTCAGTGCACATCTGCAAGCTTTGTAAGAGTACAAAATCAAGAAGAAAATCTAAGGGGAAACCTAAGTGGTGGCCGGTTACCTGCAGAATACTGTTTTGCTATTTCTCCCAGAGCTTTGTCTTTCCTCCTATATAGTTAGCTGCAGCTCTCCCATTCTTCCTTAGTGTGCTTAAACCTAACATTCATTTCAACCATTGCATTGCAAAGGCAAGGACAAGAGACAAATATTCTCACTGTACACATATATTTTATTGACAATTTTATGTGTATGTATGTGTTTTGATCGTAGTACTTTCCATCACTTTCTCTTGTCTTTTTGTCATGGAACCCCTTAGTCCATTCAGACACTCAACATTTTTCTTTCTCCCTCATCCTTCTTTCCCTCCTTGCCTCCCTCTGTCCCTTCCTTCCTTCCTTCCTTCCTTCCTTCCTTCCTTCTTCCTTTCTTCCTTCCTTCCTTCCTTCCTTCCTTCCTTTCTTCCTTCCTTCCTTCCTTCCTTCCTTCCTTCCTTCCTTCTTTCCTTCCTTCCTTCCTTCTTTTCTTCCTTCCTTCCTCCCTCTATCCCTCCCTCCCTCCATCCCTTCCTTGCTTCCTTCCTTCCTTTTTTCATTTTTTCCCTTCCTTTATTATACATGATGATGTGTTGATGACCCTAATATGTTACAGATCATTATAATCACTATGAGGTCATAATTGCTAATGGCCAATGTGGCTAGAATGCGAATTTCCAAACTATTCCTTCCTATCCTCAGGCTCTTACATTCCTTCCACCTCCTCTCTTTCAATGTTCATTGTGTCTGTATAGATGTGATAGAGCTGTGTCATTTAATTCTGAGTGTGTATCCATTGTTTTCTTCACTCTTTGATTAATTTGAATCTCTCCACTTGCAACTACCATCTGTCAAAAGAAGCTTCTCTGGTCAAACATAAGAGCAATACAATTTTATGAGTATAAACAATAATATTGGAAGGTAAATTGATAAGTAAAACACATCTATTTTGTAAAGCAATAGCTAATCCTAACCTAACCCTAACACCTATGACCTCAATTGATGGTTGACTAAGTTTTCAGCACCAGTCATAAATCTCCTCCTGTGGAGCAGGCTTCTAATCCAATCCAGTCATATAGAATTTGGTTACCTCCATAGCAATCATGCAATTACTGCACCAGTGGATTCATCTTGCTTGGGTTGCCAGTTGTATAGCTAATAGGTTCCACTGCTGGATAAGGCTACTGATGACTTTTCTCCTCCCAGAAGCATGCATAGAACTTGTCATCATTATGGCACCTAGTCAATGAAAGAAGACTTTCAGCTCTGTACTAGCTTGATTTTTCAGAGTATAGCAACTGACACCTATGGCATCTTCAGCCATAGGGGCTTTCATATCAAGATTTTTTTGGGGGGAAACAAATGGCACTGGCAATAGCTTTATTGTTTTTTGGACCCCTCAAGAGCCTCACTGACCAACACCTCACTGGGAGTTTTTCCACTCTTGGAACTGAGATTTTTGTGTAAGAATCCATGGCCTGCATTTTATGTTTGAGTTATCTAGCAAAGAATATTGTTGTCATTTGACTAATTCATATCATCTTTAGCTTCCCTCCCTACCCTCTCTTTTCTCTCACTACCTCCTCTTATGCCTTATAGATAATTTCATCTTGACTAGTTCTGTCTCTTTATTCACCCATCTGGTAAGCCTTACTCCTTCCTCCGACATTATGCCCTTTCTAGCTTCTTAATATCTAGCACTACTGAGTTTTACTCCATCTTTATTAGAAATCTAAAACTTCAATACTAGGACCCACATATGAGAAACAATAGGTGGTAGTTATTTTTCTGTACCTGGGTTACCTCACTTAGTATAATATTTTCCGGGTTCATTGACTTTCTTGCAAATTTTATCTTTCTTTACAGCCGAATAAAATTTGTGTGTGTGTGTGTGTGTGTGTGTGTGTGCGTGTGTGTGTGTGTGTATGTGTGTGTATGTGTGTGTGTATTCTTGTGTATGTGTCATATTCCTTATCTAGTCATCAGTTGTTGGGCATCTTGGTTAATTCCATTTCCAAGCTATTATGAATAAAGCAGCACTAAACATAGATGAGAAGGTATCTCTATAGTAAAGTGCAGAGTCCTTAGGGTTCTATGCACTCCTATGCATAGGAGTGGTATAGCTTGTTCATATGGTAGATCTATTTTTACTGTCTTGAGAAGCCTCGACACAAATTTTTCTAGGGGTTGCACCGGTTTGAACCTCCATCAATAGAGAATAAGTGTTCCTCTTTCACCACACTATTGTCAACTTTTGTTGTCATGATACTCATTCTGACTGGGGTGAAAGAGAACCTTAAATTTTATTTTGCATTTTCCTGATGGCTAAATATGTTGAACATCTTTAAAGTAGTCATTGGCTGTTCAGTTTCATGGCCAATTTATTTGATTGGATTGTTGAGGTTTTTTTGTTGTTTATTAGGTAATTAACAATTTTTATTAATCTTTTCAGATGACAAATCAATGTTTTTTTTCCCTAGAAGAGTGTTTCTTCAATCACATATATATTAAATATGGTTTTTTTCTTTATTAGTTAGTTTTCTATTCAGCAAATTGAGGTTTATCAATTGCTTAGCTTTTTAAATTTTTTGTTTATTTTTATTTATTTATTTGAGAGCAACAGACAGATAGACAGAGAAAGAGGCAGAGAGAGAGAAAGATAGAGAATGGGTGTGTCAGGGTCTCCAGCCACTGCAAAGGAAGTCCAGATGCATGTGCCACCTTGTGCATCTGGCTTACGTGGGTGCTGGGGAATCAAGCCTTGAACCCAGGTCCTTAGGCTTCACAGGCAAGTGCTTAACCATGAGGCCATCTCTCCAGCCCAATTGCTTAGTTTTAAAAAATATTTTATGTAATTATTATTAGTATTAGTATTAGTATTAGAATTGGTGCTCCAGGGCTTGTAACCATTGCAAATGAACTTGAAGTTCATGATCCACCTTGTGCATCTGGCTTTGCATAGGCACTAAGGAATTAAACCTGGGTCCTTAGGCTTTGCAAGCAAGCACCTTAAACAGGAAGCCAATTCTCCTGCCTCTTATTGCTTAGGTTTTTGAGTTCATTATATATTCTAGATATTAATATTCTGTCAAATATATACCTGGATAAAATCTTTTCCCATTGTATTGTTGTCTTGTGACTTAGTTGACTTAGCTGTACAATAGCATTAGAACCCATATACCATTTACCATATTTCCTGGTCTCAGGTTCTATTCCTAAAGTCCTTACCTCTGCCTACATATAAGTTTTTTTTTCCCCTCCTTTTCCTCCAGTTTTTCAGTATTGTACATCTAACATTGAGGTCTTTGATTCATTTAGGGTTGTTTTTGTGTATGGTAAGATAAAAGTTTCTAGATTCATTCTTCTATTTTCACATATCCTGTTTTCTCAACATTATTTGTCTTGCATTTTGGGACTTTTTTCTAAAAAATATGCTGTCTAGAGTTAGATATACTTATACCCTGGTCTTTTAATTCTATTCCATTGATCTGCATGCTCTTTTCTGTTTGGTACTGGTACCGTCCTGTTTTATTTTTTACTTTGTTTTGCTGAGAATAGTTTTGTGTATCTGGAGTCTTTTGCAGGTAATGTACAGATTGTTAGATTATTCTATTTCTATTTTAGAAAGAATGGTACTGGAATTTTTATAGGTATGACATTGAATTTGTATATTGCTTGTGGTGGGATGGACATTTCCATGATATTAATTTTTCCGATTTACAAGCAAGGAATATCTTTCTATCTCCAGGTGTCTTTCTCAACTTTTTTTTAATGTTATCAAACACTTTGAATAATAAAAGAAACCTTTAGAATCTTCCACTACTGAGATGGGTCTCATATTTTTGTGTCTAGTGTCCACAAGGATTTCATAATATAACTCTTATTTTTTCATAAGAATTTTGAATAAATAATGAAATATGCTCAGAATGAATAAAATTTTCACACATAAATTGCTTTAACTTGCCAAAAAATGAAGGTTTTATTTGCAGGAATATTAATTTGCTACATTATATGCAGGGCTCTCGCCAAAGGGCTTCTAGCACTCCTGAAAATAAATCAAGTCTTTTGAAGTTAGGAACTTGAAAAAACCTATAGTTTAGCATTTTATTTTCTCACCATGTGAAACTTAGATCTTCATTAAAAATTCACTTGTTTTAGATAGGTGATAGGAAATCTAGCTCACACTTGAGTTAATTAGGGGATATTAAAATTAATGAAGTTTACTGTTTTTCAAGATATATTTTGAGGTAAATGTAATAGCTTCAAGTTGAAATGGAATTGGGCTTTGACTTCTAAATATTTATGTTGGTTTCTATAGATTAGTGATGCTCACAGCCTGATTCAAGGAAATTTCTTTATGCAGATCAAGAACAGACGTTAATGCAGATGCACAGCTGGTAAAATTGCTGAGCATAAGTGACTGTTGTGTGTTCAGCCCAAAATAAGACAACAAATACCCCCTCCAAGATTCATAAAACCTTGCAGAAGTAGGGCAGAAAGAATGTAAGAGTAGGAAGATGGAGAAGAAGTCTGAGAAATGCTGTCTTCTGCCTATGACATGTGCATGTGCATTACACTCATGAACTCACAGAAGAAGTGTTCGCTCCTGCACTATAGATGAGGGAGGGTCTCATAAGACCAGACACTTTCCAGAATACATATTGGCAACTAGCAGTTGCTGGGAGAAGTGAGTTATGACCTTCAGTGGTGGAGCCACTGGTAATTCATCCATTTTCCAGTTAATAACTTCCCACCCATGTTCATGCAAGCATCCACAATTTAATTCAGTGGATAGAAAACACACACACAGGAGAGAGAGAGAGAGGAAGAGAACAAATAAAAGCTAATAATACATGAAAATAGCATGGTAAATAATTGGGAAGCAGAAAGGAAGTTTTCAGTGGGAAGGAGAGGGGCATAAAATGTTAAAGGAGAGAGGATAACATCAAAACATGTTAGAACATTATAAGAGAGTCAATAATTTTAATATGAGTTAAAAGTCAAAATAAAGAAATTTGGCTTTTAATGACAAATTAAAGGCCTTGAGCTTGGGTTTGTAGTCCATCAATTTTCCAATCTTACCTACACTTCAGATGGACCTAGAAGCTATATAAACAAATATTGCAGTGGTCTGCCCTACTTTCATAAATTATGAATTGCAAGGATAGCCACTTTTTGACCTTTCTATCTCTCTCATTCATTCATTTATTCATTCTTTTTCTTTTTTTCCAGTAACATAATTGAAGTGGCATGATTTAGAAAGTGTTAATACAAGATAAAATGTACAAAATGAAATGATTACTCAATTGAAGATTGGTCTGTGGAGAAGGGGAGGAATCATATATTGCAGGTAGGTTTTTGAATTAGTTCATAGGTAGGCAGATAGAGAAATAGGAAGTGACAGACAGAGGGAGAGAGAGAGAGAAAACCAAGACTACAAGTGTGGCAATAGTGACTGAAGTATTTTGCTGTTAGACATTTCTACAGGTCTACTTCTTTAAGGTATCTTTGATGGGTTTTTGCCTTGTTCTCATATGCTCTTATTTTAAAGGCCAGAAAATGTTAAATTTCTATCTGTATAAAATCAACTACCACAAATGTTATCAGTCTGGGTTCTGCTTTGAATAATCTTTCAGTCAAAAGAAAAGCTAGCACTTCTTGTTAGATATCTTGATCCTCAGTTCTTCTTACCAAATCAAAAGTAAAAATGAAAGAAATATCTTCAACAAATGCTTTTTAGCAAACAAGTATCACACAAACATGTGAAAAATTTAGTGAGACTAAGAGAGAAAAGTCTCAGGTAAGGGCATCTGTTTATATACACAATTATTTTTTTTTTTTTGAGGTACTTTGCTTTCCACAAAAAAGAAACACTGGCCTTCAAACAATTTATGCACTTGTGTCTATGTATGTTGACATTTAATGACAGCTTGCTCTTGTGTATTTTCAATAGAATATCCTTCTTATGTGTTTATCTGAAGTCTAATAGTAGATATTGTCTTGATGCAAACTAAGAAGATATTGAACTATGAAACATTCTAACATTATCAAAAAAATCAAATAGTAAAGGTTAGTTTTCTCAAAATAATGATACTTCACAATCCAAGGTATTTTTTGCCCCAAACTGGCATTTTTTATGTTAACACTACTATTGCTCCCCTTCTCTTAAATGACTTTTTTTTTTACTTCTATCATGTACTGATTAAACATTACAATGACACTTAACTAGACAGCTTATTTGGGGAAAGGATGTCAAGAATAATGCTTACCTAGAGAAAAGGTGAAACACATTTTGGTGTTATAGACAGAAATTTCATAAAATATAAGCCTTAACATTTGCACCATTGTACACTTAATTTCATGTACATTTGTTCTTATTTTCTGATCATTATGATAGCATTTAAATTTATAAATCAGGTCAAGTAAATGTTAGTAATAATGAAAGTTGTAATAATAACTTAAAATAATTTATTGATTAGAAAGAGAGAGAGAGAAAGGGAGAGAGAGAATGGGCACACCAGGGTCTCTAGCCACTGCAAAGGAACTCTAGATGCATTGCCACTTTCTCCATATGACTTTACATAGGTACTAGGGAATTGCATTTGGGTCCTTTGGATTGTCAGTAAGTGCCTTAAATGCCGAGACATCTCTCCATTCCGTGATAATACCCTTGGTAGCATTGGCAGGTTACTGAAAAATTGTTCAGTACAAGATTTCTTTAGAATAAAAAATTATATTAGAGCAAAGAGTTTTGTTTGATATTGTTGTATTCTCAATACTTAGACTCATACCATTCATGATGCAATACTCACTCCTTAAGTATTTGTTGAATAAGTCACCAATTGAAATATGCTAACATTTGTGGTAAGTGTTGTGGGTAAAAAAAACAAATAAGACAAATAAGGTACATAGAGTCTATCAGAAAATTTTCCTTGAATATATGTAGATACCTGAGTAATATCTTGCCAAAGAACTAAATTTAGAGTTGTTTTTTGAATTTCATCATTTAAAATACCTGTTCATTGTGGGGTATTTTTCCCATTAAAATGCAAGCTCACTGTGGATTGGCCATTTATCAGTGTTAGTAACCACATTACTTAGTGCTTAGAAGAATATACTGAATAAAAGAAGTAATGATTGAATTACTGACTCCAAACTACTAGCATCTCTACCTAAATTAAGATTAAGGGATATAGGCATTTTATTTACTTGGGGAAAGTGGAGGAGATATTAAATGTACTGTGCATTATGTATTGTCTACTTATTAAGCTAATTAACATGCAGATGAAAGTACAGAATATTTACATAGAAAGACAGAAAAAGAAGCAAGAGAATTCCAATAGATAAATTTTAAGGTAACTAAAATGAAAATTAAAAAGAAGAATAGAGGTTTCCATAGGGTAGATGCTTTTGTGATTGAAAGTTTTGTGTAGCTATTTTCTGAAGATTATATGTGACCACTGCAAATTTTAATCAAGAAGGCTTTTATCACCTGCAGGATAACCTCAATAGATTGAGCCTATTAACATGGAAGAATGGAGGTACTCATGAAGCCCATGGATCTCTTACAAGGCAACTGAGCTTTCTAGTCACATGGATAACACTGGCCTTACCAAGCTCACATGTCTTCAAAAGATGCTCCTGTGATCTATCCCACCTTGATGTTTTACTGGAAGTAAAGATTGACGGTTGCTTGGGACTCATACTTAGTGTAGCTGCCAATAAATTGTCCAGGAGACTCTTGAGCCTTTTTAAGTCCTCCATTCTGTGGGGTGGAGCTCATCAGTTTTGTATATATCCATAAGTTGCTCAGGGCACTGCTTGGGGGTATAAGAGACTTTGAGTCAACAATGCCCTAATGAGTAATCCCATTAGATTTTTTAGTTTGCAAAACTAGACTTTCATGGAATACTTTCTTTGGTGTGTTGGTTCTCTGTCTATAATTGAAAGATTTTTATGTCTTCCCAGGAAAAGTAACATGACAGAAAGAATAGGGGGGAAGGGTATATCTACAAGAAGGTAACTAAGGTGGTTCCTTTTTTTTTTTTTTTCGAGGGAGGGTCTCACTCTAACTCAGGCTGACCTTGAATTCACTATATAGGCTCAGGGTGGCCTTGAACTCATGGCAATCCTCCAACTTCTGCCTCATGAGTGCTGGGATTAAAAGTATGTGCCACCACGCCCTGCTCTCTCTCTCTCTGTTGCTATACAACCAAACTAATTAAAGGGTGCATGGTATTATTTCATACAAATGCAAGTTACTCTACAATTTTCTTAAAATAAAACATTCATCTGTAAAATGCATGAAAAGTAAGATCCATGAATACAGCAAGAAAAGATAGCCAACTGACTAGTATAAGACAAACCACCTCCACCACATCTGCCAGAGCCTACAGGATATTACAGAGGAAGTGACAATCTAAACATGAGTACTACTCCTACTGCCAGCCTGACTACCAGCTCCAGGGAGATGGTGATAGACACTGAAGACACTAAAAACTGTTCAAAGCAGAAATTCAGAGATCACAGAGAGCTAACTAACATACCCACCAAGGCTCAGGGAATACTGTGGAAGAAAGGATGGAAAAATTGTAAGAGCCACAGGATGGGAAGCAGTATACTTAGATAATATCCCCCTCACAGAGAATGAAATGTATGCATTATTCAACAATGAATATCAATAACCCAACTGAAGAAGTCCTCAGTGGATTAGGGTGGTGGAGAAAGAATATGAGAGTATAATCCAATGGAGATGGGAAAATAACCAACATCTGATAGGTTCATACAACGAAATTCATAGTCAATAAAATAAAATAAGACATTCTGGCAAAATTAGTTCAAAATGAATTACAAATAGTCCATTTCAAAAATGAAATTTTAGAGCCGGGTGTGGTGGTACACACCTTTAATCCCAGCACTCAGGAGGCAGAAGTAGGAGGATTGCTGTGAGGTCAAGACCACCCTGAGACTACATAGTGATTTCCAGGTCAGCATGGGCTAGAGTGAGACACTACCTTGAAAAACCAAAAAAAAAAAAAAAAAAAAAAAAAAGAAAGAAATTTTAGCCTGTCATGTTGGTGCACGCCTTTAATCCCAGCACTTGGGAGGCAGAGGTAGGAGGATTACCATGAATTCTAGGCCACCCTGAGACTACATAGTGAATTCCAGGTCAGCCTGGGCTACAGCAAGACCCTACCTTAAAAAAAAATCAAAAATGAAATTTTAAAAACTAAGAAATTTTGTCATAGAAAATTGTGCTACTAACTTTATTTTCAAAAGGATAATGGAAGCACCTCTGAAACCTACCCAGCAACTAGTGACATAAGACAAAGAGGTTGCTACATGTATAAGTGTACTTTACCCATCTCTGTTGCTGTGAAAAAATACTTCTAAAATTACACATGTTGTGTTTTCTAGTTATTCTCAAAGCTACTGGCAGTTGTAGCTGTTTGTAACATTGATTCTCAGTCTGGAGTGTTTGCTGAACAACTTGAACATGGCTCTGGGATTTGGCTTTAGGTCTGTTCGCTCTCTTCAATGATTTTGGATGACATCAAACAAACATAAATGTGATATGAAGGAAAATACTTTTTGCATTCAGCTTTATCCTAACATATAAGTCACTTGCATAGATATGTGCTTATATTCATTCTAATTCATTCTTGTTTTCTTTTTCATTTATTTTAGCTTAAATTTATGTAATAATAAACATTAAGACTTCATATATAATCATCAGATGTAATGAGATGTTTCAATATATGTTTACAATGAACAATATTCAGTCTAATCATACTGATTTTCTCAAGCATTTATCAATTCTGTATGATTAAAATATTAAGAACCATGTCCCTTAGTTTATTGAAATATATATGCATTATTTTTATGCATAGTTACTCAGCTGTTCCATTGAAGACCAGACTATTTCCTTAAACAGGAAGAACGGTGTCAGAAAATTATAAATCATGTGGATTTACTCTTCTTATTTTTATGTCACTGTGTGTATTTCAGTTTAGCTATCCTACGAGTGTCCAGATTCCCATGGTTTTGCTTCCGATTGCCAGAGGTGCATTGAAATTACAGAGACATAGGGACTACAGATCATGCATGCACCACTTCATGTGATTGCCAGGAAATCAAATTCAGGGTAGCATTCTTTCAAACAAATGCCTTTTAACAATGAGCCATCTCCCCCTTTCACAGATTAACTGATTTGAAAGTTCCCTGATGAGGAGATTAAATTTTTAAATAGAATTTAGTAAATAAGCTTCCAAATTTGTGGCAGTAACATTCATGTCATTTGGTAGCAAAGGAAGCCATTAAATACATAGTAATAATCTATCATTATTTCTGCAATTTTGAAATTACATATAAAGTTTATAAACAATTTCCATTAGACTCTGATTTTGTACGAAGTAAATTCACATAAAATCATGAATGTATATACAATGTGGTTAGTACTAATAGTGCATGAAGCTCCATGCATTTGTGAATTAAAAAATAACCTTTCAAACTGGTAAATATTTAAATCTAATCATATATTATGTTACTAAAACCTTCTATTTATATTTCTATGGGCTTATAAAATGTGCTTTAATACCTATTGTTAAGCTGTTTCAACATAATTAAATTCAGTATTATTTTCTAATTTATACTTTATATAGTATATTTCACAATTTTTATACTCGTAGTTCCTAAAGAACAAATTGTCCTTTACATGTTTTTATTTCTCTATTACTGTCTATATGGTAGCATTTCTTTTAAAGATTATTTCCAATTATAGTATATTCCTACTATATATGTCATATGAAATGTGTAAAATATAGGGGCAGTCAAAATTTTCAGAAATTCCCATTACCTAGACACAAAAATACAAAGTTTTAATTTATTACTAGACACACACACATACAAACACACACATGTTTGTGTGTCCTAAATATTTCCATTATACAGAGAATTATATTTTATAATGGAATAGCTTGCCTTTTAGTTCTTTTTTAATTTTTTTCTTTAAAACTCTGTTAGTTTATTTTACTTGTTTCAGAAAAATTTAGACACAAAAATATTCAAAGAAAATAAAAATTATCCAACATCCCTCCCACAAATACAATAATAAATTTATGTAAATCCTCTTCTAGTCTTTTTGTACATTTACACAGAATATAAAAACTAAACTTCTTCTGTAAAATGCTTACACATTTTATCATTTCATATTACAGAGCAACCACTTCTTTAGGACATTAAACATTGTAGCAAAACATGATCTTCAGTTGATTGGTTCACTACCTAATTATAACAGCAAAATAGTTTGCCTCTAAATTTGAATATTCATATTTTTCTAAATATTTTCTTTTATTAATAACACTGTTAAACATCCTTCATTATACATTATGCGTTACATAATCTTTCGTAACTTTAAAGAGAAATTCCTACAAATACCAAAGTATATAATTGTTTTAAGCCTCTAATTCATTTTACCAAACTGCTCTCCAGAAAGATTCACAACTCACATTCACACCCATCGCTATCTCATATTCCTTAACAACACAGATATCTGGATAGCCTCACCAAATTTTATTGTCCCAAATTAAATAGGGGAGAAGAGACTGCCAACCTTGGTTTTACCATCCCTGTGTAAAATTTTTTCTCATATTTATTGGTTAATGCTTTACTTCTGTATTCTGGAGTATTTTCATCATTTATGTTGTATCTCAAATGCATGTGGTCTCTTGTCCTATATCTTCTTTTGTAGGGAGGACATGAATGAAAGATTTATGTTTTTCTTATTTTAGCTTTTTTAAACATAATTTATTTATTTAATTATTTCTTTATTGTTTGAGAAAGAGAAAGGAAGAGAGAGAGAGAGGGAGGGAGAGAATGGGCATATCAGGACCTCTAGCCACTGCAAACGAACTCCAACTGCATGCACCACCTTGTGCATCTGGCTTCACATGAGTACTGGGGAATCAAACTCAGGTCCTTAGGCTTTTCATGCTGTGCCTTAACAACTGAGCCATCTCTCTAGCCCCTTGTTATTTTTTTTCATTTATCATAAGCTAAATTCTCTAAATTAATGGAAGTAAAAAGTCTCCTTGTGGTAGTCATGCTATTTTAATGTCTTGGTAATAAAATTGAAAACTACACCTTAATTCTTCAGGTTACAGATATTTCTAATAATTCCATCAGAGCTATCTGAGGTGTGTTTGTGCTGGTTTATATTGATTGTCAACTTGATAATACTTAGAATCACCAGTGATGGATTATATAGATTAGGTTTGAATCTGTGTTTGTCTATGAGAGATTACCTTTATTAGGTTAATTAAGGTGAAAAGAGCTACTTTAACTGTGGGCAGAATCATTTCATGTGCTGAGGTCCTGGTGTCTTTAAAAAGGAGAGAGTTTGCTGAGCAGTAACATTCATCACTCTCTGCTTCCTCACTGTGCTGAATGTGGCCACGTTTCTCAAAATCTTGCTGTGGTGCCTTCCCCACCATAATTGATGATAACCTGGAAGTGTAGACTGAAGTAAACCTTTCTTAAATTAATTGTCACGTATTTTGTCCCAGAAGCAGAAGTTGATAGGAAATTGGTACTGAGAAGTATTGCTATTGCTGAAATAAATATGCCCACATTGTTCTTAGACTTTTGGAACTGTTTTGTGGAAGGAAAGTAAAGGGCTTTGAACTTTGGACTAGAGAAGCCTTACAATGCTGTAAATAGAGCTTAATGGGCCATCTTAGTGAAGGATTTGAAAGAGTAGAAGGCTGAGAGACCTGTGAGCTGTGGAAGCTTAACTCATGTGGTTCCAGCAGGAAAAAGAAATTTATCAGGAACTGGGTTAAAGGCAGTTCATGTGATATTCTAATAATTAAACTGGTTGCATTCTGCCCATATCTTGAGCTTGAAAGTTTACTTAAAAGTAATAATCAGGCTGGAGAGGTGGCTCAGCAGTTAAAGGTGCTTGCCCAGGGTTTAATTCCCCAGTACCAACTGAATGCCAGATGCACAAAGAATTGCATGCATCTAAAGCTCATTTGCAGCAGGAGGCTCTGGCGATTCCATTATCTCTCTCTCTCTCTCTTTCTCTCTCTTCTCTCTCTCAAATAAATAAATAAATAAATAAATAAATAAATAAATATACTCTTATGAAAAATTAATAGGGAAATGTGTTTGGAGGAGTTAATTTCAAGGTAGAAAAGCATTGAGTCTTTGGCATGGTTTCTCTTAGTTTTTCTAAGTCAGATCTATAATGAAGGAGAAGAAAATACAAAGCAGAATGAAAAGAAAAATATTGATTGACATGGAAAGAAATGTAAGCAAATTTAAAATCCTGGATCTAGAGATTACTGCCTCTTTAGCTATAATTGTGGAAGGGATTACCACCATTAAAAGGGAAGTGCTAATCTATACTGGGACAATAGGAACGATGCCATGGATATCAGACCTAACCCATAAAATTCATATAGGAAGAATACAAATGCTTTTGAAAGGAAAAGGCTGGAACATATAGTGTTGAATGATATTTCTGCTTTCCAAGGTCAGCATACAGATGGTGTTACAGCTGTGTTCCACGGGTGCCAGGCTTTATCCCATTCTGACAGCAATACTTGGCAGCATTGCCTATGTGACACTGGTTTACAAAGAATGAAGGATGCAATATGCAGGGGATCATGCAGTATTTCATCATGGTTCCAGAGAGCCAGTAAAACTAATTAATGTGAGGCAGTTAGAGTCCCTTCATTAAGGCCATGTGAAACCACTGCTTGAAGCTGTGAAGATGAATCCTGAGTTGGAGCAATAGAGACCCTAGGCTATTACAGATGCTGAGACCATAAGAAATCTTCCAAGAAAGGGTGTGTGGACTTGGGTTGGATCTGGACCATGAGGGAGGGTATAAGGAGCACAACTGGAGGAGGATCTTTTCAATTCTTTTGAAGCTTAGATTATTTCACCGGGAGCACAAGATATTTGAAATGGAAGTGCAGGATTTGGCTATTGCCTTGCTTTTGTCTTGATTCAGTTTTTCCTTGCTATGTTCTCATTTCTCCCCTTTGAAACAGGAATGCTTAGTCTGTACTACTATATGTTGAAAGCCTGTAAATTATGATTCAATTTTATAGGGTTCATCATTTATATACTGTGTTGAGTTTAAGATAAGACTTTAGGTTTTGAACACTGTTGGGACTGTACAGCAACATTGTAGTTAGTTTCCATGTTGTTGCAATGAACATCCAAACTAGGCACAGATTAGGGGTGGAAAGATTTATTTCAAGCTTACAGATCCAGGGGAGGAAGCTCCATGAGTGGTGGAAGAAGCAAATCCTATACATTCAATCTGAAATAAACCATCACCATTCAGCCAACACCAAAAACAACAAACACAAAACCCAAAATAACATCAGGAACCCAGGCAGAACTCAGACCTCTCTTCCTACCTTTTGGCTGGAATTCAGATCTGCATCAAACATACCTTAGGGCTATATCCCCAGTATCTGCCCCCAATGCAACCTCCTCCAGCCATTTGGCTAAAGACAAGCTTTAATAAATCACCTGAGTCTGATCTGATAGCTTACCAGTTAAGGTGCTTGCCTGTGAAGCCTAAGGACACATGCTCCATCTTGCTCCAGATCCCATGAAAGCCAGATGCACAAAGGTGATACAATCACAAGGTTGCATATGCCCACTAGGTGGTGCAAGCATCTTGAGTTTGATTTCAATGGCTGAGGCCCTGGTGCAACAACACCCTCTCTCTCTCCCTTGATCTCTGTCTTTCTCTCTCTAAAATAAAAATAAAATAAATATAAATCACCTGAGTCTATGGGAATATACATTCAAGCTACAACAAACACTATGTGGATTCTTTAAGTTGAAATAAAAACTTATACAACATGAAATGGCTATGGTTCCTATGGAGGCCAGGGATAGAATGTGGTGGTTTGCATGTATTATGTTGCCATATACTAATGCATTTCAGTACTTAATCCCCAGTCAGTAGTGCTGTTCAGGAAGGTTGTGGGGTTTTTATAATGGAGGAAGTATGGGTCTTGAGGTATCAGCCCAGCCCTGTTTGCCCTGCTTGTACTCCCTAATTCCTCCCTGATGGTATGACCATGTAATTCATGCTCTTGCCATACTTTCTCAACCATGATGAAAATCCCCTTGAAACTGGAAGTCAATAAATCCTTTTCCTTTCCATGAGGTGTTTTTGGTGAAGTATATTGTCCCACCAATAAGAAATTAACTGATACAGAGCCTACCCTTCTTTACATTTTCATTTTATTTTATTTCTTAAAACTTTTAATATAAATTTTACTACATGTTAATAATGGAATTTGGTGTAGTCCCCCTCCCAATATATTATTTTGCCAAATCATGTCAATGTCCCTCTAATGAACTCCTTCTTCTTTTGATCTAGACCCTCTTCTATTTTGATGACTTTTTTTTCACTCTCCACCATTATACATGTTGAATTTTTTTTCTTCTTTATTAGTTAGTTTTGTATTCAGCAAATACAGTCAGTTTGGTACCATTATTAGGCTCATCCGTGACCTACCCCCTCCCCTTGGCCCCTCCTTGTTGAGGTATACGGGTCATGCATGGTGGAGTTAGCCCACAGTTATGGGTAAGCTAAATGTCTCTGCATATCATGACCCAACATGTTGAAATTTTGATGAGCTCAATATTATGGAAGTATTGTGCAGGTAGTGACAGATTCTTTGAGGTCATAAAATAGCCACTATTTTTTGTTCAAAAGATAGTGTCTCAAAGTAATCCTTGTCATCCTCTTACTCCTACATTTTTTTAAAATTTAAATTATTTAAATTATTTTTTTTTATTTTGAGGAGTTTTCAAGGTAGGATTTTTCTCTAGATCATACTGACCTGGAATTCACTATGTACTCTCAGGCTGGCCTTGAACTCATGACAATCCTCCTGTCTCTGCCTCCCAAGTGTTGGAATTGAAGGTATGTGCTACCATGCCTGGCTAAATTTAAATTTTAAAGACTATACTCTTTTATTCCCTCTCCCTTGCCCCCATTACACTGAGGGCTGTCTTCTGTAGGGTTATTGGTATTCACTGTGGGGTCATGAACACCTCAGTAAGTCTACGTAGGGGGGGGGGGATACCTCACCATATTCCTACCAACCCTGTGGCTTTTACAATCTTTCTTCCCATTTTCCCACAATGTTCCCTATGGATTTTTCATTTTTTAAACATCCTATTCCTCAATGTTCCCTAAGCCTTGAAAGTGTGTCAGGGATATCTCAGTAAATACTGAGCACTTCGTTTATTCTCAGCACTTTGATACATTTTTTTTCCCAATAGTCACCACCATCTACAAAAAGAAAAGGTTTTCTGACCAAAAGTGCAGTCAGCAATTATCTATGGAAATAAATATAATACAAATATTTAGAGGATAATTTGATGGTCAAAATGCATACATTATATCAAAAAATAGTAATGGATTCCAACTTAGGTCTATGGCCTTCCCAACCATGATATTTTATCTAGGTTTCAGTACCAGGTATAAATTCCCTCCCATGGAACAGGTCTCAAATCCAATCAGAACAAATGTTTACCTGCATAGCAGTCATGCTACTATTCCACCAGTGTGAATTTCTTACTAGGCTAGTTGGATATGTAACATGTAGGGTTGATCCACAATTGATATCTTTCCTCAGAAGTTTGCATATCACTTTCCAGAACTATGGAAACTAGCTAGCAGGGAGGTGGTTTCAAGTTCAATTCCAGCTTGGTATTTTTGTGTCCTTTAACCAATGCAGGTGCTATCTTCAGCAATAGTCTTCTTATTTAGTTCCAGTGGACATCAAAGAGCTTTCACCATAGCCTGTATTTGTATTGAGACTCTCAGTGGTCTCCAGGACCAACAATTCACTGGAAATTATCTGTCCCCTGCACGAGAGTTTTTATGTAATAACCAGAGGCTCCTGAGAAACAGCATTATTCCCCCAATGGGAAGATTCTCCCCTAGCAAGGGTGGCTTTCTCTCTTTGTCACAGTGTGTGTGTGTTTGTTAGTTAACAAAGAAGAGGGTTTACCTACAACATTTTTTCCTTACCAACTCCTCTCTCCTTTCTTTTATTTTTCCCTGACCCTATTTTAAGAAATGACAGATGTTGCCTTTGATATGAAGAATCTAATTTCAAAAATTATGACATCATGAATGTCTTCATATTTTATGAACATTATACATTAGCATGGTTAAGAAAATATTATCTGCTTCTATTGCTAATACTAGTACTAAAGCTAATATAATGATTAACAGTTCTGAAATTCTTCAAACATAATGTAGTAAGTATCCCTTCAAGTCTATAGAAACACCATATAAATATAAGGAGACGGTTACATACAGACATGATTATCTTACTGTAACATTGTTGCTTATAAACAGCACTTATAGAAAAATCTTTATAAATTAAGTTCATTTTAAACTACTTTTTTGTGTTATTTTGAAAATAGTCCTGTGATGGTTAAGTTCTGGTGTCAAATTGATCTGACCAGGAATCAAATAAGAAACACATATCTTGGTCAGATCTATGAAGGTGTTTCCAGGAAGAATTAACTGAGGGATAAAGACCTTCTACTCAAGACTTGTAGACCCTTATATTGAACCGTATAACAAGAAGTTACAATTGAACACAGGGCTTTCCCCCTGGCTGTCCTTTCTAATCACTGGTATTTATATCCTTCCTGGACATTGGAACAGAGCTTCAACAGTATTGCAATGTGGACTGAAGACCAATAGCTCTCCAGGAATCCACCAGGCCTTTCACAACAGATTGTGATTCCTGAAGCATCCAACCTCATAGACTGAGCAGCTAATGGGTTTTCTGATTTTCTAGCTTGTAGACAGCTGTTATTGGGCTGCCAACCCCATATCTTGTGAGCCAATTTTATAAATCTCCTTCAGAATTTTATTCATTCTGTCAGTTCTGTTCCCGTATACAACCCTGAATTATAAGTCCAAATCCTTTGGGTCTAGTTAAAGTCTATAGTTTTAAATCAATGAGATATATAGTGTAAAATTTTTTATAGACAAAATGATTATATAATTGTAGTGGTTTGATTCAGGTGATCCCCATAAACTTAGGTATTCTGAATGCTAGGTTCTCAGCTGATGGAGATTTAGGAATTAACTCCTCCTGGAGGCAGTGTATTGTTGGGGGGGGGTGGGTTATGGGTATTATAGCCAATGTCCTCTTGAAAGTTTTTGGCACACTCTCCTGTTCCTGTTGTCCACCTGATGTTGTCCAGGAAGTGATGTCTACCCTCGGCTCATGTCATCATTTTCCCCTGCCCTCATAGAGCTTCCCTTTGAGTCTGTCAGCCAAAATATTTTTTTCTTCCCACAAGCTGCTTTTGGTTGGGTGATTTTTGCCATTTCTGATGCGAACCTGACTGCAGCAGTAATGTTGGTACTGAGAGTGGGGTTGCTGCTAGACACCTTACTGTGTGCTTTGGCATTTTGGAGCTGATTTTCAGGAGGAATATGAAAAAAGATTTGAAATGTTGTCCTAAGAGATGCCTTGCAGTGATGTAAGTATAGCTTGATGGGCTATTCTGGTCACAATTGAACAACATGAATGTAGTAAGAACTAATTACAGCATGGTTTGGCTTATGAGGGTTAAAAGAAGCTTTGGCTGGACTGCACTAGAAGCAGTTTGTTTGAGAGGCTTGCTACATATATTATACATATATTGTATATATATGTCCTGTGAACTTGTGCAGGGTTGCTTTGCGTAGAAATGGACTGGTGTGTGCAGAGGGATATGGCACAGAAATGAGATCTTTGGGCTGAAACTTCTGCCTGTTCAGCTGTAATTATATGAGAGATTACAATGTTTGAGATTGGGTCAGCTGACCTTCACTGGGGCAACAGGAAAAATATTAAGACTCTTTTGAAGGGACCTGAATGCTGAAGGAGTGTCCTTTTCTTCAATGTTTGCTTTATCTCACCTGGATGAATGAATTGGCACCCCATCTGGTATTATGGAGAATAAGCAATGCAGGAAAGATAGGGTCATTGAATTTGCAATACCATCTTGTATTTTGGAAATGGCCATGAGCAGTGTGAGGCAGGTTTGGTGGATGCCTTTAATGAGACCCGATGGAGCTGTGAGGATGAGCCATGGGTTACAGTGGAGACCTAATGGGGATGTTGGAACCACAAGATGGCTTCTAAGGAAAGCTGCTAGATCCAGATGAAATTTTCCAGGACTGTGAGTATCCTAGCTAGAGGGGTGGAATTGGAACTCCAGAGACTTGTTGCTTGTTAGAATTATTGGACTTGGAGATTTGTCACTGATTAGAGTTGTTGGACTTGGAGAAACAGTGCTTGATGTTCTCCCTGTTTGAATATTTATTGGTTGGATGTTTCTTTGCCATGTCCAATGTTATCTTTTGCAGTGTGATTGTTTATTCTGTGCCATTATGAGTTTTGGGGGGATCTTTTTTTGGTATTGCAGATCAGTTAAAAGACCTTGGGCTATGGTTATGTTTGAACATCATATATGGACAAAAACCATGGAGACTTTAAAGTTGGACTGAATGTATTGCATTTTACATAATGGATGGTTATCAGTTTATGCGGGCGATAGGCAGAATGTGGTGGTTTGATTCAGGTGTTGCCCGTAAACTTAGGTGTTCTCTAGCTTCCTAACTGATGAAGATTTGGGAAATTACACCTCATGGAAGCAGTGTTTTCTTGGGAGTGGTCTTATGGGTATTATAACCAGTGTCCCTTTGCCAGTGTTTAGTACACTCTCCTGTTCCTGTTGTCCACCTGATGTTGGCCAGGAACTGATGTCCACCCTCTGCTCATCTCATCGTTTTCTCCTGCTCTCATAGAGCTGCCCTTTGAGTCTCTAAGCAAAAATAAACCTTTTTTTTTTCCTCACAAGCTGCTCTAGGTCAGGTGATTTCTGCCAGAAATGCAAACGTGGCTAACAATCATCTGGCAATTAAAAGAAATAAGCTATTCAGAGTCAAACTAATGAATAAGTTATTATATATAGATAAGATGCTGGTGTTTATTTTCGTATGTGCATGTACATTCAAGCTTTGTATCTACCCATCTTTATCTATGCACCCTCATAGTGTTAAAGGTAGGACACTCCAAAAACATCTACTGTAAATAAGATTTCATTTATTATACTAAAGGGAAAAAAATAATATGCTATAATGTACCTACCCATGCCAAGCTGTTTCATGATGTTGTGAGATGACATTTTGGAGCTAGGCCACATTTTGCAGCACTAATGGGAAGAAACAATTAAAAATAGTCACAATTGGTAACACTTCTAATGAGCCATTTATTTTATTGTGTCTGTATGAATGATGTGATGTGGTGTATGCAAGTGTATGTGTCCATGTAGTGTATTGCTCCACATGCTCATCTGTGGCAGGGTGCACTCAAGTATTCTCCTTCCTCACTCCCCAGCTCCTGTCTTGTTTTGCACCTAAGTATCTTACTGATTCTGGAGCTTGCTGTTTTTCTTTTTCTTTTTCCTTTTCTTTTTCTTTCTTTCCCCACAGGCACTGGTAATTCTCAGGTCTCTGCTCTCTTTGAGACTGGTGTTACAGACACGTGTACCACACTCACATGTTTATGTGAGTTCTAGAGATTCAAACTCTAGCTGTCTCAGACCCCTATAGTCCCTCATACTTGTGCACAGAAAGCACACTTAACTACTGTATGGTATCTCCTTCCTTGATGAACCAATTTGACACAGTGTTTTGCACTAAGTTCATTATAAACCTGTAGGTGGCAGACTTTTAATTTTGTGACAGTATTAAGATGGAAATAAAATGTTATTGGTAATTGCTATTGCAACAATCATCTAGAATGTTGAAAAGATTATTTATAATTTATAAAATTGTATCCTTTAACGAATTTAATATACATAAGTAAACTCTTAATCTACTAACATTTAAAAATCTTGCCAGAAGGAAACATACTTTTCTGCATGCTCATGTGTATTTATGTGGGAACTTGCTATGGCTTGCATATAGTCAGAGGACGTGTTAGTCCTTGCCTTCCACCTTCCTTGAGTCTCTTATTTTTTTGCCACTTCCTAATGCCAGGGTAGCTGGACCTCAAGCTTACATAGATTTTCTGCTGGGATTATAGACTTGAGCTACCTCTTTTTTTCTGGGTTCTAAGGTCCAAAGTTGGGTTCTCATGATTCTGCAGTTAGTGCTTCACCCACTGATTCATCTCCCAAGGTTACAGTAGCACATTTTTGACTATAGAAAACAGTTCTGGAGAATTGATATGATAAAAATGAATTGAGGTTGTCAGTTTTTAAACTGCTTTGTGGCTCCCTGCTGCTCAAGGGTCCAAATTTATTTTACTTAATCTACAACTGTCAGTTATAAGCTGACTATATTGGGGGTATTTGGTAAAAATATTTACAAACAATTTTATTTAGGTAGCTAGAGGAATTGCTAACCGATCAAAATATAGACTTACCAAATTGCTTTGTAGGCAAGTATAGGGAATGAGATGCTTTGGAGTGTAATGCCTTGAAACCCTCTACTACTTTCTAGGAATCATAATATGATGCATGCATATCAATATCCATAACACAGGGAGAGCTCAGAATAAACAGGAGAAAATTCAGAGCCCTCGCCTGTAATTATACACTCTCCTTTGTATGAATAGGAAATGATGACTAAGGCAAAGTTGACACTTAAAAGGCAAAGAACTCATCAAAGGTAGAATGACTTTTTTGAGGTAAAGGGAGTTCATGGTATTTAAAGATGACTCTGGAGAGTCACTAGCTGACTAAAATGGAAAGAAAGAAGAACATCAGTGGCCACAAATATCAAACTATAGTTGGATAATAGACAACAACTAAAAATATCAGTCGAAACAAAAGCTGAGGCAAAGGGGGAATAAAGAATGATTTTTGGAATTGTGATAATAGTAAATGCTTATTTTATCAACAGATTTCCAGGCACCATAAGATAAATTATCCAAACACCAGCAACGGAAAAGCAACCAATAAGAGAGGATGAGGGCTAGAGAGATGGCTTAATGGTTAAGACACTTGCCTGCAAAGCCAAAGGGCCCCGGTTTGATTCCCCAGGACCAACATAAGCCAGATATATAAGGTGGCACATACATCTGGAGTTTGTTTACAGAGGCTAGAGGCCTGGGCACCTCAATTCTCTCTGTCTCTCTCAAAAAAATCTTTAAAAAATGCCGGGCATGGTGGCGCATGCCTTTAATCCCAGCACTCAGGAGGCAGGGGTAGGAGGATCACCATGAGTTTGAGGCCACCCTGAGACTACATAGTGAATTCCAGGTCAGCCTGGACTAGAGTGAAACCCTACCTCAAAATATCAAAACAAAACAAAAAATCCAGGCCTGGTGGTGCATGACTTTAGTCCCAATAGTTGGGAGACAGAGGTAGGATCACTGTGAGTTCGAGGCCATCCTGAGACTTATTCACTTAGTGAATTCCAGGTCAGGCTGGGCTAGAGTGAAACCATACCTCAGAAAGCCCCCTCCAAAAAAATAGAGGATGAAAGTGTTTTTATAAATTAATTAATTATTTTACTTGAGAGAAAGTGACAGAGATAAAGAGGGAGAGAGGACAGAGGACACACATACACACACACAGAGTATGGATATGGCAGGACCTCCTGGCACTGCAAAAGAACTCCAGGTGCATGCACCACTTTGTGAATCTTGTTTTACACAGATACAGGGGAATTGAACCCAGACCATCAGGCCTTGCAATAAAGGCCCTTTAAACCACTGAGCCCTCTTTCCACCCCCAGAAGATGAGTGGAGATCATTCACACAATATTGTGAATAAACACAGTAATCTGAACTGTATATTTTTTAAAGGTCCATATGTCAAATTATTTATTACAGTCATTACAGGCAATGTGTGAACCAAATATATTTACGATATAAGATATATATATATATATATATATATATATATATATATATATGTATATATATGTATAGGTATATATGTGTGTGTGTGTGTGTTTCATGTGTTCCATAGTTTATGAGTAAAATAAAATTATACACACACACACACACACACAAGGTTTTCCCTGGGATCAGGAGCAAGAGAGGATTCCAGGTCTTGTAATTTCTATTCAACATTCTATGGATAGGTTCACAAGTTTAATTAGGCAAGTAAAAATAATTAAACATTTACACATGGGGAATTAAAAATTCAAAGTGTTTACATTCACAAATGCCATTATATTTTATAATAATATAAAAAAACACAACACACTGTAGGAACTTACATAGAATTTAAACAAAGCTTTATGATATTAAGTGCATATTAATATATTACTTTTCTACAGATTTGCAATGAAAAACAGCAAAACTCATTAACACAAATATTTTATAGTAAAACCAAAATAATAAGCTAGAAAATAAAGTAAGCATTGTATAGTAATTACTACACAGTATAAACTACTCAAATTTGTAGAGAGATGTTATAGAATATCAAAATAATTGGAATGTATTTTAGAACATTTAATATTAAATATTGAAATGTGAATATCATGCTCTATATATTCATGTCAGTTGCCAAAATTTCAACTAAAGTAACTAGAATATCTGAAGATACTATGAACAGACCAAAATGAAAAAACTTGTGGAATGGCCCAAAATTTCTGATTTCAATTTTTCTGATATAGTAAGCAAAAGTACATGGTTTAAGAAAAGTGATAAACAAGGACAATATCGTAATATTTAAAGTCTATAATAAGTCCACACATCTACACTCAGTTGATTTTCACTGAGGTTGATACAATTTTTAAACGAGAAACAATAGCATTTTCAATCAGTAGTGCTGGGGCAACTGAATATCCACATTTAAAAGAATGGATTTTGATCTTACTCCCGACTGTACCCAAATGTTAAATCCATAACGAGTGAACAATCTATTAGAATTTGAACAGTAAAATCCCTAGAAGGACACATATTGACAAGCTTCTTTTATATTGGGATGGTTAATTTTAATTGCCAACATATGGAGAACACAAATAACAGAAGGAAAATTGATAATTCAATTTTAGAAAAATTTAACATTTTGTGCATCAAAGGATGCCATGAAGAAAGCAAGGAACAGGAGTGATAACTCGGTGAATAAAGATACTGCTGCTCATTGCATGGACAGGAGTTCAGGTCTCATCACCCACCTAAAGGCTAGGTAGGCTTGACAGGGTATCTGTAATCTCAACACTCAGGAGGCAGAGAAAAGGACTCTCCAAGAAGAAGCTAGCTAGCTAGACTAGAAAAAACAGTCAGCTCTGAGTTCATCTGAGAAACCTTGCCTCAGTAAATAAGCTGGAGAATGACTGAAGAAAAACATAGATATCAACCTTTGATCCCCTTGAGTACACATACATGTACACAAACACCCATACATATATTCACGTGCATATGAGCATGCTTAGAAAACATGCACAACTCCACACACATATACAAAAGAAACTAAAATGACGAACTACATGATTAAAAAATATATTTGCAAATACAAAAATCATTTTAGGTTGTTGTCTAATATAATTTTAAAAACAATTTAAAACATCAAATGACATGATGAGAAATGGCCAAGATACTTTGATAAACATATCAAAGACAAGGAACCAGAAAAATATGATCAATTTCATTACATAGGAATAAAATTTATAGTATAATGAAATATGAGTTAATATTCAAAATGGCTACAATAATAACAAAGTAATCGATCACAAATAAAAGTATTGGACCCGGAGAGATGGCTTAGCTGTTAAGGCACTTGCGTGCAAACCCTAAGGATCCAGGTTTGCGTCCCCAGTACCCATGTAAGCCAGATGCATCTGGAGTTCATTTACACTGGCTAGAGGCCCTGATGAGGCCATTCTCTTTCTCTTTCTCTTCTTTCTCTCTCACTAATAAATAAAATAATTAAAAAAAAATTGGTAGCACTAAGAGGAAATATTCATAGAAAGCTCATGGGAATGTAAAATGACACAGCTTTCAAATAAGAGAGGAGGCTAACAATGGTACTAACATAGCGGTATACACACTGTGTACATAACTAATAAAAACACATTAAAAATTTGAATATGGAATTACCATATGTATAAGCAATTCCACTCCTAAGAATATAAGAAAGAATTGACAGCATTTGTTCACATAAACCAGTACACTATTGTTAGTAACAGAATAATCCATATAGACAAGAATGAACATGAAATTCATACACATAAGTTGAAGAATAGATGAAAATGTATATTAATACAGAAGAACATTGTTAATCATGAAAAGAGTTTATTAACACTTGGCATAATATGGATGAACAGTGAAAGCATACTTGGTTAAAGAACAAGACACCAGATGCCATGTAGTATATAATTCAACATATAGGAGATATACAGAATAAGCTAATTTATAGGGAAATAAAGTAAAACAATGATTGTCAAGGCTCAGTGTAAGGTTGAAATGTATGATACTTGTTTTAGCATGATGACTATATAAAATTTAATACAGTTGAAAGCTACATGAAATTATGGATGCACTGAAAACAACTGATAGCATAATTGTAAGACTGCTGAATTTGATGCTATATAATTTTTTTCTTCTTTCTTTTTTTAAATTAGTTTTGTATTCAGTAAATAAAGTCAAGTTGGTACCATTGTTAGCCTCCTCCCTGTCCTAGCCCCTCCCCCTAGCCCCTCCTTGTTGGGGTATATGGGTCATGCATTGTGGGGTTACTCCTCAGTTATGGATAGGAGGAAATATCTCTTTGTAACATGACCCAACGTGTGGCTCTGACATTCTTTCCGCCCCCTCTTCTGCAAATTTCCCTGAGCCATGTTGGGGTCATTTTAGGTCTGGTTCATTTATGAGGTCTTGGGAGCCTCTGTGTCTCTGGATATCTGGTTTGGTAGGAGTTGAGTGTTCTCTGTGTCTATCTCTTTCACCAAAGTGCTGGTGCCAGGTTCACCAAGGAAACAGCACTCTTGCTTGTTTCTCCAATTATTCTTAGTTTCAGCAGGGGCCCTTTTGAGGTATGATGGGGTGGTTCTGTCCTTAGGATCTTCATCTATCTGAAAAAGAGAAGCAGACTGTCTGATGGAGAGGAAAGTTAGCATCAGATAAATGGGATAACCCTTACTGTTTTCTTAGAGAATTTAATAGGTGTAGGCCCTCTTGTAGCCCATGATTGATGGTAGCTTGATATTGGCGAGTGGGCTTATGTTTGGATATGGTTCTGACTTGTTTCCCAGCTCCAGCTATGGGTCCCGTACCACTGAGGGGATCAGTTAGCCAAACTGAGAGCAGTTGGTTCCCCACTATGGCTGTGTGACACTATTGCACTTGTGTGGGCATTATAACAAGTTATTTGCTGCTAAGTAGGTTAGACCATGAGTTGCTTGCACAGATATTGGTCATTTTCCCCAAGTCACCCATATAGCACCTACTGTCAATAGACACACTGACTGTGTGGGAACTGACACTCTTCCAGCTTTCAGTCATGACACTCCATGTTGCCTATCAATTGCTTATGGTGTCTTCAGCAGTAGGGTCTTACCATTAACCTTTGGTGGGTCATCAAGTACTCTGACAGAAATCTGTCATTCTTTTAAGAAACCTTGTAGGTCTCTCTGATCAAAAGCTCATTGTGGATGATAGACACCTGCTGATACTTGGAGTTACATGTCACTGCCTATGAAGAGAAGGAAGAAAAAGAAAAAGTAATATAAAAGGTTTAGAAGAGGGAGAGAGAGAGAAGCAGTAGAAGATTAAGGTTATTCTTCATCATACTCTCTCCAGAGCCTTGTGACTCAGGTGTTCCCTCTAAGGGCCTCTTGAAGGTTCAACCATTTGGTCTGCCTTTTAGGATGTAGATTTATGTCCCCAACCCCTCCCTTCCCTCCCCTCCCTCCTCACCCACCCTATTGTCTGGTACTCTATATATTTGCTGGGTATGTTAGCATCTTGGGTAGATTCAGGTTAGGTGCTGTAGATGAGTGAGACTATGTGGCGATTTTTTTTTTTTTTTTTGTGATTGGGTAAGTTCACTGAGAATGATCTGTTCCAGGCTCAACCATTTTTCCTCAGATTTCATTGTGTCATTGTTTCTTACTGCTGTGTAGAATTCCATCATGTAGATATACTACATCTTATTTATACATTTGTCTAATGATGGACATCTGGGTTGATTCCAGCTCTTAGCTGTTAAAAATTAAGCAGCTATAGACATAGTTGAGCAAATCTCTCTGGACTGAGGCTTGGAAGTTTTAGGGTACATGCCTAGTAAGGGAATAACTGGGTCTGTTGGTAACTCTATAGTCAGCTTTCTTAGGAGTCTCCATATTGCTTTCCAAAGTGGTTGTACCATCTTACATTACCACCAACTGTGGATGAGGGTTCCCATTTCTCCACATCCTCGCCAGCATTTATTTTCATTGATTTTAATGTTTGGTATCCTTACTGGGGTAAGGTGGAATCTCATAATTGTTTTAATTTGCATTTCCCTGATGATTAGGGATGATGAACATTTTCTTAAGTGTGTGTTTGCCATTTTTATTTCTTCCTCTGTGAACTACGTGTCCAGTTCTTTGCCCCATTTTGTGAGTGAGTTGTTTGACATTTTATTGTTTATGTTTTTGAGTTCTTCATAGATTCTAGAGATTAGGCCTCTGTCAGTTGGATAACCCACAAATGTTTTCTCCCATTCTGTGGGTAATCTATTGGCTTTGCTTATTGTATGTTTGTCTGTGAAGAAACTCTTCAGATCATGTGATCCCACTGGTTGAGTTATTGTTTAAGATCTTGTGCTACTGGGGTTTTGTTCAGGAAGTCTTTTTCCATTCGTATATAATGGAAAATTCCTCCTATATTTTCTTCCAATATTAGCTGAATTTCTCGTCTTATATTGAGGTCTTTCATCCATTTGGACTTGAGTTTTGTGCATGGTGAGATGTGCTGATGAGGTTTCAATTTCCTGCATATGGTTATCCAGTTTGTCCAGCACCATTTGATGAAGGTGCTGTCTTTTTTTTTTTCCCAGCCTATATCTTTAGGGCCTTTGTGAAATATCAAGTAACTTGTTTGCTTGACCCAAATTCCAGGTCCTCAATGCCATCCCATTGGTCCATACTCCTGTTTTTATGCCAGTATCATGCTGATTTTATTACTATGACTTTGTAGTATATCTTTAGATCAGCTATGGTGATTCCTCCAGAGGTATTTCTTTTGTTGAGGATATTCTTAAATATCCGAGGCCTTCTGCCTTTCGATATGAATTTTGAGATCATTTTTTCAATTTCTGAGAAGAACAATGTTGGGATTTTAATTGGAATTACATTAAACCTGTATATTGCCTTTGGTAGAATTTCCATTTTCATAATGTTAATTCTGCCTATTCAGGAGCATAGGAAGTCTTTCCATTTTCTCAAGTCCTCCTCAATTTCTTTTCTGAGTGTTTTCATGTTTTCACTGTATACATCTTTCACTTCCTTGGTTAATGTTATTCCAAGGTGAGAGTGGAAACCCCTGTCTTATTCTTGATCTCGATGGGAATTCCTCCAGTCTCTCTCCATTAAGTATTATTTGGGCTCTAGGAGCTTTGTATATAGCCTTTATTCTGTTACGATATGAACCAACCATGCATATTCTCTCCAATGTTTTTTTTTTAATTTTTTTGTTTATTTTTATTTATTTATTTGAGAGTGACAGAGAGAAAGAGGCAGAGAGAGAGAGAGAGAGAGAGAGAGAGAGAATGTGCACGCCAGGGCCTCCAGCCACTGCAAACAAACGAACTCCAGATGCGTGCACCCCCTTGTGCATCTGGCTTAAGTGGGTCCTGGGGAATCGAGCCTCAAACCGGGGTCCTTAGGCTTCACAGGCAAGCGCTTAACTGCTAAGCCATCTCTCCAGCCCTCTCTAATGCTTTGATCATGAAGTGGTGTTGTATTTTTTCAAAAGCCTTTTCTGCATCTATTGAAATGATCATGTGGTTTTGGTGTTTAACCTTGTTTATATCGTGTATTACATTGACAGATTTCCATATGTTGAACCACCCCTGTGATCCTGGGAGGAATCCTGCTTGATCAAGGTGGATAATGCTTTTGAGTTGTTGTTGGATTCAGTTTGCTAGGATTTTCTTCAGGATCTTTGCGTCTAAATTCATCAGGGAAATAGGCCGGTAGGTTTCTTTTCCTGTGGCATCTCTGCCTGGGTTTCCAATTAGGGTGATACTAGCTTCATAGAAGGAGTTGGGTAGCTTTCCCTGTTCTCCAATTGTGTGGCACAGTTTGAGAAAGATTGGTTTGAGTTCTTCCATGAAGGTTTGATATAATTCAGCTGAGAAGCCATCTGGTCCTGGAATCTTCATTTTGGGGAGTTTTTTTTATTACCTTTTCAATCCCAATGACTGTGATAGGTTTCTTTAGGAGATTAATCTGCTCTGAGTTTAGCTTTGTTAGATGACATGTGTCCAGGAATTTATTCATTTCCGACATATTATCCAGTTTTCTGAAGTAGAGGTTTTTGAAATAAGTCCTCATGATTCCCCAATTTCACTTTAACTTTCCTATCTTTTTACATATAGAACCATTCTGATGAAATTATCTTTAAGGCAATTGTAGCCTTTACATTTCATTGCTGGGCAAACATCCGACCCCAACCAGCTTATGGGAGAAAAAGTTTTATTTGAGGCTTACAGATTTCAGGAGAATTTCCATTATAGAGTAAGAAGCTAGCTGACTGCAACATCCATAATAAAGACAGAAAAAGCATGAATATTTACAGCTCCATCTGGCTCTCTACACACCTACTAGGGCTGGATTCAAGATTCTCTCCAAGTGATATGCCTTCTCCAGCAAGGATCTGTCTGCTGAAAACTTAGGTAAGTTGTTTAATCCTAATCAAAAATGCCTGAGTGTATGGGGGTCATACATTGACATGGATACCACCACAGCAATATATTAGTGAAACTGTAATGAAAATGATGATAGGTTTAGTTTTTCTAAAGCTTGATCTTGAATTTGATTTTTAAAATGGATACCATATCCTATGTATCCTATATTTAATGGACTCTGTGAAGAAAAAAGATTTTTATATGTCGTGACAGATAAAAATTCTGCCTTCCAATCATAGTACTTTCATTGTAGTTTCAAATTTTTATTTCTGATAACCACCATAGAATTTCTTGTAAGCAAGCAGACTGGCACTTACAACAGACAACTGCAACGTATAGGAATTTAATTAACAAGTTTCATTGGAACTTATATTAAACAGTGAATATTTCTATACATTGTTCATGTCCTGATATTTGCAAAATTTTATACTCAGGGAGTTCTTGACTCAATGCCATTTATCATTTAACTTTATCAGATGTTTGTAATTAAGCTTAGCACAATAAACACAAATTATCCAATATCTGGCATCATAAAGCACTAATCAATCTAAGATTTTATCTAATTAACAAGAAAATAATTATCACAGATTATTTTTCTTAGTTTATTCCATGAAAATGTTTACATAGTTATTTAAGAAGTTATAAGAGACTATAAATTCAATGATCTTGGACAGCTTATACCATGGAGTGGTTGCACTCACTCCACATATAATATTTTCCTCTGTATACACCTTTCAAATACAAATGTGAATATTTTTCCTGTTTTTTTTTTAGCTTTAAATTATGGTCAAATCTTTTCAGAATTTGGAAGCATTTTCATGATACATTTCCTTGTGCCTTTGGGTTGACTTTTGTTATCTGGAAATCTCATGTGGCTGAATGTAATATTTATGTTTACAGTTTATTAATAATTCTGTAAAAGAAATATAAGAGCCCATGAAAATGAAACAGCTAAAGGGTTTGATCAAAGAATACACTGTTTGAATATCATCATAGCACTAAGAGGAATGTAAGGTCACAGTGCTCATTTCACTTGCTCAATTTTCCCTTTCATCAATCTTGTTCTTATGTGTTATGGATGCAAATTTGCACTGTAAATATATCTGCCGAAAGTAAAATAAGTATTGTGACTATGGGAAAATTTGAAACAATAGATCATATATATTGAGTATCACATTTGGTATACTGTTAAACATGTATAATCATTTTAAAACATAGTAAGTTAATTATTATCATTTTGAGGTAAAATATGTCAAAGAGGCTCACTAGTAGCTAGTTTGTTATCATTGTTATTATAAGAATTCATTGATTTTTTTATCTCCTTCTTTTAAAACACATTTTTATTTATTTACTTGAGAGAGACAGAGGGAAAGAGAGAGAGAGAGAGAGAGAGAGAGAATATGGGTGTTCCAAGACCTCAATCTACTGCAAATAAACTCCATGTACTACTTTGTGCACTTCATGTGAGTACTGTCAGGCTTTGCAA
Source organism: Dipus sagitta (assembly GCA_036346955.1). NCBI lineage: Eukaryota > Metazoa > Chordata > Mammalia > Rodentia > Dipodidae > Dipus > Dipus sagitta. Next base: position 113,657,498 of record CM070776.1, on the reverse strand, counting down.
GCAAATGATTTCTATTTTTATGTTCTGAAAAACTATGTTATGGTTGGGCTGGAGAGATAGCTTAGAGGTTAAATGCTTGCCTGTGAAGCCTAAGGTCCCCAGTTCGAGGCTCAGTTCCCCAGGACCCACGTAAGCCAGATGTACAAGGGGACACACATATCTGGAGTTCATTTGCAGTGGCTGAAGGCCATGGTGCGCCCATTCTCTCTCTCTCTCTCTTTCCCTCTTTCTCTCTGTTGTTCTCAAGCAAATAAATAAAAATTAAAATTGTTATGGTAAACTTTTTTTGGTAATACATTAGTTAATTGTTGGGATATTTTAGTTAACACACTATTCTTTTTATTCAAATAATAAATTTTAAAGAAAAAATGAAGGCACTAGCAATAATAAACTTGTACTGAGGACATTTTATGTTTTCCATGAATCAAAAAGGTTGCAGTAAATTTTTGTATTGTTTAATAAATTATAAGTACAATTATGGTTGGTATTTCATAGTGAAATATAAAACAGAATTAATAGGACTGAAAAGAGAATTGATTCTCAGTGAACAAAATAAGTTTGATGATTTGCATTTCTTCAAGGGACTTGTCTGAAAGCTTGTTGTCATGAAGTACATTCGCTGATAGAGAAAATAAGCGATGGCTTTCTTTGCAAAAAAATATAATTCCATGGATAAATGCAAGTTACAAGAGAGCAAAAACATTGGCATTACATTTAACTCAACTCTCTACTTAAACTTCCTGTGCAAGTAGGAAGGTTGGGCAGGTAAGTATATTCATATGCACTACTTAAATGCTCTATGTGAAACAGAAATAAATGGTTGTTTATAAGGTTAATGTATAAGTCATTGCAATTAAAGGAAACATTAAAATGCAACTACCATTTTCTACAGAAATCTTAGCAGCACTTTAAATAAGTAGTATTTTTTCCAAACATTTGTATAATGCAGTATTGTAAATTCATTTTCAAGAAATAATGCTCAGGGATGGAGGGATTGCTTAGTGGTTACGGCATTTGCCTGCAAAGCTAAAGGACCTCAGTTTGATTGCCCAGAACCCATGTTAGCCAGATGCACAAGGGGGTGCACACATCTGGAGTTTGTTTTCAGTAGCTGGAGGCCCTGATGTGCCTATTCTCTCTCCCCCTCTTTCTCTGTCAAATAAATAAATAAAATTAAAGAAAAAGAAAGAAAGAATGCTCAGATATAAGGTCTTTTATTTCAGGAAAAGATTGGTGACTTAATTTACCACCACCACCAATTCTAGAGCTAAAACAATAAGACATAAAATAAAAATTTCAAAAATGTAAAGTGATGGCTTATAAGACACTGTATGTGGTGCAGATGGGATGGTAGTTAAACAAAACACAAAAATAACATGAGTCATTGTGGTTGCTCCAGCTTTGCTTTAAATTTTTTTCAGGTGATTTTGCAGGTAACTGCAATCCAGACTGACTTGAAAATCCCTGAACTCAGGAGATAGAGTTGAGAGACAGGAGCTACCAAGGAAAAGGTAACAGTTCAAAGGGAGATTATTAGAGCACAATTCCAGAAATATTCTTATTGTCCCTCGAGTATTTAAGAGTTTAGTGATTGATAATTGCTTGTAAGGAAACTTTCTGACAATAAGGAAAGTTCTGAGAAGACCCGGGGGGTGGGTATATATAGTGTTTAGCAATCATGTAGGGAAGGAAATAGTGCTTGTAACCAATTTTTTATACCGATTGGATACCATACAGTATGATTCAATTTTCACAGTATTTGATGGACATTGAAGAAACACAAATTAAAGTTATCACTCTCAAAAGACTGCCTGTGCTTCTGAATTTAGCCGCATATTTGACTGGCTTTCCTCCCAGTTCATTTTCCTACACATTTAGGGATCCACATAACCACACTTCGCGTTAAGATTTGACTAATAATGCACTAAATGACTCAAGAACTTTGGAAAGTACTTTATCTACCTTTACCAGTTTATTCCGAAGGACAAAACTCAGCCAGTCAGGAACAATTAATGGAAGACATACATCAGTCAAGGTTTGAGCTAGAAATGGTAGTGAAGAACACTGGTGGGTGCAAGGCTCTTGTGTTCACTAGGCTGGAAACCATTTGGACTCCATATTTTTAATGGAACTTTCATGATGTAGTGATGATAAAATTATTGATCATTGATGACTGACTAAAATCTGTATTCCTATCCCTTTCTGGAAATTTTGGTGTATGATTTAAAATTTCATGCTTCTAATAAAGTCGTCATCTTTTTTTTTTTTTTTTTTTTTTTGGCAGTAGATCCCATTCTGAAGCAATGAGCATCTTTCATACTATGGAGGAACCTACCAAGAGTTATCCTTCCTCATGAATCTCCAAGAGTTTTAGATTTTTTTTTTTTTTTTTTGGTTTGGTGTTGATTTTTCCAGGAACAAAGGAATGTCTTTGAAAAGTTTCATTAAATATCACATATTCAAAATTCAAGGGACATTGTATAAAGAGCACAGAAGGTTTTTCCCTTCAGCATTGAAAGTAATTATATTTGATCTATGTGGATTCAATGAACCTCATGAGCAAAGCCCAAAGAGATAAAACTATGTTCACACACTTTTAAGAGAACATCATAAGAAAGGACATACACACACATTTATGTATGCATATATGTATAAAAAAGAAAGCAGTACCTAGCAAAGTAAAATGCCTATTGCTTTCCATCTACATTACTAATGCTTAGTAATTTAGTGAAATTACTAAGCATAAATGGAAAGAAACCCACATGATCCATAATGAAGAGAAAAAATAAGCAATCAGAACCATCCTACAACTGACCTAGTTGTTGTTATTACCAAGCCATAATATTGGAACATTTATTATTAATGAATTTCAGATATTTGAAAACTTAAGACAGGGACAATATGTTTTAGTAAGCTTAGTACTTCTAGAAATGAAAACTATCATGCCTGAACTTATAAAATTGAAAATGTTGTTTTCACTTATTACTCAGCAGGCTCTCAATAAGCAACCAAAAATGAAATTAATGGCAAATAAAGACTATGAAAATTTAAAAAGTAGTAAACTGAATTTTTAATCTAGAATTAAATGGAGGATTAATGGATCATTTCAAGTGGCCTAGACAAGTTTAATGTCTAATATTCTCACAGAAAAGAAATAGGACAATAAAGACTATAAAATTTAGAATTTACAGAGTAAAAAATTTTCAAATTTGGTGAAAGCTCTAGGCTCATAAATTTAATTATCTCAGCATGCCACAACATGTGTTATGAAGAAAATCAAAAGAAAATATAGAACAATCAAGCCAGGCAAAAATAAAGATGCAAAAAGTTACAAATAGGTTGACACAAATTTAAGTATAAGCACTGATATTTCTAGTCAACATTGTCTTGGACATTTTACTTATTATAAGAAAGGGAATAAAATATAGAAACAAAATCAAGCCTCATGGAATCTACAAAAGTACTATGACCAATGTAGAAACTATTGCATTAACATCTATTACTATAACTTATCAAACCTTGAGAAAATACAATTGTCAATAGAATCATATGTTATAAAATACTTAAAGATAAATTATATAAAATCTTCAAAAAGCACACATGGAAGCTCCAAATAATTTTACGAAAAAAGTGTTTTTTTTTTCATGAACTGAATGACTTAGTATAGTTTGTAGGTCAGTTATGCTCTAATTTAATATAATGTTTATTGACTGAGTTCTAAAATCAATTATTTGGGTGCAGTGCAATATGATACTGTTGGTTTGATTTCCATTTTCCCTACATGTAGTGATGCTAAACACTTTTTTGTATGTTTAATTATAATTTTTATATTTCTTAGATACCTATTGCAGTGATTAGCCTGTTTTTGAATATGTTGGTTTATTATAGTACTGTGTTTTAGAAATAATTTATGTATTCTGGATATCAGATCTTTGTCATATATGCAATTTGAAATATTTTCACAAACTCTGTGTTGTATTTTCAGTCTGCTATTTGTGACTTGTGAAGCAAGGATTTTAAATTTAATCTGATGTCAAAATTCATCTGTTTTTATATTGTTGCTTGGAATTTTGGTAACAGATCTAAGAAATTGTTGCCAGACCGCTCAGCATGAGTCATTGCCCCTAGAGTTTGATTTATAATTTTATAGTTTTAATTATAGTGTCAGTGGCTTTGATACTACTTAATTAATTGTAATTGTTGTCTGGTTAAGAGTGTCTTTTGGATGGGGATACACAATTCTCTCAAAGCCACTTATTGACGAGACTGCCTTTCCTATTCTATGGTCTTGGGATATTTGTTGAAAATAATTTGACCACACATGGAAACACTTCTTTCTGGTGTTTCTGAATGATTTTGTTTATGTCTCCCTTTCTTCATTCATTCATACTAAATTGTCTTTGTTAATGTTTTGTTTTACTTGTTTTTACTGTTTGTTGTTTAGAATTAGAATACAGACGCTCTGCTTTGCTGGAAAGGGAATCAAACATCAAACTATATCCCCAAACCTCACATTGTTTTGACTACTACAGTTTTGTACTAAAGTTTGAAGGCAGAAAGAATGAGTTCTACAAATTCAATTTCCAGTTTTAAAAATCAGTTTTACTATTAATATGTCTTAAGATTTTCTATGAATTTCCATAAGAAATTTTCTCTTTCATGGGCTGTGAAGATGAATCAGCAGCTAAAAGCACTTGCTTGCAAACCTGATGGCCCAGGTTTAATTTCCAATCCACCCATATTGTTGTGGCCCCCAATATATTCAGTTGTTTATTTCTTTGTAGTTTGCATCTTTAGCCACCTGGGTGGAGGCAATGCCATTGTGTGGATCTTAAGGTGTGGTGGTGGGTTTCAGATTTCAATCTAAAGATATGCAAAGTGTGCCTAGCTGGAGTTCCTGAAGTGTGCTGTGCTGTGTGGCTTTTAAGGCTTGTACTTCTCTCTCTGGTCTGCTTGGTCCTGTGAAAGCAGGCCAGTTTCTTCTGCTTTTATGGAACTTCCCCTGGATCTGAAAGCTTCAATAAATCCCTTCCTCCATAACTGTGCCTGGTCTGGAAGTTCATCTCAGTGAACCTGAAGCTGACTGCTACACATATAAAACTACATGCCAAGTAGCGCAAGAGTCTGCCTATTTGCAGCGGTAAGAGATCCTGGCATATCAATATGCACAAACATACACATACACATACTCACATGTACAATTAATTTAAAAAACTATTATTGAACTTAAGTCAATATTAAACTGAATCTACATCAGTTTGGTTGGTATTGACATATCTATGAATTCAGGTATGCAGCATATACATGTATGAGGTAATTACATTAATGCATATTTAATTTTGTTTTGTTCAGAAGTGATTTACAGTTTTAATTACTAAAATATTTAAATCCTTGCCTAAGTTGAATCATAGGTATTTTACTTTCATTGATGATATTTTTATGAGAATTATTTTCTAAATTTTTTTGGACTCTTAATTTTTGACATTCAGAAATAAAACTAAAAATTGAATACCTTATATCGTATGTCACTTAATTTTAATTAGTTATTAGTTGAAATTGCATAAATTTTGGAGCTTTCTACATATAATATCATATTCAGTTCAATAAAAACCTTCTATTGTTACATCAATATTTATTGAGTCACTATTAACATCAAAATAATAAAGTTATGGCAGGCATCATCCTATGTGTCTATTAACATATGTATAGATAAAAATGTTGCACATATACACAATGGAGTTTTAAAATAAATATTATAACAGATAATACTCTTTTATTCCCTCTGCCCTTTTCCCATTTCCCTTGGTCCTTCCTCAGTGGGATTATGGGATTTACTGTGGGGTCATGAAAGCCTTAGTCAGTCCCAGTGGGACATTGGGGGGTATGCCTCAGGGTATTCCCACCCACTTTGTGGATTTTATAATCATTCTGCCCCCTCATCCACAATGTTCCCTGAACTATGTTAGGTATATTGGCAGTCTGATTTAGTGCTGAGTTTATTGTAGATCCTGAATTTCTGCTTTGAAGTGTTTTGCTTGATGACCATGGTCTGCCAATATCACTCTGTCAGGCTAGCCATAACAGCAGTGTTCATGATTCTGGTTCTACTGCAAGTTCTTCTGGGCGCTGGCAGATGTGGAAAAGGTGGTAAGTCTGGTGGTGGGAAGTAGGTTATATTCTCCAAGGATCTTGATTCTTCTCCGTTTTCTCTGCCATTTGTAAAATAAAGAAGATTCCCCAACCAAGAGTGAGAGCAGCTTGGGTTAAAGAGGTATGAAAATATATTTGAGAGATACTTCGTGTGCAAGCCCAGTCTTCTCCAGAAAGCAGTGTGGTCTTCTGTCTGAAGCATGAGTTTTCTGACTATGGGAATATGACTTGGTTTCCAGTGCCAGGTGAAAGTTCTTTCCCACTGAGTGGGCCTTATGTCCAATCAGATAACACTTGGTTAACCCCAGAGGCTGTGTGGCATTATTGCACAAGTGTGAACTTCTTGTTGAGCTGATTGATTTTGTAGTGTGTAGGTCCCCTGCTTATTCATGTTGTTGGTGACCATTTTCTTTCAACATCTCCAATAGGGTTCTCCAGCAATATGAGGGCGAGCCAGGAGGGAGCTAGTTTTTCTTTTATTTCCAGTATGATATTCCAATGTTCTGTGACCATAGCCAGTGTCTTCAGCAATAGGTACTTACGTTTTGCCTCTGTATGGTATTCAAGTGTTTTGGCAATGGCCTACATTGTTTTGGGGATGTTAAGTGTCTTCCTGGCCAACAGCTCACTGTGGGGGAGGCAACCCTACTCTTTGCGTGGAATTTACTGGCCAGATTCTGTGGTTTTAAGGCTAAGCTTTTTTCAACTTCTGTCTCTAGTTTCCCTCTCCACGTTTATTGTTGAATGAGGATATATATGGAACTGAATCATGGTGTCTTAACATTTAATTACCTCCCCAAGCTCCCTACCTCCTATTGATTCAAGAGCCCTCACTCCCTGAATATTCTGCCCTCCCCTAACTTGTTATGTAACTTCTCCTCTCCTCTATCCCTAGTTCTTCTCCCTACTGGTTTCATTTGAGTTTATGCCCATATTTCTGTGTTGACTAGGGTTTTCATTCATCTCTATTTGATCCCACTTAGGAGCTGCAGATGAGAGAATATATAAGGGGTGCTTGTTTTTCTGTGCCTGCACAATCTTGCTTAGAATGATTTTTTTCCAACTCCATTCATTTTCCTGAAAATTTTATTATTTCATTTTTCATTTCTGCTGAGTAGAATTCCATTGTATATATGTCCAACATATTAATTGTCCATTCATCAGTTGATGGGCATGTGGGTTGATTATAGTTCCTAGCTATTGTGAATAGAGTAACAACAAACATGGCTGAGCAAGCATCTCTGTGGTAGAGCAGAATCTTCAGGGTATATGTTCAGAATTGGTATTGCTGGGTCAAATGGTAGCTAGGAAGCTACTTTGTCATCTTTTTTGCACTCCCTCCACCAGGGGGTAAGGGTTCCTCTATCTCCACAGCCTTGTCAGCATTTGTTGTCATTAAATTTTTTGATGAATGCCATCCTGACTGGAGTGAGATGAAATCTCAGAGTTTCTGTGATTTACATTTCTCTTCACAGGAAAATGCCTTAACCACTAAGCCATTTCACCAGCCCCACAATGGAGTTTTATTCAAACAAAAAGAGAAATACAAATATGAATTTCTACCCAATGTTATTAGGCAAGAGAAAGAAACAAAACACAAAAAAATTAAAATAGATGAAAAGTGTCCTTTTGTATATGGAAACTTCCCATATTTCTGACTGGATTTAAGCATTTTTCAATGCTTCAATTTGATACTACATGACACCCTGTTAATATATCAATTAATTTCTCCACTAGTTAATTATTTTTTGATTTTTTCGAGGTAAGGCCTAGCCCAAGCTGACCTGGAATTCACTCTAGTTTCAGGCTGGGCTCAAACTGTCAGCAGTCCTCCCACCTCTGCCTCCTGAGTGCTGGGATTAAAGGCCTGCACCACCATGCACAGCTAAAATGTTTGTAAAAATATTTTATATATTTGTTAATTTGAGACAGAGAGAGAGAGAGAGAGAGAGAGAGAGAGAGAGAGAGAGAGGGAGGGAGAGAGAGAGGAAAGAGGCAGACAGTGTGAAAGTGGATGCACTAGTACCTTCATCCACTGCATACAAACTACAGATACCTAAACCACCTTGTGCGTATGGCTTACGAGGGTACTGAGGAAATGAATTTGGGTCCTTAGGCTTCACAGGAAAGTGCCTTAACTGTGAAGCCAAATCTTCAGCCAAAGTTAAATGTTTTATTTGAACAAAAATTAGTGCATGGAGAAAAGTTACAAGAAATTTAGCTGTGAAAATGCCCACATATTCTATTTATCAAGATGTTTATTCTTCATATGACTTTGATTTATTGTTTTGTGCTCTTTCATTTCAACCTGAAGAAGACACTTTTCTCTCAAGGCATGCCCAGTGATAACAAATTCTTTCAGCTTCTGTTTATCTGTGATGTTTTAATTTACTTCTCTGTTTTGAAACCCAGCTTATACAGATGCAGAACTTTAGGGTGATAGTCCTTTCCTTTCAGTTCTCTCAATATATTCACCTGCTGACTTCTGGTCTTCAAAGATTCTACTGAAAAACAACAGATAAGTCTATTGGAGATTCCTTTATGTGATATGTCATTTTCTCTATCTTCTTTTAGGATTCTTTCTTGGTCTTGTTATTTTGCAATGAACTTACAATTGTTTCTCAGTGTGGATTTTTTTTTTTTTTGAGCTTGTCTTAATTGTGGTTTGTTGATTTCAATGTACCCTTTTATATTCACACAATCACTGTATAAGTATCCCCTTTGCTACATATCCTAACTAAACTTTGCCATTATTTGTTTTCTAAGGAACAGGCCATTATGAGGAGGATGAGATAGGCCTCAATCTAGCTTTAACTTTAATTTCCCTGATGGCTAAGAATGTTGAACATTTATACATATGTTTATAGTTCATTTCTACCTCATTTTCTTGAGAATTATTATTTTGCCTCATTTGCCTATTAATTCATTTTCTATTTTGATATTTAGAACTTTGAGTTATTTGTGAATGCTAGATATTAATCCTCTATCAAATGTATTTATTGACATAGGGCAACAATCAAAAAAGAAATAACAAAAAAGAAAACTGTAGGCTAATTTCCAGGATAAACATGGATGCAAGAAAACCATAGATACAAAAATACATGAAATTATAAAACTTCTACATTGCAAGGTAAGCAATGCAGTGAAAAGACAGCCAATGAAATGAGACAAAAAAAATCGTTTTAAAGCTATGTTGATTTGGATTAGATTTTATTTATTTTCCTGCATGCTCATTACTAGTATACAGGAAAATTATTATTTGGTATGCTGATTACCTATTATGCTACTTGACTGAAAGTGTTTATAGTTCTAAAGAGTTTACTGTTGGGGTCATTAGGGCTTTAAGATATAGGATCATAACATCTCCAAATAGAGAAAATTCATTTTTTCTTGCCTATTTGTATCGATTTTATTTTGGTGCCCTGTCTTAATGTTTCAGCTAAGACTTCAATTACTATACAGAATAAATGAAGAGTGGAAACTTTTTTGTCATTTCTGATTTTAGTGGAAGTGCTTTATAGTTGTCTCCATTTTATATAAAAACATTTACAATTTTATTCCTTATACATTTTTGGTTTTTTTGAGGTAGGGTCTTGCTCTGGCCCAGGCTGACTGGGAATTCACTCTATAGTCTTAAGGTGGCCTTGAACTCACAGTGATGCTCCTACCTCTGCCTCATAAGTGCTGGGATTAAAGGTGTGAACCACCATGCCTGACCTACATACAGCTTTTATTATACTAATGTTTTTTATTATTCATAGTTTCTTCAGAACATTTATTATGAAGGCTTGTTGGACTTTGTAAAAGTATTTTTCTTCATCTCTACAGAAGATCATGTGATTGCTGTCCATAAGACTATTCATGGAATGTATTATATTTATAGGTTGAACCATATTTCATCAGTAGGATGATGTTCATTTGCTCATGATGAGATATCTTTTTTTAACTGTCTAAATTCTATTCATTAAAATGCAAGTTTTCAAAATATATCGTTAAAATCCTTAAATTTCTCCAAGTGTGGTGGCATACACCTTTAATTCCAGAATTTGGGAGGCAGAGGTAGGAATATCACCTTGATTTTTAGGCCACCCAGAGACTGCATAGTGAAAATTAATTACAGGTCAGCCTGGGCTAGAGTGAGACCCTACCTTTAAAAAGCAAATAAATAAAAAAAAAATCCTTTGAATTTCAATGCTTCCTGATCTTATGTTTCATTCTTCATGTTTACTCTTTCTGTATTCCATGATGTTTTTGTAAGAACTTTAGTTCCCTCATTAAATTATTTATTTGAGGGCTGGAGAGATGGCTTGCTGGTTAAAGCACTTGCCTGTGAAGCCAAGGAACGTCTGTTCAACTCTCCAGGTCCCACGTAAGCCAGATGCACAAGGTAATTCAATTGTGCAAGGTCATACATGAGCACAAGGTGGCACATGTGTCTGGAATTCAATTGCAGTGGCTGGAGGCCTTGGCATACCAATTGTTTCTCTCTCTCTCTCATGAAAAGGAAAAAATAATAGTAATTTCTCTTATTTATAGTGTAGGCATATATAATTATAAACTTCCATCATAAAAACACTTTCGTTGTATCACATAGTTTCTAATATATTGTGTTTTCATTTTATATCTATGCCTGGATTTTTGATATTTTGGATGACACTGCCACTAGACCCAAGCAGGTTTGGAGTGCTTGGACAGCCAGCTTACAGTTTCACCACTGCTCTAGCAGAGAATCTTGAAAGATGAAAAGGGAGTGAAGGGGAATCCTGTTCCTGAACTTTTCATCTCCTGGATAGATAAGATATGCGAGTCCATATGTCTGGGTCACATGGATCCCCAGAAATCATCCAGGGAGTGATCTGGAGGACTTATTATCAGAAAGAAATAGCTTCTCTCTGGAAGAGTTTAATTCTCCTAACTTTCAGGAGCACCCTTAACCCATGAATCGGTGATTCATTTTGGTGAGAGACAATATTGCTCATGATAGAGAAAGAGTGGAAATGCCAAGATAATGACATGAACTGAAAGTAAGGGAGGAAAAAGAGAAATCTTCCAGCCTTCAAAAACATGGAGACAAGGCCATGGGGGGGGGCAGATATCCCCCAGATTGTCCATCTTGGAGAGCACTCACCTACCCTGGTGCATCTCAGAGGGTCCCTGTTTGGGTGCTAGCTGTGGGTCCCTGGATCCTCTGTGCTGTAGTTCCCCAAAGGCGTCAAGGCAACCGTGGAGAGCAGGATCTTGAGCAGGAGTGAACAGGATGGGAAATACACCTGGGAAACGACTTCAGGGAGTAGCTCAGTTTACTCAATAGGGAAATGGGTTTATAAGCAGTTGAGAAAGAATGGAAAGAGGGTCCTAAGGGGATTGGTGGGTTCAAAGGTTGGTTGCCTAGGAACTTTCATTCCAGCACACAGGGAGAGAGTCAGGTGATCTACATAGTGGTGGAAAAGAGGGTTGCAGGGGGATGTGCCGTGTGAAGGCTACTGGCTGATACCATATAAGGAGTTTCTTAGGCAAGTGGCCAAAGGTCACAGGGCTGTGAGCAAAGCCTAAGTCTTATCTGAATGTCCAGGTATCCCGGGTTTGGAGAGGATGTGGCCCTACTTGGTGATCTCAGGGTCTGAGATTTTGTCCTGGGGTCCAGACTCACTGTGACCCCGAGAATGGGTAGGAGTCTGGCTCACTGCAACCCCCCAAAATGGGGGGACGACCTCCCCTACAGGTCTGGTCCCTGAAATATGGCCATCAGTTCAGGCTTCTGCACCCTCTCCATAGCCTGGGGCCTTCATGTCAGACAGTTTAGGTTTGCTTAACCTGGGACCTGCTTGTGTCTTGTCTGACAGTCTCCTGATATATATATATATATATATATATATATATATATATATATATATATATATATGTGTGTGTGTGTGTGTGTGTGTATGTGTGTGTGTGTGTGTGTACATATATATATATACATTCTATATGACTTTATCTAATAGTTCACAATCTATGGTCATGATTCAAGCCATAATATTGTATCTAGTTGTCACAGATTCCACTTAAAATATTTTATTGTTTATACTTTACATTGATTTTCTTTTTAAATTTGGCATGTTGAATTATTCATTTATAAAATAATAATATATTTTCACTGTTTGTCTGTAAATTTCTGCTTTCATATTATCTTTCACTTCCTTATTTCATTCAAGTTTGTTGTTTGCATGTTCTTTGAATTCATTCATACATTTATTTGCGCCCCCTTTCACTGTTTTAACTATTCTTATTAAAATTTTAATGTGCATTCATTATTTTTGACACTTTCATGCTTGTACACAATTCAGTTTAATCTCAGTCCCACCTTATTGCCCATTAATATACTTCTCTCTATATATCTCTCACTGTATCCATCATTCTTTCTATTTGATAGCCATCAAATTTTCACTGTTTTAAAATAATTGTATTTATTCATTTTTAAGGAGAGAGGAAGAGAGGAAGAGAGAGAGAATGAGAATCATTGCTACTGCAAATGAAATCCAAACAAATGGGCCACTTTGTTTTTCTGGCTTTATGTGGGTACTAGGGAACATCTACCACAAGCCTTTAGACTTTGCAAGCAAGTGCTTTTAACATCTGAGCTATGTCCCTGCCCCCACATTCTTTTTTTTTAACCTACTAAGTTAAATTAGGCTGACTTCCAGGATCATGAGAGGGAGGTTATTCACTGGAGAGTGGGGAACTCACCACTGGCAACACCACTTAAGGACATGACTTCTCCTCACTCAGCAATCATTTGATGCCAATAACTCCTCTGGGTGTTGTGACGTATCATGAGCCCCTTCCCAACCTATGATGGAATAATGACAGCCTTGATTTTATGAAATTAAAACAAGTCCCAGGAAGTTCATAATTATAACTGGTATGTAGTATGCAGAAGACAGCATTCCACATGCCCATTTCCAATTCTTCTGATTTTATATTATTTGTACCACCTTTTCTGAGAAGCTTCATAATCCTTGGAGGACTGGATTTAAAGTTTCCTTGCCTTAAGTTTCATTGCTTCGCAGAAACTGCACTGTTCTATGTAAACTGGCCAATTGCATAAGAATGTGAAGCACAACTCTTACTAATCAGAGTGAGGCACATTACCCTTGCATTGTGCATAAAAGCCCATCAGGTTTTACTCTAGATTTGCTTGCTTGCCTGAACTCTTTATGGTTGTGCACCCTTCTGCAGAAGTAAAACATTGCCTTGTGGGAAAACTTTGGGTTGTGTGGTCATTCTTGTGACTACAGACTCATATCTAACACTAAATTGAGTAGTCTGTTCTCAGTTGTCATTTTAATTGATCATCCATAAATCCTAATGAACTTTCTCCCTTTGCATTCCAGATATCAAACTCATCCAATTTTCCTCATGAATGATCTTTGTAAGTGGATTTCTGATGCTCTACTCTTCATGACCCCTTAACATTGGAGGCACCATCTTTCACAGCTAGATCCATCCTTAGCTTACTCGCATTTCTTTTGGAATAGTCTAAAAAACTTTTAAATTTTTCTGTGCTAATATCTCCCCCACAGCCATATTTCCAGTTGTGTTGAAACATTTCAATTTGAATATACAATGGATAATTATAAATCAACATATCTAAGACTGAATTCTACAGAACTGATTCAGATTATGATAACTTCAAACTTTTAGGTGCACTGGTCTGGAACCTAGAACCATTCACTAACTCATGTCTTATGTGAGTGTTCCATATATAATCTAATAAATTTTGTCTACTCTGTCTTCAAAATCATTCCAGAATCAGTTTTTTATCTATTCTATTGTAAGAAATCTAATACTTTTTGTTCAAAGGTTTACTTTCTTTTGTCCCTGTCTTTCTATAGTATTTACCCAACACTGGAACCTAAAGTGTTATTTTATGGTATGTTAGAATTCCATTCTAGCTCTCTAATTTACTTGTAGCAAAAGTCTGTGTCATGCTATTGATTGGCCTGTCTTATATGGTCTGCCTCATGCTCCCTGTGCTACATGTTGACCCCATCTTCAATTTGTTTTCCCTCAGTTACCTTCAGTGAGTCTCACTGACCTTTTACAATTTCTTCAATATAGTAAGAACACTTAAACAACAGAACCACTTACCTAGCTTTTCTGTTATTAGGATGCTATTTTCTAAATGCAATTAACTTTCCTACTTTCACATATTTTGGAATGAAGACTATGTGTATGATGAGGATACTCAACACACACCAAAGCAGAAATCCAGAAGCTCCTAAGAGCTTAACACTGAAGTAGACTTAAAACACACTAAATAGGCTCAAGGAATTTTGCAAAAGAGGTGGCAGAAAGATTTTAAGAGCCACAGGTAGATAAGGCATACTCAGAGGCATTCCCCCCACCACAGCCAATGACTGACTTCTGCTCTCACAAAGCAGAACCCACAACCCCATCTTGAACACCAGCTACCCCACTGAGGTGGGATCTCAACAAACTGGGAGCAGGGGGGTGGGAAATGATGGTACTAGTATCTGATGTGTCCATACAAAGCATATTCTTTTACTTAATCTCTCTTTTTACTTGTATTTTTATTTTTTTACATTATTTTTATTTACAATGAAGAGAGAAAGAAAGAGAAAGCAGCAGATGGAGAGAGAATCGGCACACCAGGGCCTTCCCCCACTGTAAGCAAACTCCAAACTCCAGACACATGCACCACCTTGTGCATCTGGCTTATGTGGGTCATGGAGAATTGAACCTGGGTCCTTTGGCTTTGCAGACAAGTGCTTTAACCACTAAGCTATCTCTCCAGCCAAAGCATATTCTTAATTAAAAATAGATAATTAAAAAGATGAAACATTGTTTCAACAGATTATTCTCTCCACAGTTACCACTCATATATTGAGGATGCAGAGATTCCTGCATTCCCATGATGAGTAGATTTCAGGCATTCAATATATACAAATTCTTCTTCATGAATGTAGGTAGAGAAAAATTATAGGCAGTACCTGTGATTTTATCACTGTGAGAAATAAACTATATTTTCTGTTTAAATTGTAGCTATAATATGGGTATGGGTATGAATGTCATTACACCGTCACTTGAAAATATGCCTACTACCAGTTAATGAAAGTGCACATTGCTTTCAGACTTTGACTATTGTGATAGTTCTTAAGTAGAAGAAGGAGTAATTTAGTTACTTTTTATTTACTTATTTATTTGATAAAGAGTGAGAGACAAAGAGGCAAGTAGAGAGGAGAGAATGGGTCCACCAGGGCCTCTAGCCACTGCAAATGAACTACAGCTACATGTGCTACTTCATGCATTTGGCTTTACATGGGTTCTGGGGACTCAAACTTTGGCTTTTCAGGCAAATGCCTTAACTGATGAGCCATTCCTAAAGCCCCCCTCCTCTTTTTTGTTGGGGACAGAGGCCCAAACAGGGAACAAGCAAATGCCATTCTGTCCATCCTGGCAAAACTTAAAATTCTATCTAATCTTGTTTCTGTAAGATGGCTGCCAGTGACATGCCCAGCAAGAACTTATGATTCATCCACAACTCATGTGGGTCAGGCCCCCAAAACCATGATAATCTGATCCTGGTCTCTCCTGGGCCAGCCTCTTCTGAGTTCATGAATCAATCAAGTCTCTGCTTTCACACCTAAGACTGAGGACTTGATGATGTAGCTCACCCAGATTAGATGGGTGATGCAATTAAAGGAATTTAGGTCACTTTCCTCTCTTTCTTTTTGCCCTGTTGCCAGAACTGAACACTCATGTAAGCCTCTTTCTCCTTCTCATCAAGGCTAGGACCAGCCTGGCTGGGAAGGGGAGAGTACTTATCTTGGCTTGGGTATTTTTCTGCTTGCCTTCTATTTACAACAGGCTTTGGGTTAACTTCTCACTTTGATTACATGTATGATTTTTCTTTGATCCCTGAGTCTTTCATTATTTCTTAATCCTGTTTGGTCTTTTATTTGAAGGGGATCTTTTTATTCTGATGCCTTGTCTTCCACATATGGGTGTCTTTCCATCTCCCTTCTCTCTTTCTGGTATGTCAAAGAGAATTCTCTGGCTTTAGTCTTTCAGGTAGTTTTCTCCCCAGTTCTTTAATCACTCTACAATAAGTCTCATAACTCATGATTTCTCCATAAATAAACTTGATAATTCATAATTTATCCTTGTTTGGGTCAGTTTTTTAAAATTATTTGTTAAAATAGACAAGGGCTCAAAAGTTGTGCTTCACTAATCTAGGAGGCTCTCCTAAACCCCTAAATCCCGCATAAGTTCTATGCAGTCACATGCCGTAGAAAAGAACAAGATAATTTATGGAATGAATGTAGAGGAAAATTGGAATTGCTTCTTTACCAAAATATTTTTAAATGTTTCTGAAGCAAGTCATCAAGGAATTACCATCTTCAGTATTCCTACTCACTAAAATACATAAAGCTAGAAATTTCTCAGTTAGCCAACAACTTGTAATTGTTTATGACGTGCATATTCACACCTTCAAAAAATAAATGGGATTGAAGAGATGGCTCAGTAATTTAGATGACTCCCTGTGCATGCATGAGGGTCTGAGGAGGAATGAGTGAACACTGGAGTTTTATTGCTATAACCCACATAAACAGCAGGGTGTTGTCATGTGTGCTAATCTTAGTCCCTCAGGGGAAGAGAGAGCTGGGAATCACTCTATGATCAATAAGAGACTCTGTCTCAAAGAATAACTGAGAAGAGAGCAATGGCTTGGGACGTGGGATGCTTTGACCCACACAATCCTGGCAAGTGCACTTACCACAGTTCAGCATATAAGGTGTCACATGGGTGCACAAACATGCAC
This sequence comes from Dipus sagitta, assembly GCA_036346955.1. NCBI lineage: Eukaryota > Metazoa > Chordata > Mammalia > Rodentia > Dipodidae > Dipus > Dipus sagitta. Next base: position 113,640,523 of record CM070776.1, on the reverse strand, counting down.
ACATATCACAAACACACACACAAACACACACAATCAGAAAAAATGAAATCACATTATTCTGAGGCTCTTGGAAACTGCAAATCTGTTGATATTGGGAAATGGTATAAAGTGTTTCCTGCCAAACAAATATTTGACTGTTTTATAAAAAAAGACCCATCCTCTTTGCACAGATGGAACTGCTACAATGATTGGTAATGCATCTGTTCTGCTACTTTAGTCAAAAAAGGAATCTCCTTCTGTCATTTTTACATTCTGCCTTTTACAAAGATGTGCACAAGTCATTTGCAAGGAGCCTGAAAGAAGTTTTTTTTTTTAATAGCTATCAATGCCATGAATAAAACGATATACAGATCTCTGCATCACCTCATATTAATTTGTGGTTTTAAAGACTGAAAGTAGAACATTACATACTAATCAGCCAGAGGGAGAGTCAAAGGCTTTCCAGGCAAATCGTCCAGTAGTCTACAGGTAATCTACAGGAATAAATTTTATTTTTTTTAATCTGGAGAACACTATTTGAACATTTTGAAAGAAACTCTAGTTACTGATTGATTTACCTGATAGACAAGTATGTTTAATCATATTAATGAAATAAATCTTTGAAATCATGGAGTTATCTTTAATGACACTTGGAAAAAATTCACAATGTTGGCTAACTTATCAGTAAAGAAGATAACTGAATAAATCTAACTTTCATAAGAACTACCAATATTTAATAGACACTGAATTGCTTAATGTTTTGTAATTAAAATTTTACCTCTGGCAATTACCTTCACTCTAATGTCTATGCATATGAGAACTCTATATTCTCTGGTAAATTTCCATGACTTAAAAATAGTTAATAATCTCTGTCCTAGACATTAACCCCCCCAACATTTTCCTTATTCTTTTTTGAAACATCTTCTCTCTAACCAATAGGTTATACTCCTTCGGTTAATATATATGGATGAAATAAGACATCATTTTTCATTTATAGTTCAGTGCACTTGCAAGAAATAATGAGGTACAAATACATGCTTATTTGTACAATATTTTCATCCCACAGCTTATATCCAGCATTGATTTGCAATAGGTCTTGGATAGAGTTCACAGACATGTTTTTAATTTTTTATGCCTATTAGAGATTTAATTATTAATTTTTGCGTGCATTCTGTTAGTTCTTTTCCAAATTACTTCTGTGCCTTGACCTTGAAAAAAAAAAGCTTAATCTTAGGTCTGCCGGCTTATCCTAGTTGTTGTTGATATTCCTGAACAAACTCTGCCAGCCTGCCACTCATCATGTCCATTTGTCTCTGAATTGACTTAATTAAAAAACTCAAATCTAATTTACTTTATCTTTATAACATTCAATTGGAGGGAAGGATCCAAACTTCCACTTGGAAGGAATTTGGTCAAAAATAATAAAATCAAATGTAAAAAAAAAGAATTTAAGAACTCAGTAGCGTTAATCATTATTTATTTTTATTAAGTAGTAACTTTATATGGATACATCATATGTTGATATCATAATTTTCTTCTTCCCTGTCGCCAATCCACTGAGGGCCCTACTTCGTGGGATTGCTGGCATTCATGGAGTTGTGGGTTATGAGTTGTGAGAGCAGCAGTCATTGTATGGGGGGGGGCGCAATCCCTTTGTATGTTTTCTACCACCCTGTGTGTCTTACACTATTTCTTTCTGGTCCTCTGCAAAATTTCCTGAGCCTTGGTGGGTGTGCTTTAAGTCCACATCAGTGTTGAGCTCTCAGCAGCTTCTGGATTTCTGCTTTGGTATGTTTTGAAAATCCTCAGTGTCTGTCTTCATCACCCTGGTCCATGTGGTTAGGCTCATCTTAGAAGCAGCACTCTTGTTCATTTTGCCAGCTCTTCTCTGTGGTTTCTCCTAGGCCCTAGATGCTGTGCAAGGGGTGGTTCATCTCCTGCCAAGGAGTCATTTTAGTTGGCCTTGATTATCACTGCTTTCTGATAAAGAAAAACGAACAGACCCTCAATGGAGAGTGAGATCAGGATAAATTAAAAGAGATAAACACTGTTAATTTAGAGATTTTGATGGGTGTAGCCTTCTGTTTATCTTTTTAACTTTATTTTTATTTGTTTGAGAGAGAGAGAGAAAGAGAGACAGAGAAATGAAGAGAGGGAATGCGCACTCCAGGGCCTCCAACCACTGCAAATGAACTCCAGACACGTGTGCTGCCTTGTGGATCTGACTTACATGGGTCCTGGGGAATCAAACTGAGGTCCTTTAGCTTTGCAGGCAAACACCTTAACTGCTAAGCCATGTCTCCAGCCCAAGGTTGTATAGTCTTTTGAAAGGGCCTGAATGTTCAAGGAGTTTCTTATTCTTCAAAATCTGCTTTATTATCCCCTGTATTAACAAATTGTCACCCTGCCTAGTATTGTGGAGTATAAGAAATGCCGAAAAGAGAGGGTCATTGATTTTGCAATGTAGTCTTGTGTTGTGAAAATGGCCAAGGGCAGTGTGTAGCAGGTTTGCTGGATGCCTAGATGGAGAACTAATGGAGCCGTGAGGATGAACCATGGATTGCAGTGGAGACCCAGTGGAGATGCCAGGACCACGAGATGGCTGCTGAGGAATACAGCTGGCCCCACATGAAGTTTTCCAGTACTGTGAGTAGCCTAGCTAGAGGGGCCGAATTGGAATACTTGAGACTTGTTGCTGGTTAGAATTATTGCACTTGGAGATTAGTCACTGACTAAAATTGTTGAACTTGAAGCTACAGATCTTGATGTTTGCCCTGGTTATTTTAAATCTTCTTTTGTCTGAATATTTCTTTGCTATGTCCGATGCCATCTTTTACAGTATGAATGTTTATTCTGTGCCATTATTGGTTTTGGGGGGGATCTTTTTGGTATTATGGCAGTTAAAAATACTTTGACTATGAGGATGTATGAACATCATTGGAATTGATAAAAACTATGGGGACTTTTAAAGTTGGATGAATGCATTATGTTTTGCATCATGTATGATCAGCAATTTATGTGGGCCAGGAGCGGAAAGTGGTGGTTTGATTAAGGTGTCCCCATAAACTTAGGTGTTCTGAATGTTAGGTTCCCAGTTGACGGAGATTTGGGAACTAACACCTCGAGGTGGCAGTGTATTGTAGGGGGCGGCGTTATTGGGTGCTATAGCCAGCTCCCCCTTGTTAGTGTTTGGCACACTCTTCTGTTGCTATTGTCTACCTTATGTTGGCCAGGGAGTTATGTCCACCCTTTGCTCATGCCATAGTTTTCTCCTGCCATCATGGAACTTTCCCTCATGCCTGTAAGACGTTATAAACCTTTTTTTTTTCCCCCAAAAGCTGCTCTTGGTTTGGTGATTTCTGCCAGAAATGTGAACCTGACTGCAACATTTCATTATAGCATTTTCCTTAGTGTTAAAGAGAATTCCATTTTGTATATGCACCACATCTTATTATCCATTCACCAAATGTTGGGCATCTTGGTTGGCTCCAGTTCTCAGTTATTGTGAATTGAGCACCTAAAAACCTGGTTGAGCAAATATCTCCGTTGTGAAGAGTGGAGTCTTTAAGGTAGATGCCTAGTAGACGAATGGCTGATTAGCTGGTATCTCTATTGTCATGTTTTCCAGGTATCTCTGTATTGATTTTCGTAATGGTTGTACAAGTTTTCACCCCCACCAACAGTTAATGAGGGTTCCTTTTCCTCACATCCTTGCCAACATTTATTATTGTTTGATTTATTTTTTTGTGGATTGTCATCCTTTCTGGAATAAGGTAGAATCTCATAGTTGCTTTAATTTGCATTTCCCTGATAGTTAATGGAGTCGAACATTTTCTTACGTGGGCATGAGTTATTTGTATTTCTTCCTTTAATAATTACCTATGCAGTTATGTGCCCCATTTTTTTGAGTGGATTGCTTGATTTTTTTTTCATTGCTTAGCTTTTTGAGTTCTTTGTATGTTCTAGATATTAGGCCTGTATCAGTGGCACACCTGGAAAAGATTTTCTCCCTTTCCCTGGGTAGTCTATTGGCTGTTTGTGGTGTGTCTGTCAGTACAAATCTTGTTAGCTTCATAGCATAACACTGGTTGAATGATTATTTAATTTCCTGGGTTAATGGGGGTCTTATTCAGGAAGATTTTCCATAATAGTATAATGTGAGGACTTCCCTCTATTTTCTTCATCTAGTAGTCTGAGTGTTTCATGTCATATATTGAAGTCTTTAAACTACTTGGAGTTGATTTTGTACATAATGAGAGGAATGGGTCTAGCTTAATTTTTCTACATATGGTTATCCATTTTTTCTAGCACTGTTTGTTGAAAATGGTGTCTTTTCTCCAAAGTATATTGTTGTCTCCTTTGTCAAAGATCAAGGAGCAGTAGTTACTTGATCTAAGTTCCAGATATTCAGTTCTGTTCTAATGGTCTATATGTCTGTTTTTATGCCAGTACCATGCTGTTTTGGTTACTATAGCATTGTAATATAACTTTAGTCTGAGCATGGTGATACCTCCAGAGGTATTTCGTTTGCTAAGGATATTTTTGGATATCCAAGGCCTTTAGTTGCACTGTAAGCACACAACAGTAGAAATCAAAACTACTTTATGGAGTTTTTCAGTAGTTTTTCTAAAGATAATCTTTCACAGATAATGACATTTTCATAAAATCCAAAGAAGTCATTTTTTTTACTCTTCAGGCTAAAAGAAGCAAAATATACTAGCACAAGCGGTATTGGCTTAATTTTTAACATAAATGAAATTAGATATAAGTTCCAATATCATCATAGTAGGCCCAACCATTTTCTGTGGGACTTATAGATATGTTTTTCTTGAGATATGGTACATGAAAAAATATTAGTTAGAATAGTGTTTACCATAGTAACATAATAGTAAAAATTGAACTATTAGAATTGTCCAATGGTAAGAGATTTGTTTTTACATTATAATATGAACATTACAAAGCTTTCAAAATATTATATTATAGAATAAAATTTTAATGATAATATCATCATGATAAAACTGGCAGTATAAATATCATGCTCATAATTTAGTAGTTTGTACATGCCAGATGCTTTTATAAATACATCAGATATGTTAAGTAATTTATCCTCATGAACACTATGAATTAGGTATTACTGTGGTTCATTCCATTTTGTAAATGAAAAAAGAAAACCTAATTTCTGGGAGGCAATCTTGTGATAGTCTATGTTGAGAATTTGTCCCTTTACATTTAAAGGCATAAATAGAACCATTTTATGATAACACAACATGTTTGGAGTTATTTTTAAGGTTGGAAATAAATTATGCATACATGCTTAACTATATATATATATATATATATATATATATATATATATATATTAAGAGGAAAGATAGAAATATTATAATTTTTAAAAGATTATGTGTGAGCTTTCAAAATTTATTTGGATAATTTTCTATGTTCCCTATAATCTATACTTTCTTGAAGAACAATTTTTGAGATATTATCATAGAAGAAAAATCATGAATTCTGATTTTCAAATTAATATTTTGTTAGAAAAGATCTTGGTACCAGGAATTCCATCAACTAACAATTCATATCAATAGTAAACAATTGGAGAAATTTTATGTGAATGTGATTGCATTCACAGTAGCTTCTATAATATTTCTTGAAATATAAGACAAATAAAATAAGGGTGTGAAAATGTCAAATTAGAGTAACAAAGAGGAGTACAAAGAATTTGAACGAAGGGAAGAATTAAAAGAGTTAAATCATCATTTTGAGACTATTTGGTGTCATAAGCTTAAGTGTACTTGTTAGTTTATTAAAAAATGAGAAAACTATAACTTTAAATGTTGTTTATGTAATAGACTTACCTCGGAATTTAATTTATACATTTCGATCATATTTTATTTTTTTTCTTTTTCATATGCCAAAATGCACATTTAATCATTTGTCAAATTGAAGGAAATAATGGTATGATCTTAAAGAAAACCATAAATATCAATTTTGAGAAGAATAGTAACAAAGTTTTTTTGTTCAAAATTCCACCTATTTATAACGTGTGCTGGTTTCCTATGCTATTTGTGAACTTTATTAGATGACTCTGAGGGCTATTCAGCATGGAAACACTGTGATTCCTATTATAAGCAAAGAGAGAATAAATGACACCGGTAATAACAGAAAAAATAAGTTTTACAAAAAATTAGTACCAATATCCATAGCATCAATACTAAAACTCAACACAAATGTTTATTTCTAAATCAATCTAACATAATAGTATCATTTATATTTAGCCTGCAAGCATCATGCATAGTTAACATTTTTACATGCACAATCATTAAATCTTCATAAAATTTTTAAATGTTCTCTGAAAATAATACTTATAGGTACTGTAAAGTCACTGCTGTGCCCTGATTTGTATTGCTCCTCAGGAAGTTCTATTTAATCATCTCTTATTTGAGTTTGATCATGTCAAATGGAACTTGTAATTGTAGCTGATGAGTAGAATTCAGACATGCTGCTTAACAGCTTACAATGCACAGGGCAGCTCCTACAATTGAGAGATCTAACTTATTAAGTCAGTAACATTGTCCCTCAGTGCACATAGAGGATTGGCTCCAGTACTCCATGTAGATATCAAAATCTGGGGGTGTTCAATACCTTTAGATAAGATGATATAATATTGAAGCTTAGGCATAGATTCCTGTGTATTTATAGCATCTCTAAATTACTTATTGTGCTGAAAGCAACATAAATAACATGCATTATTAAACTGTTTGTTTATGGAGTAAAGGCAAGGAAAAGTCTGTACATATTCAACAAAAATGCATTCTTTCTTTTTTCATTTATTTACAATTTGTGATTGGCTGACACTAGTGATGAAGAATTGACAGACATTGAAAAATATAGATATGAAGTAGCAAACATAGAAGCACTGATTTAAGGGTATAGCATTTATTAGTTATAAATGAGCTCTACATTTTTTCACTGACGTATGCGTTTCAGAATTAGGACGTAGCACACAAATTCAAGCCACTTGAGAAGGCCAAGTAAAACAGGCTGTGTCGCTGGGCATGGCGGTGTAGGGCTTTAACCCCAGCACTTGGGAGGCAGAGGTAGAAGGATCACTGTGAATTCGAGGCAACGCTGAGAGTACATAGTGAATTCCAGGTCAGCCTGCACGAGAGTGAGACCCTACCTTGAAAAACCAAAAAAAAAAAAAAAAGAAAGAAAGAAAAAGAAAAGAAAAAACAGGCTGAGTCACTCCTTGTTTCAAGGGTTTCAGTGTCAAATGTCAGAGGGTTTATACTTTCTAGACAATTATTATGCAAATTTTTCATTTAATTATAAATTTTATGTAATTTAGTTGTGAAATATTTTCTTTTCTTGCTAATTTTCCAAATATGGAACAGTAATACAATCAGTAAACATTGTAATGTGTCACTTTTTCATATCTAATTAGATTTAAAGATAGTATAAACTAAGAATATTAAAAATCCCACCCCTGTCCAGACTCAGGGAATATTATGGAAGATAAGGAGGAAAGAATGTGAGGAGGATGGTGGAGTAATGTGGACTTTCACGTGGCTGTTACTCACTTGAACTCACAACAGCTTATGTACTTGCTGGGAAGCTGTGTAACACTAGGCTCAGGAAACTTTTTTACATGGAGTTGGGAGGGGATCATTTGAGTGGCACTTCTCCTTGAAGATTTAAATGCAGTTAATGGTTGATAGGATGGAAGAGTCATTTGTCCACTTGGTGTATCCACTGGTAAACTGCCCATGCTCTTGGAAACAAACCACTGCCCACATTCCTATAAAGCAACCCTAATAGAACTTCTTGAGTTGCAAGAAAAAGACATAAAATAGAAAAGTGAGTAAGTTGGGAAGGGGAAGGTGATCATCATGAGTGGAAGAGAGCAAAGAGGGGATACAAGGCTGATTATAAGGAAAAATGTTTTATTTATATTACTAAATATACCAATTAGACTTGTGTTCATGACAAAATTAGCACACAGGACTTAGAACTGCTGCATTCTCACATAGCTGTAATTTATACATGGAGCTAAAAGAGAAGCTGTCTCCTACTTGGTGTCATGCAGTCTTTAAGAGTCAAGACAGTTTTTTTTCCTTACTAATTCTATCAAAAATATCAGTTAGTCATGGCAGAGACAGCAAATACCAATGAAAAGCCTGTCTGAAAATGTTATTTTAAATTATGATGAGCATATATTGTTGTTAGGGTTATAAAAGGTGATGTGCAAGTCTTGTTTGCTTCACGCATTGATCATATCCCTATTGATCCCTGGAGATTTGAGTAAAAATGTGTTCTCAAAGCAATTAAAGAACCATATAAACTGATCTTTGACTTAGGAGATTGACATTTGCAGGTTGCTCACTTACTGAAGTGATTATAATTAACCAGTCAACACATATATTTTAGTACTATTACATAAAAATTAATGTTGGTATTTGCAAATGTGTTAACACTAAGTAAAATTATAGTAAGAATTGCACAGTAAAAAAATAAACTATAGAGCCAGGTGTGGTGGTTCACACCTTCAATCCTAGCACTTGGGAAGCAGAGGTAGAAAGATCTCCATGAGTTCAAGGCCACTCTGAGACTACATGGTGAATTCCAGGTCAGCCTGGGCTAGAGTGAGACTCTACTTTGAAAAAATAAAATTACAGAGTAGGGAAAATAACGATTACTTGTGAAAAGGCAGAAATTATGGGGGCATACTCATATTACAGAAATGCCACTGAACAGGGAGAAATCTTCATATCTGCTACAGTTTTATGAGGTCTAACTTTTAGTATGTCCCTTGAATAAAGGAAATGCCATGTTTATGTACTAGTATATTTTCTTTGTCTTTAAGAAGGATAAGAGTAAACTGTTGAAATAATCTCAGGAAAGAGAGGGACCCTGCTTCAATGAAAATAAAAATTATCTTTAAAACACTGATGGAACTGCCTTCATTTCAGTGAAAGATAAATTGTGGCCTTTGCATGCCTAAATGGTGATAGGGACTTTGTGCCAATAGATAATGCTGAACAAAACAATTACATATGAAATGAATTGAAAAAATCTGAAAATAGATGGGCTTGGTTTGTAATTATGATGTCCTCATTTTCTAGGTGTCAGAACTCAATGAAGTTAAATTATACAGATGGTACTGTTTTTAATAAAAATATGTTGTGTTTATATAATTGTTGTTATATCATGGATGGAATTCAATTTGTCTACCTCCATTTGTATAAGTTGTGAGAGTTTTACAATTTAAATATGTATTAAAGTTAATTTTGCAATCATTTTCACATTCATTATTAAAATAGGATGTAGCAATGTAATAAATAATACCATACAGTTTATGTATATGTATGTTATAATTGTTTGAAGATTCTGATTACTAACAGATTTATTGTGGCATGTAAACCAAACTGTCAATAAATTTCAGATGAAATGCTAATTTCTACAGCAGGTCACAGTTTTCCAGGTGTTTTTCTGTAATTCCTCATAAAATATAGGTTGTAGATCCATTCTCTTGCAAATTAGAAAAGCGGTTTTAAGGAAAGTGGTTAGGAAGTATAATATATCAGATGTAATGTGAAAGTGGAAGAATAATACTAAGGACAAAAAGGTACAAGTGGGGAGTGGACATTGAAATGGGGAGAGAAATGGTTTGGGAGATAGGAGAGGAAGAGGAAGGATCAACCAAATCTATAGAAGAAATGCCATGGGGAAACCTGTTGTTTTTTAAGCTCATTAAAAATAAATTTATAATTTAAATAAAAGGCATAAAGAATTTTTATTTATTATGGAGTCTATGTGAAATGAAAACACACTATCTTTAATTGCTATAGAGATTCATAGTTATATCTGAATTTGACATTTTTTTGCAATGGACAAAGGTCTTCTAAAAATTCTGATTTTAAGAACTTATACTCAAAACACCTATTCTTCAAGATACACTGGTAATAATAATAATGCATATAATTTTCCTTATTAAAAAGATCAAGTATTACTTGTCATTATCATTATACATGTATTAGTTTGTTTTAAGAGCTTTACTGAAATAAATTTTATAAACATAAAATTTGCTCTTTGAAACTGTATAACTTAGCAGTTGTTTCTGGTACACATTCTGTTTCAATCAACAATATGAAAATTAAAAATACTTTGATTATGTCAAAGTAAACCTCTCATTCCTTACCAGTATCTCCCACCACCTGTCCCTAGGCACAGACAACATCCGACATATTTCCTGTCTTTATGATGTTTCCCATTCTTGACAAGTAATATTAGTGCAATAAGTAGTACAATACGGAGACTTTTTACATTTGGCTTGTATTTAGTATACTATCCTAATGTTCATCCATGTAGCATGTATCAGCATTTGATTTATTTATTTGAATAAATAATGGTCACTTTCATAAGTTTACCTCCTTATATCTAATCAATAACTTAATTGACAGTTGTGACCTCCTTATATCTAATCAATATCTTAATGGACATTTGGGTTGTTTCCACTTCTTTTGCAAGAAAATGTCTCATGTTTTACATGCACTACTGGGGAATTGAATGTAGGCAAGCAAAATTTGCAAGCAAGCAAGTTCCCTTAACTGCTTTTATTTCCCCAACCCTAAGAAAAATGCTTCCATGAGTCTTCACTGTGCAAGATTTTATGGCGACATTAAAATTTCCCTGTGCATATTACTAGAAATAGACTTAATGAATCATATGGTAGCTTTAACTTATGAACAGTTGACAAATTAATTTCCAAAGCAGCTATACTTACTTTTTCTTACGTTTGAACAATGTATGAAAATTTCTATTTTTCCACATGTTTTCTAGCATCTTGATACTTTTTTTAAACTTTTTTTGCTTGTAGACATTGCAATGGTGATATTATGGCCTTAATTTTCATTTCCCTACTTTTTACATTTTCATGTGCTTATTGTGAGTTTGACAACTTCATTATAAAGATACCTTTAAAGTTTTTACACATTTTAGTAGAATTGTATGTACTTTTTCTAATGAATAATAGACATTTTTTCTAAATCTTGAATCAGAAACTTTCAGACTTATGATGTATGTATGTTTTTCCCAAATGGAGAGATAAACATGTATAATTCCAGCACTTTGAAGATAAAAGCAGGATGATTATGATTTTCAGTTTAGGATATGAAGTGTAGCCAGAGTATGTCTCAAAAAAAAAAAAAAAAAGAAAGAAAGAAAAGAAAAACACAGCACTTGGGAGGCAGAAGTTGGAGGAGAGTCGGGAGTTTGAGGCCACCCTGAAACTACATCATGATTTCCAGGTGAGCCTGGGCCAGAGTTAGATCCTACCTCAACAAGGAGGGGCCAAGGGGATGGGGTAGGTCACGGATGAGCCTAATAATGGTACCAAACTAACTGTATTTGCTGAATACAAAACTAACTAATAAAGAAAATAAAATAAATATAAAATATAAAAAAAGAAAAAAATCCAAACCAAAGAAAAAAATTTCTCCTTATTCTATATGTTGCCTTAAAAATTCTTTGATAAAGCCCGGCGTGGTGGCACACGCCTTTAATCCCAGCACTTGGGAGACAGAGGAAGGAGGATCTCCTAGAGTTCGAGGCCACCCTGAGACTACATAGTTAATTCCAGGTCAGCCTGGACCAGAGTGAGACCCTACCTCAAAAAACCGAAAAAAAAAGCTCTTTGATAGCATCCTTTAAAGAATATAGTGTTTTACGTGTATTTTTGTTTCTTATTGTTGTTATGTTATTTACTTATTGTTTTGCTTTTTTGAGGTAGGGTCTCACTCTAACCCAGGCTGAACTGGAGTCTCCCATGTAGTCTCAGGGTAACCTGGAACTCACAGCAATCCTCCTACCTCTGCCTCCTGAGTGCTGGGATTAAAGGTGTGCGCCATCAAGCCTGGCAAATGTGTAGCCAAGGCTGGTATCAAATTCCTGATCCTCCTGACTCTGCCGCTTCCTCTTCAGTAATTTTCTACTGATGTGCACCTCCACAACCAGTATGTTTCTTAATTTGTTATATAAGTTTTGTAGTTGCTACTTATCTTTTATGCATGTTATATAGAAGTGGAACTGTAGCCTGGGGCTGCAGCCATATTTTCAATTTCTATGTAAGAAACTTGAATCTGTATATGTAAATAGAAGAACAGATTAATGGGGGTGAAAAGGCCTAAGTGAGGTCAGGGGAAGAGATTGAGTAAAGGAAAGGTAGAGGGAGGGCTAACCAAAATCTAACATGATAAAAATAAGTCATATGGAAACCTACTACTCTTTTGGACAATGGAACACAAAGGAGCTGTAGATTGTTACCAGAAAATTTTCAGTGCCAGGGATGGGATACTTTCCAGTGAGTTGTTGGCATGGGTGGTCCCTGATGGCCCCAAAACATTACAGGCCATTGCCGAGGCCCTTGGTTTCCCATCAAGGAAAGATGGTAAGATCCTATTGCTAAAGACTCCACATACTTGGGCTGCAAGGTCACTGAGAAATCCTGCTGGAGCTGAGCTGAAAACCTCCTCCATGTAGACCAGCTGACAGAAAGCTGGGAAAAGCCACTCTGTATGCAGTTCAATGTGAGAGAGAAATCACCAGTGAAGATACTCAACAGTGGACACTGCAAGCCTTATATTTGGCCAGCCAGGCCAAAGGAGCAAATGGGTGCAATAGTGGTAAGTCTGTGATGGAGGAAAACAACTGCCCTCTTACTGGACTGGAGGCCCGCTCCATGAGAGAGAATACATCCCTGATACTGAAAACTTAAAATAGGAGTAGTTATGAGTCCTGGGGTGTAATGTCTGCTGGTGTCTGGCTAAATGTATATACTGCGCTCACCAAACTTCGCAACAAGCACTTCTCTTTATGCTCATACCTATATATTAATTCTACTCTCACTTTTGGTTAGAGAACCTTCTCTTTCCAGATGGCAATGACCTTGGGATGACTCAGGAGGCATCATGGTGCTGAGAAGTAGTGACCGAGGAGTGCTCAGCAGTGCGATATCTCTATCACACTTCCAAAGGCTCACGTACCATTGTGGAAGAGGTGGTGGAAAGAATGTAAGCCAAAAGAAGGGTAGGACTCCTTAAAACATGCTCCTCCAGACACAAGATGGTCTGGACTTCCATGATCTCACAGTACCTGACAATACCTACACAAGACCAATATAATAGGGGGAAAAAATCATGACATCAAAACAAAAGAGAGACTGATTGAAGTGGAAGGGGATATGATGGAGAGTCGAGTTTCAAAGGGGGAAGTGGGGAGAGGTAATTACCATAGGACATTGTTTGCAATCATGGAAGTTGTCAATAACATAAATAAATTAATTAATTAAAAAAGAAACTTCAATCTAACTTACTATGTAAAAACAAAACAAATCAAAACAAAACCAAAAAAAGTACCTAATTTAGGGCCTTACTTTATTGTCTGATTGCTATGTGTTACCTAATCTCATGCACTCAAGTTTTGCAATCACCAATAACTAAACAATCAGTTCATGTCAAATAAAGGTATAATTTGTCAGTTTTTTCTTTACTCCACTTCAGGGATTTCTTCATGAATATCCATTTACCCATTGTAGAATATAAATCTTTGAAGCAATTTGGTTCTGAGGGCTGCCCAATTCATAAATCAGGATTTGTTCGTATTAGCTCTATTAAATTCAATTTGTTGAATGTTTCCTTGTAATATGCATCATGTTTAAAAAATCATTGCTTAATTCAATGTAACAAGGATTTACTCCTATGTTTTCTTCTAAGATTTTATTTTATGAATGCATGAATGTATTGGAAGGTAAAGTTCTGACTTCCTTCTATTACATGTGGCCTAAGCATGATTTTCTGAAAAAAATATTAATCTCTTTTTAATAGGTGTAAAAAATAATGCATATGTTTTTAAGATACTATAAATAAGATTCCTTGATCCATAATGTAAAATAAAATGGGTATCATAATATCTAGATTTCCGTAGGTTTGTAATATAAGAAATAGAGAAATGTTAATTCTTCAACATTGTTCTTCTCTCTCAAGAATTTTTAACTTTTCTTACATTTGCATTACCATATGAATTTTAAGGTCCTCTTATAATTCAGGTTCATCTACTTTCTTAGTGTTTTGTTAGGTTTTTTAAATTGAATCTACAATCCAATCACGTTATCTAGAAACTATTGAGATTTCTGATTATTTATAAGATTTATAAGATCTTGTGTTTTTTTCACTCATGTTCAAAATGATGAATGTGCAAATCCTATCCTTCAATGTTTTTTAGTTTTAATGTTATTATGATTGTTTAAAAATATTTATGTTCATGTGTGCTTGTGCATGAGTGCGTATGTACTTGTATGTGCATATCTGGGCCTCTTGGTGACACAAAGGAATACCAGAAGCTTACACAGCCTTCTGAGTTCTTATGAGGATGGTTTTGGAATTGACCCTGGGCTGGCTGGCTGGCTATGTAAAGAAGGCCATTTAACCTTTATTCATCTTCTGATCCCCCATATACATATTTTTATGTTTGAATTATACATGAAAATAGAGCTCAGCTTGATATAGCAATCTAATATTATGTTATTTTGTTGACCATTTTTGATATTCCTAGTAGCTATTTTGCTCATTAACTATTAGTTTATAAATGTCATTCCACATATTCCTGTAGTTGTTTTTAATGATGAATGAAATTTTGAAAGAATTCTTGCAATCGCTCTATATTATGTTTGACTTTTTGTTTGTATTTGTGATTGTCATATACATTTAGATTCAGATAGCCTTAATTGAAGCCTAAATGTACTTCTTAATATCTATGCAGCTTTGAAAATCGATGAAAATACTTCTACTGCTCTTTGACACCAACACACTTGCCTATAGGATAAAATATTAATATGTGTCAAATTGAGTTATGTAAGAATAGGATTCAGCAAAACATATAACAAAATGTTGTAAAATGTATGAATTTCTAAAGGTTATGAAAATGGTGTATTTTTTAAACTAATGATGATTCCCCCTTAGTACATAAAACCAAAAATAATAAAAAAAATTCAATTTGCTAGCCTAACTTTTAATGTACTCAACAAAAACAGGACTTCATGTGGGAAGAACCACTTATCTTCATTGGGCTTATTTACGTAATCTTGTAAATGTAGCTTAAGTTTTTTATACTTTGTTAAATAAATATTAATATCATCTTGAGGAGTAATATTTATCTACTATTATTATGCTCAAATGTGCTACCAATATTATTAATACTTAGTCCACTATGACTTTGGTTTCATAATGAACATTACTTAATAATGAAGTCTCTTATTCATGTCCCACACATCTCATCCAAAATTTACAGAATTTATTTCAATACATTGTGAGGCTCACCAATGAGCAGTTTTCTAATTGATTGCTACCCAATAGATTTAAATACTAAAACACATTTCCCAATGCATGCCATAAAATAAGACTTACAAATATATGAATAAAACATCCTAGTTCCTCCCCTATGTTCTTTCATGTAAGTAACTTTTTTTCTTGTATGTATTAGAATAATGATAAGATCAATGTTTTAAAGTAAATTATACTATGAATGTGATCAAATGGTCTCATCCATACTTGTTTTGTGCTATAGAATATGCCTTTTGAATATAACTTCAAAGTTATAACATCCTGCCTCTCATTCAAATCAATGCACACTGACAATAAAAAGTTGAATTCTGAAAAAAAAATGGTGAAGTCTCCATCAGACTGAATCAAAATAATATCCCTAACTTCTCATGTGTCCACATCGTAAGATGAAATCCAATGCCACTACAATTGTAAGAACTGTGCTTGTATATACAGCATAAATAAAACATTCTGCCTGTATATGAGACATGATAGTACATGTATGTTATGAAAAATAGCATAAAAGAAAAAAGACACAAAAATAACTTTACTATTCACAAATAACATGGAAAATTTCTCCAAAAATCTAAAAATGCTAACTAAACTTCTGTAATATATAATCTAATATTTAGATCCATGTCTTTGTGTTCTGTGACTATATAAATTGTTATTTGTAGTAATAACTCTAAGTTTGGGTCAAATGGTTTTTGTATTACTTTCACAGCAGGGTATCAAGTAAAAAGTTCTGGAAGGATAATTTTTAAAAACAAATTCAAAAAAGATCATTGCAAACACTAAGAACTGCTTTAGTCTCTGAGTTCCTACAAAAACAAGCATTTTCACATCGTTTCTCAAGAGAATGCTGCAAGCACACTGGTCTTTATTAATCTCCAGGCCAGAATTTTTAAATATACAGCTCTGAGAAAAGCCAAATACCTAAAACTTTTGAGAAATCAAAACACTACACATTGATCAAATTTAAAGAAAATATTGTTTTATTTATTTATATGGGACAGTAAAAGAGAGTGGGAGGGAGAGAGATAGAGAGAGAGTGAGAGAGCATGGGTGCACTTGCCATTGGTCTCTTCTTTTTTTATTATTTTTTTCTTTATTAGTTAATTTTCTATTCAGCAAATACAGTCAGTTTGGTACCATTATTAGGCTCATCCATCACCTACGCCCTCCCCTTGGCCCCTCCTTGTTGAGGTATACGGGTCATGTATTCTGGAGTTAGCCCACAGTTATAGGTAAGCTAAATGTCTCTGCATATCATGACCCAACACGTGGCTATGACATTCTTTCCGCCCCCTCTTCCGCAAAATTTCCCTGAGCCATGTTGGGTTCATTTTTGGTCTGCTTCAGTGATGAGGTGTTGGAGGCCTTTGAGGCTCTGGCTCTCTGATTTGGTAGGAGTTGATTTTCTCTGTGCTGATCTCCTTCCCCCTTGTGCTGGTATCCGTTTCATCAGGAAAACAGCCCCCTTGCTTGTTTCTCCAATTTTTCTTAGTTTCATCTGGGGCCCTTTTGAGGTATGACGGGGTGGCTCTCTCCTTAGGATCTACATCTATCTGAAAAAGAGAACCAGATTCTCCAACGGAGAGTAAGTTAGCATCAGGACAAATGAGATAACCTTTTTTTTATAGAGAATTTAATAGGTGTAGCCCCTCTTGTAGCCCACAATTGATGGTAGCTTGATATTGGAGAGTGGGCTTATGTTTGGATATGGTTCTGACTTGTTTTCCAGCTCCAGCTATGGGTCCCATACCAGTGAGGGGATCAGTTAGCCAAATTGAGAGCAGTTAGTTCCCCACCATGGCTGTGTGCCACCAGTGCACTTGTGTGGACATCACAACAAGTTATTTGCTGCTAAGTAGGTTAGACCATGCGTTGCTTCGACAGATATTGGTCATTTTCCCCCAGTCGCCCATGTAGCACCTTCTGGCACTAGACACGCTGACTGTCTGGGGAATGACTCTCTTCCAACTTCGAGCCATGCCATTCTAATTTGCATGTCAATCACATAAGGTGTCTTCAGCAGTAGGGTCTTACCACTAACCTTTGGTGGGTCATCAAGTACTCTGACAGAAATCTGTCTGTCTTTTAGGAAACCTTGTAGGTCTTTCTCATCAAAAGCTCATTGTGGATGATAGCCCCATGCTGGTTCTGGGAGTTACAGGTCATTGCCCAATAAGAAAATGAGGAAAAAGATAACTAATATACAATAGTTAGATATAAGAGAGAGAGAGAGAGAGAGAGGGAGAGGGGAAGTGAGGGAGGGAAGATGTACAAGATTAAGGTTAGTCTTGATCTTACCCTCTCCGGTGTCTTGTGGTTCAGATGTTCCCTGTAAGGGCCTGGTGAGGGATTAGCCAATTGGTCTGTCTTTTAGTAAGTAGAAAATTATGGTACCATTGCCGTTTGGGTCTAGATTTGTGTTTCCCACCCCTTTGATGCCCTCTCCTCCCTCCCCTTCCCTCCTAGTGTCTTGTCTAGGAGATGCTTGCTGGGTATGTAAGGTATCTTGGGTAGATTCAGTTTAGGTGCTGTAGATGAGTGAGACTATGTGGCGATTTTTTTTCTGTGATTGGGTAAGTTCACTGAGAATGATCTGTTCCAGGTTCAACCATTTTTCCTCAAATTTCATTGTGTCATTTTTTCTTACTGCTGTATAGAATTCCATTGTGTAGATATACCACATCTTAGTTATCCATTCCTCTAGTCATGGACATCTGGGTTGATTCCAGCACTTAGCTATGACATATTGAGCCACTATAAACATGGTTGAGCAAATCTCTCTAGCCTGTGGTTTGAAGGTTTTAGGGAAGATGCCCAGTAAGGGAATAACTGGGTCTGTTGGTATCTCTATACTCAGCTTTTTCAGAAGTCTCCACATTGCTTTCCAAAGTGGTTTTACCATCCTACATTCCCACCAACAGTGGATGAGTGTTCCTACTTCTCCACATCCACGCCAGCATTTATTTTTATCTGATTTTTTGATGCTTGCTATCCTTATTGGGGTAAGGTGGAATCTCATAGTTGTTTTAATTTGCATTTCTCTGATGATTAGGGATGATGAACATTTTCTTAAGTGTATATTTGCCATTTCTATTTCTTCCTCTGTAAACTGCCTGTTCAGCTCTTTGCCCCATTTTGTGAGTGGGGTGTTTGACTTCTTACTGTTTATATTTTTTAGTTCTTTGTAGATTCTAGAGATTAGGTCTCTATCAGTAGGATAACCCGCAAATATTTTCTCCCATTCTGTGGGTGATCTTTTGGCTTTGCTTATTGTATGCTTGTCTGTAAAGAAACTCTTCAACTTCATGTGATCCCATTGGTTGAGTGACGGTTTAAGTTCATGAGCTACTGGGGTTTTGTTCAGGAAGTCTTTTTCCATTCCTATCTCATGGAAAGTACTTCCTAAGTTTTCTTCTTACTGGTCCCTTGCCTGTACTCTATGGATTTGGTTTCATGTGGGGTGGGGACTCAAATTGAGACCAGCAGGCTTTGCAAGCAAGTAGCTTCAGTCACTGAGTCCTCTTCCCAGCACCTTGATCGACTTCTAAACATTATTTATTTGTTTCTTTGTGTGTGTGTGTGTGTGTGTGTGTGTGTGTGTGCAGCAGGCACTCTGTCTTTTTGACACTGCAAACACCAGATGCTTGTGCTACTTTTTGTGTCTTTCTTATGTCAGTGTCTTGGGTATTGAACATGGGTTGACAGTCTCTGTAAGCAAACGCCTTTAAATTTGAGCCATCTTCCCAGCTTCTGATCAACTTTTAAGTTTTTATTTTATTTATTTATTAACAAGAAGAGAGGGAGAATGAATGGATGAATGAATGAATGAATGAATGAATGAATATAGGCATGCTAGGGCCTCTATCCACTGCAAACAAACTCCAGATGCATGTGCCACTTTGTGTATCTGGCTTTACATGGGTACTGGAGAATAAAACCTGTGTCCTAAGGCTTCCCAGGCAACAGCTGAGCCATCTCTCCAGCTATGATCAACTCTTTTTTTGTTTGTTTTTTCAAGGTAGGCCTCTCACTCTAGCTCAGACTGACCTGGAATTCACTATGGAGTCTCAGGGTGGCCTCAAACTCATGGCAATCCTCCTACCTCTGCCTCCTGAGTGCTGGGATTAAAGGCATGTGCCACCACACCCGGCTGATCAACTTTTATGTAAGCTTCAACATGGGTAAATTGCAGTGTAATGGTTAAGATATTTAAGAACAATATTGCCCTCCAAGAATAAGATTATTAAAAACCTTGTGTAAGAATATCACATTAACTATTCCTAAAGAGACATGAAGTTCATCCCAGACAGGACACTAATAACACACATAAATTTCAATAAAATTTAATGTGATGAACTAGTTTACTGGGTTTATGAAATGAGACAAGAAACCCCTATTAAATCCTAGCAGCAATCCCTAAATGGTCTCAGTTGATGAAGTTTTGGCTAACTATGTGCTCTTAAACATCCAGCAAGAAAATATGACAAAAATAGTTAGTAATATTATAAAATAAAATTCTACCAGCCCACAACCAAGATTCCCATCCTAGTCTGATTTCTGCTTAGCATGTAATGTTGTAAAATAATATTTCATGTAGCCAACTTTAGAGAATTTAAAGTATTTCCTAGGTGTTCATGGTACTCAACTAGAGGACCTTCCACTGAGCCTCAGAAAGCATAATCAAAGTACCATATCCTCCTCTTATCCCCTCAGACATGATTACAATGCTATCCAATGAAGATTCTCCAATTTGCCAATTTTAGGTCACTTGGTTCAGAAACAAGAGAGATTTATTGGTGCAATGACACAGGTTTTCAGGCTATGAAATATTCAGCTTCACAAAAGTTATAATATCTAATCAATTTCTTGGTAATTCCACACTAGCCCAAGGAGCTAGACTAATTGATCTCATTAGGAATTTCTAACAGAGGGGCAGCATGAGATTTAATATTTACATAGATTGAACCTATCCTGTCCATGTGCCTCAGACCCATGTAGCCATCTAGAAAAAAAGTGGCCTTTGTACTGGCCATACATATTAATCAGGACTCTCTAGTGGAATAGATCCAATATAATGAATTATATTTAAAAAGGGGATTTATTGGATTATTTTACAGCAGTCCAACAATAGCAATTTGCAGGTCTGAAAGTCAAGGAACACAGTAGCTGCTCAGTCCACGTGACTAGATGGCTCAACAGGTCCAATCCAGCACTAAAGGCCTGGAGACTTCTGGGAGAGCTGCTGTCTTCAATCTATGCTTGTCTTCACTCCATGCTGGTCTTCAGTACAAACTGGAAGACAGCAAGAAGCACCAGCAGCCAGGTGGGAGGAAGGTATCATTTCTCCCAGAGCTTCCTTAGATAAAGTCTCCCTCCAGAGGAGCAGGTAAGTCTGGGGGAAAGAGCTCACACTGATGGAAGGACTTATTCTTTCAGTTTATCCTTCCTGGAAGCAACCTCAGAGGCCCACCCAAGAGGAATGTCTGTGGATGCCCAAACAGATCTAGTTGACGATAGAATTGAAACATCGCGCTATATTACCCCAATTAAACATACCCTGAACATTTTTGCCAGCCTCAAGTCTCCTATCCTCCTTTATTATGATACAATTTTAAAAGTTCTTTTCTCTTGTTCCCTCAATGTCCAATAATACTTCAATTTTAAACATGCATCGCTGATCTGTCTCTTCAGGGGAATCTTCAGATTATTCTTAATCTGAGGTCATTACTTACCTACAATTATGACTCCAATCTTTTTTAGCCTCTTACTCCAGTATTACTGAGCTCTTATAATGGACATAGGACTTCTCATTTTTGCATTCAGTATTATCCCACTTCTTATCTGTCTTATGTCACTTTAAAAATATTTTTATTTATTAGAGAGCAGAGAGAGAGAGAGAAAGGAAGGCAGAAAGAGTGAGTGTTGGCACACCAAGTTTTCTTGCCACTGCAAATGAATTCTAGGCACATGTGCCACTTTGTGCATCAGGGTTTACATGGGTACTGGGAAATTGAACCCAGACTATCAGACTTTGCAAGTAGGTATGTTTAACAGCCTAGCCATCTCTCCAGCACCTATTATGTCACTTTTTATCCATTATGACTTGTAATTCCTTTACTCCTATGCATTGTTTCTCTTGTTAAATTCACAATTTCACCTAAAAGTAGTTCTTTTTTCTAAGTATTCATGACTTTCCTACTGTGCTGCCTCCTAAAAAAAAATCACACCAATGTTTACAAACCTGGCTAGGGCAAATCTATGACAAGCTTTCAGGATAAGCTTGGACTCTTTTAGCTACTTTCTTGTTGGTTTTATTCATCTCTGGGTTTTTTGCTCCTGCTTACTTAAGTGCCTTGCATGATTGGCATATTCCTGATTATAGGCCATTAAACTCCTGATGGTATTTTCTATGGGATAACACAATCTACTCCAATACCTAACTACCTTTCATGAAACTGGAGGCATCCCTAACCCAATGGCACTTAAGTTTTGCAAGAATTAGCTCTATAGATATCCCAATGCCCTCAAATTCCCCTACCACTTTTCCTATGAAATCATTTCTATATGTCTTTTTCAAATATACAGAAGGGCTGAAAGTATCACCATGACTAGTCCCTCATGAAAACAGGCCTTTCAAATGGGAAAATCCTAAATAGGGAGGTCTATGGAACAATTGACCACTGCCAGTTGGGATGTCACACACTAACTAGCCCCAACTTCTCTACCAAAATGAACAATGATATTTGTCATGTTGCATAGGACACATTAATTAGGCTTGCTTTCTGGTGGTAAAGACTTCCCTTGCCCATAAGACCTTTAAAGAACACATTTTGGTTCCTCTATATAGGCTGAAGCATTACTTCTGACTGCTGTATTGTCAGTATTAACAAACCTGAAAAGGTGATCCATCTCTGTACTTCTCTCAAACCATGGCTCTCCTTCTTAAAACCTAACAATTTATTTATATAACTTGTGTATAAACACACACACAAGGTTTTGTCACACCCATGGAAATAATTAGAACTGATAAAATAACCATATGCCAATTTCATAATTTCTTTTACAGGAACAAAGTTCACACTCTAAAGTATGTGAAACATTATATTTCTACTTTCCAATCACTTCTGTACCTTTTTTATATTGTAGATATCTATGAAATATAGACAACTTAGCTTTTTACCAAAGTGAGTACCTTTGAGTAATATACCCTGTCATAATTGTTCCCATAAAACATTACTTGCAGTTTATTTCAAGTTATAGAAGGGCAGTTTGTTGTATATATATTTAATAACTTAAAACTTTAATTTCTTATTTAAATGTCCCAGATTCACATAAAAGCTCAATGTTCTATTGCATTTTTACATTACCTTTGGACATGTTTGGGAAAGAAAAACCTGATTAGTTCCTTTACTGGAGTTTGATATTGAACAATTTAACATACATAATATAGGCTATGCTTAAAATCCCTTTTTTTTGAGGTAGGGTCTCACTCTAGCTCAGGCTGACCTGGAATTAACTATGTAATCTCATGGTGGCCTCGAACTCATGGCAATCCTCTTACCACTGCCTCCATAGTGCTGGAATTAATATGCTTAAACTCTTAAGAGAGTTGTGATTGTCTCTGAGTTGATTCAGTGATCAACAGAGCTCAGTATTCTGTTTAGTACAGTAAGAGCTTTTTAAATTCCTACACTATTTATAACACTCAAGAATTCCTAGAACCTAAATACCAATTCTAATCACTTATTCAATTTTGTAAGATTTCTGCCTGGAATTTTGACTTTAATTTTCTACACAAGTAGATTTTTATTCATTTTTACTTGAAGATTCAAGTTTCTGATATCAATCTGAATTAGTATATATATATATATATATATATATATATATATACATACATAAATACATACATGTATGCATAGATATACACATGCGTGATTATGAGAGTGAGCCTATACACACACATTAATTGTTTCTTGAATATTTGATAGTAGCACAGATATTTGGGTCATGCTTATTTCAGGGTTATTGCAAAAGCCATTGATTTCCATTTCATTTCATTTTCATGAATAAAAAATAAAAAAAACGCAAAAGAAAACAAGAACACATAATACCACAAAAATCTGAAATTATATTTAGTGTTGTTTTCTTTTTAAATTAATTGCAAGGGGAGAGAAGAGAAAGAGGGGAGAGAGAGAGGAAGAGAAAGAGGGAGAGAATGGTCATGCCAGTGCCTCTAGGCACTGTGAACAAATGCCTGATACATGTGCCACTTTGCATGTGTATTGGGGAATCAAACCTGGGTTGTTAGGCCTTGCAGGCAAACACCTTATCCACTAAGAAATCTTTCCAGCCTCCAATGTTATATTTTCAAAAATCTCTAACAAAAAATAAAAGAACAAAATTAGCAAATACTATACTATCTTCTAGGAGGAAATTCCACTAACTGGATGATTGGAAGAACTGGAGTGAAAATCAAAGTGACACAAAATTTCAAAAAAATACCAAATTATTTTTGTAATATTAAAAAAGGAATGGTGTGTAGGTGTGTACTAATTACCTGGAGTCTATTGTAATCCAAATGATTTATAATAATTTATAATAAACATATTGTGTCAAATAACTACTTTTGTCAAGTCCTATTTCTGTTGACATGTATTTAATGATAGTTGACATAAAACCTAGGGCAGGAGAAAAGTAAAAGAAAAACAGATATAAGTGTAGGAAAGAGGGAAAAAGAAAATTTGGTGATAACATAGCCCGTTGTTCCTGAGGTTTAGTAATAATACATGATGCAATGAGACAAAAATGTTTGGTACTTACATATGCTGTATATTTTAAGTTTTCATTTCTTTTTAGAATTTGAGACTATTATTTTATTTTTTCTCAATTTTTATTAACATTTTCCATGATTATAAAAAATATCCCATGGTAATACCCTCCCTCCCCCCACTTTCCCCTTTGAAACTCCATTCTCCATCATATGCTCTCCCCATCTCAATCAGTCTCTCTTTTATTTTGATGTCATGATCTTTTCCTCCTGTTATGATGGTCTTGTGTAGGTAGTGTCAGGCACTATGAGGTCATGGATATACAGGCCATTTTATGTCTGGAGGGAGCACATTGTAAGGAGTCCTACCCTTCCTTTGGCTCTTACATTCTTTTTGCCACCTCTTCCGCATTAGGCCCTGAGCCTTGGAACGTGGGATTGAGATGTTACTCAGTACTCCAGTCACTTCTTTCCAGCACAATGATACCTTCTGAGTTGTCTCAAGGTCACTGCCATCTGAAAAGAGAAGATTCTCTACCAAAAGTGAGAGTAGCATTAATTTAAGGGTATGAATATTAACAGAAGTCCTTACTGGGCAGTTTGATAAGCATAGTATATACATTTATCCAGACATCAGCAGATGTTACACCCCTAGGGCTCATGACTACCCCTGTTTTAAGTTTTCAGTATCAGGGATGTATTCCCTCCCATGGAGTGGGCCTCCAGTCCAATTGGAGGGCAGTTGGTTTCCACCATAAAAGACATGCCACTATTGCACCTGTTGGCTCATTTGGCCTGGCTTCCCAATTATAAGGCTTGCAGTGTCCACTGTTGACTATCTTCACTGGTGGTATCCCTTCCTCCCATTGAACTGCATGTAGAATGGCTTCTTCCAGCTTTCTGTCAGCTGGTCTACATGGAGGAGGTTATCAGTTCAGTTCCAGAAGATTTTTCAGTGGCCTTGCAGTCCAAGTATGTGGAGTCTTCAGCAATAGGGTCTTACCATGTATTACTGGTGGGAAAACAAGGACCTCAGCAATGGCCTATAATGTTTTGGGGGCATCAGGGACCTCCCTGGCCAACAACTCACTGGAAGGTATCCCATCCCTGGCACTAAAAATTTTCTAGCAACGATGTATAGCTCCTGAGTGTCCCATTGTCCAAAACCTGAGAATTCCATATGATTTATTTATATCCTCTTAGATGATAGCCCTCCCTCCACCTTTCCTTTGTGCAATCTCTTCTCCTGGCCCAAGTGAGAATTGGAGACAATTGTCCCAGAACCAGCATAGGGCTATCATCCACAATGAGCTTTTGATCAGAGAGACCTACAAGGTTTCCTAAAAGACAGACATATTTCTCTCAGAGTACTTTATGACCCACCAAAGGCTGGTGGTAAGACCCTACTGCTGAAAACACCTTATGTGATTGACATGCAAATTAGAATGGCATGGCTGGAAGTTGGAAGAGAGTCAGTCCCCAGACACTCAGCGCGTCTAGTGCCAGACGGTGCTACATGGGCGACTAGGGGAAAATGACCAATATCTGTCCAAGCAACGCATGATATAACCTACTTAGCAGCAAATAACTTGCTGTGATGCCCACACAAGTGCAGTGGTGGCACACAGCCATGGTGGGGAACCAACTGCTGTCAATTTGGCTAACTGATCCCCTCACTGGTATGGGACCCATAGCTGGAGCTGGGAAACAAGTCAGAACCATATCCAAACATAAGCCTACTCTCCAATATCAAGCTACCATCAATGGTGGGCTACAAGAGGGTCTACACCTATTAAATTCTCTATTAAAAAAAAAGGGTTATCTCATTTGTCCTGATGCTAACTTACTCAACGTTGGAGAATCTGCTTCTCTTTTTTCAGATAGATGTAGATCCTAAGGAGAGAGCCACCCCATCATACCTCAAAAGGGCCCCAGATGAAACTAAGAAAAATTGGAGAAACAAGCAAGGGGGCTGTTTTCCTGATGAACCAGATACCAGCACAAGGGGGAAGGAGATCAGCACAGAGAAAAATCAACTCCTACCAAATCAGAGAGCCAGAGCCTCAGAGGCCCCCAACACCTCATCACTGAAGCAGACCAAAAATGAACCCAACATGGCTCAGGGAAATTTTGCGGAAGAGGGGGCAGAAAGAATGTCAGAGCCACGTGTTGGGTCATGATATGCAGAGACATTTAGCTTACCCATAACTGTGGGCTAACTCCACAGTGCATGACCCATATACCTCAACAAGGAGGGGCCAAGGGGAGGGGGTAGGTCACGGATGGGTCTAATAATGGTACCAAACTGACTGTATTTGCTGAATACAAAAGTAACTAATAAAGAAAAAATAAAATAAAATAAATTAAAATTACCAGAAAAAAAAGAATATATTGTAGGTAAAATGTTGTTCCTTTAAAGTACTACAGAGCTCCACAGGATGAATTTGCATTAAATAGGTAAATCATTGTTCAAAGAATTGAGGATATCTATATGCTATACAACCTGAAGATATAAGTGACTCTTTAAGCCACTGAGTTTAAAATGAATTGGCCCAATGAAAATTCTGGAATATTCTGTAGAAAGGTACAGAAAAATACTTTTAAAACTCTTTCCATCTTAAAATTGAAAAAAAGATAAAAAGCCCATCTCAAATTCAATAGGTAGATAAAAAGCAATATGAGGTATAAAGCAAAAATCAGGAGTAACAATAACAAAAACAATCCTCAATTTATTTGTATATATATATATATAAACAAAATACAACAGAAGCATGGAAAAGGATATTGTATTTTAATTTTTGTTTATTTTTATTTATTTATTCATTTGAGAGTGACAGAGAGAGAAATAGGGGGAGAGAGAAAGAGAGAGAATGGGTGTACCAGGCCTTCCGGCCACTGCAAACGAACTCCAGACGCATGTGCCCCCTTGTGCATCTGGCTAATGTTTGTTCTGGGTAACGGAGCCTTGAACCAGGGTCCTTCACAGGTAAGTGCTTAACCGATAAGCCATCTCTCTAGCCCATATTTTAAAAGTAAAATGTTCCCTATAGGTTCATGTGTTTGAATACCAGCTAGTGGTGCAGTTTGGCAAGGTTATAGAACCTTTAGAAAATGGATCTTTGCTGAGTCACTGAGGGAAGACCTTGAGGTGTGATAGACTGAAGAGTTCCATGGTATAATGGTTAACAATCTGGATTCCAAAGTGTTATAGCCTGTCTCAAGTCCTGTTCCCCATTTCTTCCTGCCTGCTGATGTGACTGACAGCTCTTGGCTCCTGCCTTACCTTCCTCACCATGATGGACTCTTACCTCTGGAACTGTAATCCAAAGTAAATGCCTTACTTGGAAATTACTTCTGATCAGATACTTGTAAGAGCAAAAAAGGAGTAAATGATACATATATTATCCAGGTACTTTGTAGGAGGTTTTGGTAAAAATGCACATCTCATTCTCTAAAATTTGTTTATATGTTGGCTTACACCAAAGAGATTAATCTAGGTTGTGAAAAAAAAATTGACCTTAAATAGATTATTTTCTGTTCTGATTTGGGCTTAAAATGATAACAATAATGACTTAATGTTGGAGCAAGAGGAAGAAAAGGAGTCAGTGCTAGAGTGACATGAAGTAATAAAGGTGACATCATCTCTTAGTAACTTGAAAATGGCAAGATAGCCAAGGCATCAAATTTAAATATCTACTAGAACTGTAAAAGGTAAGGAAGGAATCAGAGTTCCCTCTATGAACCCCAGAAAAAATGCAGCTCTATTTCTATACTTTGATTTTACCCAGTAGGACTAATTTCAAACTTCTGACTTGTTGAAATGCTGGAAAATTAATATATATTATTTTCATAAAATAACTTTCCATAATTTGTTATATCAACATTAAGAAAGAAATATACCATATATCCAGGGAGAAAAAGGAAATTTAAGTTCCTTCTTTATGTATGCACCCAGTAAACTGAAGATGAATTAAAGTTTTGTAATATTAAAAGAATTGTAGTAAATACATTACATATAGTAATAAATATTAAAATAGTGAAAGTATAAGAGATAAATGAATATTTAACTCATTTTGGAATAGGTAAGCAAAATTTAAGCATTAAATCAGTTTTGACTATATTAAATTAAATACTTTTGTAATAAAATTTTTTTGAACTAAGTCAAAAAGCAAATAATATCACAGATAAACTACTTGAAACAAATCTGAGAGAAGGGGCAATATATCTTGTATATAAAGATTTATATTAAATCAAAACAAACTTTATATTCTCAAGAGGAAATATATGAAGAATATGAATTGACAGCTAAAGGAAGAAAATAAAATGACAAACATAAAACAAGTCCATATAAGAATTTACTGAAAGCAGACCATATAAGTGATTTAGAGACTTGGAATGCTAAATCTAAGCTCTGTTACCCAGCATTTGTGTTATGTAACATACAAAACCTATGATTTATTTTAATTTTATGAATTATTACATATATGCAAACTACAAAACTACAATGACTTAATGATGATTATGTAAGAAATCAATGAGTGAATATTTTCAATACATTATCATAGCTCATGATAAATGTAAAGAGTGAAAAATATCAGAATCTTCCAGCTACTAACTACATTTATAAAATTGATGAACTTTATAGGTTATATACAAATGGTTCACAGTGCTGCAAACGTATAAAACCTACGTTTTTTCCCTGGTGAAAATTTAACTGGTCAACATTTATATAAGCACAATGATTATATTCATCAAATGTTTAAAAACTGATATTTTTAATTATGTATAAACTCAGTCATTAATATTATACATTCTTTAGTATGTGAATGGATGGTTGGAGAACTATGATAGCTCATCTTGATTGTTGACTTGATTGGATCTGTAGTCAACTAAGAGACAGACCACTGAATGAGTGCATTACAACATTTTTTTTGTAAAATGTTATTTTGTTTTCACTCTGCATTTATGTAAATCCACAAGAATAAGTGGTTTTCTTTTTTATTTTTTTTCTTTTCTTTTTTTCTTTATTAGTTAGTTTTGTATTCAGCAAATACAATCAGTTTGGTACCTTATTAGGCTCATCCATGACCTACCCCCTCCCCTTGGCCCCTCCTTGTTGAGGTATACGGGTCATGCATTGTGGAATTAGCCCACTGTTATGGTTGAGCTAAATGTCTCTGCATATCATGACCCAACATGTGGCTCTGACATTCTTCCCCCCTCTTCCACAAAATTTCCCTGAGCCATGTTGGGTTCATTTTTGGTCTGCTTCAGTGATGAGGTATTGGGGGCCTCTGAGGCTCTGGCTCTCTGATTTGGTAGGAGTTGATTTTTCTCTGTGTTGATCTCCTTCCCCCTTCTGCTGGTATCCAGTTCATCAGGAAAACAGCACCCTTGCTTGTTTCACCAATTTTTCTTAGTTTCATCTGGGGCCCTTTTGAGGTATGATGGGGTGGCTCTCTCCTTAGGATCTACATCTATTTGAAAAAGAGAAGCAGATTCTCCAACTGAGAGTAAGTTAGCACCAGGACAAGTGAGATAACCCTTACTTTTTTATAGAGAATTTAATAGGTGTAGGCCCTCTTGTAGCCCATGATTGATGGTAGCTTGATATTGTCGAGTGGGCACAAATTCAACTCCAAAAGGATTAAAGACTTCAATATAAGCCCTGAAAATTCTCAAACTAAGAGATGAAAAAATAGGGAGAACACTACACAAAATAGGAGTATGGAAAACTTCCTGAACAATACCCAAGTAGCCCAGGATATTAAACAGTCAATCAGTTGGATCTCATGAAGGTAAAAAGCTTTTGTACAGATTAACATACCATAAACAGGGCAAACAAACTACTCACAGAATGGGAGATCTTTGCCAGCTATCCCACTGACAGAGGCCAAATATCTACAATCTACAATGAACTAAAAAAAATCTCTCTAATAAAAAAAAAAAAACATAACAATCCACTCAAAAAATGGGGCAGAGAACTCAGTAGGGAATTCAGAAAGGAAGAATAACAAATGGCTAATACTCCCTCAAGGAAATGTTCAACACCCTTAACCATCAGGGAAATGCAAATTAAAGCAACTATTAGATTACATCGTCCTCCAGAAAGGATGGCAGTGATTAAAAAAATCAAAATACAGTAAATGTTGGAGAGGATATGGGGAAAGTAGAGCCCTCATTACTGCTGGTAGGAAATCTCCGTCCTGGATATCAGACTAAAATATACACATATCTCTTGATAAGAGCATAGAGGAGTCATGTGTTTAGATGGGCCCTGGAGAGGGTGAGATGAAGCCTGATCCTAAAATATTTGGTCTTGGCTGTTAAATACCACTACCAGAAATAGGTCACATCCTATGTTTGAAGTGTTGCTCAGAGTGACCTGTGAAGTCCCTCCAAAAGCAGACTTTTGTTAAATCACTTTATTACCCACCAGAGAGGAAATGTAATACACTATTGTTAAAGACAACACATGCTGACTATGAAGAACATCAAGATATCTGGCTGAATCTGGAAGGAAGTCAGTTCCCAGATGTTTAGCCCATCTAGTGCTTAAAACTTGGTCATGAGATGACTTTGGTCAAAAGTGAAGCTACACCCATCAAAATCTCTCTAAATTAACAATGCTTATCCCATTAACCTATCCTGATCTTGCTCTTCACTAGAGAATCTGTTTTTCTTTTTCAGAAAGCAATCTCTCCACAGGACAAAGATAGGTAACTCCATGTCAGCAGGTGAGTCACCCTTAGCACAGCAGCTAGGGCCCAGGTGAAAACACAAAGGAATTGGGGAGATAAGTAGAAACGATGCTTCCATGGAGAGTCTAATGAACTGAGCCAGGGTGATGGAGACAGACACTGAGGATACTAAAATTGTACCAAAGCAGAAATCCAGATGACGCTGATAGCTCAACACTGAAATAGAATTAAAGAACATACAGCACGTCTTGCGGGTGTGGTGGCTCACACCTTTAATCCCAGCACTTGGGAGGCAGAGGTAAGTGGATCGCCGTGAGTTCGAGGCCATGCTGAGATTACATAGTGAGTTCCAGGTCAGCCTGGACTAGAGTGAGACCCTACCTCAAAACAACAACAACAACAACAAGAACAACAAAAAACCACAAAGAACACACAGCAAGTTTCAGGGATTTTTGTTGAAAAGGGGAAGAAAGAATTTAAGAGCCACAAGATAGGAGGGAAAAGCCACCCACCCCACCCAAACACACAATAGTTGACTGCTTCTCTGATAACTCATAACCTACAACTCCATGGTGAATACCAGCAATCCCACTAAGGGAGGGCCCTCAGTGGAGTGGAGGCAGGGAGGAGGAGAATGATGGTACCAAACTTTGATGTATCCACACAAAGTTTCAACTTCAAAACATATATTTAATTAAAAAACACAAATTAACAATATGATTCTGAAATGTACACTTGGATTGGAAATCAAAACACTTGGTATAAAAAATAATTCTGAAAAGGATGTAGTAAATTAGTAGTAAGTTAGAGGACACGGCTTGACTTTAAGGCTTATCATAAAGCTGTAGTGATCCAGATAGGATAATGCCAGAATATGCATAGAGAAATAGGTTAATGAAATTAAGAGTCTAGAATTAAAACTACCTGTCTATGTTCATTGAGTTTTTACCTGGATTACAAAGTAATTTAATTAAAAACCATGGAAATCACCTCAGTATGGTGCTGGGATAAATATATAGCCATGTAGACAAAAGGAAGTTTATCTCTTTCTCTGACTGACTACACACACACACAGAATCACACACTTTAATTAATGAAAAAAAGTTCTGACATTTTTACAGATTATGAACATTTTATAAATTCATTCTTACTCTAAGGTATTCTGTGTGTGTGTGTATGTCCATGTGCATGTAGTGGATAAACTCAATTTCATCTACATCAGAAACTCTTGCTTTTGGAGGGCATGGTAGCTCAAACCCGTAAACCCAGATCTTTAAAGAAATAATGAGCAAGTGAGAGGGAGAGAGATAGAAAGAATATAAATTAACAGGTTTGATTTGGTTGATACTCTCTGTTGCCCCTCTGTACCTTTCTGTCCTCAGTATTCACCCTTTCATTTAAATGCCACATGTATCCTCTTATTTGTGGAAAGAAAGTGGAATAAGAAAGTATTACATTAAGATAGGCAACCCAGGTTTGAAATGAGAAATAATATATGTTCTCGCCCATATGTTGATCCTGGATTCTAATTTTTATATGTGTGTAGTTATGTAGTAAGTGTAGTTAGGGGACATGAAACTACAAATGGAAAAAGGGGCCTTATTAAAGGGAGTCTGAAAAAAGTCAACCTTCTACTCTTTAAAGCCTTCAGTTATTCATATAATATATATTAATATAATTAATTGTTAATTATCATATATATATATATATACATATATATCAAACCATCAACTAAAAAAACTGAACGAAAGCCAATGCTGGTGTAAGTGCAGAGTACAAGAAATAAATATCATATGGCATAAATGTAAAATAATATTATTGGCAAATAGATTTGGAGTTTTTTTTTTTAACAAAACTGGTCGTGTACCCCATAGCACACCAATTTCAGTTTTGTTCATGTATTTAAAATTAATAAAACTACAACACAGCAAGTGTTATTTACAAATATTTATATCAGTTTCATTTACAATAACCCCTTTTAATAAAAGAGATATCCCTATTATTCATTTCTCAGTACATAAAGGAATTATAGTATACAGATGCAATGAAAAAAGATAGCAGAAAAATTGAAAGGCTGAAACATAAAAAAAAACTTGGTTTAATCTAATTGGATGTTATTGTGAGTGAAAGTGGCCAAATATCAAAACAAATGTTTATGCACAGTATAGGTCCATTTGTTTAGAGAATAGCTCACTGTATGGCTATAGCTCAAAGACTGTGTCCATTTGAGATTGTAAGGAGATTGGCAGTGAAAAATATGATTGTTTATACTGGAGTTCCAATATCCTGTTTTGTGTAGCAGTTAAATTTGCCAAACTTTGTATTTAAAATATACATAGTAAGTCCACTTTCTTATTGTTTTTCTGCACCTTTCAATTTGACTTACTAGAAAAAACAGGGGAGGTGATAGGACCATAATATTACAGAAGCAAATTTTGCCCGAAATTTACCTTATTCAAATGTCCAATGTGGTTCTACTTATTCAGCAGGTATTTATACAAATGCTGAGCATCTTAGTGATAAACTAATAGTAAGAATACAGAAATAAGGTGTTAAGAATATGGCTCAGTGAATAAAGTGATAGTGTGCATCCTGAAAATCTGAGTTTAGATCTCAAGCATCCCTGCAAATGCCAGCTGGTGTGGCAGCCAGCCTATAATGCCAGTAATGTGGAGGTGGGTTTAGAATCTGCAGGCCAACGTGACTAGCTAGTGTAGCTGACACAGTGAGTTCTGAATTTCAGTGAGAGTCTGTATCACAGTAAAATAAAAGGAGGAATCAAGGAAATACACAATTTCAACCTCGGGCCTCCACACATGTATGTGCACCCACATATACTTGAACACACACACACACACACACACACACACACACACACACACACGTACGCATACAAAAAATACAGAAATTCAGATAGAAAAAATGGGAAATGTTTTATGGAAAGAAAAAAATGAAATTTAGGAATCATCCAGTAATATCATTTATAATATAATAATATAGAGAGCAATTGTTTGGGAATATGATAGGAAGTGTGTTAATGAGTATGTGTATCTGAGGAAGAGTGAGAGTGCTGTAAAAATAGCTGTTAGTTTAATACTGCACCCCTTATAAATTGGTATAGTGTAGAAACCTATAATGATACAAAACTTACTGATATGAAACTTGATGGTGAGGAGTCTATATTTGTTCCAATTTTCTAACAATTGTTTTTATGATGGAAACACCTTCGATTTTCAGGTGGGAAAGATTGAGAACTACTTTTCTCCCCTTACTTACAGACTCCATCTTGCACCGTTGAATACAACTAGACTTTTCATTATGTCACATCTATCTTTCAACAAGTTTGATCTTCCTACAACTTCATTTTTATGAATCCAGATGATCATATTGGGCCACTATTGTACTTAAGGATAGATTGCCCTTCTCAAAGTCCATAGCTTTACTCATACCTGAAATGTCATCACTATCATTGTCATATAAAGTAATACAAGTTATAAGGAGTAGGATATGGGCATCTCTGAGTGATAACTGTTAGGTCTAATACAAGCTAAATTCTCCTCATTTTCACATATCAATAGAAAATGACACAAAATAGAAATTCTGGTTATTATACAAATAATTTATGCTAAGAAAGGATACATGGAGGCATTACAATTCTTACTAAGATCCATTAGTCATATTTCTGCAGCAATTATGGAGCTGTAATATTTTTCTATAATCTTTTATCTTTTAAATGTAACATGACAGAGTGGAATATATGTGATTTGTTGTGAGTCCAAGATTAACTATAATCCCAGCCCTGCCAATTCTTTACAAACTAGACCAAGGAACATGCTCTCTCTGTTTATTTTTGTCTGTAAGTGGCGATAACAATGAATATTACAATTAGTATGAGAGTATTCTCTCTCTCTCTCTCTCTCTCTCTCTCTCTCTATATATATATATATATATATATATATATATATATATATATATATCCTTCTGTTACATATCTTTATTTTAGGGGTTATTCACGAAAAAGAACTAAGGGTAGATAATGGCAAAGATTAGTCTGTTACATTTCAGCATTTGTTGCCAAAATATTGTCAACCCTAGTAAGTCTTTAGATACTGCCCAGGCACAGACTTTAAAAATAGAACATCGATTTTCCAATTTTGTAAGGCCCCACCCATCAAGCATCCTCTCTCTGAGCACCACAGGATAGATCTTGCTGTGCTGATAGTTAGCATTCCTAATAACTCAGTACCCATAAGTTTGAGTCACATCACATCTCTTTATATGAATCAGCTCAGGTCTCACATTGAAAATTCAAGATATCTCCCTGGGAATTCTAATGCAATTACTATTCTCCTCAGGTGGTGTTGAATAAATCTTGGGTTGCATGAGCTTTGGAGAAAAGAAACAACATGCGACCTAACAATAACTGAATTCTTCTTCCCAGGATCCTTCACATTGTGATTTATTGTAGCTTAGGGAATTGCATTTGGTAAGAGTATGTGTCTGGAAGGATGCTGAAGCTTGAACAGAAAATGACTATGAGTTTTAAATTCAACAGTAAGACATTGACTTAATGGCTTATTATTTTTTCCCTTTATTGGATGCCTTTATGAACAGTTAGATATCAGAAAATACCTTGAAATCAATGATTGTAGCTTGTGTGTATAATTCCAGCAATTTACACAGAGCTAGGAACATAGAAAGAATATAACACATGGTGCTCAAAGGTGAAAAGAACATAGTTACAAGGACCATGTTGGCATAGCTATGAGAGAGGAAGGCAGACACCTGCTCACAGTTCTGCTACTTAGATGGACTACAATAATAAATATGACTATACAGAAGTTATTGAGTACTGCAGAATCTCAGTTCCTTCATAGCATCTTTGAAAGTGATAGTATTATATTAATGGTTGAGGCTGCATTTAGGGATAAAATCATTGCTAATAAGTCACACTTAATAAATTGGGATAATCTCACATTTTTGTTAATTTTGCTTTTTATTTCTAAATTATGACGTTATTGCCTATTCTTAGTATATAAGATGTAACAAAGGACTTTTTGGAAAAATTGTGGTATGTACACAGAATCTTTTGTTTCATGAAAGAACAGATATTAGTCTGTATATTGATTTACAGAAAAAAGGCAACCTATGAGTAGAAGCCAAGAGAAAGGTTTATTGTCCAAAGATAAGCAATATGCCATACTTAAATCATGTACACAGTATAACTATCTTGGCAAGTAATTTCTGGTTTCAGCTTGTATGCATAACCTACTTTTACTATCACTAAATTTCCAAATGAAATTTAATAGGAAGTGAAAACAAAATGAAAGATTTTCTCTTTTACAGTAGTACAATTCATTATATTAATCCTTTTATAGCAGATTAAACACCACTTAGATGCAACTTCAACTTTGTGAATGCTTTAAACATGGTCAGGAACAAGCTTGTATGTCTCAGTCCTTTGCTTTAGCATAATGTAGTTTTCTAATGACCAAGATGTCTCTGAATTGGAGGGGACACACTTTTTAAAACCAGCAAATGTGATACCTGTCAACAAGGATAAACATGGTATTAATGAGAGTGCATGTTAATGCATTAAACTAGTAGGGCATCAGCAGGACATCAGTTTCACTGCCAACTGATATTTAAAGATGATCCACCATTTGAATTAGTGTTAGTGATAAATTATTTCCAAGTAGTATTAATCATACTCACTGGGAAATTAAAATGTCATAAAATGATAAAGTGTTAAAGAAACAGTATCTCTCATCTACACCTGCTTATGCATCACAATATCACTGGAGTGTTTTCTCAGAAACATTCAGGAGAGACTTGTTTTTAATATGGAATGGAGTTGTTGAGTGATTTAATATTCTTTTCATTGTTTATCAATTTTTAATAAAAGTAACTACTTAAATAAAATGGTGTATGCTATAATATGATCACTGCTTATAAAATACATAATTTAAACTAAATCAAACAACTTTATTCCACTAATTTGCTTTGTTAGATGTGCTTTATTATGTAAATGTGAGGTTTTAATCCTTTAAAATACAAATTTACTTATTGAAATAGGGTATACAGTTTACACAACAAATAAATTCATATTTTTCAGACATTTTGAATTATTGCAAAGCTGTTTAAGATGTTACAAGTATTCTCTTCTACAACCAAAATATATGCTCAAGGGAATGGAATGAGGAAGTCAGTAAATGCACTTTTCTATGTCAAGAGTATTTTTATCACTTGTTCTGTATTATTACACATAGGAATATTTGTACAACATAAATTGAATTTTGCTCACAATTACACTAACACACCAGATTTCAATGTATGGACATCTGACTAAGCATCAGAAACAAATATAAACTTCAAGGAAAAAAATCCAATGATTCTACAAAGCTTCCCATCTAATTGAGTAAATTAAAAGGAAGATAAATACTCTAAAATGCTTTCTATTTATTACACAAGTAACTAGTAAACATACCAACTAAGTAAAACTCATATGGTAAATTTTGGAAGTAAATGTAGAGAAAAGTGAAATATGCCAACTATAAGTTATGTTAGATATAAACAAGAAATATATTAATATCAAAGGCAGCTTCTAAAAACCTAGAGAAAATGTTGATTTTCGTTAGTAGTTTTATTTCCCCAAAAATGTAGGTTCAAGAAAAGATAATAATTATAAAACATCTCCACCTAATCATGTTGATATTCACATTGGAAAAATGTTAGCTTCTGACAATCATACCCTTCTTAAGTAACACTTCAGAATGTCTCCTTTCTAGAACAGAGTCATTTTAATTTTAATATGACCCAGCTAAATACCACTAGTTGTGATGCATTACGAAAATCAAGGTGTGAATGAATATTGAGATGGCCTTTCTTGACAAATGCTCATAGTTGTGAGTTCATTCACTCTGTATCTTATTCTTTTGTAGACATTTAGAATGTGCTACATATTGAGGTTTTTTCAACTAAATTTTAAATAATTATATTTAGAAACATTTCTTTAGCTTTAAATAAGTTTAAAGATAATATATATACATATATGTATATATATGTATGTATATATATATATGTACATATATATTTTTTTGAAAGAAAGAGGGAGGCAGAGAAAGTGTCAGAAAGAATATGAGCATGCCAAGGCCTCCTGTCACTGCAACTGAACTTCAGATGCATGTGCCATTTTGTGCATCTGGCTTTATGTGGGTACAGGGGAATCAAACCCAGTTCATTAGGATTTGCAAGCAGGAACCTTTAACCACTGAGCTATCTCTCCAGTCCCTTTGTATCTCACTTTGAAGCCCAGGCTAACTTTGAACTGAGAGAAATCCACCTACCTCAATCCCCCTAGGTGTGCACCCCTCTATTGAGATCTAAACTTTCTTTGCTTTGTGAAGTTACTAATTTGGGGGATGCATGTCTTTTATTTCTACAACTTTGTCAAATATTACATACCACAATTCAAATTCTGTTCTGATGCCCAAATCTTGGATCTTACAGTTCTGATGCTATTGCCTACAAAGTCATCAAATCCAATAGATTTTTATCCTTTCAACTCCTTATCTACATATGCTACTTTGAAATGTTTTATATTGTAGACTTCTAAGGCTTTCTAAGTTTTTTTATCTTTTTTTAAATTTTTAAATTTTTTTTAGTTTTTTTTATCTTAAACAGTTCATATTTTAGTATAACCTAATTACCATTCAAAATTTGCTCAAAATATATATATTTCATGGGGTAGACAGACAAAGTAGAAAATATTTTATAATAAAATTTGAGTTCAGAAGCAATAGATTTTTAATCCAATTTCCTGTGAATGCTTTTAATATTTTATATGCTGTCTAGTGAAAACATTACTCAGAGTATCCATTATCCATTAAATATTAATATTTTTTAAAGTCTCATAAGGGTCCACCATTGTCTCTGTAATGTCCAGCAGAATGTCTCAACCAATATATACTTATTCAGTATTTACTGTATGAACAAATAAGATACATATAAAAAGTTTACATTAACATAATATAATTTGATCATACTTTCTTGTCAATACCTTCCTTTCTTCTCTTTCCTCCCCCTCATCCCTTCTACTGTATTACTCCTTCTTTATTCTATTTTGATAAGAGTTTTTGTTTGTTTGTTTGCCTCCACTATCCACATTGAAATGATATTGAGCTCATTATTGTGCAGGTCTTGTGGAGGTAATTAGTTTTCTTACCAAATAAGAGACATGTGCTAGAGAGATGGTTTAATGGTTAAGGTATTTGCCTGCAAAGCCTACGGACCCAAGTTAAATTCCAAAGGATCCACAAAAGCCAGGTGCACCAGCTGGCTCATGCCTTTGGAGTTTGTTTGCTGTAGCTAAGATCCAGACACGTCCATTCTCTCTCCCCTTTCTCTTTCTCTGTCTCTGTCTCTGTCTCAAATGCAATAAATAAATAAAAATTAAAACTCGAGCTGTAGAGATTGCTTAGTGGTTAAGGCACTTGCCTGCAAAGCCAAAGGATCCAGATTTGATTCCCCAGGATCTATGTCAGCCCGATGCACAGGATTATGTCTGCATCTGGAGTTCGTTTGCAGCATCTGGAGGACCTGGCACACCCATTCTTCCTCTTTCTCTCTCTCTTTTTCTCCCTCTTTCAGAGAAATAAATAAAATAAAGTATTTATGCTGGGCATGGTGGTGAACGACTTTATTCTCAGCACTCGGGAGGCAGAGGTAGGAGGATCGTGGTGAGTTGAAGGCCACCTTGAGACTACATAGTGAACTCCAGGGCAGCCTGGGCTAGAATGAAACCCTACCATGAAAAATCAAAAAAAAATTATAAAATTAAAAAAGTAGAAAACAGACAATGTACTTTAGCCTATCCTGAAAGGTTTATGGTATAGAAAAAAAAAATTATAGCAGCAAACTGTTCCAAAAGTGGCTGTTGGTGTATGGTTAAAAAATTCATTGTATTTTACTTTAAGTTATGACTACTTTAGCTAGCATAAAGAACGTACTTTGGGGCTGGAGAGATGGCTTAGCGGTTAAGCGCTTGCCTGTGAAGCCTAAGGACCCGGGTTCAAGGCTTGACTCCCCAGGACCCACGTTAGCCAGATGCACAAGGGGGCGCATGCGTCTGGAGTTCGTTTGCAGTGGCTGGAGGCCCTGGCGCGCCCATTCTCTCTCCCTCTCTCTATCTGCCTCTTTCTCTCTCTGTCTGTTGCTCTCAAATAAATAAATAAAAATAACAAAAAAAAAATTAAAAAAAAAAAGAACGTACTTTGTTGCTGGAGAGATGTCTTCATGGTTAATTCACTTGACTGCAAAGTCTAAGGACCCAGGTTAAATTCCCTAGAATCCATGTAAGCCAGATGCACATAGTGGCACATGAGTCTGGAGTACCTTTGCAGTTGCCGGAGGTGCTGGTATGCCCATTCTCATGCTTGCTCTCACAAATAAAAAAATAAAATATATAAAAAGTACTTTGTAGGAAATATACAGTCTCAGGAGTAGGGTAGAGTAATTTTTCATTTACAGAATTCAAGACATGTGGATTTCACTAATAAGATGACATAACAAGTTATTTTAGTTAGGCTTTCCTCCAGGAAAAATGAAAATATTATATGATGTTCTTGAATAAATATCAAAACCAAAGCCCTTCTAGTTTACTGAAATCTAGAATTAAAAAAAAAACTCACTTTGATTTAACTTTTTAATAATTTTATTTATTTATTTCATTTTCAGATTTTCATACTTGAACAAAATGCATTTTGATTATATTCTCCACAATTACCTTCTCTTTAAGCCTTCCCCTCTCATTAGCACCCTTTTTCTTCCATATTGTTTCCTTTTAATTAATTCTTAGCTTGCCTTTTTAAAATATTTTATGTTTATTTATTTATTTTAGAGAGACAGAAGGACAGAAAGAGTCAGATAGAGATATAAAGAGAATGGGTGTGCCAGGGCCTCTACTCATTGCAAAGGAACTCCAGACACATGTGCCACCATGTCCATCTTGCTTACATGGCTACTGGGTAATCAATCTTGGGTTTTTAGACTATGAAAGCAAGCATCTTAAGTGCTAAGCCATCTCTCCAGCCCTTAACCCATGGGGTTAAACTAGAATTATTCTCATTTGTTTGTTCAAAATAGTTGAATAAGTGGTCTTTGTCCAATACTAAGTTAAGCTACTGATAGTTGCCAGAAACTACAAATTACGTTGATGTCAAAAGGTAGTGAAGGTGACAGAGAACAGGCCTACTCTGAGCTGATTTACAATGAGTTTAAACAAAAAGTCCAAAGTCAAATCTAGAAATATCTAAGTATAGATACCATATCAATATTTAATCATCAAAAATTAAGAAGAAATATGTAAAATAATATGAATTACCACATGTTATAAAAAATCTTTCAATGTAATAAACCACATAAATAAGCTTAAACACAAAAACAACATGATCATTTCAATAGATGCAGAAAAGGCCTTTGACAAAATATAACATTACTTCATTATCAAAACATTGGAAAGAATTGGCATGGTTGGTTCATATCTTAACCTTATAAAGGCAATATACAAAGCTCCGAAGGCCCAAATAATACTTAATGGAGAGAAACTGGAGGAATTCCCATTGAGATCAGGAACAAGACAGGGGTGTCCACTCTCACTGCTGCTCTTCAATATAGTACTGGAAGTCCTAGCTCAAGCAATAAGACAGGTTAAGGAAATAAAAGGGATACAATTTGGAAAGGAGGAAGTTAAGATAGCTCTATTTGCTGATGACATGATTCTGTAGGTAAGAGACCTGAGATCCTACATCCTACTCTTAAAGGTGATTAACTCCTTCAGCAATGTAGCAGGATACAAAATCAATGCACAAAAATCAGCAGACTTTCTATATGCAAATGACAAAGATACAGAGAAAGAAATAAGTGACATTGTCCTATTTTCAATAGCAATAACAACAAAAAATATCTTGGAATAATGATAACCAATGAAGTGAAAGATCTAAACAATGAAAACATAAAAATACTCAAAAAAAATTGAGGAGGACTTGAGAAAATGGAAAGACCTCCCATGCTTTGGGGTAGGCAGAATTAATATTGTGAATATGGCAATCTTACAATGGTGTTTTGATTCAGGTGTCCCCCATAAAAGTAGGTGTTCTAAATGCTAGATTCACAGCTGATGGAGATTTGGGAATTAATGCCTCCTAGAGGGAGTGAATTGTTGGGGAGGGGCTTATGGGTGTTATAGCAAGTTTCCCCTTGCCAGTGTTTGGCTCATTCTCCTGTTGCTAGTGTCCACCTTCTGTTGGCCAGGGGGTGATGTCCACCTTTTGCTCATGCCATCATTTTCCCCTGCTATCATGGAGCTTCCACTCGAGGCTATAAGCCAAAATAAATCTCTTTTTGCCACAAGCTCCTCTTGGTCAGGTGATTTCTACCAGCCATGTAAATTTCAATGCAACAACTACCAAAGGCAATATACAGATTTAATGCAACCCCATTCAAACTTCCAACATTGTTCTTCACAGAGATAGAAAAAAATGATCTCAAAATTCATATGGAAAGCAATAAGGCCTTGGATATCCAAGCATATCCTCAGGAAAAGAAACACCTCTGGAGGCATCACCATACCTGATCTAAAATGACATTGCAAAGCCATAGTAATAAAAGCAGCATGGTACTGGCATAAAAAAGGAGTATAGACAAATAGAATAGAATTGAGGTCTCAGACTTTGGGTCAAGTAATTACACCTGCTTGATATTTGCCAAAGGCCCTAACAATACAGGCTAGAAAAAAGTTAGCATCTTCAACAAATGGTGATAGACAAACTGGATACCCTTATGCAGGAAATTGAAACTTGATCCACGCATTTCACCATGCACTACACTCAAGTCCAAATGGATCAAACACCTCAATATAAAACCAGAAACTCTGCTACTACTGAAGATAATATAGGAAGAAATTTCCATGGTATAGGAATGGCAAAAGACTTCCTGAACAAAACCCCAGTAGCTCACGATCTTAATCAGTCACTCAACCAATGGGATCACATGAAGCAGAAGAGTTTCTTTACAGACAAGCATACAA
Source organism: Dipus sagitta (assembly GCA_036346955.1). NCBI lineage: Eukaryota > Metazoa > Chordata > Mammalia > Rodentia > Dipodidae > Dipus > Dipus sagitta. The sequence goes on along the minus strand of CM070776.1, from coordinate 113,597,602 downwards.
TAAGCAAAGCCAATAGATTACCCACAGAATGGGAGAAAATATTTGCTGAATATCCAACTGACAGAGGCCTAATCTCTATAATCTACAAAGAACTCAAAATCCTAAACAATAAAAAGTGAAACAACCCACTCACAACATGGAACAAAGAACTGGACAGGCAGTTCTCAGAGGAAGAAATACAAATTGCAAACACACACTTAAGAAAATGCTCATCATTCCTAATCATCAGGGAAATGCAAATTAAAACAACTATGAGATTCCACCTTACCCCAGTAAGGATAGCAAAGCATTAAAAAATCAAATGAAAATAAATGCTGGCAAGGATATGGAGAAATAGGAACCCTTATCCACTGTTGGTGGGAATGTAAGATGATACAACCACTTTGGAAAACAATATGCAGACACCTAAAAATGCTGAATATAGAGTTTCCAGCAGACCCAGTTATTTCCTTACTGGGCATGTATCCTGAAACCTTTAAACCTCAGTCCAGAGAGATTTGCTCAACCATGTTTATAGCAGCTCAATTCGTAATAGCTAAGAGCTGGAATCAACCCAGATATCCATTACTAGACGAGTGGATAACTAAGATGTGGTATATCAACACAATGGAATTCTATACAGCAGTAAGAAAAAATGACACAATGAAATTTGAGGAAAAATGGTCAAATCTGGAATAGATCATTTTCAGTCAACTCACCTAATCAGAGAAAGATAATCACCTCATAGTCTCACTCATCTACAGCTCCTAACCTGAATCTACCCAAGATGCCAACATACCCATCAAGCATCTTTAGGACTGGACAATAGGGAGGGTGGGGATGGAGGGGAGGGTGAGGGAGGGAGTGGGGGGTCACAAAACTGGACCCAAATAGCAATGGTACCATAAAATTCTACATTCTAAAAGGCAGACCAAATGGTTGAACCTTTACCAGGCCCTGACAGGGAATACCTGAGTCACAAGGCCCTGGAGAGGGTACGATGCAGAATGACCTTAATCTACTGCTTCTCTCTCTCCCTCTCTCTCTCCCTCTCCCTCTCCCTCTCTCTCTCTCTCTCTCTCTCTCTCTCTCTCTCTCTCTGTCTGTCTCTCTCACTATTCTCTCTATCTCTTTTATATTACTTATATTTTTCTTCCTTCTCTTAGTGAGCACTGACCTGCCACTCCCAGTACCAGCAGGTGGCTATCATCCACAATGAGCTTTTGATCAGAGAGACCTACAGGGTTTCCTAAAAGAATGACAGATTTCTGTCAGAGTACTTCACGACCCACTAAAGGTTAGTGGTAAGACCCTCCTGCTGAGAACACCATATGGTGTTGGCATGTAACATGGAGTGATATGGCTGGAAGCTGGAAGAGAGTCAGTCCCCAGGCAGTCAGTGCGTGTAGTGCCAGAATGTGCTACATGGGTGACTGGGGGAAAATGACCAATATCTGTGCAAGCAACGCATGGTCTAACCTACTTAGCAGTAAATAATCTCACTTGATGCTCACACAAGTGCAATAGCGGCACACAGCCATGGTGGGAAACCAACTGCTCTTGATTTGGCTAACTGATACCCTCAGTGGAACAGAACCATAGCTGGAGCTGGGAAACAAATCAGAAGCATATCCAACAATGAGCCCGCTCTCCATTATCAAGCTCCCACCAATCGTGGGCTACAAGAGGGCCTACACCTATTAAATTATCTCTAAAATATTATGGTTATCCCATTTATCTGGTGCTAACTTTACTCTCCATCGGAGAATCTGGTTCTCTTTTTCAGATGGACTCAGATCCTAAGGAGAGAACCACCCCATCATACCTCAAAAGGGGCCCAGGTGAAACTAAGAATAATTGGCAATACAAGCAAAAATGATGTTTTCTTGGTGAACCTAGCACCAGCACAAGTGTGAAGGAGATAGACACAGAGGACACTCAACTCCTACCAATCCAGATATCCAGAGACACAGAGGCTCCCAAGACCTCATAACTGAAGCAGACCTAAAATGAATCCAACATGGCTCAGGGAAATTTGAGGAAAAGGGGGCAGAAAGAATGTCAGAGACACACATTGGGTCATGATACACAGAGACATTGCCTCATACCCATAACTGATGGCTAACCCCACAATGCATGACACACATATACCTCAACAAGGAGGGGCCAGGGAGATGGAGGCAGACAGGGAGTAGGCTAACAATGGTACAAACTTGATTGTATTCACTGAGTACAAAACTAATTTAAAAAATCTGATTAATGACCAATGTCATTTGTTTTGCAAGCATATTCACATTTTTCTACATATACAAGCATTTTAAAAATATTTTTGTTTATTTTTATTTATTTGAGAGCAACAGAAAGAGAGAAAGAGGCAGAAAGTGAGAGAGAGAGAGAGAGAGAGAAAGAGAGAGAGAGAATGGGCATGCCAGGGCCTCCAGCCACTCCAAAGGAACTCCAGATGCATGTGCCACCTTTTGCATCTGATTTACATGGGACCTGGGGAATCGAGCCTCGAACTGGGGTACTTAGGCTTCATGGGCAAGTTCATAACCGCTAAACCATCTCTCCATCCAAAACATACAAGCATTTTTAAAATATTTTATTCACTTAATTATTTGTGTGGGTGTGTGTGTGACAGAGAGAGACAAAGAGAGAGAGAGAGAGAGAGAGCATTAAGCCCTCTAGCCACCCCAGAGGGACTTCAGAGGCATGTGCCTTCCTCTGCATCTGGCTTACATGGGGAATGGAACCTGGGTCCTTAGGCTTTGCAGCCAGACATCCACTAAGCCATCTCTCCAGCCTGTATACAAATATTTTTATCAAATAATGGAATTTTGGATTCATATCAATTTCCTAATGAAGAATAAAATAAGATTAATGGTTCTTTATATATTTCTTACCGTGCCACTTTCTCGGTTCCTGATGCTGGACGTAGAATTTATAGTTGGAAAGTAGAAGCTATGCCAGTGATTGTCTTTGGTAGTTTTTTTGTTGTTTTTGTTTTTTGTTTGTTTGTTTTTCGAGGTAGGGTCTCACTTGAGCCCAGGTTGACCTGGAATTCACTATGTAGTCTCAGGGTGGCCTTGAATTCATGGAGATTCTCCTATCTCTGCCTCAGGAGTGCTAGGACTAAAGGCATGTGCCACCATACCTGGCTTTGTCTTTGGTAGTTTTTATATGTCTCAGAGTTCCTAGCAGTGAAAGGCAATAGCCAGGTGCAGGAGGTAAAACCTACTACTTTTGTGTGGGTCTAGTGTACTGGGTACTGGGACACTTAGCCCTAAATTTTTGTTGCCCTTGTGTAGAACTTGATAATCAGAATTCCTTAAACCCTTGACAGTAAAAAGTGATACAGCCCCTGGGCTTCCATTATCTGAGATTCTTGTTCTTTAAGATTAGAAAGCTCTCTGGAAGTTTTCTAGAGACAAAAGCATGATGTTTCTCTTTTTCAGGCTCAGCTCTATGTCCACCTATGCAGTTTGTATTAAATCTTCCCCTTTGTCTTAAGCTGACCACTTTGGTGAAGTTTCTATGACCAAGGTCATGGCTGATGCTGCTTTTACCACTTTCTTCTGCTGCTGTCCTGCCTTTGTGCTGGTCATTCCTGATCTCTGCTGCTGTCATGGATTTTCCTCTTCTGGGGATATCAAACCCTCTGGCTTCTGACTGCTACTTCTGCTGCTCCACTGCCACCTGGGCGGCTGCCTCTTTCATTTATTATGCAGTCTGCTGGCTTTGATAAAAAGTAAGCAAGGAAATATTGTTTGAGCAAAGCTTGTTATTGGGAAACAACACAAGATGTTTCCTTTTCAGCATTTTGAGTAGAAATGCCCACTTATTCCACTAGAGAATGGGTTTTTGCAAAACTATAGCAAAACCTTCATGTAAATGAAAGATCGTGTTCCCACCAATACTGGCACTGTCCTTTTTTCCAGCAGTCACAAAAGGCCTTCTGCTGGACCAGTAGGGGAAGTAATGTCCATCTGGCCTGGGTGAAAATGCTTTTAGGGTAAGTCTAGCTCCAGCTGCCAAAAAAGCTGCAATCATTGTGTCATTTCCCAAGGTGTCTATGGAGAGTTCAATGTTGCTGTCACAAGGATTGGTAGCTGCTTGACTGACAGTCCTATTGATCAAGGCAGCCATGACAGAAAGAAAGAGTACAATGACTATAAATTAAGAAGTCAAATCACCCTATCCCCCCAATACTTGATTATTTATAGCCAAATCAATACCAGAAGGAGTGCTTACAAGAACTTGTTATTAATGCTGCTAGTATGAATAAGAGTTTAACAGTGCTTCAACAATGCTCAGTGCCTAAGGAGAGGTAAGAGCCTTTCATCTGCCTCAGAGATTTTCCAGAGACCTCCATCTTTGAGCTTCTTAAAACACTAATCCTTAGGACATAAGAAGGCCTGACATCTCTTTTCAGGAATTCATATCATAAACTCCAGTTCAGTGTTACCCATGTTCCTTCCTAAAGTGCTCTTTCACTTCCCATTCTAGATTATTTTCCACTATTGAGTTTTTTTCTCAGAATGATCATTATATTTCTTCTTTTTATTTATTTTTTATTTATTTATTTGAGAGTGACAGAGAGAGAGAAAGAGGGAGGGAGAGAGAGAGAGAAAGAGTGAGAGAGCACAAGGGCCTCCAGCCACTGCAAAGGAACTCCAGACACGTGTGCCCCCTTGTACATCTGGCTAATGTGGGCTCTGGGGAATTGAGCCTCCAACCGGGGTCCTTAGGCTTCACAGGCAAGAGCCTAACTGCAAAGCTGTCTCTCCAGCCCTCATTATATTTCTTGATATGTCCAGAGTTTCAATAGGATAATATATTTAACATGTCCACACTATTGCCCATTGCATGCATATACCTATTCTTTTTTTTTTTTTTTTTTTTTTTTTTTTTTTTTTTTTTTTTTTTGGTTTTTCGAGGTAGGGTCTCACTCTAGCTCAGGCTGACCTGGAACTCACTCTGTAGTCTCAGGGTGGCCTTGAACTCTCGGCGATCCTCCTACCTCTGCCTCCCGAGTGCTGGGATTAAAGGCGTGCGCCACCACGCCCGGCCACAGCATATACCTATTCTAATCAACAAAACTAGTCATCAATTAGAATATGCCTATTACACATTCATTATAAAACAAAAATGTATCAACTACCAACACTTTCTGAAGCAATGAACTAAATTATTGAGGGTGTAGAAGATGACCAAAATGCTTCTGAAATCACTTTATAATTGGTAGATAGAGAACAGGAAGTTATACAATACAAAGAGTATCCTGATATTTTATGACATACTGAAAAGGAATGGAAGCAAGAGCAAATATATTTGTGCATTAGATTAGGAATACTTCAATGAAAATGCATCTTATTAGATTCCTGTCAAATAAATATGCTTTCAGTACATCTAAATATATTGACACTACTAGTAATTTCCTGATATAGTGTATATATGTCCATAGAGAAATGAATAAGTTTTGGAAGGGATTGTAAATACCTTGATCAAAGGATTGTGTATTGGAAAACAAAAGTTGAAGTTTGAGAAGTAGGTTCAAATCAGCTTGTAAAGGTCTAGAGAATCTCACCAAAGGATGAGATTTTCCTTTACTGTTGCACTCAGGTTCACATTGCTGGCAGAAAAGCACCTGACCAAGAGTAGCTTGTAGAAAAAAGGGGGGTTATTTTGGCTTACAGGCTCGAGGGGAAACTCCATTATGGATAGCGGAAAATGACAGCATGGGCAGAGGGTGGACATCACCTCCTGACCAACATCACGTGGACAACATCAGCAGGAGAGTGTGTGAACACTGGCAAGGAAAAAAATGGCTATAATACCCATAAACATGCCCCCCAACAATACACTACTTCCAGGAGGCATTAGTTCCCAAATCTTCATCAGCTAGGAACCTAGCATTCAGAATACCTAAGTTTATAGCAGACACCTAAATCAAACCACCACATTTGCCCCTGACCCCCATAAACTGATAACCATACATGATGTAAAATACAATATGTTCATTACAAATTTAAAAATCCCCATAGTTTTTATCAATCCTAATTATGTTCAAATATTCCCATAGTCCAAGGCCTTTCAACTGAGCTATAATATCAAAAATTACCCCTCAAAAAAACCCATAATGGCACAGAATAAACATTCACACTTCAATACATGGCATTGAGTATAGCAAAGAAATATTCAACCAATACAAGATACAAGATACAATACAACCAGGGCAAATACCAAACTCTGTAGCCCCAAGTCCAATAACCCTAGCCAGTGACAAGTTTCCAAGTCCGATAATTCAAACCAACAACAAGTCTCTGGAGTTTCAATTCCACCCCTCCAGCTAGGCTACTCACAGTCCTGGAAAACTTCATCTGGTGCTGGCAGCTCTCCTTTGCAGCCTTCTCATGGTCCTGGCATCTCTGCTGGGTCGCCACTGCAACCCATGGTTTATCCTCATGTCTCCATCTGGTCTCCATGCAGGCATCCAGCAAACCTCCTTCACACTGCCCATGGCCATTTCCAAAACACAATACCATGTTGCAAATTCAATGACCCTCTCTTTTCTGTATGTCTTATACTCCGTAATACCAGGTGGGGGCCGATTTGTTAGTCTGTCGGGGCGGGGGGAGTAAAGCAGTCTTTGAAGATCAGGACACTCCTTGAGCATTCAGTCTACTTCAAAAGATTCTGCATCTTCTTGTCGTGCCATTGTACCGTTATATAAGGAATCTTATCTGCTGAAATTTATGGTGATGGAGATAAATTTAGACTTTCATAAAGTAAAGCATATCTTACAAAATAGTTTTTTTTTTTCTTTTGACTCATATAACAAGTGCCTTTTCCATAGTAAGGTCAGCGAACATGAACCTAGAAGGCTTTAAACATTTAAACAACATTGTAAGAATCCCATATATTACAGAAAGCTAGAAGAAAAGGCATTTGAGGGTTGATTTTCCCCTTCAAGTATATCTTTTAAAAGGACACAATGAATACCTCAGTATTTGTTGATTAGGGACAATTCTCAGAACGGATTTTTCTTTTTCTTTTCTTTTTTTTCCTCTGAGGTAGGGTCTCTCTAACTCAGGCTGACTTAGAACTAACTCTGTAGTTCCATGCCGGCCTCAAACTTACAGTGATCCTCCTATCTCTGCCTCCCAAGTGCTGAGATTAAAGGAGTGCACCACCACACCTAGCAGAACTTTTTAAAAGTTGTTTTAGAGACTATGTGTATACCCTAGATTCTATAGGTAGAAGAAGTTTTTATGTTTTTTTTTTTTAGGTCATCTGGCCCATAAGTAAAGTAAGCTTCTGATTCAGTGGATTCAACTATTTATAGTCAATAAGGTCTGTGGAAAAATCAATACATTATTTGGCAATTCACATCACTGTAAGTATTTCTTTCACTGAGTCAAAGTTTTTCTGCCTTCTGATTATCTACTTATTCTTATTCTGCAATGTCAAAAGTGTCCAATTCACTTTTACATAACAAAGTTTAAATACTTGAAGGGAGGTATCATAACATTCTTGAGTGCCATATTGTGATGGCTAATTTAGGTGTCAGTTTGACTGGATTAAACAATAATCTAGATAGTTGGTCAAACATATTTTTTGGTTATGTTTGTGAAAGTGTCTCCAAGGGAGACTGGCATTTGTATCAGTGGACTTAAGAGGGGAGACTCACCCTTACACATTGTGCAGGGAGAGCACTATTCTGTTAATAGGTGCCACAGAGGACAAAATAAGGCAAATAAGCAAAGGATCACTACTTCTAATATGTAACTCTCTTGTCCTTTTTGATGTTAGAACTCAAGGGTCTGGCATTTGCAGTGAGGAATACTGCCTGCAACATACCAAGTTCTCAAGCATAGTAGCCTTAAGGGTTTAATCATTTTTTTTTCCTTGTTTCTCATGCTCTTACATTTGAATTGTGCCATGGTACTGGTTTCCCTGCAGAGGACCTGTGAGACTCCTCAGCCTCCGTAACACATGGAGCCAATACTCCATCTAAATTTTCCCTCAACAATTTTCTATGTGTCCATTTATTTTGAAAAGACCAATTAAATACCTAGCATATTCAATCATGCATGTCCTACTGCAATATTTTCAAATTAATCCATCAGTGCTGTGTTAGTACCTGATTTTTTTCGAAGCCTAGTATACAGATATGTTCCTCCAAAAATTGTTTTCCTTTTTATTTAGACATACCAAGAAGAAATGTGAGGGAGAATTTCGATTACTACATTTAATAACATGGGACATTATACACAGAGACATTGCCTCTTCCCCATAACTGACTGCTGAACCCACAATCATCATGGGGATGACTGGCATCCCCAACGAGCAAGGTCCCTTTGGGGGGGGCAGAGATGAGGGAAAGGATGGTACCAACATGTACTGTTTACATATTGAGTATGTCCATAACTAATAAAAATAAAATTAAAATAAAAACAGTGTTCTCTTCCTTATTCTTTCAGAAAATTTCAAGGAAAATATGACATGTAATGTTCTTTCTTTGCTATAATCCTACAGTAGGTAATTAAGAAAAAAAAATGGGATCATGAGCAATCTTATACGCAACTTTGAAAACTAGCATCAGCAGGGTGAAAGAAAAACATATTTTACAGTTATTCATGTTTGATGTTCCATGCAGAGCAAGGTATCTGAATGATACACATATCTGCAGGGGTTTGATTATTCTTCTGTAAGAATTAGCTTCTACTTAAATTTTATAAAACAGAATTGAGACATGTTTTGTTCATGCTTTCAAAACAATTACATTAAATTACTTAAGCAATATGGCATCATGTGATACTTCTAAATATTTAAATTGGTAATCTACAGATGACAAAACCAATAAATAGAATTAAACTCTTCTAGAGCAAATGGTCCATATGGACCATTAAGTCATTAGGGAGCTCTGTAAGGATGAAAATGAGGGCAAACTGCAGCAGAACACCATTCCTCATAATGTAGCTAATTAAATGCTAATAACAATTTAGGCAACATTAACCTGGCCAAACTGTCTTAAATAGATTAAATTTCATACATATAGACTAACATTGAGAGACAGACTTATATAAATAATTAAAATAATAATAATAACAAAATACTACTAACAACAATAATGGCAATGATATTAATAACAATGTCAATAGCAATGCAATGTTGAAGAAAATAAAATTGCATTAATTATACTCTTGGTCAAATGGTACAGAAACTTTAATTTTTATTGTTCAAAGATATTGTAAATATCATTGTCTCTCATTTCATCCACTTATCTGTTATTTACAAGAATCCGAATTACTTTATAATCTATCTACTATTAATTAAAGTGAAAAACCTTGACCTTATATAAATGTTAATTGAACAATAGCAACCATATTGATAATTGTACTCTACCTCTTTTCCTTTTAGAGAAAGAGAGCATGCAAGACACAAAAATAGAGAGTGTGTGTGAGAGAGAGAATTGGCCTGTCAGGGACTAAGCCACTGCAATTGAACTCCAGATGCTCGCACCATCTACTGCACATGTGTGACCTTGAGGTTGCATTACCTTTGTGCCTCTGACTTATGTGGGATCTGGAGAGAGATGGAACCTGGGTCCTTAGGCTTCACTAGCAAGCATCTTATCCACTAAGCATGTCTTCAGCCCTGCATATTTTTTAAATATTTTATTTATTTGCAAGCGGAACAAGGAGAGGGAGAAAGAGGGAATGAATATGGGTGCACCAGGGCTTCTAGCTACTGCAAACAAACTCCAGATGCAGTGCATTGGGCTTTACATGGGTACTAGGGTATCAAACCTGGGTCATTAGGCTTTGCAGGGAAGCATCTTGTGTACATAGCTATCTCTCCAGACCTGTTTTTTTTTATAATAAAGTATTTGGAATTTTATTTCAGACTAATGCATTTTCATATCAATCATAGCAATAATAAATCTACTTTTAGTTCTTATCTTTCTAATAAGGTGTGGATAAGTAGAATATAAAGGAGAATTTCAGGCAACACTGTTAAGTACTGGATTCATTTACTTGTCCAAAGAAGGAATCTTTACCAAATTCTCTGTCAATTGGTCTGCTTGTGCAGCAAAAGACAGCAATAAAGATTGGAAGAATAGTCTCTTCACATTAAAAAAATGGTATTCATGTGCATTGCAACAATTTTTGCAGTAAGCCATGGAAAGGACGTATGGACTATATAGAAAAAGATCTACTCTAAAAATAGAGTGCACTTGAATTAGAAATATATCACTTAATCTTCTAAAAAAGAAATATATCACTAAATGTTTTATGTAAAAGTGCTAAATAAATATTTTGTGAATGAATTATATGTAAGCATATTTCAAATAACAAATAGTTACCAGAAACTGAGATTTTGCAGTCAAATGGTATAGGAAAATATGAGACTTCATTTTCAACCATTCATAGCTACCCAAGCTACTCTTCCAAGAACTTGCCTTGGAAACATAAGTCTAGCCATATATGCCCCCACTGCCCTAATATCAGGGGATTTGTGTTGATCAAAGATAAGTTGAAATTTTAAGACAGATGACTATATTAAAAAAGTAGTACTCAGAAATATTAAATACAAAATAATGCACATGAAAATGTGTGATTTGATTGTCTAATTCAAAAATTAATGAATAAATAAATAATGCAAAAGTAAAAGGGACTGAGAATGTAGCTCAGTTGGTAGACTAACTAGTATATGTGAAGCACTGGGTTTGATCTCTATCACTGCATCAATCTGACATGGTGACACATGTTTTTAATTTCAGCACTCAGGAGCTAGAGGCAGAGGGACAAAAAAATCAAGGTCACCCTTGGCTACATAATGGGTCCAATGTCGATCTGACATACATGAATACATGTTTCATATATAAATTATCATGAAGATAAATTAATAAGAACATTAATGCTGCACTAAGCTTTGATCAGAGAAACTTCATTTGCAATTGGCAGTAATTGAGATGAGACTCAAACTCAACAAAGTATTGAAATCAGTGACTTTTGAGGACTCAGTACTAAATGGCACACATATTTTACCCTATTCAAGGCTCAGGAAACATTGCAGAGAAGTTATTATCCAAAGGACAGGGAGGAGAGTTGTGGAAAGCTGTCTTCAAGACATGACATGGCCATTACATTCAAAAGAGCAGCTGCCATTAAATGTACATGACCTACATAACATTGGGCCTGTCTACATTCTGTTTTCTGTGATATAGGATCTTATGGTGATCCTCATCCCTTCCTGAGTAGTTACTAGCAGTTGATGACTGCTAGTGGAAGGGGAGATATTTTTCTCAGTGGTGTAGCCACTACTAAGTTGTTCATATTCCAGTAAATAACCCACAACCTGTCATGAAAGCAATGCTAATTAAGTGGATCATAAAAGCAAAAAGACATCAAAATAGAATAGAGATTATATGGGAAGATTGTGTTCAGTGGGAGGGATGGGAGACAAGAGAAGATAATATGAAATGACGATCATCGAAATACATTACATACATTATTAAAATTGGCGATAATTAGAATTAATTGTAAAAAAATTCATAACCTGACCATGTTGGGGCATAATTGTAAATTTAGCATTTGGGGTGTGTGTTAGTTTGAATAGATGGAATGTGGTCCTTTGAATAGATGGCCCCCAATACATTCACTTTTTTATTAGTTTGTATTTTGCATCTGCAGCCACCTGGCTGGAGGCGGTGTCATCAGGCAGATCTTAAGGTGTCGTGTTGGGTTTCGGATTTCAACCTAAAGATATGCAAAGTGTTCCTACCTGGAGTTCCTGAACTGTGCTGTGCTGTTTTTTTTTTTTTTTTTTTTTTTTTTTTTTTGGCTTGTGCTTTTCTCTGTCTCTGCTTGGACCTGTGAAGGCAGACCAGCTTCTTCTGCCATTATGGAACTTTGCCTGGATCTCTAAGCTTCAATAAATATCCCTTCCTCCATAACTGTGCCTGGTATGGAAGTTCATCTCAATGACCTGAAGCTGTCTGCTACAGGGTGTAAGTAGCAATTATTATGATTTCAAGGTCATACTCAGCTACCTAGCAAGTTTGAGACTAGCTTGGGTTAAAAGTGTGACCGTGTATAAATGAATGAATGAATGAATTAATTAATTAATATGTACACGTTAGGATTCAGTACATGCAGTGGTGCAGTAGTCTGGGGTTATAGCTCTCTGCTAGTAAAAACATAGCACGTAGAAGGACTAAGATCCAAATCTTAACACCAGGAGTTTGAAGACACAAAATTGCATAATGGGGTTATTATAAGCAAGATACAATGGTATGTATGTGTGAAAATGTTATAATGAAATCCATTATTCTGTACCTTTACAAAAATTAAAAACCAAGAAGCAAACTTGAGTCTCAAATATAAAATGCTAAATGGAAATGTCACTTCAAAAATGCACTACTCCACATGCTATTTGTATAAGTTTTCATAGCCTCCATAAGTATAATTAATAATTTATGGTCTAAGACACATCATAATATTTTTTAAATGAGAATATATTTGAGGTGGGAAAGAGCAATGCCCAATTCAAAATAATTAAACTATAACGGGTATAAATTAATTGTACTTTATTATCCTCAAAAATATTACTAGGAGCTTGAATTACACACATGAAAGAGAATTTAAAGGAATAACTTCAATTGTTGCTTTTAAAACTATAAATTAAAATTTAATTATAAATATTTTCACTTTTGTTTTATAAAAGAAAAATATTTTAGGGAAGAGAATCTCATAGCTCTTAGTAGGAAAAAAAAAGCCATTCAGAATACTAATCTCTGAAATCTGTTTTGAGGTGTTAATTTCCCTGTCCAAAGATTATCAGAAAGAAAATGTGGTATATTTCAAACAACATCTTTTCTTAGTAGACCTTGGTCTTGTTTGTACCATTTGTCTCACTTAAAATTACAAAGTATTCATAATAAAATATAATAATACATTTAGATGCAACTTTAATGAGTAATGGAAAAATAGATATACTACAACAAACAAAACCAAACCAGGAATGTAGAATAATTTATAGGAAAATGCTTTTTTCAATAGCATGATGCCAATTATGAAAACTAAAGTAGTAGCATGAAAAAAAATCAAGAAGCTATTTTGCATTACAAAACATTAAGGAGGGGCTGGAGAGATGGATTAGTGGTTAAGTGCTTGCCTGTGAAGCCTAAGGACCTCGGTTTGAGGCTTGATTCTCCAGGACCCACGTTAGCCAGCCAGATGAACAAGGGGGCACACGTGTGTGGAGTTCGTTTGCAGTGGCTGGAGGCCCTGGCGTGCCCATTCTCTCTCTCTCTCTCTCTCTCTCTCTCTCTCTCTCTCTCTCTCTCTCCCTCTTTCTCTCTCTGTCTGTCGCTCTCAAATAAATAAATAATTAAAAATTAAAAAAAAAAACATTAAGGAGACAAAATTACCAAATGCAATATATAAAACCACCAATTGCAAAATATGAATGTTGGTTGGTTTCTGTTCATGTTTTAGTATATAAAAATATTTTATAAGCAGTGGGGGATATTTGAAGACAGATTTGATTGTACATAACTCTAGGGAATAGTTCATTTTCTGAACATAAGTAAGAAAATTGTTCCTAAAATAATGATGTATGCTACATAATCAGGAAAGAACTATTAATATGAAGGGAACTATTAATATGAAGGGATCTTGTATTGAAACAGTAAATTATTTATAAATGTTGAAAGGTGAATAAATATTGAAAATGTTTAGTTTGTTTACTTTTATTAACATGTATATGTATATTTCTCACTTTCTTCCCTCTCAGTCCCTTGAGGTGTTACACAAACTATATTGATTTTTATACAATTGTACTTAGGTATCATTCACTGTTGTTTTCAACATCGCAGCTTTTAAAAAATATTTTCATTTATATATTTATTTGAGATAGAGAGAGTGTGAGAAAGAAAGAGACAGATAGAGAGAATGGGCACACCAGGGCCTCCAGACACTGTAAATGAACTCCAGTTGCATGTTGTTTACCTGGGTACTGAGGAATTGAAACTCTAACCAGGGTAATTAGCCTTCACAGGCAAGTACCTAATTGCTAAGCCATGTCTCCAGCCGACATCGTAGCTTTTATGTAACTGAATATGAAGGACTTTTATTCCTTTTCTGTGGAAGGGATAGTGTATTATTTTTTGTGTACAAGACAATTTTACATAATATATGGAATTACGACCTTGTTACTCTTTGTGTTTGAAGATATAGCATGGTTGTTTTATAGAGATGCTTATAGGTTACAAGAGACAGGTTTGGGGCTGGAGAGATGGTTTAGCGGTTAAGCACTTGCCTGTGAAGCCTAAAGACCCCGGTTCGAGGCTCGATTCCCCAAGACCCACATTAGCCAGATGCACAAGGGGGCGCACCCATCTGGAGTTCGTTTGCAGTGGCTGGAAGCCCTGGCGTGCCCATTCTCTCTCTCTACCTGCCTATTTCTGTATCTCTCTCTCTCTCTCTCTCTCAAATAAATAAATAAAAATAAAATATTTTTAAAAAAGAGACAGGTTTGATGAACAGCAATTTTATATACCAACTTGATTGAGCCATGAAGTAAGAAGATATGGAATCAAACAGTGTTCTTTGTGTCCCTTTGAGTCTATTTCTTGAATAAGTTATAAAGTGGATTACCTTTCTTACTGTATCATCATCTCTCCTGGTTACAGATATTCAGATTTGGACTCGCCATGTATCCGTGTTTTTTTTTGATATTTCCATTTTGTGAGTGAGAGTAAAACATTGTCTCAGTGACCATGATTTTTTGATCCAATTCCTTAATGAAAGCATGTACCCCATCTGTATATTTGATATATATGCATATATATTTATTTATTTTGTAAGCTTATATACACATTTTATCTGTATGTCTTATTATTCCCTGGTCGAAGGTAGTAGACTATATGAATCTGTAGCTTCCATAAGTCAATTTCACAAAGTAAACTTTCCCATGTATATGTTTATATATGCACACTTATGCACACAAGTAAACACACATGCACATACACAGAAACATGTTCCTTTTCTAATAAAGTGGGTGCATAATCTTGTTAGGATTTACCTAAAGTATTTTATTTAATTTTTAATTAGCTTTCCCTGTATTTATTAATTCCATCAATGATAAACTTTTATTCACCCACAGAAATTTATTGAGGTACTTATTTTATGGAATACTCTTTGTGTGTTGAGATTATAGGATAATAAATGATGGAACTATGATTTACAAAAGTTAGGCTAATTTCCCTAAAGTATATAGGTAACAAGTATCCACTTCACTAATTTCACTTCATGAGTAAGAACACTTTTATATACTAGCACTGATCCCCACAGTGATCCAAGGCTCTATTACTATGGGCAAAGTCAAAGACTTCACAAAAGATTTTGAAGTTAAGCTGCAGATAAGTAATTTTCCTCTTCTCCACCTTCCCCCACACCTTGACTGATTTTATGAGTTCCTGTCCATCTGCTTCCCTTCCAACACAGATCTTGGTAGTTCCTTATTTTGAGAACAATCTTGTCTGCCTAGATCTTCTAGTTCTTCCAGAGTACATACTTTGTCATCTGCTGGGACAGATCAAGACAGAAGGATGAGGGCTGGGGAGATGGCTTAGTGTTTAAGGCACTTACCTGTGAAGCCTAGGGATCCAAGTTTAATTCCACAGTATCCACTTAAGCCAGATGCATCTGGAGTTTGCAGTGTCTAGAGGCCCTGGTGCACCCATTCTTTCTCTATCTGTCTCGCTCTCTCTCAAATAACCAAAAAATTAAAAAAAGACAGAAGGATGAAAAATTGAAGGCCACTGTGAGACTTCATCTCAATTAAACTAAGTAGCTAACTATACAAACAACAGCAAAAAACCCTGAATAGATAAAAAATAATAATTGCATTCTTCTACACTGTGCTATGTAGCTAACTGTGAGGTTCAGTGTGTTAAGTATATTAAACGTGTCTTTCATTTATGTTATTTTGGACATAACTCCTTTGTAAGTGAAGAAGCATATAACCATCAACACAGACAGCTATAGTAAATCTGGTGATATTATAAATACATCATTTCTACTTAGACTGATATTACATATTTAGCCTTATATACAATCATAATTTAAAATTTGCTATCATAGATTAAAACACAACTCATAATATAGTGATAATGCAGATTTTCTTGGTTGGAGCAGAATTCTCACATGTTTTTCAAAATATGTTTGGGGACTTGAGAGATTGCTCAGTAGTTAAAGGTACTTGATTGCAAAGTCGGGCAGCCCAGGTTCAATTTTCTGATACCCATGTAAACATATATGAACAAAATGGTGCATATATCTGGAGTTTGTTTGTAGTGGCAAGAACCCTGGTATGCTTATATTCACTCATTTTCATTCAATCGCTCATTCTCAAATAAATAGAGCAAGTATTTTTAAATCAATATGTTTTGAAACATGAGTGGTAAATTTAGACTGTAATGTGTGGTTATGCCTTGCTACCCACTATAAAATAACATTTAAGAACAAGGATTTTAGTTATGCTTAATTCATTTGAATTTTTTTTTCTATTTTCAGCTCTATATTTTTGGCAAGTTATCTTAATATTCCATGATAGATTTATAATATTTGCAAAACTGTCACAATAAAAGGAATTAAGAAATTATAAAGGGGCTGGAGAGATGGCTTAGCAGTTAAGGCACTTGCAGGCAAAGCCTAAGGACCCAGTTTCTATTCTGCAGTACCCACTTAAGCCAGATGCACAAGATTTAGCATGTGTCTGGAGTTTGTTTGCAGCGGCTGACATGACCATTCTTTCTATCTACCTTTCTCTCTCTCTCAAGATAGGCAAGTAAATAAAATATTTAAAAAAGAATTCATCAAGTGCTTAGTAAATAATGGTTACAATAGCTTATTAATATTTATTCCCATCTCCACCTTCTTGATTGCTTCATTCACGTTTTCAGAGAAGCATGGACATTCTTGTCAATTAAATTATTCATAATTTATTTACTTCTTCATCTGACACAAATCCCAAATGAAAAACAATACACACAACAAAAATACTTTTTGACCAAATTTCAAATGCCAGCAATTTCTAACTTGAATTCGCATATGTATGTTATCACTTATACTTTTCCATAGGTTCTGGCAGTTAGATGAGGGGAAAAAATGAGAAAGGAAAGGAAAGGTTCTCTCATGAGGCCTTTATTCCATATATTATATGATGCGTACACCAACATATCACATATGATGCATATATATATAATATGCATATAATTTATACATATATACATAATATCATGTATATCTGTCTACAACAATAGTATGGATAATGTGCTGCTCTGTCTTGACTGTAAAATAATTAATGAATCCAGAAACAATCCTTTCTAATTAGCTGGCTATTTTACCTCAAATAAATAAATGTTAAGTTTGTGTAAGTAAAATGTAAACTTTGACAACTTATTTTAAATCAAATCTTGTTAAACTCTTTTCTGTAGTGTAGTTTAAAGTTAACATGCATTGTCCCAAGTAATTACTTATTGTAAACTTCACTCATTGGCAGAAAGGTGAGGTTTAAATGCAATTAAATAGTATTTTTCAAATTATTACTGAAACAATGTTAATTATCTTATGAAAAAATAGAAGTTGACACAAATGGACTTCACAGTTTTCATTATGCATATAAATAAAACAAAGTGTTTACTGGAGTTGTAACATCATGTGTACACTAATTTGAATGCAGAGTGCCTAGTGGTTGTGTAACAAATTCACATAACCTTAAAGACCAGATTGCAATAAGTAAATTTAAGTTCTATATATTGAATAAATAATGATAATTTAGGGATGTCAAAGTTTATATAATAAATGTCAGACAATAAATTCATAGCAAATTATCTTATAAAATATAGACATTTATATCTCTATTTATTTTACTGACTAATCTTTCGCTATAACCAGATTTTAAAGGCTTAAAGTTAAACTAGAAAAAAAACTACAATGGCATATGACAGTAAAGTAAGGGGAGCAGCACTATTCGTGTTTCCTGCATCTATTCCATAAACTTGGCTATCAAGCACTCCTTAATTGAAGTGCCAATGATGCTAGCCACTGCAATTGCATTTGAAGTCATGATTTATATTACAAGTACAATCTTTGCTGTTCACAGTGACAGTAAAATTGTGCCCAGTAAACTGTGTTTTAGATATTTAAAGATAGCACAGTACTAGTTTTTCACAATAAGTAAACTGATTAAGTATATTCACATTTGGAGGTGGGTGAATTTACTTACAAAAATAAAGGCTTAAAGCTCTAATATACTATGCACATATGTACTTGACAACTCCCCCCTCACCCCTGATTCACTCTCTCCATCAGGTGCTACAGAAAAGCCATCATGATTTATTCAACTCACAAAATTACTTCTTTGGCCTCCTTTCTCTTTGCAGAGTGTTGTGTCCTCTTTAGCACTGTGTCAATAAAGCTAAGTTCCACCTGTGATACTGCATTAGAAAGGAGAATTTAATTTAAAAACTCATTGATTTGCTCCCAATCAATAGGGTAAACTGAGCTGACACAGCAGGACACATTCTAACCCTGTCCTATCACCCACTTACAACACATGAAAATGTTCTATACGAGATAACAAAATAAATTTTGTGATATATAACTGAACTCAACATACAGAGGGGAATCTAAGGGTACAAAAAGAAAGAAAAAAAAGCCATGAACCAGAATTCAAAACTAAATTTTAGATCAGAGTCAGTTATATACACATATGCTTAGGGTCCTATGGTTCTGTCACTGTTTCAGGAAGGAATTTTTATTCGAGGTGCCCATTTATAGAGAGCTCAAGCTATGCTTCAGGTGGCAAAATGGCTGTTATACCACCATCATTTTTTCTGGTTCATTTACTCCAGATAGAGCACTGGTGTGGACAAAAATAAGGATTCTATCCAAGTCTGGCTTAATAAAATAGTGAGTTTATTGAGGTGACTTACAGGAGTATGGGTTGGGGATAACTTACAGGAGCACCAAAAATGTCTGCCCAAACATAAGTGACAGCTCAAAAAAGCTGGAGCTTACTCCACAATTTATAGCTGCTGGACAGACAGCCTTCTTTATCCAGCAGCTTCTATTACATTCTATAACCTTGGGCCATGTCAGGAACCTCATCATGACCCTTATAAATTTCCTTTACTTCCTAGTCTTAATGACTGTCCCTCTTAGATGAATTGTTTCAGTTTGGAGGAAGTTACTACACAGTATCCCAACAGAAATTGGAATTCTATTATTTGTATTCTTGAATATAGGATTTCATATCCCACTACTCATAAGGCATGAGGCCCTGAAAGCAGAAAAGATGCTTTTCAAATTTAACAAACAAACAAAAACAAAATCCTGAAGGTAAATAGAAGAAGCAAACTGAAAACTTCATTGTGGGGACATGGATCAATTTGCTAAATCATATAGGGTTGCAAAAAAAGATGACATGTATTGTGTATTTTTTGATTGAATATCTGTTTACCTGCATATATTTGTATGCAAATGTACATATGTGAGCCACAATTATATGTATGTGCATATATGCGCATATATATGTGTATATATATATATATATCGTCATTTCTTTGATTACTATGAAGATGAGATAAACAAGTATCCTAGGGACAACTCACCCTGATAAGCAATATTCTGCTTTTAGGACAAAAAAAATGTGTGAAGCAAAACAAATGTTATTGTTCATGAATTTGTGCAGTAACTAGGATTTTACTAATTTATTCTTACTTATGTAATTCTTACATTATTAAAATTTAAATTGGGTCTGGAGAGATAGCTTAGTGTTTTAGGCACTTGCCTGTAAAGCCTAAGGACCCAGTTTTGATTCCCCAATACCCACATAATCCAGATGAACAAGGTGACACATGCATCTGGGGTTCATTTGCAATGGCTAAAGGCCCTGGTGCAGCTATTCTCTCTCTCCCTATTTGCATCTCTCTCATAAATAAATAACAAATATATATTTTTATTTTTTTAAATTAATCTGGAACTCAGAAATTCAACTTATGAATTTGTAATAATCCTACCAACTTGATTCCCATAACATCAATTAACTAGGCCTCGCCAAATACATATGCCTATATTATTTATTTTGAAGAAAGACACATATCTTCAAACAAGATGTTATGAATAAATTAAACTGGAATGAAACAAAAAATTTCAATAGAGAACTGGAGGAATGGCTCAGCAGTTAAGCTGGTTGCCTGTGAAGCCTATGGGCCTCAGTACCCATGTAAATCCAGATGCACAAAGTGGCAAATGCATCTGGAGTTTTCTTGCAGTGGCGAGAGGCCCTGGTGTACACATTCTTTCTCTCTCTCTTTCTCTCTTTCAAACAAATAAATAAATAATTAAAAATTTACAACAGAATTATTTTAAGTTCTGTCAACATATACCCATTTTTCTGTAGTGTATCTGCATTTTCAAATCTCAATGAATTATTGAATTTTGCAATAATCCATAGTTTTATACATTGATTTATCTTTACCTATACAATAATGATAATGAAATTAATGAAATGTTCTCAAAATCAACAGGAAGACAAGAGTTTAGGATTTTTTCCCAGCTCATTAGAAAATTCAATTAACCAGAATGTCTCATACATTAAGTAAGCCTTTTATGGTTGAAAAGATGTTTGCAAGCGGTGTGCGTTTAAACTGGTGCATGTATTCCAGGCACAGTAATTTCCATATGAATAATTAATATGCTAATTTTAAATGAGCCATTTATTCATAGAAGTCAATTCCACTTTTTCTCTACTTGGTGACAATGTGATTGTCATGAGTTTAATATCCTTTAATGAACTGGGAAGTATTAAACCCTATTTCATTAAGAATTGCATTTATTTCATAGCATGCACAAAGCCAGCCTTTCTGTTAATTCATTTTATTTGTGTGCATGTTGTCTTAACATAATTTACATTACAGGTATGATGTTGACCCTAATGTCTATGACTAACAACCTAAGATAGATAAGTAGTGTATATCACATTAAAACAAGAGAAGATAATTCCTCATGAGCTTTTTGTTTTCCATTTTTAAAATTAATTATGGCACATAGTATGGGTACATCATGTGTTGGTATGATCCTTTTCTCTTCCCTGCCCTGCTGGGGGCCCTCCTCAGTGTGGTTGCAGGTTGTCCCCGTGGGAGTGTAGGTTATGCCTTGTCAGAGCAACAGTTAGTTATTGGGGAGATGCAGTGCCTCTAGGCATGATGTCTCAACTTGTGGCTCTAACAATATTGCTTCCCACACTTCTAAAAAATTCCCGAAGCCACTTTGGATGTATTTTAAGTCTACTTCAATGATAGAGTTCTTAACAGCCTCTGGATTTCTGCTTTGTTATGTGTTGAGTATTCTCAGTTCCTGCCTTCATCACCCTGGTGTTGCTTATCAGGCTCACCATTGAAGAACTACTCTTCTTCACCTCCCCTCTTCCTCTCTGGTTTCACATGGGCCTTAATGGAGATGAGAGAGGTGGTTTATCACCTAAGATCTTGCTACTTTCTGAAAAAGAAAAACAGATTCTTCAATGGAGTGTAAAGTCAGCACAGGTTAAATGGGATAAGCATTATTAATTTAGGGAGAATTTGATGGATGTAGTCCCCCTTTGGCCCAGTATTAGGAGGAGTTTGACACAGGGGAGCATAGTCTTTGTCTTCATAGGATTCTGACCTGGTTCCCAGTTCCAGATATGGGAAATTTCCACTGAGCAGATCTCTTAGCCAATCAGAAAGCTATTGGTTACCCACCAAGATTGTGTGCACTATTGCAATTTTGTGCATCTAGTCAGGGATTTTGCTTTTGAATAGCATAGACCCCTGGTTGCTCAGTTGGCCACTTTCCCCCAGTAGCTCATGTAGTGCTTTCCAGCACAAGATGGGTAACTCTCTGGGGTCTGGCTGTCTTCCAGAGTTCAATCAGGTCTCTGTGCTGGCAGCATATGGAGTCTTCAGTAGAAGGGTCTTGGCATTTACCTCAGGTTGGTAATTAAGTGCTTTGATAGAAGCCTGTCTTGTTTTGGGTGATTGTAGGTCTCTCCAGTGAACAGCTCATTGGTGGAGGGTGGGAGGGGGTAACCACACTCTGGTACTGGCAGTTACAGGCCAGAGCCAAAAAATAAAAAGTAAAATAAAAATAAAGACATAAGGTTAGGCTTCATCCCACCCTCTCCAGGGGCCTTGTTTTCAGGTGCTCCATGCATTCTCCTGCTGAGGGTTCAACACTTTAGTATATCTTTGAAGATAAAGGTTTCTATAGTACCAGTTGATTCGGGGTTAAGTTGTATGTTTTTCCCTCTTACCCTTACCCTCCCCTTCGCCCAAGGCCTTCCATTCCTATTGCCTGGGTCTCCAGTTGCCTATCAGGTCAGCAACTCGAGCTGTTACAGGTTAGGAAGTGCAGATGAGTGAGACAATGCAGCAATTGTGTTTTTGTGATTGTGTGAGTTTGCTGAGTATAATCTGTACTAAGTCTGACCATTTTTCTACAAATTTCATTGTGTCATTTTTTCTTACTGCTGAGTAGAAGTCCATCATGTAAATGTACCACCGCTTCATTAACCATTCATGAGCTTTGATACACCAGTTAAGTGTTTTCTAAGCTTTTAGGTTTCACAAAGCTGGGATTTAAAAAAAAAAAAAAACCTTGTCAACATTAGGTAGCCATTTGTCATGGTCATGGCTCTTTGCTTCATTATTATGTTTCATATCATACATGCGTATTACAGGTATTATTCCAGTATCAAACGTTTTATGTTAAAATAAGGATAATTGTGGATCAAAAATAAACTTTAGCAGAGTATGGTGGCAAACACCTTTAATCCCAGCACTCAGGAGGCCGAAGTAGGTGGATCGCCATGAGTTCAAGGCCACCTTGAGACTGAATTCCAGGTCAGCCTGGTTAGAGAGAGAGAGCCTACCTCAAAAAACTAATAAATAAATAAATAAATAAATACATTAATTAAACATAATTAATATCATAATTTTCAAAAAGGAGTTGTTACTTTAACAACTAAGGCATAAAATATATAAATTTACACAAGAAGCAAATCAATTTAAAATTTAATAACTTAATTTGCCTTAATCATAGTATACTATCTTTGATTTTATAATTACACTTATACCCAGAGGAATATTCATGTGGATATAGTAGACAATACAAAGTTTACCCTTTTTTCCCTAGTTTATTTCTGTATTTGAAATACTTGTACACATTGAGAAGTTGGAAATAATAACATGAAGACAGTACTTAGGAGACATAATATAGCTGGTCAAGATCTGATCTGATCATTCTGAAATATCTAGAGAGAAATGCCTGTTATTCACATTGTTCCTTCTGAGGAGCAGGGAAATGGTCTTTATTAACTATAAACACACTCATATGAACATCCAGGAAAAGTTTAATACCTACCTGAAAGTAAGACTTGCTTTGTGTGTCAATGTATATTTTTACATACTCATGATAAATTGAAAATTTACAAAAATATACCATATTGCAGGTGATGTAGCTGATTTTTGATGTAATACTGAATTTCTATTCATATTAATTTATAAATCCGTGGTAAAAAAGAACTTAATATCACTCTAATTAAGAAATGTATCATTAAACCAATCCTTTTTGTTTTTTATTCCTCTATACAGAGAGGAAAAATAAATAAACATAACATACCTATAACCCTGAAAATTTGTCAGACTTCTTGGAAGATTGTGACTCTGAATTTGTTTATCCAATGAAAGGAAAAATTATGAATTAACATTTGCAGTCAAATCACAATCTATATGCATTCCACGTGGTCAGAGATTTATTTGGAATTTGGTTTAGGCAGACCCAGATAGTAATCCATATAGTTTATTGAGGGTCCAGTTAATTTCCATTTTTTTTTCCAAAATCCATGTAGTATCAAACATCACTCTCTTCATGAGACATGAGCCCTAAATACTTCTTCCTATCACCAAGAAAAAAGACAACAATACATTTTATGTGCTGGGTCAAGAATAAAAAAAATCTGTCTTAACCTCTTCGAATTGTGAGTGTTTTAATCGTCAAAATCCAGTATGTATGTAATACATAGTATGTACTTCTTAGCCATCATTTAGTTTGTAGACATTGCAGTAGGCACTTCACATTTGCCATTTTAATCTTCAGAAGAATGATGACAGTGAGATGTGATTTTAATTCTCTTATGAATACTGCAAATTAATTTTTACTATAATTATCACTGGAATTGTCATGAAGGAACCAAGGCACAGAGAGGATAAATTTGGTAACCATTGTAGAACTACTAAGTATAAAATTAAAGCCTGGATATGAGTAAACATGAAGAATGGGATTTTCCTACTACTTTATAATCAATTGAAACAGTGGGAAAAGATGCTGACTAAAAGCTCAATGTCATGTTTTGAAATGTCTTAGCATCTCATTCAAGACCTGTATAATCACATTTTTTAAGTTATTTAAAAATGAATTTCATTTTAAGAAAATTAAGTTAGATGTGAAAACAATTGAGATAATGTTTATGAAGAACACAAATATAAAGTGTAATGTAACTATACTGTTGTATAATTATGAATATAGAGATAATAAAATATCTAGTGCAAAATATTCACTACTCAAAATATATTGGACAAATATGAATGAGCAGGAAAGAGCAACTTTTAGCTTTAATATGTGACACAACTGAATTCAAATATGGCTATCATTTATTAGTTTTGTCACCTAATAGACAATACTCAGAGTTTTGTTTTCCCCCGTTCAAAAAGATTAAAGAAAATGTGTGTAAAGACCCCAGCATCGGTAGGATTTCACATGCCTTAAGACCTCACTAGGGATTTATGGTGAATGGGAACTTAGTGTGTGTGTGTGGCAACCTCCACTACAACTTACACCCAAAAAAGTCAGAGTAAGCCATGAAGACTAATGGGGTGGGGGACTCTCCCTACCAACTAAGAATAGGCATGGAGCCCCAGGATCAGCTTACATCCAGCCTATCCAGAGCAAATGGCAGTGAACTCAGTGTTTCAGGTTTACACTGCTAAGCAGTACTGTGGCAACAGAGAGATGACAGGTGGTGGTCCTCCCTGTCCCTAGTAGTTCACCCAGTGGTTGAAGCTTCCACTGCAGTATCCTTTTTGCAGTCCCTCTTTCCCACAATTAATTCCACCTTGGGGACAGGGAAGCCAAGGCCTCAGACCAGCAGTGGGACTACACCAAAAAAAGGCTATTCTTTTTGTTTGTTGTTACTGTTTTCTTTGTTTGTTTTTATTTCCCTCCCCACCATTTTTTTTCCCTCTGGTTTGAGGCATGGTCTCACTGTATCCAGGGCTGCATTAGGACTCATTCTGTGGCCCAAAATGGCCTTGACCTCAACAGCTACTCTCCTATTGCAGCCTTCAGAGTACAGGGATAGTGCTTGTCTGTACCACCAGAGCCAGCTGACTTCAGCACAGCAACTGGTCTTTTCTCAAAGTCATACTCAGAGAATCAATCTAGCTGACCCTCAGAGGCACTGTAATGAGCTCTAATCTGAGAGTGAAAGGCTATATATATCTGACAACCTTGCAGTCGTTTTCTTTTCTAATCTTTTATTTTAATTTCTCAGTTTTATTCCTTTTTATTATTCCTTGCTATTTTATTTCTTTGTCATTTTTGTGATGCTATTTTGCTTAGCTTGATTTTGTTGTTGTATTGGACTCCTGTTATCTGTTATTCTATTTTCTTCTCTCCTTTTTTATATAAATTTATTTCAGAGATAGAGAATATAGGCCCATCAGGGCCTCTTGTCATTGCAAATAAACTCTAGATGCATGCATCACTTTGTGCATCTGGCTTTATGTGGGTACTGGGGAATTGAACCTAGACTGTCAGGCTTCACAAGTAATTGTCTTTAACCACTGAGCCATTTCTGCAGTCTATGTTTTTCTTTTATATGTTTGTTGAATTGCGTTTGTTTTATGTTTGTTGCTCCCCTTTTTTCTTTCCTTTGCCTCTACTGTCTCACTCTCTCATTTTCTTTTTTTACCCTACTGATTTGGATTTCAGAGTTCTCCTATCTTTTATTAATATTCATGTAGTTATTATTTTGAAATATGAATGGTGAAGGCTACTTATTAAATTATACAAAGGACACAGACCAGTAACACAAAAGTTTACCATTCAGCTGAGGAAAATAATGTATTTCATGAAATCTATAGGATTCAAAACTGGGCCTACCTCCTAAAAAGTCTCAAAGAAACATACCTAAAAGTGAAAGCAACAGAATCACAAGACAAAAGAAGCAACCAAATAAAGTACAGGGGAAAAAGTAGGAATAAAATAGGAGAAAAACATCAATTTTCACAAATACCCAATTCATAACGAAGTAATTTTAAGAGTAAAGGACAACAAGCCACCAGAGTTCATCCACAAACTCTCAACTTCTCAAGTTGTTAATGACAGAAACAAACAAACAAACAAAAAAATAAGCAAGTTGAAATGCCAGAGAAAGAATTTAGAATCCTATTTCTAAAAGCAATTAATGATCATGCAGAGTCTACAGTCAAATGAATGACCTTAAAACCAAATTCTAGATGTCAACAAGATTGTTTCTAAAGTAAATGAAATTGTGAGTAAATTGGAGTAAAATATCATAAATGTAACAGAAAAAAATTGTCAAGGAAATTGAAATGCTGAAAAAGAAATAAACCAAATTCCTGGAAATGAAAGTAGTAATCAATCAATTGAAAGTTACTCCACAATGTGACAACAACAACACGGTTAAGCAGAAGAACAAGTTTCAGGGATGGAGGACAAAGTTGTGACAATAATACCCACAGACTTATATAAAGAAAGAAAGAGCCTTTGGCATCTCTTTCATGAACAAGATCCTACTTTGTGTTCTCACAGACTTGGCTGCTTTTTTTTTCCTCTTCCTAGTGAAATAGTCTCTTTATACCTTTCTGTAGAGCTGGTTTGGTTGTCAGATATAGTACTAATTTGTGTTTTTCTTGAACTATCCTTATTTCTCCATAAATTTTGAAAGATAATTTTGCTGGTTATAGCATTCTTGATTGGCAGTTATTTGCCTTCAGAGCCTGGAACATACCATTCCAATCCTTTCTGCCTCTTATGATTGCTGATGAGTGGTCTGAGGTTATTCTGATATTACTACATTTGTATGTAAGTTAGTGTTTTTCCATTACAACTTCAGGGTTGTTTTTTTGCTTTGAAATTTTTATAGTGTATTATGATGTGATGTGCAGAGGTCCTTATTTGTTCATTTCTATTTTAAGGTCTATATGCCTCTTCTATTTGGATATCAGTTACTTTCTTTAGATTTTGGAAAATTTCTCTTACAATCTTGTGGTACACTTCATTAATTCCTTTTGTATTGATCTCAGCTCCATTTTTACTCCATGTATTATGGTGTTTGTTGCTTTGAGATTATCACAGGTTGCATTAACAATGGATTATTCAAACAGTCCTAAGAGAAAGTTTATAGCTATAAACACCTGTATCAAAAATATAGAGGGCAGCTTTTTTAGTAGTCTCCATATTGCTTTCCAAAGTGGATGTACCATCTTACATTCCCACCAACAGTGGATAAGGGTTACTATTTCTCCACTCCCTGGCCAGAATTTATTTTCATTTGATTTTTTGATGTTTGCTGTTCTTACAGGGGTAAGGTGGAATCTCAAGGTTGTTTTAATTTGCATTTCAATGATGATTAGGGATGATGAACATTTTCTTAAGTGTGCATTTGCCATTTGTATTTCCCCCTCTGAGAACTGCCTGTCCAGTTCTTGGCTCCATTTTTTGAGTGGGTTGTTTGAATTTTTATTTTTTAGGTTTTTGAGTTCTTTGTAGATTCTAGAGATTATGCCTCTGTAAGTTGGATATTCAGCAAATATTTTCTCCCATTCTGTAGGTGATCTATTGGCTTTGCTTATTGTGTGCGTGTATGTGAAGAAACTGTTCAGTTTCAATTTCCTGCATATGGTTACCCACTTTGTCAAGCACCATTTGTTGAAGATGCTGTCTTTTTTCCAGCCTATATTGCTAGGGCTTTGGTCAAATATCAAGTAGCTATAGTTGCTTGACCCAAAGTCCAGGCCCTCAGTTCTATTCCATTGGTCTATACTCCTGTTTTTATTTTTTAAAAAAGCTGACTATAGAGTTACCAACAGACACAGTTATTCCCTTACTGGGCATGTACCCTAAAACCTCTAAGCCTCAGTCCAGAGAGATTTGCTCAAGCATGTTTATTGCGACTCAATTCATAATAGCTAAGAGCTGGAATCAATACAGATGTCCATCAGTAGAAGAATGGATAACTAAGATGTGGTATATCTACACAATAGAATTCTGCACAGGAGTAAGAAAAAAATGGCACAATGAAATTTGAAGAAAAATGGCTGAACCTGGAACAGATCATTTTCAGTGAACTTGTCCATTAACAGAAATATAATCACCACATAGTCTCACTCATCTACAGCACCTAAAGTGAATCTATCCAAGATGCTGACATACCCAGCAAGCATCTTGAGGACTAGACAATAGGGTGAATGGGGAGGGAAGGGAGGCTAAGAGAAGGGGTAGGGGGCACAAATCTATACCCAAATGGCAGTGGTACCATAAAATTCTATATCCTAAAAGGCAGACCAAATGGTTGAACCTTCACCAGGCCCTTAGAGGGAACACCTGAGTCACAAGGCACTAGAGTGGGTACAATGAAGACTGTACTTAATCTTCTAAAGCTTCTCTCTCTCTCTCTCTCTCTCTCTCTCTCTCTCTCTCTGTCTTCTCTATCACCCTTTTATATTTGTTATCTTTTTCTTCCTTCTCTTAGTGGGTGCTAACCTGCAACTCCCAGTACCAGCAGGTGGCTATCATCCACAATGAGCTTTTGATCAGAGAGACCTACAAGGTTTCCTAAAAGAATGACAGATTTCTGTTAGAGTACTTCATGACCCATCAAAGATTAGTGGTAACTACTACTGAAGACACCATATGCAGTTGACACATAAAATGGAATTATATGGCTGGCAGCTGGAAGAGAGTCAGGCCCCAGACAGTCAGCATGCCTAGTGCCAGAAGGTGCTACATGGGTAGTGGGGGAAAATGACCAATATCTGTCTAAGCAAGTCATGGTCTAACCTACATGACAGCAAATAACCTGTTGTGATGCTCATACAAGTGCCATAGTGGTGCACAGCCACTGGGGGAATCCAACTGCTCTTGATTTGGCTAACTGATCCCTCTCAGTGGTACAGGACCCATAGCTGGAGCTGGGAAGCAAGTCAGAACCATATCCAGACATGAGCCCACTCTCCATTATCAAGCTACCACCAATTGTGGGCTACAGGCGGCTCTACACCTATTAAATTCTCTTTAAAAATATAAGGGTTAGCTGGGCGTGGTGGCACACGCCTTTAATCCCAGCACTCGGGAGGCAGAGGTAGGAGGATCGCCGTGAGTTCGAGGACACCCTGAGACTCCATAGTGAATTCCACGTCAACTTGGGTTAGAGTGAAACCCTACCTCGAAAAACCAATATATATATATATATATATATATATATATATATATATGTTATCCCATTTATATGCCAATAACTAATTTGCAGAGAAATAAATCAAAGAAAACATTCCATTCACAACAGTTATCAAAAACTTAACTACCTGGAAATAAACCTAACCAAACTTTTGGAGAATCTCTACAATTAAAGATATAAGACCCTAAAAAATAAAAAATGAAAAGAAAGGAACAAAGAAGAAATCAAAGAAGATACCAATAGTCATAAAAACCTCCCATTATCCAGCATTGGCAAAATTAACATTGTGAAGGTGCCTATTCTATGAAAACTAATCTACAGGATCAATGCAATCCCCATCAAAATTCCAATGATTATTCTCATATAGTTTGAAAACTAATCCAGGAATTCATATGGAACCACAGAAGAAAACTAATAGCCAAACCAATCACAAGGAACAAAAGCATAACTAGAGGAATCACAATACCTGGTCTCAAATTATGCTATAGGGGCAGCAGAAATAAATACTGCCATGTTACTGGCATAAAAACAGACATAGAGATCAATGTAAGAAAGTCGAAGATCCAGAAAAAAAGTCACAGTGCTTTGACCATCTCATCTTTGACAAGTGGACCCAAAGTATTCAGTGGAAAATAAAAACAGCTTATTCAACAAATGGTTCTGGCAAAATTGAGCATCCAAATGCACAATTAAATGAGATGCATACCTCTCTCTGTACAAATATCAAGGCAAGATGGGTCAAAGTCTCCAATCGAAAGCCAGGATCACATAACATGCTAGAGGAAAAATTATGGAATACACACAGTGATATAGGCATAGGCAACAATTTTCTGAACAGGACTCCAATAGCACAGAAATTAGCAGCAAGAATGAAAAAATGGAACTTCATGAAATTAAAAAGTTCCTGCACAGCATAATAAACCATCATCAAAGTGGACAGACTACAGACTGGGAGAAAATCTTTATCACCTATATTTCGGGCAAAGGGCTAATAAACTGTTTACAAAAATTTAAAAGATAAATAGCAAAAAAAAAATAAATTGCCAATCTCCAAATTTGCTAATGAATGTAATAAATAGTTAATAAAAATGAATACAAATGGCCAAAAAGTGCTTAATAAAATGTTCAACCTTCAAAGCCATCAGGGAAATTCAAATCAAAAGACTATGAGATACCATCTTATAACAGTCAGAATGGTTATGATCAAGATAACAGACAACAAATGCTGACTAGGGTCAGGGAAAAGGAACCCTCATCCAATGTTGGTGGGAGTGTGTACTCATACAGCTATTAAAGTAAGGAGATCTTTTAAAAAATAGAAATAGACGTATCGCTCTACAGCAGAGATACTGTACATCCATATTTACTGCTACTCTATTTAAAAATTGGAAATAGCTTAGATACCCAGAGAGAGATGAATAGATAATGAAAGTGTGGTACATATACACAATGAAATTATAGTCAGAAGTATGGGGAAACAAAATCAATAAATTTGTAGTAAAATAGTTAGATCTGGACATAATCCTATTATGTGAAGTGACTCAATTTCAGAAAGGGCACAAATGTATGTTCTGTCTGATATACAGGTCATAGCTGGAAGTATCTGTAAGTATGTGGATAAAATCTACAAACATAGAATTGTAAACAAAAGGGAACCTAAAAGTATGATCTGGAAGAGAGAGAGAATGGGCAAAAGGATACTTGTGACATGCAAAAGAGAAGAAAGAAAAATATAGACAGGAGGGGATGGAAGGAAGAGGGGGAGAGAGTAGGAGGAAGGATGTGTATCAACAAAATTTCAATTCAAAATTCTATAAATATAAAAAAAGAAAAATCACTGAAAACCAGACTCAATGGCTTACTCATATAATACTACCACTTTGGATATTGAGGCAGGAGACATGATGTCAAGACCAGCCTTATCTACAAAGTGAGATTCAGGATGGCATGACATATAGCAGATAAAACACAAAAATTATTTAACTAAAATCTCATATTTACGACATCATTAAATTATGATAAGTGGCACACTTGTTAGGACAGCCTACCAATATAAAACAATGTACTCTTTATTATAAATTAATTTCCTCAATAAAGGTGTCCTCTTAAAATTCAAGCGATAAGGTGAAGGTGGTGGTTTTTGTCTTATGAGTTTGTATATTCTGACACTACCACTATTGTTACTATTATTAATCATGATTCATTAATTCCCTACTCTACTGTACTAGATATTTTATTATTATTAACATCATCATTATTTCAAAGTTAATAAAACAAGGTCCTTGAGTCTGAAATATTTAGAGATAATTATTAATATCCCTGGAAGAAGAAATAGACTCTAAAAACCACCATTTCAGAATATCAGATTTATATGTCAAACATCTAGTATTAATTTCAAGGAAGCTGAACTAAGCTATTAAGGATAGAATTTACTGTCACTATCTCTCTTATTTCTGTCCATGATCCAAAGGTAAATTAATTGCTATTGGCTGCAGCCTTGTAATTCTTTTCTGACTTTTGACTTTTTATAGTGAGAATATAAAATACTATCATTTCCTATGACTTTGGTTATAATTGACTTCAAAAGGAAAGGGAATGTAAAGAAGGAAAATAGAAAAGAGGTCCCATGCCTTTGGGTGGATGTCTAAGTGTTCTGTGATTGATATTGTATATCCCCAGCATGGCAGTGTACTAGACTTAGAATGAAAATTCTGGGGGAGATAAAAATGTATATACCCTGTTATAATATATATGTTAAAATAAAATAAGCACTAGGAACTGAATAATTCGACCCAAAATGATGTACCACTCTAGACTTTTTCTTCATTATGACAAAAATACTTCTTGAGCAATATCATTATCTACTAAAACTAATCAAATTTATCCATGTAAGAGACATATAGCTATTCCCATGTAAAAATACCTCATGAAGTAAATCAGGTACCTTAATGCTTCTCAAACCTTAGTATATTTAGAAAGGACATGGAGATAGTGTTAAAATGATGATTTGCATTCAATAGATAGATCTGACTTCTGCTGCTGCCTGAGGATGATAATGCTGTTGTATTATTGGTCCACATACCACACTGACAGAATTATGCAACTAAAATAAATTTCATAACCAACATTAACCATAATAATCTTTTCTAAACAAGGCGTTTTTTTTTTCATATCATCTTAATTTCTCTTTAAGTTAATATTTTCACAACATTCATATTTTAATTTTTTCTGAAGATATCAAAGAACAGAGCAGAAGTATTCAAACTTGAATATATCGTAACATGCATTTTGTATTATCTTCTTATTTTTAGTGCCTAACATCAACTCATTTTTATTTATTAGTTATTTTATTTATTTACTTTTTCCCTTTTATTATTATTTTTAATTTTTTATTATTATTATTTATGTTCATGCTCAGTGTGTGAACAGCACCTGTTGGTACCATCCTTACCCTCCTCCCTGTCCTCCCCCCTCTAAAGGGATCCTCCTCATTGTGGATGCCAGTTATCCCCATGTGGTTTGTAGGTCCTTCATTATGGGAGAAGCCATCAGTTATGAGGAAGAGGCAATGTCTCTGTGCATAATATCCCAACTTGTGTCTGTGACAATCTTTCTGCCCCGTCTTCCATGAATTTCCCTGAGCCATGTTAGGTTCATTTTAGGTCTATGAGTTTGTTCTCCAATATCAAGCTTCCACTAATCTTGGGCTACAAGAGGGCCTATAGCTATTAAATTCTCTCTAAACTAATAATGGTTATATAATTTTTTTCTGCGCTGACTTCACTCTCTGTTGGAGTAT
Source organism: Dipus sagitta (assembly GCA_036346955.1). Taxonomy (NCBI): domain Eukaryota; kingdom Metazoa; phylum Chordata; class Mammalia; order Rodentia; family Dipodidae; genus Dipus; species Dipus sagitta. The sequence goes on along the minus strand of CM070776.1, from coordinate 113,564,226 downwards.
CTGCTTCTATTTTTCAGATGGACACAGAACCTTAGGAGAGAAACAGCCCATCACACCTCACCAGGGCCCCAGCTGTAACCATATAGTAAGTGGGGAAAAGAGTAAGAGTGCTGCTTTCTTGGTGAACCTGGTACCAGCACAAAGGTGAAGGAGATAGACACAGAGGACCCTCACCTCCTACCAAATCAAAGATCCACACACAGAGGCTTCCAAGAGCCCATTACTGAAGTAGACCTATTTTATTTTATTTTATTTTTAAGAACAGAGAGTTAGAGAGAAGGGAGATGAATAGAGAATGAGAACACCAGGGGCCCCAGACACACCAAATGAACTCCAGATACATATACCACTTTGTGCATCTGGCTTTATGTGGCTACGGGGCAATAAAACACACTTTGTTAGGCTTTGCAGGCATTCACCTTAACCACTGAGCAATCTCTCCATCCCTCAAAATCATTTTTTCTAATAAATGCATCACAGAGGTGGGGACACTTTCTGCTTTTTACTTTTTTTTTTTTTTTTCGAGGTAGGGTTTCACTCTAGCCCAGGCTGACCTGGAATTCACTATGGAGTCTCAGGGTGGCCTCGAACTCACGGCGATCCTCCTACCTCTGCCTCCCGAGTGCTGGGATTAAAGGCGTGCGCCACCACGCCCGGCTTTTCTGCTTTTTAAAGCACTGCAATTAAAAAGCAATACTATATGAAAGCACGTTGTCTCTTTCTATGATTGATACCATTTTCTTTAGCTTTTACATTTAATTCTTTTTGTGTGTGACAGCATCTCATTCTGAAGCCCATGCTGGCCTGAAACTCACTATGTAGTTTCAGTTGGCCTCAAAATGTACTGGGATTAGAAGCATGAACCACCATTCCTGGTTCTCATGCATTCAAGTACAAATAAAACAAATATAAACTAGAAACAACAAATGATCTATTATTTTGTAATATGCACTAAGTCACATATAATTAATTTCTGTTGAAATTCACTAGTAAATCAGCACATAATTTTTCAAAGTGAATTTGCCTTCAAATTTATATATAAAGTTCAAAATCTAACATAGTAACAAAGGCTTGGAACATTTGCCTTGGTTTCATGCAACCTGATATTCTGTAGATATATAACCTCAGAATTCCAACCTAAGGTATTTTCTTCTGGTCAAAAAAAAATGTGCTTTGTGGTGTAGGGTGGACACTAATACATATTAGTTAGGAAATTTACTTCCTTAAAATGATAAAACACTTAGGCCTTTTCACCCTCATTAATTTGTTCTTCTACTTACATATATATAATACCATCAGGGGAAGAGATTGAGTAAAGGAAAGGTAGAAGGAGGGCTAATCAAAATCTAAGAGGATATAAATAAGTCATATGGAAACCTACTTTTTTGGACAATGGAACACTCTGGAGCCATAGATTGTTACTAGAAAATTTTCAGTGCCAAGGATGGGATACCTTCCAGTGAGTTTTTGGTCCCTGATGCCCCCAAAACATTATAGGCCTTTGTCATGGTCCTTGGTTTCCCACTAGGAATAGATAGTAAGACCCTATTGCTGAAGATTCCATACATTTGGGCTGCCAGGCCACTGGAAAATCCTGCTGGGACTGAGCTGAAAACCTCCTCCATGTAGACCAGGTCCCAGAAAGCTGGAAAAGCCACACTGCATGCAGTTCAATGGCAGAGAGAAATATCCAGTGAAGATACTCAGTAGTGGACACTGCAAGCCTTAAATTTGAACATCCAGGCCAAATGTGCCAACAAGTACAATAGTGGCATGTCTGTCATGGTGGAAACCAACTGCCCCCTAGTTGGACTGGAGGCATGCTCCATGGGAGGGAATACCTCCCTGATACTGAAAACCTAAACAGGGTTAGTCATGAGCCCTGGGGGTGTAACATCTGTTGCTGTCTGGCTAAATGTATATACCATGTTCATCAAACTGTGCAGTAAACACCTCTCTTAATGTTCATACCCATATATTAATGCTACTCTCACTTTTGGTTAGAGATGGTTTCAGATGGCAGTGACCTTGGGATGACTCAGAAGTCATCATGGTTCTGAGAAGAAGTGACAGAGGAGTGCTCAGCACTGAAATATCTCTATCCCACCTTCTAAGGCTCAGGATCCATTGCAGAAGAGGTGGTAGAAAGAACAAAAGAGCCAAAGGAAGGGTAGTACTCCTTACTACGTGCTCCTCCAGACAGAAAATGACCTGGATATCCATGACCTCACATGCCTGATACTACCTACACAAGACCATCATAACTGGAGGAAAATATGATGACATCAAAATAAAAGAGAGACTCATTGAGAGGGGGACGGATATGAAGGAGAATGGAGTTTCCAAGGGGAAAGTTGGGGGGGGGGATAAGGAATTACCATGGGATACTGTTTACAATCATGGAATTTGTCAATAAAAAAGTAAATTAACAAAAATGATAAAACATATAATTGGAATGTCAGAGGATGCCTATTTGGTTCACTATTGCTGTACAACATGCTAGCTGATGGAGAAAATGATTAGCACTTTTGAAACATAGTGAAAAAGATTGAGCAATAGGAAAAAAGAAAACTAATAACCAAAGACATATGTAGTATAGAGAAAGACATCAGCCATGGGAGTTAGTTTGAAACTTTATTCAGGTCAATTGTATAGGACAACATACTGGCCACCAACAAAATGAACAAGCAGAGGCTCCTGAATGCTACCAAACAACCATCCAGAGAAGATGTTCACACCTGTTCAATAGTGACCCACAACATATGTGGGTAATCAATGCTCTGTGGATATGAAGCCAGCTCAGAATGAGAGAACTCATATGAGTCCTAGGGTTAGACTTCAGAGATAAGTTACCACTGGTCTTTGGGTAAAAATAGTGGCTATCAAAATGTCTGTTAAATAACTATGCTTACCCCTTTAATTTATTCTGCTCCCTCTCTCTTGGTTGGAGAATCTGTTTCTGTTGATTAATTTATTACTTATTTATCTATCTATTTTATAGTTGTTAGTGAAAACCAGGGCAAACCAATATCTATTAACACCATAATAAAAGTTAGACAACTGCCTGGTACCAGAAGAAGAAGTAGCAATATCAACATGAGTGATTCTCTCACGGCTATGAGCTCTTACAACCAAAATGTCATATCTAGAGAGGGATTAAAGAGAAACATTCTCTTTGGCCAGGTAGTAATCACACATGATAATCTTCAGCATAAAAATATTTTCCCTGTTTTGCACAATAATAAAGATATAAATTTGAATGCAAAAAAATCACAACAGATGATTGTCTCAGGTTTGTGAGTGAATAAATGTAATGATATTGTCATAAAGTTCATAAGCTGTCTACACTCCTCTTTTAGTGTAGATTAATAATATTTGGAAGGAAAGTAATTAGGCCAATGATCCCTGTTTATGTATCAAATACTAAAACTGTAAATAAAATATTGTTAAATCATACTAATAGTTGTAGAGATTTAAAGACAAATTTAATCTGCTATATTTATTAAGAAAACAACCATTTCTGTTTTACATGTCAGGAAAGGAATCTTTATTCTACCATTCTTTGTGAACTATTTGAAAGATGGTGAAGAGAGGAATACCTTTAAGATAAAAGCAAATAGTACTCTCAAGAGTTATTACTTCAAAACCAAACATGATTTATATATGTAAAGAAAATTTTTATTTTTCCACTTATATATCCACAAGTCTAAAATGTAAATAAAAAAAGCCACATGAAACACTTTCCCTCCATTACCCATGTTTAGCATTTCTGTCTAGAAAGTAGCATGATGTATTCATTTAAATCATGTGTTGGAGAAGAACTGTATACATGGGAAAGTGTTTTAAAAGAAAATGTAGAATTTCCCACAAGTCTACAAGATGACATGAATATTCAAGGATACCTCTAGCTGCATAGCAAAATTATATGATGAGAATGCCTACCAGAAGAGGACTGATGTTCTTCCTGGTCTTGAAGATGTAGCTTCATGTTGAATCAGTGACTTAACATACTTAAGACATAGGTTCTATCAACAACGCTGCAAGAGTGTGTGTGCGTGTGTGTGCCTGTGTGTCTGTGTGTGTATGCACATGCATGCCATTTTGGATAAAATTTCAATATGCTTTCAATACAGTTGTTGATAGTAACAGACAAACCATTCTGGATAGCTCCACAGAATGCTATATCACTTGTAAATGTCCTTCACACATGTGTACAATATGCATTTTTGACAGAAAAAAATGCAATACAGAGTACTCTAAAGATATTATTTTGCATCCTAGCGTCTAGTCCACGAGATGCAAAATAAATATGGAAGGGGAGGGGGGAGGGCATCAAAGGGGTGGGAAACACAAATCTAGACCCAAATGGCAATGGTACCATAAAATTCTACTTACTAAAAGACAGACCAAATGGCTGATCCTTCACCAGGCCTTTACAGGGAACACCTGAACCACAAGACACTGGAGAGGGTAGGGTCAAGACTAACCTTAATCTTCTACATCTTCCCTCCCTCCCTCTCCCTCTCTCTCTCACTTCTCTCTTACTCTTGTATATTAGTTATATTTTCCTCATTTTCCTAGTGGGCAGTGACCTGTAATTCCCAGTACCAGCATGGGGCTATCATCCACAATGAGCTTTTGATCAGAGAGACCTACAAGGTTTCCTAAAAGACAGACAGATTTCTGTCAGAGTACTTCACGAGCCACCAAAGGTAAGTGGTAATACCCTACTGCTGAAGACACCTTATGTGGTTGACATGCAAAATAGAATGGCATGGCTGGAAGTTGGAAGAGAGTCAGTCCCCAGACAGTCAGCGCGTCTAGTGCCAGAAGGTGCTACGTGGGCAACTGGGGGAAAATGACCAATATCTGTCCAAGCAACTCATGGTCTAACCTACTTAGCAACAAATAACTTGTTGTGATACCCACACAAGTGCAATAGTGGCACACACCCATGGTGGGGAACCAACTGCTCTTAATTTGGCTAACTGATCTCCTCAGTGGTACGGGTCCCATAGCTGGGGCTGGGAAACAAGTCAGAACCATATCCAAACATAAGCCCACTCGCCAATATCAAGCTACCATCAATCATGGGCTACAAGAGGGCCTACACCTATTAAATTCTCTATTAAAAAAGTAAGGGTTATCCCATTTGTCCTGGTGCTAACTTACTCTCCGTTGGAGAATCTGCTTCTCTTTTTCAGATAGATGTAGATCCTAAGGAGAGAGCCACCCCATCATGCCTCCAAAAGGCCCTGGCTGAAACTAAGAAAAATTGGCGAAACAAGCAAGGGTGCTGTTTTCCTGATGAACCGGATACCAGCAGAAGGCGAAGGAGATCCACACAGAGAAAAATCAACTCCTACCAAATCAGAGAGCCAGAGCCTCAGAGGCCCCCAACACCTCATCACTGAAGCAGACCAAAAATGAACCCAACATGGCTCAGGGAAATTTTGCGTAAGAGGTGGCAGAAAGAATGTCAGAGCCACATGTTGGGTCATGATATGCAGAGACATTTATCTTACCCATAACTGTGGGTAATGCATGTCCAAAATGCATGTCCCATATACCTCAACAAGGAGGGGCCAAGGGGAGGGGGTAGGCCACAGATGAGCCTAATAATGGTACCAAACTGACTGTGTTTGCTGAATACAAAACTAACTAATAAAGAAAAAAAGAAAACAGAAAGAAACAACTGAAAAAAAAAGAAAAAAAATATTTTAAATAAAAAAGATATTATTTTGCTTCAGGCATCACAATATTCATTATGAAGTATTCATAGTTTCCTCATTTCTATATATGTGGCAAAACAAAATCTTCACATAATGATTAATAATAACAACAATTTAAATGATGTTATAGATGTCAAGTGATATGCTTTTCCCCCACAATCCATACCAACCCAACTATGGCAATAGCCTCAGTCTTTGTGCACCTAAAAAAGAATTACCAGTGGACACAGGTACACTAGCAGGCAAACAATATGTGTTTTATCAGGAAAGAAACCAAAATTCAAAGTACACATTCCAGAGTGAGCTGAGGGGCAACAGAAAAAGACTGACCTCAAATTCTGGTATCATAAGCTTGTTCTAACATTTCTCCTCCCTATATCTGCCCTTGTGTTGGTCCAGAGTAGTCTTGTTTCTATAATACACAGAAGCTTTCTTGACAGTTCATTTTACCAACAATTCCAAATGTTATAATTATTACATTAGATGTAGAAATACCTATAAAGGTGTGACTGCCTATAAAGTTGAAAATTTACTAGGGTACTGGTGTCTTTCTCATGTTCCTCATCATGGGACTCCACAGGAGCCTGCAGGAGTGAAGATCTGCATTATTGTTTTTGCCCAGAGCACTGTCCTTCCTTTTATCTGATAAGATTAGCTACCACCTTCCTAATTGCAAGTTTTTTCTTTATTTCTCTTTATGGTTTTCCAAACCTTCTTTCAAGTTTAACATTTGTTTTAAGGCTAACAACAACTTTATAAAATTTTCTTATGTCTTCTTTCATGTTCAGTTCTGCATTTAAGCAAGCTTCAATAATTTCAGAAACTACTGGCTATCTGCTATGAATATACCACTCTGAAAAAAACTTAGGCAAATAAATTAAATAATTTCAGATATTTTGGGGTTTGAATTAACTCTTACTTTCTGTCAAAGGTAAAGTTGGTTTCCATGAACAAAAATACATAAATTAAAGCATGTATGTGTTGGCAAGAAGACTAAAGGATGAAACTTTCTAATTGGAGAAAGAAAATTACTGATGGATGAGAGGCAGCAGTAGTCTCACCATCTTAGGAATAGGTCAAAGGTAAACAATATGCCTAGAAAACAGATATGATTCTGGTCTATGGTGTTTAACACAACAGTAAAGTACATAAATTAGAGGTTAACGTCAGATAATGTTACCACAGTTATTACTAAGAAATGTCATATCTGGGTGAGATGGTGTGCACCAATAACCATACTTAGGAGTTCAATTCCAACATTGGCTAAATGTAGAGAGCATGTCTCAAGATAAATAATGAATAATAAATTAATTCCAAGAATGTTCTCTTCCTTTTTTTCTTAGAAATTAGGGACCTTTATTCACCTTGCCCAGTGACCAAGAGACTCTGAACCTGTACCACCTAACCCTTGCTCCAGTAGGCATTGTACAACACCACCTCTTTCCATGCCCTCGATAAAGGAGGCACTGTGCCCAAATACTGTTCACAGTTTTCTGGAGCCAGGAAGCCCTGTGCTTTTGCTGCCTCTATTGCCAGCCTCCAGGAAAAAGAGGCTCTGTGCTTGCCCACTCTTTGACACATCTTGTGTCCAGGAAGCCCTGTGACAATGCCATTTCATACTGAGCATTTTATTACAGAGGCTTTAGATCCATACAAACAATCATGTTACTGTGTCTGGTTTACCTTGTTCCTGTGCTCTTCATACTACATGTCTTATCAGTCTTGTTCCTGTCCAAAGATTTCATATGCCCCTGAGAAAGGAGCCCTTGTGCTTCTGCCCTCATTCTCTGTGACTAGGAGGCTATGTGCATGCCCTAAGTAAACACTGAATCCTGGTTAAAGAAGGACCTGCCCTGCCTACTATTCATCATGCCTTAGCTTCAGGAGGCCCTACACCCTCAAAATCTCTACCTGTTCACAAGTATCAGAGGGCCTATGCCTCTGTAATCATTCATTGAACCTTGAGACTAAGAGGCACTGCGATTGTGCTATGGCCCAGGTCCATCAGATTGTATGCCTACTGGGAAGGCCTGCATTTGTGCCACCTCTTCCTGTGCCTGTACATCCCTTTCCATATCCTGGGTAAAGAAGGTTCTGCACCTGTCCATTCCTCATCCTGCTCCAGCACTAGTTGACCCTTACCCCACCCATCAACCACCATGACCCAGGACCTTCAAGTCCTGTGAAAACACCATAACTCAACCATGAATCAACTTCAAGTTTCTACAAGTAAACTATATCCAGGGTCACAGGTATAATATCCACTCCAGATTACAGATAAATACGTGGAGAGTACTTGCTCCATGGTCTTAATAGCTGCAAATAACTCAGTCACTAATGAAGTGGCCTGAAAGAAAACCCCCAACATAAAAAAAAAAAAAAAATTCTGGAAAAAGTTGAAAGTTAGACTTGGAAGAAATGCAAACAAGCAAAGTAACACAATAAACTTGAGGACATAGCATAACCCATTCCTAGCTAAAAACCAATGAGAAAGATAAAATGTCAGAGAAAATAAAAGATAACTCTACTTCCTAAAAGAATGAATTACCATATAAAAGATTCAAAGAAGCAGCTGCATAAAGCAAGGACATAATACAACAGAGAGTGTTATGGGTAGTGAAGAATAAACAGATCTAATTTCAGAGGTGGAAGACAAAGTTGATGTAATAATACAGACAGAAACATAAATACACCGAGGGAGATGAACAATTCTTCCATAAAGTCTGGGATACATTCAAAAGACAAAACCTTAGAATCCATGTGATAGAAGAAAGGCTGGGGTAAAATCTAGGAAATGAGGGGTTATTTAAAGAAATCATAGCAGATGTGCAAGCTCAAGTAGCATTTAAAACTCCAAATATACATGAACAGAGAAAATCTTTGTACAACATGTAATTGTCAAGACATCAAAAATACAAAATACAGAAACAATACTAAAATCTGAAAGTGAGTGTTGACAACTCATACAAGAAAGAAGAACATAAGAATAATTTCAGTTCTATCATTAGTAACTCTAAAAGCCATCCCTTAGATAGGGAGCTAATATTTAGAATATATAAAGAACTACAAAAATTAAACATGCCCTAAAACACTGTAAATCCATAAATGAGTATATCAGTCATTAGTTTTCATTGCTGTGAATGTATCCAATCAGAATCAACTTAAGAAATGAAAGATTAAATTCCAGTTTACAGTTCTAGAGGGTAGAGGTATGGTGGCTTGTTGAAACTGTGGCACAATACTCCTATTCTGTTACTTGCTACATTTTGCATTTTTCATGCTTCCAAACAACTACTGTGTGGGCCATCCTGCCAAGTCTGCTGCTAGACTGGAATGAAGGCTGGCACCTATGAAACACAGGCATAGTAAGTTTGTTTGTTGAACTTGGAGAACAGACAGGTCTTACAACCTTTTTGCTATAGATCATCTTTTAAGAAATTCTCATTCTTATGATCATGAGTCTTTAATATGTTGGGTCTTGGCTTGAAGACATCTTTCTTATTGATGCAGTACACAGGAATTGGCTTGTCTTTAACTGCAGCAATTTCATTCACAATTACAGACTAAGTGGCTGTAGTGTCTGTGCCTGGGACTTCAAACTGGCTAACACTTCCTTCTATGTCAACTTCATATTTTTCATATCTGTCTGATCTATATTTTGCTGATTTTCATTGTGGATATGGTTTGGAGAATGTTTTGCACATTGAAATTTCCCCTTCCAAACATTTTGGCTTCAGTCAAGTTCACACAAAGTAAGCAAGATGTGGACAGTTTCTTTGTCAAAATAACACAAGAATTGCCTTTAGCTTAGCTCTTAATAGAGCTCTTATTCCCCTCTGAAACGTCATAAGCCTAGCCTCCATAATCCACATTTCTTCAACTTTTTGGCTGCCCAAACTCCCATCATAATGTCATGTTAAGATCTACTTGTAGCATCATGAGGCATTTCTAGCCCAAAGTTAAAAATTCTATTTTTACATTTCCAACTCCCCTACAGATCAGTTCCACTTAGTCAGGATTATCACAGTCCTAGCACCACTTCTTGTTTCCTATTCTATATAAGTTACTTTCTCATTTCTGAGACAAAATACCCAACAAGAAGCAGTTTATGGAAGAGAAGGGGTTTAATTCAGCTTAGTGTTCCACAGGATAGGGTCTATCATGTTTAATAAATCATGGTAGAAGCAGGAAGCTGGCATTTGTAAGGAAGAAGTAAAGAAAGAGTTTAAAGTAGAGCTGGAGTATTAAACCTCCAGGCCTGTCCCCAGTGACTAACTTTCTCTAACAAGTCTCTACCTTCTAATGATTCAACAACTTTCCCAACCAGCACCACCTGCTAGGGACCAAGTGTTCATGAGCCTATGGGGGGTCTTATATTCAAACTGTTACAAATGGGGAAATGAAATGAAGATGCAATTCATTCATTCAAATGTATATTAATATTTTAAAGGCTATCTAGTACAAACCCACTGTTTAATATACATATTAAAGAGAGGTAGTAGATAAAACTGTCATGTATGTATGTATATGTATATATATGTTATGTATATATATACATACATATAGGTATATAGATGGATAGAGAGAGAGAGAGAGAGAGAGAAAGAAGTAACTTGCTAAGCATGAATATAAAAGTTGAATGGAAGATTTAGCATTTTAACTTGGGTGTCCAGATTTTCTTTCCCTATAGAAAATTAGAAATGAAAGTCAAAGGGAAAACTGTAATTTTCTACATCATCAGTTAAATTCACACTTTTTATCTTCTAGGAAAATTCGTATGTACATTTTATACAAAATTTTAACTTTCAGATTTTAATTGAGCTCTTTATTATAGCAAACACTAGTGTACTCTTTTAAGAAAATAAAAACAGATGTGTAACTTAACTTTCTTTAGTACTGTGGCACTTAACTGTTTTACATATTTTGATTATCCATTGAAAACTGAGTGGATGAAAGGAGTCATGCCTTTAACTGTACCAAAATGATTACAATATGATCTTGGGTTTTACTGCAATTAATTACTTAAATTACATGGTTCAGAGATTCACAAACCTTTCATTTTGTCTTCATAATGACACTGTGAGGCTAATATCACAATGCTTATGTTCTAGATGAAGAAACACATGTCCAAACAAGTTACACAATTCGCATATCTAGCAAACTACATGGGGCAGGGTGTAGATATTGGCTATAGCTGACTCCAAATCCTTGGCTCATAACACAGATGCACAAGATGGCACATGTATCTGGAGTTCATTTGCAGTGGCTGGAGGCCCTGGTATGCCCATCCTCTCTCTCTCTCTCTGGCTGTTAAATAAATAAAAAATAAATGAAATTTAAAAATAAAAATGGGTCATTTCAATTTCTTCATATTCAAAATTAAAATAATTTAAAAAATAATGTGTACAACTTTGAAAAGAAAATGAGACTGATATGCTTACTAGCTTTCATTACATGTAGAACTGGAAATTATTATGTACACTTACATATGTTTACATATGTGTTCATACATGTATATATGATATCAGAGTATAAGAGAAAGAAGAGAAACTATTAGGGAAGAGGAAAAGGAACTGTTAGAGGGACAAGAGAATAATAGAGAGAAATAAGCTGAAAATATGTTACATATGTATGAAAATATCATAATGAAATTCAATATTTTATAAAATGAATAGGAGAATGAAATTTTTCTAACATTTTCTGTAAATTTTTTTCTTAGTGCTGTTATTCAGGCCTTCTAGATTTTATAAAAAAAAAGTGATTTTCAGTGAAAATAAGAGGAATCAAGAAAGTGTAACAATGAACAGCATATAGATTTTTGTGTCAGTAATGGTAGTAAAATTCTTGGGTGGCTGGATAGATGGCTTAGCAGTTAAGGTGTTTGCCTGCAAAAGCCAAAGGACCTCGGTTCGATTCCCAGGACCCACATAAGCCAGATACACAAGGGGGCACATGCGTCTGGAGTTTGTTTGCAGTGGCTGGAGGCCCTGGTGTGCCCATTCTCTCTTTGCCTCTTTCTGCCTCTTTCTTTCTCTCTCAATAAATAAATAAAGATTAAATTAAAAAATTCTTGGGAAAAATTTCAATGAATCATATAATAAAGATATCTAAATATCTAAATATTTGTATTAGTATGCCTACAAAGGTAGATATTAAATCAATTTCTGGTTTACATGATACATCGTAGTATGTTTTACTGTAGAAATTGACTTGAGACTAATGAATAATTATCACTCATGAGAATCTACACCATGCTTAGCAAGTCCTATTAATTACAGGGATAGAAGAATAAGTTAGATTTTGTTTAGCATAATTAATCCATAAAATTTCTCTCTATTAAAAAATGCAGGTAGACTCTATATTTATGGTAACTTCTTCAAATTTCATATAAATGAGGATGAAGGATCATTTTAATTCTAACAACTTAGGCAGAATTACTTTCACACCTTATCTGTGAACATTTTTTATGTCCAACACAGTCACTATTACATATAACCTTTTAGACTTTGTGATTTGCAAATAGATTTTGTAATGTTAAGCATATAAAATGTTTCAGAAATTATACCACCTAGGTTTGTTATAAATATGCTTACTTATCCTCCCAGAATTTTCGATCAGTAAACCTAGAAAACTCTGCTTACCTGAGATGTTCATTATTTTTGCATTAAAAGTAGCAAATTGATATCATACTAAAAAATTATCCCAGATATAGAATATGGGTTCAAGTATTTATTATTTTTTTCACTGCAGATAGGTCAGAACACCACATCTTTGGAACAATAGATTAGGAAAATAGCACTACTTAAACCAATTTTAACAATCAGAATGATATTCTCTCTTTCCTCTCTCTCCTCTTTTTCTCTCCTCTTCACACTCTTTCCTTTCTCTTCTATCCTCTTCCTCCCTCTCTTTCTTTCACATTCTCATTCTTTCATATTTAAGATGAGGTCAATTTTGGAATTACATGATACTGTGTCAAGTAATCATCAGAGATTAAAATATCTTTTATGGGGATTTAATCAGAAAAAAAAACGTCCTGATAAATTTCCAAAGTAGTTTTAGCAACATTTTGCAGTTTATACACAAATTGTTGTAAAAATAAAGCTGGTTTTACTTATTTTTAAAATAATGAGTCTATGAGGCAATTCAGATCCTAGTCTCCTTCAGACTTCTTTCTGATCTTCAAAATCTCCTGACCTTTAGCTGGAGAGATGGCACAAAGGTAAAAGGCTCTTGTTTGCAAAGCCTGATGGCCTGAATTTGATTCCCTAGTACCAAAGTACAGCAGATGCACAAAGCTGGTACAAGCATCTGGAGTTCATTTGCCAGAGTCCCTAGTACACCAATTTCTCTTCTTTCTTTCTTTCTTTCTCTTTCTTTCTTTCTTTCTTCCTTCCTTCCTTCTCTTTCTTTTTTCTTTCTTTCTTTCTTTCTTTGTTTCTTTTCTATCTCTCTCTCTCTGAAATAAGAAACCTTTAAAACATCTCCTGATCTGTAGAATCAAGAAAATAGTTTACCTGTCTATTCTCCTAGATTACATAAATATCATTTGAAATTTAGGATAAAAATGTATTTAAAATTGTCAAGTAAAATTATAGGTTAAAGAACTATTATTGACTTAGAGAAGAATCATTCTGAAATAGTAAAAGTTCTCAAATCAAATACTTTTAAAGCCATAAAATTTGATTATTTCCACTGCTAGGGTGTAATTTGCACCAGGGTTATACCTCACTGAGTGATTTAATTAATAGTTAGGAATAATTTCTCATTAACATTTGAGTAGTTAGGGGAAATGTAAGAGATCATTAGGATATTTCTTGTGAAAAATAGTCTGAACTGGAGTTTTTCATCACAGTATCCACTTTCTTCATGCAGTTATTTACTTTAAATTAATTATGTTTATCTTAAAACAAAAATTCCTTTCCTCATTTGAATTAACTAGATTTTTAGTGATCAGTATAAACATATAGCTGGTGGCTACTATATTTATATTAATGATATAGAGCAGTTCCACTATTTGAATAGCATAGTAGCACTGCTACACAGAAAAGGTGTCATTCGACTTGGAACTTAAAACATTTGCAAGAGCTTATTAGTCCTGAACATGGACACGTGTGAGAAAAAGGATATATAGTATGTTTAAGAGACATGATATGATATCTTTAGGACAATACTCACTCATCATTCTTCCCAAACTTTTCTTTTGGTTTTACTTCAACAAAATTTAATATTGTCTATTTATCTTGCTTTAAAGAAAATGGCAACTTATAAAAAAATGGTACGTTTAATATTTTTAACTTCTGCACAGTTTTAAAACTTAAATTGAATCTGAATAAGCTTCCATAAGAGTTACACAGAACATTGGTGATCACTGATTCAAATTCTATATTCTTAAAAGGAAGAAATGAAGGCTCAAAAATAAGGAAGATCTTAACAAGAAAATTTGCATTTTAAATGACAAAGATTATTGTGACCTTATTAGAATGTTGGGAAATGATTAAAAAAATCTTGTGTTTCAATCTTGACTTTGACATCAATTAATAAGATTCTTGTTATTAATATTCTTCTTCCCTTATGAAACTAGAAATTATACCTTGTTATAGATGCCTCACAAATTCCTGCTGATCTGCTAATGATGAAGTATATCAGCCTTCCACGAAATGGATTTTAATGTTGTTTTGACATCCAAAGAGGCTGAATATTCTGACAAAATGGAATTAAACTGAATATGTGCACATTTTCCTTTTCTGTTTTATTGAGAATCTTAAAATGATTCATGTGTAAATATTTGAAAACTATAAGTCTATCCTAGTTCTAAAAGAACCAAATCTATCTGTATATCCAAACTTTGACTGTATTTAAAAATTTTATAAGTTGATTACATGTATTGGGAAAATTCAAGATACTAAACATGTGTACCTACATAATTAGAATAAAGTATATTGGCCCAACAGATATAGAAAGAGATCAATGAAATGGTCATTGAGGTAATTCACTTGCTTATTTATTATTTACAATGCTATGAGTAAGGCAAGACACTCTATACAACACAATAACTTAAATAGTATAATTATAGGTGGAACCCTTGACAAATCATGTAGTTTATGTCTCTCTCTATGATCCTATAATTTCATTTAGAAATTGAATGTGAAAGCTAAATATTTTTTTATCTCTTACTACCCAATAATTACTTAGGCACTTGCATACCTGAAAATCTCTTAAACACCTGGGTTTGATGGATTATTCCTATAATTTAAGGACTTTGGAGGCTGAGGAACCAGGATTTAGAGCTCAGCCTGTGCTACAGTTGAACGCTGTCCCCCCAAAAGTTCCATGGCTGGAGAAATGGCTCAGCAGTTAAAGTGCATAGCTGCAAAGCCTAAAGACCCAGGTTCAATTCCCCAGTACATATGTAAACGAGGTGCACAAGGTGGCATATATGCCTGAAATTCATTTGCAGTGGCTGGAAGCCCTGACACACCCATTCTTTCTCTCATAAATAAATAAATAAATAAAATGTTAAAAAATTCCAACACAAAAAACTTTGTTAGACTAAGTTGCCTAGTATTATGTTGTAATATAATAGTTACCTTATAAATTTAACTTATTTTTTACCAAGTAATAAGATTAATCTAGGTAAAGTAAATGGAATTCCATTGTTCTGATTTTTAAAAATAAATAAAATATGAAAATTCTGCAGGTTAACATTTTTTATACTTATCATTTACCTTTTTCTTAGTAGAAAAAGAGTAACTTTTTCAACCATCCACAGGAATATTTGATTAAAGCAGCTTTTGGATCTGAATATCAGATATATTGACCCTATAAATAGATGTTAGGCTTCTCAAAGTTGTTGTTATCAAACCATGTGTTTTTCATTCTTATCAACTGAAAACTAGTTTCCATGACAACGAAATTATGTAGAATGTTAAATAACAACATTTGTTGACAGTTTCCAGTCTGATTACTTCTCAGCCAGCCTCTTGAAAGAAAAAAAAAAGACAAAGAATATTCTATTTTGACTGTTAGTGAAGCACTCCTTGATATAAATAAGGAACCTTCCCTATGCAAGTCATCCTTGCTATATCCATCTACTTTGGCAGGGGTGGGGGCATATAAAAATTCATTTGCTTGTCTTCTAGTGGATGATTTTTCTTTCTAACTGGTAGAGTATGATTCACAATGCCTTATATATGAGCAGAAACTTCAAATGACTTTTGATTTGTTTTTATTATTCAAGGAAGCAGCTTGTATAGTGGTTGCATTAGATATATGATGAAAGAAAGTACAGTTGCTCTCACAAATGTTTTTGTTATTCTAGTGTAAGTCAATGTTAGAAAAATTACTTAATTTTCTGGTTTATACATTTAATTCATAGCTAGGATTAAATACATTTCTACTTGTATGATGAAAGAAGAAATAAAGTTAAGTTTCTTTAACCACCCTGAAATGTTTCCTTTTTGGCAACTAGTATGGGTAAAAGGAACAACTGGGTTATGTTTAGTGATACTTAATTGTTTGTCTCAAAAATCTGACTAACCAGCTAAAAACTTATTTACCCTTAAAGGCCACAGAGTACATATGCTGATGTGACAGACTCAAAATAAACTACCTTATCATATACACAGCTTTGAAAATTAGGCTATTAAAACAGTTAAATGGGCCTTGGAAAGGAAGATGAAATGCAACAATAATTTTTCAAATTGTTCAAGAAGAAAATTTGACAAATAATTAAGGAAAATACTGGTGCTAGAAGCTCCTGAACAAGATATTTTCATTCTCTAGATATTTTGACCTCAGATACACTCCAAGATGACACAGTGAGAGCATCACAAAATTGGAGGAATAACCATTCATTTGACATTTGTAATTTGTAGCATTGACTATCAGCCTACTCACTGCTGTTTAAAAGGGGAGGTGCCAAGATAATTGTGGTTTGAATGTAAAATGTCCCCCATAGACTCATATATCTGCACACTTGGTCCCCAGTTGGTGGAGCTGTTTATAATGCTATGGATCTTTAGAAGGTGGAGTCTTTCTGGAAGAAGTGATTCCTTCAGGGCAAGCCTTGAGTTTTTATAGCCCAGACCTACTTCCTTCTTGTTCCTTTGGTTTTCTGAATGTGTTTCAGCTGATACTTTATTGTGCCATAAATCTCCCCCTCAAAGCTGTAAGCCAAAATAAAACAAGCCCAATATATATTTGAAACAATATTTTCATAAGAACATATCTAATTCCAATTGAGTAACCTGAAATACTCTGTTCTATTTTTCAAACTAATATTGCGACCTATTATGTTCAATTCACTAAACCTTAATGGATCAACATCTCAATATTCTTTGTGAAATCTTGTTTGTATATGTGGTGTCTGTGTGTGTGTGTGAGAGATATATATATATATATATAGCCTTTCATCTCATAAGCATGCTGGAGTTACAGACATGTACTACTACACTGGAACTTACATGATTGCAGTGTATCTAAACTCTGGTCATCAGAATTGTGTGGGAAGAACTTTAGAACCATCTTCATAGTCTTAAACGTAACAGTTTTTATTTAACCTGATTTTCATTGACAATTTTTATACAAGTATAAAATGTATTTTGATCATAATCCTCTCCATTACCTTCTCTTGAACTCTCTCTAAATGCCAATTACACTGAACTCCTACATTTTTTTTGAGGACATTAGTAAATAAAGATTTTGCGAATTGGTCATATAGCTATTTGAATACTCCCCTTTTGCCCTATTCCAATTTCACTGAGGATCCTCTTCTTTATTGTCATTGGTAGTCACTGTAGGGTCATATTTGCACAAGTTATTAGCAGAAGGGTTCCACAAAGTACATTTTCCCATCTTGTGGCTCTTACATTCATTTTGCCTCCTCTTCAGCAATGTTTCCTGAGCCTTGTAGAGTGTATTGTTACTTTTCGTCCATGTTGGGTTCTCAGCAGCTTTCGCTTTTCTGCATTTACTGTCATCTCCCTGGAGGGTATTCTCAGACTACCAGTTACAGCAGCACTCATATTTAACCTGCTGTTTCCTCTGTAATGTTTACAGAGCCCTGGTGGTTGTGATAGAGATTACCAATCCAAAGCTAGGTATTTGGCTTACTTCTATGTCATTTTTATGTGGATTAGTTCTCCCTGGTATTCACCATCATATGTAAAATACAGATTCTCTAGCCAATAGTGATAGTAGCAAGGATCAAATGACATAAATGTAGATATTTAGAAGGCATTGTGATGGGTATAACCTCTCATTTTAGACAAGGAGTCATGAGAACATCTCTCTAGGGTCTACGAGCTTCCAAGCCACAGGCTTCTAACTTGATTTTCAGTACCATGCATGTTTTCTTTCCACAGGGCAGGCCTCATATCCAATTTGAGAGCAGTTGATTACCCTATAATCTATGGGTGACTATTGCACCAGTGTAAACATCTTGTCTGGCTGCTTGATTTTGTAGCTTCCAGGCTCAATTCCATGTTCATGCTTTTGGTGACTTTGTTACTTCTAGCACTATGAGAGTTAGTTAGCAAGGAGCTGGCTTCCATCTCAGTTCCAACATGGTATTTCAATATCTGCAGGTGCATCCTGTGATACCTTCAGCAATAGGGTCTTACCATTTAGATTCTGGAGGGTAACCAAGTGCTTTGGCAATGGCCTACATTGTTTTGGAAGCCTCATGGGCCTCTTTAACCAAAATCTCACTGTTGGAAGTAGCCCAATTCTGGCAGTGGACTTTATTCCCAACAGCTCATGTAGTTTTAGGGTAATGCTTTCACCATTCCTTCAGTGTACTTCTCCAAGAATTATCCCTCTCATTCTTTCAGTCTCTTTTCCCCCTCTCTCTGTCTCTTTAAGGGATTTCAACATTTTAATTAGCTAACATACGTTTCTTTGGTATGAACTCATGCCATCATTTGTTTTATGCATATACCCCATCATCTCCCTCCTTAACCATATTCTTTCAGACCCTTATACCCCCTGTATTCTATCTCTCCACTTGCCTTTCTACTATTCTCTCCTCTGATCCTTTCCTGCATTTTCTCTCTCCAAACCTCATTCTGGTTTCCTAACTAGAACTACTTATGATTCCTACAACTTATAATCAAATAAGACTATTCCATGCTAGGATTCACATATGGGAGAGAACATGTGGTGTCTTTCTTTCTGAGCCTGGACAACCTTGTTTAATATAACATTTTTTTCAGGTCCATTTATTTTTCAGAACATTTCATTTTTCCTTACTGCTAAGTAGAATTCCATTGTGTACCACTTCTTCACTATCCATTCAACAGTTGATGGGCATCTGGACTAATTATATTTCCTGATTACATTGAATAGAGCAACCATAAATATGGCTGAGCAACTATCTCTACAGCAAGTGTAGAACCTTCAGGGATATGCCCAGGAGTTGTATAGCTGAATCAAATTGTAGTTTTATTTTTAGATTTTTGAAGCATATCCCTACTGATTTCCATAGTGGCTATATAAGCATGCACTCACCTAACAGAGGAGGATGTGAAACTGTTGCTTCCAAAGTAGTTCCACCTCTTAAATGTCTATTTTCTTTATTGTGTGTGGTGATTATGACCAACTGCATTAAATGCAGCTTTAAAATCATTATTATAGGCAAATAAAGACCACGGAAATATTAGGAAATAAGAATAAAAGGGTTAAGTAAACTCCTTGCCCATTCAGTTGTTTGAAAACAATTCCCCTAAGTTTTCTTATACCGGTCTAATAGCTTACAGTCTTCTATTTATGGTCACATTTATTCATTTTCTATTTTGTTTTAAACAATATAGAAACTAATTTATTAGATATTTTTATAAAGCTGTCAAAATAGAATTTCTGCGACTGTTCTTTAAGCTTCTAGGTAAATCTAGGCCCTCACCTTAGTCCCAATCAAAATATCATTTTGCATATATAGTGACTGACAAATACTAAAAAGGCAAAAAGCTTCTAAAGTTCCCATTTTGTATGTATACCACAATAACTAATCCATAGCAGCTGGTCACTGGGTAAGACAAGATGATTCCTCATACATCACATGTTTGGATAACTGTTGCCCTTCAAACTGGCTTATTTTACTTAAATTTATCAAGGTTATTCTATATTGCACTTTGTGAAAGGATATTTCTTTCTTTCAGAAAATGGATCCTATTTGCTAATTGTGATGCATTATTCTGTCAATTAATTTAAATTCCTGATTCATTATTAATAGATTTTTGTATATGGATAAATTGTCAGTTTAATTTCCTTAGTGTTCTCACCTAAATAGTAGCTTTGTTAAATATCAGTTAGCTACATATATGTAAGTTGATTTTTTGATTTTATGATTTTTCTATTATTTTATGCTTAATTCTTGTACTTTACTGTTTACTTTTTTTCTTAACTCCTAAAGTAATGGATTTCTTTGTGACATTTTTATACATCCACATAGTTATACATTGTTCTTTCTTTCTTTCTATCTTTCCTCCCCTCACTACTCTGTGTTATTGCTCCTTCTTGCTGGGCTCTTTACTCCCACAGCACACAAATTCTTTCTATACTCACTTTCTATTCTCTCTCCTCTCATTAGAATGTTTCCTGTACTCTCAGTATCCCAATGTCTTACATATAATTTTATTATATATATACATACATATATGATATAATAATATCATTCAGATAATCTACTTTCTGAACATGAAATAAAATATGCAACATTTGTCTTTCTGAGTTTATGAGTCTGTATTACTTCTCTTAATATAATTATCTCCAGTTCCTTCCATGTTCTAGAAATGACATAAATTCATTTTTAAAATCTAATAAAAATCCCATTGTGAAATCATATTATATTTTAATTGATTGATAGGTTGAAGGACTTAAGATTGTCTCATATCCTAGCTGTTGTGAATAGTGCAGTAATAAACATATCTGTGATGAATCTTTGTGATGTGATAGTTTAGAATCATTTTGGCTTATACCCAGGGGTGGTATTGGATTGTATGATAATTCTATTTTTAGTTTCCAGAGAAACTTTCATACTAATTTCCAAAGTGGCTGCCACCAATGGCGTATGAGAATATCTCCTTCTCTTAATATTCTCCAGAACTTGCTGCCTTTTGTTATCTTGATGATAGTCATTCTGAGAGTCACACATGAACTTACAATGCAATTTTACTTTGTATATACCTGAAAGCTAAGGATATTGCAATTTTTTCAAATATTTATTGTATGTTTATATTTATTTCTTCCATTGAGACCTATGTATTCAGTTGATTACCCATCTATTGATCAATTATTTATTTTAACTAATATAGCTTTGTAGTTTGTTTAAGTAAGATATTGTGATACTTTGTGAAAGCTTGTTATTTTCTCTTTGAATTGCCTTAGATATTTAAGTTTTACTTATTATCTAATTGTTATGGTGATGTTGATTACACTGAATCTGTCAATCTCTTTGATAGAATGGACATTTAAAATGTTAATTCTCCCATCTATGAATGTGGGGTGATATTTCCATATATTATGTGTGTCCTTTGTAATTTCCTTCTTCATTGGAGTTTTAGAATATTCATTTTAGAGAATTTTATTTCCTTTGACAAATCAATTCTTTAACATTTTAATATTAATATCCTTAATATTACTATGTGTGTTTCTTTTCACTTAGCTTCTTACTAGTGAATAATCATTTTGATTATCAAGGAAATCTTTAAGTGTTTTGCTACTGAGAATAATGTTAGCTTTCATACTCTTCATAAGTGGTCTAATTTTTGAGTAAGTTTCTTTCCATTCCTTTCAGAGATGTTTAACTACAGAATGAAGACTAACCTTGCATGTGGGTAGCACTGTGCCATTCCATGGGCTTATGTCCAGGAGGCCCAGAAGAAAGTGAATGCCAGATAAGTGCTGACATTTCCTTTATCTTTTCTGTCTCCTAATATGCTAAGATACAATGAAATAATCTCTTGCCTTCCAGACACACACCTTTTCTATCACTATGCCTTCCTTGCCACAAGTGACTGCACTCCCTGTACTATAAATCAAAATGATCCTTCCTCTATTAAATAGGTTCTTGTTACAAGAAAATTACAAATATGAAAAATCAGTAGCACATTGGGGTTATTGCTATAACAAACATGAGTATGTAGTTCATAGGCCTTTGAAATTGGTTAATAGAAACTTGGAAGAGTTTAAAATTCTGTACTCAAGAATCCCTACAATTTTTTTAAATTTTTTTATTATTTTTATTTATTTATTTGACAGTGACAGACAGAGAGAGAAAGAGGCAGATAGAGAGAGGGAGAGAGAATGAGCACACCAGGGCCTCCAGCCACTGCAAACGAACTCCAGATGCCTGTGCCCCTTGTGCATCTGGCTAATGTGGGTCGTGGGGAAATCGAGCCTCAAACCGGTGTCCTTAGGCTTCACAGGCAAGTGTTTAACCACTTAGCCATCTCTACAGCCCCCAAATTTTTTTAAAAAATGTATTATGATGTAACAATGACCTTTTGTATACTGAAGTAAAATTTGATTTAAAAGTGATATATTAGCATGTTAAGTTGGCAAGCGTTGGGCTTTAGGTGGCTAATATTCATTGTCAAGTTGACTGGGTTTGGAGTCACTTAGGAACTATACCTCTGGGTGTGCCTGAGAGAGCATTTCTAGAGAAATTCAAATGAATAGGAATGATTTACCGTGAATCTGGATGACAGTGTTCCACAGGCTAGAGAATCAGGCAGAAGAAAAAGGGAGAAATGGAGAAGTCATAAAGATGCTGGCAATTTTCTCTCCTACTTTCTGATATACCAAATTGTGTGTAAGTAGCCTCCTTCCTCCATGGACAACACCTGAGCCCCAAATCATCCCTTACCTGTGATGACTGCATCTCTTGTAATTTGAGCCAACATAAATCCTTCCTCCAATGAATTACTTCTTGTTATATATGTTGTCACAGCTATGACAAAGGAAATGCATAAAGAAACTCTCTGAATCAACTGAGGCAACTGTGGTTTTACATTTTATTAAAGAGATATATTGTATTGCTTTTTCATATGTTGAAATGCTTTTGCATACAAGAAATCAATTCCACTTTTAATTCAATTTTAATTACTGAACTGCAACTTCCCCTAAGTCAAGCAAGAAGTTTAAGAAGGTAAGCTGAACAAGTGACATGGGGTTCCTGGTCACAACAGGCAATTTCTGGTGAACACAAAGCAAAAACTTTGTAGATCTTCTGGTGTGTCCACATTTCTCCCTTGGGTTCAGCTAGTCATTCCCATTGTTACTTGAATCTCTTATTCTAGCAGCCTTAATCATGGACTCTGCACTACAAGATCACTCCTCCAGAAAAAGGCCACTCCACAAGTTCAAGGTTTCAACATTTGTTGAATGATAGATATTCCAAAGCACATTGTACATAAAATGGCTTGAGAACTTATCACTGTAAATTGATAACGTGACAGTTTTCATAGCAGCTTCCCTCAATATACTGTCACCTCCCTGCTGTAGATTTTCTGGTTACACCTGACCTTTAAGTTTCTATTGACATAATTATGAATGTATCATTTGTTGACATCTTAGCTTCAATACTGCCCTCTAAGGAAAACTTTGGGAAATAATTCCACTTCCCTCCCATGTGAATTCCTCACTTAGTTATGTAAACTCATCACTATCTTTGAGAGAATTTTGGAATGGAGCCTCGCAGTAAAAATATTGTCTAGAAGCATGTCAATAGCGCCACAGGAAATCCACAGTAGTCAGTTGAAGACTTTGGGATGTTTCAGGGATTGTCAAACATTTGAGATCAATGTACCCTGATATAGGTAGCATTCCCTAAGTGTAAAATCTACTGTTTATTCATTCAACCATATTTACCTTTTAAATATTGAAAACATTTACAATTTTTTCTCAGCATTATAAATGATTATTTACTCAAGGATAGTGGAAATGCCTGGTAATTGCTCCCACTTATATGCAAAGAATTTCACCTAGATTTCATAATTCTCTAAATAGGAAAAATAATGAATCCCATAGCTAAGAATATGCTGATTATACTGACAATGGTTACTTTTGAATATTCCCTATATATTAAGGAACTTGGCAATATTAAGAAGCACAACATAATGAGGAAAACATCATAAGGAATGATTTGGATGACACATATTGATCAATCGGTATTGTATTTGTACATGTGCTACAGAGACCATCTGTGTTTAATGCCTATTATTACCCAAGGGATTATTCTATTTTTCTGTTGCATGTCTAAATAATAATGAACTGAGGGACATTTAGGTGATGAATTTGTCCTTCTTATTTGTTGCTTGCTGTTGTAGCCTTCCACAAGTCATCTCTAATAAATCAGGATATGCTTTTTAGCTGTTGGTTTAAGTACTTAGGAGTAAGAAAAGTTTGAGCTGGAACATCTGTCATTAAGGCTAGCACTAACATTAGGAGCCTTTAGACTAAGTTAGTCATTATTATTAGAGCAATAGAACTTTTAGAGGCAATGATATTTTTCACTGTTTATATACAGATGTTACTAAGATGTGGCAGTGTACACACATCCACATGTAAATACACACATGCATGTATCTATATATATACATATATATATATACACAAACACTATATATATATATGTATATATATATACATATATATATATATAGTGTTTGTGTGTAATTGAGTATTATGATCAACAAAAGTTATATCCTTAATATATATAATATTTAATCTATATATATATATATATATATATATATATGGCATGTAATTAAAACCACTTGTATGAATTCATGTAAATGTCATGCATATCCATAATATGAAAAATTTTATAAATAACAAAAAAGACAATGGTTCATAATCAATAGTTCCATACTAGAGCATGAAACTAAGTGAAGAGTAGCCAACTTCTAGTTTGTCTTAGCAACAAGCATCTCCATTTTTTTCTGATGTGAATAAGTATGTTACTAGCTTCTTTACATGGCAAATTATTTTGATGAACAAATGAGATAATGTACTTCAATGTGTTTAAAAAAACTATAATGTTCTATATAAAACTTTTATCACATGCATTTTACAGCTAAAGTTATATTGAGTTTTGCCAAAAATAAATCACTAAAATATTACAAAATAGAAAAATGTTACTATCATATATATGGAGTTATCAACAGAGATGTAATTCTTCACTGGGTGTGGTGGCACACGCCTTTAATCCCAGCCCTTGGGAGGCAGAGGTAGGAGGACTGCCCTGAGAGGCCACCCTGAGACTACATAGTGAGTCCAGGTCAGCCTGGGCTAGAGTACCTTGAAAAACAACAACAAAAAAATGTTAAAAAATTTATTCTTCATCATGACCTCCAAAGTCAACATAATTTGATGGCTGAAACTGTCAACTTGCTAGAACCTAGAGTTATTGTGGGGGCTTACCTAGATTAGGATATCTTCTGGGCTAGCCTGTGAGACATTATCTTCATAATCTTAACTGACATGGGAAGACTCACCTTAATTGTGGGTAGTGCCATTCCACTGGCTGGGGTCCTGGACCACATAAAGTGAGTGTGCTTATTGAGCCCCAGAATTCATCACTATCTATTTCTCACAGAGCCCTGATTGAGACCAGGTGCATCAAATTTCTGCTACAGTGCCTTGTCTGCCATGATGCGATATATCCTGGAACTCTAAACTTAAATAAACCCTTTGTCCTTTAAACTGATTTTTTCAGGCATTCTGTCCCAGCAACTAGAGGTGGTAATCCTGGTTTGATAGAGAAGTAGATAGGCAGGCATATCAATAGGCAGATAGAGAGATGCAGACATTAAAATGTAACATTTAAATATTTCTGAAGTGAGAATTTAAGGCTATGTAAATTCTATATGTTATGGAGTATGATGCACAAGACCTACTCAGGCTATGTTTCCAATCAATTCACTCAGGCTTCCTAGGGAATTCCTACACATTGGGTTGTACATATTACTACCACAGAAAAACTTGATTTAAGTGCATCTTTGATATATGGAATAAGATTTATCACCAAATGATTTTTTTAGAAACCTGGCAGAAAAACAAAGTATAAGCATTTCAGATTTAATCTAAGATCAATACTGGATATTTCTTTACAATGTAGTAATATCTCATATATGAAAATGTGGAGGCAATGTATATTCTCTAATAATAACACAATACTATTTCAAGCAGCTTTGCCAACAATTTGGACACTAATATATATGAAATTTTGCCTATCATATAATGAAGATAATTATGAAAACTACCTATTTTTTGCTATAAGATTAGAACTAATATGAGCTATCCATTAGTGATAGTAAGTTTTCCTGCACCATGGAAACTTACTTGAGAATATATCCAGCTTCACTTCCCAATGCTCCCTTCAATTATGAAACTACAATTGTGTCAATCTATTGATGAAATTAGAACCCTTATGCTACAATCACCTCTCAAATTTCCCATCTGTAAACACTGCCAAGCCTTTGAGAGATATTTCAGATTCGAATTTTAACACTGATTTATTACATATTTCATTGTTATTGGTATTTTAATTTTAATTGGAACACAAATTTAATGGTTTATAAAACTTGCACAAATGTCTGCCTTCACTATATCACTTTGTTTTCTGTTGCCATAATAAAATGCCTATCAATAAATGTTTACTTAACCCACAATTTTGGAGACTGAACATCCA
Organism: Dipus sagitta; assembly: GCA_036346955.1. Classification (NCBI taxonomy): domain Eukaryota; kingdom Metazoa; phylum Chordata; class Mammalia; order Rodentia; family Dipodidae; genus Dipus; species Dipus sagitta. Next base: position 113,537,802 of record CM070776.1, on the reverse strand, counting down.
AGATCAGTGGCCCCTTCTGTTTTGCCTGTGGTAAAAGCATTATGATGAATGCTGCCACAGTTGTGGGAACATATTTGAAAGGCATCACATTTCAAGACATAAAGCAAGAAAAATTGGAGTCCACATTATTTTTCTTTTTGTAATGACTGTGTGAAATAACTAGAGTTTTGAAGGAACTACATTGATTCCTTTCAAAGGCAGCATTATCAATGCCCTAATTACTTTCAACAACACTATCCCTTTTAAAGGTTACACTGCCTCAACATGGCAACACTAGGATCAAACTTTTAGAATATGAATCTTCATGGGAAGCAGTAAAATTTAGCTCTCATTTTCATGGATTAAAATAACATGTATAAGAAAGTAATTTCAGACCTGGAAAAGCTGATTAGATATTAAATTGATTATATATATTATATAATATATATATAATCAATTTAATATCTAATCAGTTTCTAATATATATATATATATATATATATATATATATATATATTCATTTTATTTGGGGTCAAAATGTAATCAGAATGCTTTGGCATATTTTGAATGTCATCACTAATGCCAAAGGACACAAAGAAGAATTAAAATCTTTAATTGTGAGGAACATCTTACAAAAATTGTCATACATATCATCTACAGCCAATAGGCTTTGAAGGGAGGGAGAGGTGCATTAAAGACAGGGGTTTCTCTTGGGACAAATACATAAAAATGTGTATGTGCTGTGGTATTAGTAGCACACATATGAAGATTATTTTGTTATATGAAGAAAAGGTGTCTTTATAACACAAAATATAAAATTTCTCTTATCATCCTCTTATTTATCTTATCAGAAAGTTTAATAAATGTTTGGAATACTGCCTTATTATACTTAGGGATATTTTTGCTTTAGAAATATCCTTGTTGGTATATCCACATCTACTTTTTTCTACTGTAGATAACCACAAATTTATTATTGGTCTATGATGTTGGCAGGTGAATCCATGTCTAAACATTCAAATGGGAAATATTATTTAATCCAAAGAGAGAAGCTGATAAAATACTGTCTTAAAAAAACTGCAAGGGTTGTAATTTGCAGTGATTTCTTTGGTAAGTGGTAATTTGCTTAGATGATGAGAAAACATTTTAAATTTTCTTGCAATTTTTTATACCTGTAATTAAAAATTACTCTTAAAATGATGCCTCAAACTTTTTTCTTTTTAATTTATGAGTTATATTCTCCAAATGTGATGCATCCTAATGTCTGTCAGAATGTTCAACTACCTGGCAATTCTCGGATAGATCTCTTGGAACACAAATTTTAACACAATATGTTGAGATACGTATATATCCAACACACAACAGCTATCTTTAAATTAGATTATGATATAACAAAATGCAATGTTAGAAAATTATAGTGTAGCATCTTACCCAATTTACTGTATACATAAAATTTAGTAATGCTGACTGAGCAATACCATAAGAACATTGAATTAAGTAAGTCTTTATATCAAATTTAAAGCTTCAAAAAAAGAAAATCTATTATAAGCCTTCATGGCCTTAAATTTTATCAAAAAAAATTAAGTTCTTTTCCTTGATGAGACCAGTTTTAACTATTTGTTTTGACGCAGTTTATGAATGTGGTAGTTTGAGTGTATGTTCCCATAGTCTCAGGTGTTTTATTAAAGCTTATAACATGGGTCTCCAGCCACCTGGCTGGAGGAGGTGTTACTGGGGGTCATATTCTGGGGTCTAGTCCAAAGGTGTGTCTGGGTTCAGATCTGAATTCCAGTCAAAGTTATACAGAGCAGTCTGAGCTCTGAGGTCCTGCTTACCGCCAGTTGGTGATTTCTGCTTTTTATGTTTTCCTGTCTGTGTGGTTGTTTCTCTCTGTTTTGATGTACTGAAGCAGCTTCTGCCACCATAGTTAGAACTTCCCCTTGAATCTGGAAGCTTGAAATAAACCTCTTCTTCCAATAAACTGTGTCTGTTTGGAAGTTCATTCCAGCAATGTGGAACTGATTACTACAAGTGATATTTAGACAATGGTGAAAAAGTGTAAAGAATGTTTAGAGGAATGACTTACCAATTAGGAAGGTGATAGAGTATGGCAAAATAAACCAACATTTCTTGACAATGGGCTATTGGCTTCTAAATCAATTATAGACTATGAAATTGACCCTTGACTATATGAAACATGGTAATGTGGATTAGGTACATTTGCTGTATGTCACCATTTTCCTAGTCTTTTGTCATTTCAAATGAGTTTAAAAATATCTCAGTGGCAGAAGCCTATTCATAACTTGTGGCTCTAATTTCATTATCTTTTTGACAATGAGGTAGTACCCTTTATAGACAAATACTATAGAAACAGACAAACTAATTTCAGTATTTAAAATCACCAAGCAAATTGTTTTTAACAGTAATAAAAGGTATTTTACAAAGCAATTACAGTACTGGGTATTTAAGGTGATCAACTTTCTCCTGACATGCCTCAGTGGGTGCAGAGTTACTTTAGAATGTTGAAAATCATAAAGGGAGACAAATTACATAATTACTGTTCTTATAATTATTAAAATAAGATATAAAAATAGTCATTTATCATTATGAAGACATATCCACTTTACAAAATTTACAGGGAAAGATCTACTGTAGCTTAATTATGGGGGAAAATAGGATACTAATGGATTATATCAAAATACCAAACATGGGCTAATGCTGTAACATAGTGGTAGAGTACACTATCAAAAAATTAACTTCCAAATAAATAAGTCACTAGATTTAGGGGAAAAGCACCAATGCCTGTTAAGTGGGCCACACATTACATAGATTAAGAGAAAATATATGGTCTAAAACACTAATTTAAAATATTTTAATTATTTAATTTTTTGCATTTGTTTGTTTTTTCTTTTTTTCTTTATTAGTTAGTTTTGTATTCAGCAAATGCAGTCAGTTTGGTATCATTATTAGGCTCATCTGTGACCTACCCCCGTCCCCTTGGCCCCTCCTTGTTGAGGTATATGGGTCATGCATTGTGTAGTGAGCCCACAGTTATGCGTAAGATAAATGTCTCTGTATATCATGACCCAACATGTAGCTCTGACATTCCGCCCCCTCTTCCACAAAATTTCCCTGAGCCATGTTGGGTTCATTTTTGGTCTGCTTCAGTGATGAGGTGTTGGGGGCCTCTGAGGCTCTGGCTCTCTGATTTGGTAGGAGTTGATTTTTCTCTGTGTTGATCTCCTTCCCCCTTGTGCTGGTATCCGGTTCATCAGGAAAACATCCCCCTTGCTTGTTTTGCCAATTTTTCTTAGTTGAAGCCAGGGCCCTTTTGAGGTATGATGGGGTGGCTCTCTCCTTAGGATCTACATCTATCTGAAAAAGAGAAGCAGATTCTCCAACGGAGAGTAAGTTAGCACCAAGACAAATGAGATAACCCTGACGTTTTTATAGAGAATTTAATAGGTGTAGACCCTCTTGTAGTCCATGATTGATGGTAGCTTGATATTGGTGAATGGTCTTATGTTTGGATATGGTTCTGACTTGTTTCCCAGCTCCAGCTGTGGGTCCCATACCACTGAAGGGATCAGTTAGCCAAATTAAGAGCAGTTGGTTTCCCACCATGGCTGTGTGCCACTATTGCACTTGTGTGGGTATCACAACAAGTTATTTGCTGCTAAGTAAGTTAGTTCATGCATTGCTTGGACAGATACTGGTCATTTTCCCCCAGTCACCCATGTAGCACCTTCTGGCACTAGACGCGCTGACTGTCTGGGGACTGACTTTCTTCCAACTTCCAGCCATGCCATTCTAATTTGCATGTCAATCACATAAGGTATCTTCAGCAGTAGGGTCTTACCACTAACCTTTGGTGGGTCATCAAGTACTCTGACAGAAATCTGTCTGTCTTTTAGGAAACCTTGTAGGTCTCTCTGATCAAAAGCTCATTGTGGATGATAGCCCCATGCTGGTTCTGGGAGTTACAGGTCAGTGCCCACTAAGAAAATGAGGAAAAAGATAACTAATATACAAGAGTTAGAGATAAGAGAGAGAGAGACAGGGAGAGGGGAAGTGAGGGAGGGAAGATGTAGGAGATTAAGGTTAGTCTTAATCTTACCCTCTCCAGTGTCTTGTGGTTCAGGTGTTCCCTGTAAGGGCCTGGTGAAGGATCAGCCATTTGGTCTGTCTTTTAGTAAGCAGAAGATTATGGTACCATTGCCGTTTGGGTCTAGATTTGTGTTTTCCACCCCTTTGATGCCCTCCCCTCCCTCCCCTTCCATCCTAGTGTCTAATCTAGGAGATGCTTGCTGGGTATGTAAGGTATCTTCGGTAGATTCAGGTTAGGTGCTGTAGATGAGTGAGACTATGTGGCGATTTTTTTTCTATGATTGGGTAAGTTCACTGAGAATGATCTGTTCCAGGTTCAACCATTTTTCCTCAAATTTCATTGTGTCATTTTTTCTTACTGCTGTATAGAATTCCATTGTGTAGATATACCACATCTTAGCTATCCATTCTTCTAGTGATGGACATCTGGGTTGATTCCAGCTCTTAGCTATTACAAATTGAGCTGCTATAAACATGGTTGAGCAAATCTCTTTAGTCTGTGGTTTGAAGGTTTTAGGGTAGATGCCCAGTAATGGAATAACTGGGTCTGTTGGTATCTCTATACTCAGCTTTTTCAGAAGTCTCCATATCGCTTTCCAAGGTGGTTTCAAGGTAGGGTTTAACACGATCCTAGGCTGACCTGGAATTCACTACATTGTCTCAGGTTGGCTTCAAACTCAAAGAAATCCTCCTACTTCTGCCACCCAAGTGCAGAGATTAAAGATGAGTGCCACTGTGTCAGGCTAACACTAACAATAAATGATCTGAATGTTTACAAATTCAAAACATACGGAAATGACTGAAATACTTTTTTTTTCAGAATGTCTAGGTGTTTATTAAACAGTAATAATCTCAAAAGTATGAGACCTCAAAGCCCGAGTTGCTACTAATATTTTTCATTAGCAGAAAATATTTTTGAACAGAAAATGCATAGTAACACCCATTAGTTTTTATTTCCATTTGCTTGGAATATAATTTTCCAACCTTTCACCCTGAGGAGGTGTCTATCTTTAGTGGTGAGGCGGGTTTCTTGAAGACAGCAGATAGAAGGGTCTAGTTTTTTGATCCATTCTGATAACTGGTGTCTTTTGATGAGTGAGTTAAGACCATTAATATTTAAGGTTATTACTGTGAGGTTGAGTTAATCCCTTCCATGGTGAGGTGTTTTAGAGGTTTGGTGTTTTCTTCTGTTTTGTACTATTTTGAGCCTGATAATTTTTGGTTATTGTGATCTTACTCTTGTTGGCTCTTGATATTGGCTATTTGACTGTTCTGTGTGGAGTATTCCGTTAAGCATTCTCTGTAGGTTTGGCTTTGCGTTCATATAGTCATTTGCTTTTTCATTTTTTTAAGCAAAACTGTCACAAACACATATGAACAGAGGTTCTATCATATTAGTGTTTATGTTTTAATGCTAAAAACTTTCAAGTACTGCAGCTTCCACATTCGCAGACGAGTTTATTTTTAACCTAATATATCTGTTAAATAACTTTTCCTAAAAGCATCTAATAAATCAAGATTAAAGACTGCATTTTAAGCCATATTATATTATTCCAATTACAGGAGAGTTTCTGCAAATAGATAATGATAATGCATGGAAATTATATTACATTGATATTATTATACTAGTATGTAGTGTATAAGTAATGTAATAAGTTAATGTAATATACTAATAATATGCTACATATTAATAAATAATTGTTACATCAGTCTAATAGAACAACTTGTACATTAGTATCAAATTAGATTATAATTATAATTAGATTGTAATTAATATTATATGTACATAATATAATATACATGTAAATCATATTCATTTGAACATCTTTCAGCATATAAATTGTAAATTTCAATTTTCTCTTTTAAAGTTGCTGTTTCATATGCTTTACTCTTTTTATCAGTGGATAATCATTTTTTTATTCAAACATTCTTTAGAATATCAAGATGACCATCTCCTATATGCTGATTGGAAATTTTCACATATAGTGTAATAAATTTGAATATACTATTACTAAGATCCTCAGCACTTGAGATCCTTAGGCAGGATTATCATGAGTTTGAGGCAGTGTAAATATTGATAATGCTCTATTAGTTTTAAAACTTGTCTGGGAATGTATCTTATTGATAGACCATGTGCAAAACCCTAGGTTCAATCCCCAATACGACAAATGCATGTAAACAAAAAAAAAAGAAATTTTTTTCTTTTTCCATTTTTTATGCTACAATATAAAACATGAGTCTGACAGATGTTTCAAGAACAAGGATCTGTTTTTCACAGTTCTGGGAGCTGGGTATCTAAGATAAAGCATTTGAAACTTATGGTTCAATTTTTTACTTTGGCATTGTGAATGCTATGTGTTCTTTACAGATTCATTATGTCATCACAGGAAAGAAGAGCAGAAGACAGACCAAAGTCGTGCCTGTAAGCACAGGAGTGCATATCCATCCCAAGGGCAGATACTACTTGACTTAACACATTCTAAAGTACCCCAACTGCCAACATTGCTGCAGTGTGGGACAGTTATCAACACAGAATTTTTTGAAGGCATGTTTAAGCCATTAGAACATTGGAGTAGGTGCTATACCTTCATATTATCTATTTTATTAATTCCAAATTGTTTTCATATTAACTTTGCTAGATATATCTTTTGCTTCAGCAATGTTGTTAAAATTTTATTAATTGAAATGTTTATTTTGTGTTTTTCTATAGATTTTACATTTATGGACATGAGGAAGAATTTTTCTATTCCTATAATATATATTTCATCCTGCACATATTTTAAGATTGGTACTATAGTTCACACCATCTTTAATTTGTATTTTGATGTGTTGTAAAATAGATTTCTATTGAATGTCCTAACACATGACTAGGTAGTTGTTCTCATGCTATGTGTTAATAAAGTATTGATTCAATAGTCAATTAGAAAAACTTACACTATATTACATTACATTAGGACATGTTTCAGAATTCTTGATTTTTTAATAGTATATTTGCTTTTGCCTTCAAATGCTCTGATAATTCAAGAGTTTCAAAGAACACAATAATAGACTTCATTACCAGTCTTGGACTTTATTCTCAACAATTATACTTTATGGCCAAACAGTATCATTGAATTTTAATTCCCTGTCTTTAATTTCAGAGAATTATAACAGCAAAAGTGTCATGAAAGCAATGACTAATATATATATATATATATATATATATATATATATATATATATATATATATATACACTCATTGACACACTGGATGAAATAAAGTTATTCATTCCTTGCCTATCATGAAGGACATTAGTGACAAAGGATCTGTGATGTCAGAAAAGTAAAGACATTGTGCCTCAAGAAGCTTTCATCAGAGGTAAGCCATTAGATCAGACAAGGAAAATCTACTGCTAACCTGTGACATACAAAGACATTCTTCACTCACAAAGCAGAAAATCTTACGTTGTTAGAGCAGGAATGCAAAGAGAAATGTTCAAAGAAAAACACAAAGCATGGACTATTTAATAGTTGTTAGTTCATTTACCCAAAAAGAATGGACCAAATATTAGATATCATTTATGTGTATTTGCAGAATAATTTTACCATGTTTTATTTATTTAATATTGTTTAATACATACAAGATGAATAAACTGAATCAAAAAATTGCAAAAGAAAGTTTCTAGACTAGTAAAATTTGTGGATGATGACTTCAACAGGTACAATTGGATTGAAGTCAAAATTTTAATTTTCAGATCAGTGAATTTTGTTGAAATACAAAATAAATACATATTGACAGTGACCTTAATAACACCTCTAATATAGGAGCCAGTTTCTCCTGATTACTGCTAATTTCCACCCACTGAAAATGAAGTAAAATAAAACTGTAATTCTATTATAGTTTATTCGCTACAAAGTAAAGATAAAGAAAAGCAAAAATATATCTGAAGGTACTCCCTAACAAACAACTAATGGGGAGGTGACCTACATCTGTCACTGGGATTTTCATATAATACTCTGATGGTTTCTGGAAGCAGGTTTATCTGCACATATATTGTACTTTCATTCAACATATTTTTCCTTTAAATCTTATATTTTAATAATCTTAAGGCAGCAGAGGTCTAAATTAGAATTAATCAGTGGTCAATGAAGAACATCAAGCACGGAAAATAAAGAATTTTCAAAGGATTAGAAAAAAAGGTAGTACATTTCCCCTTATGGAAGGCACTTACAGCAGATAGCTGATTCCAAAATGGTTACTTTATAGTAGTCCAAATTCAAGTAATAAATGAATGCTTATAATCAATGTCTCCTAAAATAACTTGTGATAATATTATCAACAATAATTTCAGGAAGAGGTGAGCTACCGTTACTCCCCTCTCTGATTAACTGGTAATGAAGCTTAAATTAAAATATATGAAATAACATTTGACCAGAAGCAATTTACTTGGGCTGCCCCAAAAACAATGTTGACAACAACCTTTAGCATGGGTACACACTGCACATTTAATATGTATACTATAATTGGCTTCCATTAATTTTACACTGTTTTCATCAATATGATAATTCTTCTTTTAGAATATGTCTTCAAAGCATTCCATATTAATCTTGCAAAATACATACTACAAAGACATTCTAAAACAAAATAATTTTTGTATTATTATATCTTTTTATTTATTTATTTATTTATTTATTTTATTAGTCAGTTCTGTATTCAGCAAATACAATCAGTTTGGTACCATTATTAGGCTCATCCGTGACCTACCCCCTCCCCTTGGCCCCTCCTTGTTGAGGTATACGGGTCATGCATTGTGGAGTTAGCCCACAGTTATGGGTAAGCTAAATGTCTCTGCATATCATGACCCAACATGTGACTCTGACATTCTTTCTGCCCCCTCTTCTGCAAAATTTCCCTGAGCCATGTTGGGTTCATTTTTGGTCTGCTTCAGTGATGAGGTGTTGGGGGCCTCTGAGGCTTTGGCTCTCTGATTTGGTAGGAGTTGATATCTTAAACAATCTGCATTTCAAGAGAGAAGAAAGATTAAATTAATGAAGTAGAGAAAATACAAGTATTTTATTTATTTATTTGAGGAAAAAAAGGAATGAGGAAAAAAAAGAGAGACTGAGAGAGAGAGAGAGAGTGAATGGCTGCACCATGTTTTCTAACCACTGAAAACAAACTCTAGAAACTTTGTGCATGTGCCTTATGTGGGTACTGAGGAATACAAACCTGAGTCCTTAGGCTTTTCAGGCAAGTGCCTAACCACTAAAATATCTCTCCAGACTGAGATAATACAAATGTTTAAAATATATAAATATGCAATACTATATATTAATATAAACATATATTTTAGATTATATTGATAATACTTTTCAATATAGAAATCTGATTTTATATTATATGAACAATAGAATAGTTAAAAACTATTTACTATTTTATACAACTATTTGAGAATGTCCATTACAAGTTGTTGTTTGGTGTTTTGAAATACAACAGGGAAAAGTACAGAAAGACATTCCTACCTTTCTTTACAAAGTACATAGAATTAGGCAAGTATTATAAAGAAATGTAAACAAAGTAATGTGAAAAAAATATCTAGGCAACAAAGGTGGAGAATATACTAGAATGTTAAGGGAATATAATTCAGAGATATTCAGTGTGTTATATTTAAATAAAATAGATATTCTAGGATGTCAAGCAGTAGGAAAGATGAGCTTCAAGCTTGAGAGATTCCAGAACCTTGAAGGTTGTATGAAGGAATGCAAATACATTGTGCATTTGAAAGATCTCTGAGATTCCTCTGTAGACAACAGATGGAATACATGTAATAGTGAAATAGCAGAGTGAAGTCAGATGCGAGAACACTGCAGGAATTTAATTCAAATGAGAGAAATTAGGGATGTTTTGAGACAGGGCAAAATATACAGCGAACAAAATCCATACTAATCCTGTGATTAAACAGAAGTATAACCTTGGCAACTTGTTTTTTCATACTATTGGTCTCTTTTAATCCTGGAAATGAAGTATAATTGTGGATTTGTATTACACCAGTCTTGAATATGTTAAAACTCTTTCAGAATCATCCTCCATACATAATTTCCTACATTGGCCATAGCTCCTTTGCACAGGATTTGAAGGTAAGGTGAAAATAACTGTTTTTTCCCCTGCTAGATCAATTTAGCACATGGGTCCCTGTTGCAGTCAACATTTCTATTTAGATACCTCATTGGCATGAGGAAGAAATTAGGTCCACAGATCCCTTAATTACCAGATAAATTTCTCTTTAAGTTTCTCTGATTCATATTGCAGATATTTCTTTAGCTCTATGACAAGTGGCATCAACTTCTCCAAAATCCATTTTGTAGCAAAACTGAAAGTTTTAAGGCTGTAGGTTAAGAGACAGTCATTTTCATCTATCTTTAGGAGCTTCCAAAATTTCTTGAAGTTATATAGTTTGTCATTGCTATATTCACTACACTTCCAACTTCCTTTCCCCTGACTAGGCTACATTAGACATGGGAGCACACTGAACTCTTAAGCAGCTTCCACAGTTACACAAAAAGATCAATATACATCAGCATCAATTTCTCTAGATTTGGAGTTACAGTTATTCTCCTTTATGACTAAATGACAGTGTAAGTTGAATTAAATACAAAGTTTTATTTGAAAAAAATGCATAGCATATGGAGTTCTCATTATAAAGTAATTACTAAAATGGGATTTAAAGCTAAGAACTTAAATATCATTACCATGTGTATAATAGAAGTCGATATTACAGATGAATTCAGGGTCATATATTTAGTTGGCTTATTTATTATCAGTAGGGTAGATGCATTTTTCGTGGTATGTTTTCAATACTTTTTTGGCACAAAGAAATTCACCTCCTAAAATACCTGAATGCAACACCTTAGATGGCTCAGCTATTCTAATTACTTAGCTTCTAAAATGCCAATGAACATTTCTCATGTTACAAGATTGACTCCAATCTAGGTACACATAAATAGCAAATATATTAATAATTTTTGTGATTATAAGGAACATAGAATTTCAATTGGTTGTATAAGTAGATGCATTAGCAAGAAGCCTAGTTTTTTCATGGCAAAATTCAAATGTACATAGTTTTTATTGAGAATTTTAATATACAAACATATTGCAAAGTGGCAATATTCTTAAAAGGTTATACTTTATGTTTATACATGGTTTTACACTTGTATATTTATAAGCACATATACTCACAGTATAAAATTTATCAGAATCACATCATTCTTACTAATTGAAATTGAATGCATAATCTTAAAACACTGAATCATTTCCATCCCTTTTATTAGCAAAATATAGTGCTACTATTCGCACTCCCAGTTCTTATTCCAAGTGCTACACAGTTTCTTCCATACACTTAGAAAAGCATATACACAAATCTATGCTATGGTATGTGATCTTAGCTAAGTTGGTATAACAAGCAACTGATTTAGCAGTTGAGAAAAGATAAGGAACTCCATTTTACTAGTGAGTTCAATCACAGCTTTAGCAGGATATTCAATTAGCAGAGGCTATGGGGGCATCTCTGTAGATATCTCTAAAAATAAACTATGACAGGCAGAAGTCTTACTTATCTGTGTATCCTCTTTACATCTGCTGTATTATTTTATTATTTTCTTTAATATTTAATTTGCCTTTGCCCATGAATCTTTATTCCCAATTTCATACAACTTATGAAGTACTTATCTTCCTGAAATTGTGTAGTCTTTTATTTTAATAGTACTAAAAACTGGAAATATTAAGAACAACTCATCTTCTGTACTGTCAGTATGGACACAGTCTAACAACTGGAATAGATTAACTTATTTATTCGGTTTGCCTTTCTTAAATATTTAATTTCTCCGAATTTGGTAATGAGTTTTCCATGGAGAATTTCTCCCTCCGTTTACTCAAATTTTTATCAGTTTAATCACTGACTCCCAGTGTGTTTGGTCATTCATGACATCATATTTCAATACATTCTTTCCCTTTCTCACAAAGTAATTGTTCAATAGTGAGTATGATAGGTATTCACAATATCTGGTCTTGTAATGCCTTCAATTGTTCTTAATTATGCTGCTTGCCTACTTGCTCAGCATTGGTATGTTATTTTGTTGAAGCATCTTATACTCAATGTGAACCACAATCATTTGAATTGTAAGAACCACATTTTAGTCATGTTGGATTCTCCATGGTTAGCTTGGTATATGCCTTAATTTAAGTAATTTGTGCATGCTGTTAAATAAAACAGAGCAGAAATGAACCAAGAGCTTCAGTGTTCGATGATTACATAGTTTCTCTGTCCTCATTTAGCCTATTGTTATATGAAGAATAAAAAAAGTACGACCTTAGAACACATACTTCTCTTGTAAGTTAGTGTTCTTCTGTCATACCACTGTACTTTTGGTAATTAATAAAAATGTTTTAGGCTAAAATATTCATATTTTGAAAGAAATAATTGCTTTACATGAACGTAATTTAAATAATATAGTGCTGAGATTTCAATTGCGAATCCTTAATTGACCTTTTTATTGCATGATTTTTTTTAAATCTAAATTACACGCATGTGATAATCATGGGGAAAGTATTCTAAGTCTGTTTTATTTCACTTAACATGATCTCCGTCGACTTTTCTGAAAATCACAACTACTTTCTTTACAATTGAACAAAATTATATTGTGTATGTACATATTACATTTTAAGGGGTAACACTAGAGCCAACACGTGTGTGTGTGTGTGTGTGTGTGTGTGTGTGTATTCATTTTCCTCCAAAATACGTGAGTTAAAATATGAATTTCAATGTATTAAAAGTTTGGAAACATGGAGTTTAAGAGTGGATGGAACACTTATAAATGGATTAAGCACCTTTTAAAAGGAGATTGTCTAAAGAATTTCCTGTTTTGGGACAATTCAACAAATCAGCAGGTTGCAACCTGCAATGAGCCAGCCCTCCATATGGCACTAAATATGCAGTTACTTATATATTTTTTAATTTCCTACTCTCCAACTCTGTTAGAAATAAATGCTTGATATACAAGACACAGGATTTGTGAATTTTTTCCAGCAACCTGAGTAAACAAAAACATCACAATTTTGATTTAAAAATCACACAATCATTTGCACCATGAGGGAAAATAATTGAATTCATGCAATTTTCAAGTATAGTATGATATTTACTTTGGAAAGCAAAATATTGTTTTAGGTAAATGTTTGTTCATTATGTCTGGACTGGGAATCCTAGAGACGGCAGTGGTATCATTATTATAATTTCTAATCAGAATTCCTGGATAAAATAGTCCTTCTGTATTTTTAAGTGTTATTATTACTTACTTCTACAAAAGTAACATTATACTCCATAAATGAATAGGAATATATTATGTTAATATAATTTTCTCATAGACTAATAATATTTCTAATGATCCCTTGGTCAAAATTAATGCAATACACTTATGTTAGAAAATTGGAATCTTAGAAGTTCTCTGTTCTTTGATTACAAACAGAAAATTACTGGTGCAAATTAGTTGAATTAAAATGTCTTTATATATAAGATAAAATAGCCAGTTCATCGCTTTTACATTACTGATATAAGAAAAAAATATGACATCTGTATTATAAGATCAATGTGTTTCCTAAAGCTATGATTTATAGTGCTCCTCATGGGAAAAAATTGATTTTGACCTGGGTGTTATTTATACATGCTGTAAAAGGAAGCACCTCATTTAGAATTAGACCCACATTTTGTATTTGTTATGAGCAACTCACTTTTTTATAAATTCTGCAGGACTTGCAACAAACCTTATATTTTAAAATTCCTTAAACTGAACTGAATTTTCATGAGTATATAAAGGTGAGTTAAAATGGACATTTACTATTTTTTTTTTGAGTTTATCTTGGATTAATGAAACACCTACTGCTTACATTCAGGTTGAATTATTTATAATAATGTATAAACATTTTTGGTGTGAGACTTAAGGTCTTTTCTCTTCTGTCTTTGAATTTCATCTGGGAAAAATGAATTTTTAACCACACAGCCCAAACCATGTTTTTAAACACCAAAACACATCACATATGTACTCTTAGCAGTAAATATTATAGTACTAAAAATAATGACTTTATTCAGTGTTCACTATGTGCCAGTCATTATAAAACACCAGGAAATATCTGAATTGTTTTAAATTTCAATGAACATAACAATTCTAGAACATGGGATTAGGGATAATTATTTTATCTCTAGTATGCAAGCAAGAATACTGAGGCAAGTAATGTTAACCATCTTACGAAGGGATAGGTACATACCTCAAGTACTTAAGGCATTGCGTTCATCCTCAAGCTTATAAAAATAATTATTAGCAATAATAATAATAAATACAATAGAAGCAACATGAAAAATAAGAATTTGGTAAAATATCAGAGCTAAAATATAGTAAAATCATAATGACAGTCACTTTTAGGGCTGCTTTATTAGTTTGTAGTATGCATGTGCAGCCACCTGGCTGAAGGCAGTGTCACTGGGCTGATCTTAACATGTGGTGATGGGTTTGAGATTTCAGTCTACTATGCAAAGTAGGTCTAGTGGGAGTTCCCGAAGTGTCCTATCCTGTTTGGCTTTTGGCTTTTTGGCTTGTGCTTCTCTCTGTGTTTGTTCCTGTAAAAGCAGTCAGCTTCTTCTGCCAGTATGGAACTTCCCCTGAATCTGTAAGCTTTAATAAATCCCTTCCTCCATAACTGTGCCTGATCTGGAAGTTTATCTCAGCGAAACTGAAGCGGTCTGCTACAGTTAGCTTCCTTGGCATTATACTTTCTTGCTTTGATTTAGGCCCTTAGTCTTCTCCAATAGCATAACAAACAATTATAAAATGAAGAATAGTACAGAACAGTTGGATAAGAGAAGTGACTATAATACCAGCCTACTGGTTAGCCACTTCTGTTCACTGAAAACTTATTTGTATGTCAAGTTTAGACTCTATTGGGCTAGAGAGATGGCTTCCCAGTTAAGGTGCTTGCCCACAAAGTATAAGGACCCATGTTCAACTTTCTGGATCCCATGTAAGCCAGACTCACAAGGTGAAACATGCAGTGTTACACATGCACAGAGGGTGGCATATATGTCTGGAGTTCAATTGCAGTGACTGTAGGCCCTGGTGAGCTAATTTTCTCAATCTTTCTCTCATAACAGATTATACTCTATAAACTTGTTCCTTTTATCACTTTCATGATGGCATGCATCTTTAATACATACATATATATATATATATATATATATATATATATATATATATATATTATGCAATTCCCTAAGAGTTAAGTCCACAAGGAAAACTTAACTTGATTTTCACAGTCAATTATACTGTAATTTACTTGCTTTGTCAATCTATTCTTCCCATAAATGTGTAAAAATTAATGATTTAAATCAACATCCACATTATCCTATGAACTATTGCCTGTTTACCTTTTCCCATGCCATTCCACCACCTATTAGGGGATATCTAAAGTACCTAGCAATGCCACTAAAATCTTATTGTATCCTTACACTATAAAGATTTCTTTTCTTGAAATAACCTACCATTCTACTTGGAAAATGTGTGGTTTTGTTTTAACCTCTCATCTTTCAGTGCTTTTGAATAAAACTGAAACTATAAGGTAGGCAATGTATTAGAAATATTTAGAAAAACAAACAAGAGCCTTAGCTAGAAGGGCATGTTATTAAATTGATTTCTTCAGCTAATACCTATTTGGATACTGCCACAATTCCTTGTACTTAATAACTCTTTATGGACCAATATTTATTTTGCATAAGATAATATGAAACTATGTGTACTTCTGTGCTTAATGAAAATTTGTACATAAAATAAAGTTAAAAATAAAATGGAAGAAGTAATAGCATTTGGGAGATCCACTTCTGTTTCACTTTTTAGATTCATTTGTCTGTTTCTAGTAGTAAAATTTGTTTTTAATCTTAACTATGAATGCAGCTAGAGATTGTTAAGTCTAGATCTGTTATTTTGCCTGTGTCTTATTTAAGTTTAGCATGTCTCAGTAGACTTATCCTGAGAGACACATATCTGTCTTCTTCGAAGTGTTCATTTGTACCCTGTACAGTAAGCAGAGGAAAGTACAGGGACAGAAATTATAATTAATTTTTCTCTTATATTCTATCATATTCTATTTAACAATCTTGGCTCTAAAAGAGGGAAGCCAGGAGAAACCAGAGTTGGCATAAGACTTTCCATTGTTATTTCCACTAGAAGACCAAGTTAATATATAATGTGCATTATTTGCCTTTTACTTTATATTTATCAAGAAAATGATAGAAAAAGTGATATTGTTTTTTAGATTGAAAAGCTATAATGAAATAGTTATTGAATTTACAAAAAATCACACAATTACTGATGAAGCTATAATAAACTCATTGTTATCTTAGGCATATACCACAGTCCCACAGACTAAAGTATCTGACAGAGGAATTCATTGATTTTTTTTCTCTTTATGTTAAAATGATGGGTGTTATATCTCCAAATATTGTTGAGAAATCTGCTTTAATCAGAAAGGTCTTGTGTTTTTCATAATAGGCATTATTTTATTTCATGAAATTAGGTCTATTGCATTCAGGTTTGCATTGCTGGCAGAAATCAACTGACCAAGAGCAACTTGTGGGAAAATGAAAGTTTATTTTGGCTTACAGGTTTGAGGGGAAGCTCCATGATGACAGGAGAAACGATGGCATGAGCAGAAGGTGGACATCATCTCCTCACCTACAACAGGTAGACAACAGCAGCAGGAGATTGTGTCAAACACTGGAAAGGGGAAACTTGCTATGATAACTATAAGTCTGCCCCCAACAACATACTGCTTCCAGGAGGCATTAATTCCCAAACTTCTGACAGGTGGGAACCTAGCATGCAGAACACCTAAATTTATGGGGGAACACCTGAATCAAACCACCACATTCTGAAAAAACCCATAAGCTGAAAACTATACATGATATAAAACACAATGTATTCAGTCCAAATTTAAAAGTCCTGATAGTTTTTATCAGTCTTAATGATGTCTAAACATCTTCATAATCCAAGGTCTTTTAACTGAGCCCCAATACTAGAAAAAAAAATCAACAAAACAAAAACAAAACAAAACAAAAAAAACATAATGACAAAGAATAAACACTCACACTGCAAAAGATGGCAGCAGAGAAATATTCAACCAGTACATGATTTAAACAGGGCAAACATCAAACTCTGTAGCTCTAAGTCTAAAAACTTTAGTCAGTGACAAATACCAAGTCTAATAATTCTAACCAGAAACAAGTCTATGGAGTTCCAATTCCTCCCTCCAGCTAGGCTACTCACAGTCCCAGAAACCTTAATCCATCTGGCAGCTCTCCTTAGCAGTTATCTTGTGGACCCAGCATCTCCACTGGGTCTCCACTGCAACCCAGGGTCCATCTTCATGGCTCTATCGTGTCTCCACACAGGCAAACCAGCAAACATGCTTCACACTGCTCACTGCGGTTTCCAAAACACAGGACCTTGTTGCAAATTCAATGACCCTCTCTTCCCTGCATTTCATATGCTCCATAATACCAGGTAGAGCGCCAATATTTTTAATCCGGGGGGGGGGGATAAAGCAGACTTTGAAGAACAGAACACTCCTTGAGCATTCAGTCCTCTTCAAAAAAAAAAAAAAAAAAAAAAAAAAAAAAAAACACTGCATTCTTCTTGTCATTCAAATGCAGGTTAGCTGGCTCAATCTCAATAGTTGTAATGTTTGATACAATTGAAGCTGAACAGGCAACAGTTTTGGCCCCAAGATTTCATTTTTACTGTGCCATATACCTCTGCCCACACCAGTCCATTTCTTCATAATGTGACTCTGCACAAGTTCTCAGGACACAGGCTTAACAGCAAGCCTCTCACACAAACTGCTTCTAGTTCAGTCCAGGTAAAGCTCTTTCTCATGCTCATAACCCAAACCTCACAGTCTATAGTTCTTACTCCATTCAGGTCTTTCAACTCTGACCAGAATGCTCCATCAAGCTCTACTCACAGCACTGCAAATATCTCTTAGAACAAGATTTAAATTCATCCACATTCCTCCTAAAATGCAGTTCCAAAAGGCCAAAGCCACACATTCAGGATTCTAGCAGCAATGACACTACTCTCAGTATCTACTTTACTGTTGCAGTCAGGTTCACATTGTTGGCAGAAATCACCTGACCATTAATTACCTAATTAAAACATATATTTTTTCTACTCTCTAGTATTTAACAGAGAATCATTAAAAACAAAAAAAGTCCCATGCTTCCATCTAACCGGACAATATTTATAAGACATAGTTTGATTTAGTTACTTGAAAACAGAGAGAGAGAAAAAAAATAGAAATGAACTGCAGGTGCATGTGCCATTGAGACACGTTTGTGCATGTGGCTTTAAGTGAGTAAGAGGGAGTCAAATGAACCCAGGCATCAGATTTGTAAGCAATCAGTTATAAACACTGTGTCTCCCCAGCCCCAAGATATTATTACCTATGAGAGGAATAGGATCTTTTCCCTTACCTTTTCTCATCAAAGAGATGGTTTTCATTATAAAAATTGAATTGTGGGAGCTGTAGAGATGGCTTGGCAGTTAAGGCACTTTCCTATGAAGCCTAGGGACCCATGTTCAATTCTCTAGTACACACATAAAATGTGAATCGTGGCATATGCATCTGAAGTTCATTTGCAGTGGCTAGTGTCCCTGGCATGTCCGTTCTCTGTCTCTATTTGGCTATTTCACACTCTTTCTATATCTCTCCAATAAATAAATAAAATATTTAATAGAAAAGTTATTGTGTGCATCATCACTTTCTTTTTGCTTTCAAATCATTCCTGCAATGTTTCCTGAAGAAAACTGCCTTCTTGCTTCTGTTTAAATTATATTTCCGTTATTCCCCTCATTGGTTGGCTTGGCTGTCACTGTTACTCTTGGGTTGGCACCACTATGTCAGAACATGAATTCTAACAGCAGGATTTGAATAAGCAGTGAATAGGCTGAAAAATGTCTTTGCAGCTAATAATGTGATAGAAATATAATTATAAATATCTACTGCATTTTCACTTTGAATATCATTCCAAAAGACCCTGCTCCTTAAATCTGCTTTCTGGCATCTCGTTCCTTTCTGTCCTGAATATTTATTCCAGGAAATATGCATTTTTAACTAGAATATTCCCATTTCATGTTGTATAGTAAAATATGCATTTTGATTTCTTAAAATACTAATTTTATGATTTTATACCATGGGTGATATATATCTAAAACACAAACCCTAAATAATGTAAGACATAACAGAACACAACCAGAAGAAACTTGTGAATATATGGAGAGCTTGCTGCCGGACTTTTGTTTCCTGGCAAAATTTCTTAGCTGTGTCTACCAATAAGACTTTGTCCATACAGAGATGAAGATTATTTGCTCTTCATTTATGAATATAAATTCCAAGTGCTATAAAATTAAAAAAAATCTTATCCTCATTTTAATTCACTAATGTTGAATGATATTAACTGACTGTTACATCTATGTTGAGCAATATTTCTGGTGCCTCAGTCAGAGATTTGGAATGTATCTTAGGAACATATAGACTGATTTATTAACATTAGTTGTTCACAAATGAGCATTTTATTTAGTAATGTTGACAATATTCAAATCAACAATATGGATTGACATGTGTGATAGTTTAATGGATGGGCTCCAATATATTCAGAATTTTATTAAAATTTGTAATTTAGATCTGTAACCACCTGGCTGACGGAGGTATCACTGGGCATATCCTAGGTTCTAGCCCTAAGGTGAAATGGTGGATTTGGAATTCCAGTCTAAAGATATGTAAAGTATTTAAACTTAATTACGAGTTCCTGAAGTTTGCTTGCTTGTGCTGGTGATGGTGTTGGTTTCTCTCTCTGTTTGGGCCTGTGAAGGTGGGGTGGTGCTTTTTCTACAATTATGCAACTTCCCTTGGATTTGAAAGCTTCAAATAAATTTTCTTCCTCCCATAATTGTGCCTGGCTTAGAAGTTCATCTCAGTGACCTGAAGCTGTCTGCTACAACATATATCTCTGCTACTTCTTCCACCCTCCTTACATTATCTTCCCATGGAGAAGAAGTGTTAGCATTGATTTCTTACTGAATAATTTAGCAACTGCCCCTATTGAATTCCTTTCACATCTGTTTCATCCACATATTTTCTTCTTTTCCTTCATTCAATCTCATCATTTAATCTTAGTATCTATCAGAATATTTTCTATTGTATACAATTTCTACTATTTCTGAATGTATACATTCTTATACTATTTCATGAAATATCAAAACTTATTAAATCATGTCCTGAGGCAAAATGTTCATGAACTTTTAAATCACATTTACATCCTTCATCACTTTATCAGAAATCTCCTACACTTTTCTAAACCTACATCATCCATGCACATTTTACTCATCTCCTCAATTGCTCCAAGTACATATTCCAAACTTGTTTTTACTTTGCATTTGATCAGGTTATACTTTATCCCTGGTTTGGCCAGTACACCATTCCTGGTTGATGACTGTATTTGCTGAATACAAAACTAACTAATGAAAAAAAAAAAAACAAAAAAACAAAACAAAACAAAAAAACCAAAGTGAGTTCCAGGTCAGCCTGGATAGAGTGAGATGTTGCCTCAAAAAAAAATAACAATAATATTAATAAAATTAATGTAAAAGGAGAATTTAAAGGTTTCAACTCACAGTAGCCTTGGTCTTGTTGC
Organism: Dipus sagitta; assembly: GCA_036346955.1. NCBI lineage: Eukaryota > Metazoa > Chordata > Mammalia > Rodentia > Dipodidae > Dipus > Dipus sagitta. Next base: position 113,516,953 of record CM070776.1, on the reverse strand, counting down.
TTTGAGGCATATAACAATGCAAAATATCATGTAGGGAGTATGACGTGGGGAAACGCAGCCTGCCTCCTGGAAACCAACTGAAAAAGCAAAAGGGGCAAAAGTTCCCATATCACCTTCAATAGCTTACCTAACTCCCATCTATGAGGCCCAACCTTCCAGAAGATTTCACCACCTCCCAATAGCACCACATCTTCAACATGCATGGTCTTTAGGAGACATTTAAGATCCAAACCACAGCAGATGTTCTATAACATAGGTTGTCGTTAACCAAAAGGTCTTTGAGGAAATCTCACTAGTACCTATCTTTTTTTTTTTCTGTGAAATACTGGATTCTAGGACCTTTGTGTTGTCACAGTCCAGAACTGGACAAAATCAGATGGAAAAATAAAATACTCTGTGTGCCTTGAACCTTCAAAAAATAAATTAATTAATATAATTTTAAAAGTATGCCTATCTTTTTACTCATTTATATTTCTCTTTGATTATAGACTTTGGTAAGATCAGACAACAGAATCCATTCCATGGCAAGAATTTAAATTTAAAGTTCAACTACTTTCGTATTTTTTGGACACAGACAGAATGAAGCAAGTTCCATGGCAGAATAAGACATGGATTTCCACGTGCCCAGCTCACAGTATAGTCCTTGTTTCTCTCTGAAATTTCTTCTTTCAGGCTTTCATTTTCCATTTTCTTGGCACTATGGTCTTCTAAAATCCCAGTAGAATGGCCTATTAAGCTGTTAACTTCTCTGACACAAAGTTACTAAGTCTTTCACATTCCTCCATTAAACTATTTCTGATCACTTATCAACAGGTTTGTCACACAATAATCCCATTCCTGGCACCATTTTTAAAATTATTTTCTCATTTTTCTAAACAAATATGTGACCATAATCCACTTATGGAATTGATCCTGGACCTGCATGCTTTCGAAGCACATGCCTTAAATCTTTAAGCCATCTTTCCAACCCAGAAGAAGCAACTTGTGAAAGAAAATAGTTTATTTCTCCATATATTCAGAGGAGTTATAATCTACTATGTCATGGAAGACATGGCAGGCCACCTTCTCACATTAATCCAGAGAAGGATGCAGAGAGTAAACTGGAAATGGGACCAGGTTATAAAACCTCAAACCCAGCTGCAATGACCCACTTCCTTGAGTAAGTTCCCATTTCTGATAAGTTCCACAAGTTTCTGAAATAAATTATACCAGGCCAGGACTAAGTAAACAAGCACATGAGTCTATGGTGGACACCTTACATTTAAACCACCACAAAATATCTATGCTAAGATATAAAATTTTCTATTATATGTTCATTTAAATTAAATCTTCCCATTGATGCTTTTTTCTATTTTGAACTTCAAGGCAAAGCTGCTATTAAGGTCTGCATGAAATATTCATGAAGTAGAAAAAATATCATTTGCTACATTGAAACAACAAAGTGGCAGGTTGGATACCATTGTTTGGAACAATTATAGCACAAAATCAGACAAACAAAACATTGTTTTCTTCTTTATCATTTGTAAGCATTTATTTTTTAACTGAAAAGGTAGTACAGTCAAATAATCAACCATCTTTGAAGCTACTGGGAACTTTAGGCACTTTTATATAAATATATTATTCTGAAATTTATGCATGTACATGAAAATTACAGTGTGACTAAGAGGAAAAAGAAAAAGCAAAGTCTAAATTTAGTCATAAAATGTGAGCTTTTCTCTACCCAAAGTATTTACTAACTAGATACAAAATATTTAATCTCAGTGTTTTTCATTGTGTTCATAAAACTACCTATTCAATTAAAAAAAAAGACATTGAATAAAAGCACAGGTTTTTGCTGAGAACATATTGGTATGAGCTAGGGGGGAGAAAAGAATTTGAAATATAAATATTTTAACTATTTATTATTTTCTTTTAATTTTATTTGCAAGAAGAGAAAGAGAGAGAGAGGGAGAGAAAGAGATACATAATGGGTGTGTCAGGGCCTCTAGAACTCCCGACACATGTGCCACTTTGTGTATCTGGCTTTATGTGGGTACTAGGGAAATGAACTCAGGTCACTAGGGTTTACAAGCAAGCTCCTTAGCTGCTGAACGATAACTCCAGCCCAGCTATTGCATTTTAAAGGGAAAAATAGTTAAATTCAGTCAATTGCCAGTACATCAGATCATTCTAGGAACATGATAATTGTAGGGTTACTAGTAGTTATGCCAAAGAGGAAGGCCTGGCAACTGATTATGTCAGAACATAGTCATAATTTATATTTTAGCACTGAACTACTTTCATATGTAGATTCTTTCAAAAGTGGCCAGGCTGTTTTATGTAAATCTCTCAAATTTTAAGCCTTCATATATAAGTGCATTTATTAGGTTATGATTCACACATATCTCATATATAATTGTGCCCAGAAGTAAAAATCATTTTCTTATGGAATACTGTTTATTAATGATAAGCTTTTATTAAGAACTATGTCTGCATTGTGCCAGTCCCTGATCAGCTTCATATGTATTTAAGGGTATGAGAAAAATTGTCTTGGATTGCATTGTTAGGCAGTCTACAATCTGCTAGAAGACACTAATAACATGCACATGAGTGACACATTCTACCACATATTAAAATATAACATAATTTTGATATTATGCTCAGTATTTTTTATACATTATTTTTTTAATTACATCATTTTATACTATATGACAGTGTCTAAGTTCTACTTAGGATCACATTCCTTAAGTTATGCATTACATTTAGAAATGGTACTAAAACCTACATAATGAGGAAAAGTTAATTTTGTGGTCTGTATGTAAATTTCAAAAGGCATTAATTAGCCAGGCGTGGTGGCGCACGCCTTTAATCCCAGCACTCGGGAGGCAGAGGTAGGAGGATCGCCGTGAGTTCGAGGCCACCCTGAGACTCCATAGTGAATTCCAGGTCAGCCTGGACTAGAGTGAGACCCTACCTCGAAAAACCAAAAAAAAAAAAAAAAAGGCATTAATTAAATAGTATTTACATATTTACAACCCATAGTATAAAGTGAACTATTTTTGCAGACAGTTGATGTTTTCTTAGTGTTAGTATAACAGAAGTGCTTTCTAAAAAGACCATGTGATGTTAAGTGCAGCCTATCTTTAATCTCTTACACATAGAAATTAACTATATTACTAATCAATTTTTACAGTGTTTAAACTTGTTGACAATTCATGGTTTATGGTGTCTATACCAATTTCTGTGATTGTATAAATGTGTCTTTGCAGAGGTGGGGTAAAGCATCATCATATAGTATTAAAAAGTCACCAGGTGTGGTGGTGCACATCTTTAATCTCAACACTTGGGAGGCAGAGGTAGGAAAATCTTAGTGAGCTTGAGGCCAACCTGAGACCACAGAGTGAATTCCAGGTTAGCCTGAGCTAGAGTAAAACCCTACCTCAAAAAAAAAAAAAAGTTAAGGAAGCCAAAAAATATTTGCTATTATATGACATCAAGAAAAATGCAGCGTTAACAATAAAGTCATAATTTCTCCTTTATCATTAATTTACACTGTCATCTTGTTATCTCACTCTTGTAGAATTACACTTATGTTGTAATGAACACTCTGACAGTACAAGAGATAGAGTCAAATAAGACTTCAATATGATGTAGTGCTATTCCTAATTTTGAAGTAACACAGATATCCTCTGACCATGGCAAACTACTAGTGTCATATATATGGTATTTAAAATGGGAAATTCTTTTCATTTCTCTTGGACTTGGTTCGCCATATCTATAACATTAGAAGCGTGCATATTTTCTAGGATTTATTATAGCTCTAAGTTTATTTTTCTCTATCTTATGGATACTTAATGTAAACATGGAGGCAGAAATACATATATATTTGACATTCATATATATATGCATAATTCTTAAGATAATATTTAATTAGTTTTTGAGGACAAATTTTATTTCTTTAAGATTCATATTTATCATTACCAAACTGATATAAATAAAATATTTATAATACTTATTTATTACAATAAAATAAATAAATAAAAAATTACAATAAATTATGATTTTCCTACTCTTCATTTTAATGGTACAGCTAATAGCCAACATAAGACATCATCACTTTGAAACCAGTATTCTAAATCTTTAGGAAGTGCTCAAACAGCTTGATGTGCTTTCCCTCAGAAAGGTCTCATATTTCACAGTGGGTATTAATATTAACATGATTATATTTCTTTACTATTAAAATACTAGTTGATGACAACTGTAGCCAAACAGTAACTCTTTATGCTTGAGAAATAATTATTAATCATGAAATGTATATAAATATGATATCATATAGGGAAATATGTAGCCATTGAAAATCAAGTAAAGTGTCCATGAGACATGTATGAACTATTTTTGAAAACTTCATTGAATTGTTAAAGGAAAACAAGTTAGAAGAATTATAAATACTGGTAAGAAAAGGGTTAGCCAAGTGAACTTTAACTAACTTATCCTAAGTATAAATCTTAAGGTTGATAATTGTTAATAATCAGTATGCTCATTTCTCAAAAGCTTAATTAAACAGAAATGTAGCCAAGAAAGTAAAGTGAAATTATTTTTTTCTATTTAACATGGATTGTTTGCAGTCTATTTTAAGACTAAAGAAAATATATTTCAGAGGACTATGTTGTCAATATACTATCATCATAATGCAGCATAATTGACTAGTTAAATGCAATTTTTAAGCAACTATTGGTAAACCCTCGATGACATTACACCATAGAGAGTATCATATAATAAAAAACAATCATCTATAAGTTCTAAGATGTACCCAGCATTTCCAATCAAGATTTTAGGACATCCTGTTAACTATGAAACACTAATAGGAGTTAATTAATCATTGCATCATGATTCTATTATGAACAAAAATGAAACCATGTAAAATACCAATGATATACTGCAAATAAAAGTGAAGTTATTGGGCCTAAGGAAAAAAAAGAAATTATACACATATAATATTGTGTATGTACATATGATATATATGCATATGCATGCATATGAAGGAAAGATGCTGAGGTAATCCTAGGTAAGGAACTAAGAACTATGGCAAAGAATAGAGAAGGATAAATCATTATTACAGAACTTTTGATAGATTTTTAAGAACATGAGTTTCTACATTAAAGGAGCTTAAGGAATATCCATGAAAACAAATGAAATTATAGACAAGCCAAGACAAATCTAATTAAATTTTAATCATAAAGATAAAGGGATAATCCCCAAACACCACAAATAAGAAGGGTGAGAAACTTCTGTATATGAGTAACGAAACTATAAAACAACCATATCTTTACAGATTTTGATGCAGGGTGTTTTACAATATAACATATTTATTAATCATACTATGCATTGGGAATAAAAGTAGAATATAGACATTTTGGCACATATTCAAATAATAAGCAACATTTGTTCTTCTGTCCTAGGAAACGACTTGCAATTGAAAGCCAGAAAAAAAAAATGAGTATGGAAACTCAAATATGGGACATTAAGAGAAGAGGCTTCAAAGCAATAGTGAAGAGAGTTTTCACCACTATAAAGGGAACTCTACTAATGCCATGGTTTAGCTCAGTTTGTAGCAGAAGGTAGACAGCTCCAGAGGGAATTTATTTCAATTTTTTAAGTAAATAAAGAAAAAAGATTATCTACTATATTTGAATGAATTGCAATGTGATTTACATTGCCATAAGAAAGTGTAGCTAAGTTCTGGGATGGAGAGATGGCTGAGTGATTTGGGTGTTTGCCTGTAAAGCCAGAGGATCTCCGTTCAATTCTCGAGGACCTACGTAAGGCAGATGCACAAGGGGGTGCATGCATCTGGAGTTCATTTGCACTGGCTGGAGGCCTGTTGTACCCATTCTCTCTCTCTCCCTCTTTCTCTCTCTCAAATAAATAAATAAATAAAATAGGGGATATGATGGAGAATGGAGTTTCCCTGATGAATTTAGATGCAAAGATCCTGAACAAAATCCTCTCAAACCAAATCCAACAACACATCAAAATCATCATCCACCTTGACCAAGTGGGATTCATCCCAGGAACACAGGGGTGGTACAACATACAGAAATCTGTCAATGTAATACACCACATAAACAAGGTTAAACATAAAAACCACATGATCAATTTTATAGATGCAGAAAAGGCCTTTGACAAGATACAACATCACTTCAAGTTCAAAACATTGGAGAGAATTGGCATGGTTGGTTCATATCTTACCATAATAAAGGCAATATACAAAGCTCTGGAGGCCCAAATAATACTTAATGGAGAGAGAATGGAGGAATTTCCATTAAGATCAGGAACAAGACAGGGTTGTCCACTCTCACCTCTGCTTTTCAATATAGTACTGGAATTTCTAGTTCAAGCAATAAGACAGGAGAAGGAAATAAAAGGGATACAATTTGGAAAGGAAGAAGTTAAGTTTGCTTTATTCGCTGATGACATGATTGTATATGTAAGACACCTGAGAGACTCCATACCGAAACTCCTGAACGTGATTAACTCCTATAGCAAAGTAGCAGGATACAAAAGCAATGCACAAAAATCAGTAGCCTTCCTATATGCAAATGACAAAGATACAGAGAAAGAAATAAGGGACATAGTCACAATTTCAATAGCAACAAAAAAATAAATAAAATACCTTGGAATAACCTTAACCAAGGAAGTGAAAGATCTATACAACAAAAACATAAAAGCACTCAGAAAAGAAATTGAGGAGGACTTGAGAAAATGAAAGACCTCCCATGTTCCTGGATAGGCAGAATTAACATTGTGAAGATGACAATCCTACCAAAGGCAATATACAGATTTAATGCAATTCCAATTAAAATCCCTACAGTGTTCTTCATAGAGATAGAAAAAATGATCTCAAATTTCATATGGAAAGGCAGAAGGCCTCGCATATCCAGACATATCCTCAGCAAAAGAAATACCTCTGGACGCATCACCATACCTGATATAAAGCTATATTACAAAGCCATAGTAATAAAAACAGCATGGTAGTGGCATAAAAACAGGAGTATAGAACAATGGAATAGAATTGAGGACCCGGACTTTGGGTCAAGCAACTATAGCTACTTGATATTCTATAAGGGCCCGAACAATATAGGCTGGAAAAAAAGACAGCATCTTTAACAAATGGTGCTGAAAAAACCTGATAACCATACGCAGGAAGTTGAAACTTGATCCACACATTTCACCATGCACTACAATCAAGTCCAAATGGATCAAAGACCTCAATATAAGACCAGAAACTCGACTACTACTGGAAGAAAACATAGGAAGTACTTTCCATGATATGGGAATGGAAAAAGACTTCCTGAACAAAACCCCAGTAGCTCACGATCTTAAACAGTCACTCAACCAAAGGGATCACATGAAGCTGAAGAGTTTCTTTACAGACAAGCATACAATAAACAAAGCCAGTAGATTACCCACAGAATGGGAGAATATATTTGCTGGTTATGCAACTGAGAGAGGCCTAATCTCTAGAATCTACAAAGAACTCAAAAACCTAAACAGTAGGAAGTCAAACACCACACTCACAAAATGGGGCAAAGAGCTGAACAGGCAGTTCACAGAGGAAGAAACCCAAATGGCAAACACGCACTTAAGAAAATGTTCATCATCCCTATTCGTCAGGAAAATGCAAATTAAAACAACAATGAGATTCCACCTTACCCCAGTGAGGATAGCAAACATCAAAAAATCAAATGAAAATAAATGCTGGTGAGGATGTGGAGAAGTAGGAACACTCATCCACTGTTGGTGGGAATGTAAGATGGTACAACCACTTTGGAAAGGAATATGGAGACTTCTGAAAAAGCTGAGTATAGAGATACCAACAGACCCAGTTATTCCCTTACTGGGCATCTTCCCTAAAACCTTCAAACCACAGGCTAGAGAGATTTGCTCAACCATGTTTGTTGCAGCTCAATTTGTAATAGCTAAGAGCTGGAATCAACCCAGATGTCCATCACTAGAAGAATGGATAACTAAGATGTGGTATATCTACACAATGGAATTCTATACAGCAGTAAGAAAAAATGACACAATGAAATTTGAGGAAAAATGATTGAACCTGGAACAGATGATTCTCAGTGAACTTACCCAATCACAGAAAAAAAAATTGCCACATAGTCTCACTCATCTACAACACCTAACCTGAATCTACCCAAGATATCTTACATATCCAGCAAGCATCTCGTGGACTAGACAGTAGGATGGAAGGAGAGGGAGGGGAGGGCACCAAAGGGGTGAGAAACACAAATCTAGACCCAAACAGCAATGGTACAATAAAAGTCTACTTGCTAAATGGCAGACCAAATGGCTGATCCTTCACCAGGCGCTTGCAGGGAACACCTGAACCACAAGACACTGGAGAGGGTAGGATCAAGACTAACCTTAATCTTCTACATCTTCCCTCCCTCCCTCTCCCTCTCCCCACCCTCTCTCTCTTCTCTCTAACTCTTGTATATTAGGTATCTTTTTCCTCATTTTCTTACTGGGCACTGACCTGTAACTCCCGGTACCAGCGTGGGGCTATCATCCACAATGAGCTTTTGATGAGAGAGACCTACAAGGTTTCCTAAAGGACAGACAGATTTCTGTCAAATTACTTGATGACCCACCAAAGGTTAGTGGTAATACCCTACTGCTGAAGACACCTTATGTGGTTGACATGCAAAATAGAATGGCATGGCTGGAAGTTGGAAGAGAGTCAGTCCCCAGACAGTCAGCGCGTCTAGTGCCAGAAGGTGCTACATGGGCAACTGGGGGAAAATGACCAATATCTGTCCAAGCAACTCATGGTCTAACCTACTTAGCAGGAAATAACTTTTGGTGATTCCCACACAAGTTCAATAGTGGCACACAGCCATGGTGGGGAACCAACTGCTCTTAATTTGGCTAACTGATCTCCTCAGTGGTACGGGACCCATAACTGGAGCTGGGAAACAAGTCAGAACCATATCCAAACATAAGCCCATTCACCAATATCAAGCTACCATCAATCATGGACTACAAGAGGGCCTACACCTATTAAATTGTCTATAAAGAAAGTAAGGGTTATTTCATGTATCCTGGTGCTAATTTACTCTCCGTTGGAGAATCTGCTTCTCTTTTTCAGATAGATGTAGATCCTAAGGAGAGAGCCACCCCATCCATCATACCTCAAAAGAGCCCCGGATGAAACTAAGAAAAATTGGCGAAACAGGCAAGGGTGCTGTTTTCCTGATGAACCGGATACCAGCAGAAGGTGAAGGAGATCCACACAGAGAAAAATCAACTCCTACCAAATCAGAGAGCCAGAGCCTCAGAGGCCCCCAACACCTCATCACTGAAGCAGACCAAAAATGAACCCAACATGGCTCAGGGAAATTTTGCGGAAGAGGTGGTGGAAAGAATGTCAGAGCCACATGTTGGGTCATGATATGCAGAGACATTTATCTTACCCGTAACTGTAGGCTAACTCCACAATGCATGACCCATATACCTCAACAAGGAGGGGACAAGGGGAGGGGGTAGGTCACGGATGAGCCTAATAATGGTACCAAACTGACTGTATTTGCTGAATACAAAACTAACTAATAAAGAAAAAAAGATATTGTAGAACAAAACAAGAATTAAAAAAAAAAAATTTGCTTTAGTTTTTGCTGGAATCATGTTTCAGTTCATAGTTGCAGCTAGGTTTCTTGTTCCCTCCAAATGTTAGCAGATATCATGTAGTGTTAATAATCAAATAAACAAGGCCTGAATAGTTATTTCCATAACTATACTGTTCAGAAGAGCAGCAGCTCTCTGTGATGATTGTTTTAACATTTAGGTTTTGGTTATATCTCAAAACGCAAAAGGTCTGAGAGGCTTCTTCTACCCCCACAAAGAAATTAACAACAAACAGACTCCAATTTTGGTGTATAATTAATATAATTATATAATATAATATAATTAATAAATTATAAATATATTTAAATAAATATAATAAAAAATAAATATAATATAATATAATTAATATAATTGACCAAGCTAAATCCTGTAGCCATCAACACAGCAGACTGAGTGGTGTTAACTTTCTCTCCAGTCTGGCCATGTCAGCTAATCTAGCACATGGTGACCACATTTTTTTGAAAGAATTTTATTTTTATTTATGAGAGAGATGGAGTGGGGAATGGGGATGCCACTGCAAACTTACTCCAGATGCATCTGGTTCACGTGGGTTCTGGGTATTCAAACCTGGTTCTTAGGCTTCACAGGCAAGTGCCTTAACTGCTAATCCAACTCTCCAGCCCTATTTCTTTCAAAGAATTTTAGTTTACTTATTTCAGAGAGAGAGAGAGAGAATGTGTCACCCATTTTATAATTTGAGTCCAGGGGAAAAACTACTTTAGGGCCTGCTGTGTGGTTGTGCAATGGCCCCAATTCCTCTGGTATCATCATCTCCACTTTATGAAAGATCAGGTGGTAGGTGGCCCATGGGCCTCAGAAGCAAGTGGCTTACATCTCTGCTACTTTGTGATCTTTGGCAGCTGGGTGAGCAGCATGGTTGCATCCTCCTTCTTCACTGACTACCAAGGGCAGCTTTTCACTTTCTCTTGCCACAGCTCTTTCCATCTGCCTCTCCCCTAGGGTGCCCCCCCAGTGTTTTGCCTAGAACAATCCTTTTTATATAGAGTATCATCTTTAAGCTGAATGTTATCCTTCATCTAGTGGGTAATGATAAAGCACTATGTAAAAATAGTATATCAAGGTCTTTTGTCCCTTAAATATTCCTTTACGTATAAGCTCCTGCAAATAAGCTTAATTTTATTTCAAGAGACACATATACAAATATATGTATATATGTGTGTATATATATATATATATATATATATATATATATATATATACATATATATAATGAGCATAATAACACGATCTCCAAAGCAAACTAGAGTTTAGGGAAATTCTGAAAGGTCATACTTTTATGAGGTATAAGAATAGGAACTACATTGTCATGGTGTCTTAGGATGGTTCTTTTAAATTGCATGGAGTTTCCACTATCCACTTGTACTTTACACGGGAATTTTACAATTTATATGAAATTTGTGTGGAATTATATGCCATAGATTTCAACAATTTATGGACAAAATTTAAGCCAAAATCAAATTTTTGATCATGCTCAGCCTATTTTTCATACTATGAAATATATGCTGTATTTTCTTTAAGCACTATATTTAAGATTATACACAGATAACTATGGCTATCATAACTGATCTGTTGGTGTCTAAAAGCCACAAATTTAGAAGCCAATGTATTCTTTCTTTCTGTCCCTTAGCATATTGAGGTAACTATTTGTATTAATGCTTTCATTAAAGTGCTATTTTAAGTATTTATTAGCATATGTTGATCATAAATGGTGATGGTTTCATAAAAACATTTTCATGTAAAGTATGCCATAACGTTTGACAATAATTAATAAATAATTAATTAATAATCATTCCTTCACTACTCCAACCTTACCCCCACTTCCTCCTACTTTGTTCTTTCAGACACACTCATGTTTCAATTTCATGTCACATGAAAGTCACAATTAAATATCCATAAAGTATATTTATTTATACAGAATATTATATATATATATATATACATATCTATATATGAGGGAAATAAGATATTTGTGTTTCTGAGACTAAGTGACATCAAGTGACATAATTTTGCTCTCTCTCTTTTTTTTTTGGTTTTATGAAGTAGGGTCTCACTCTAGCTCAGGCTGACCTGGAATTCTTTATGTAGTCTCAGGGTGGCCTTGAACTCATGGTGATCCTCCTACCTCTGCCTCCCGAGTGCTGGAATTAAAGGAATGCACCAATATGGCCGGCTTTTGCTATCCTTTTTGACTGACTTTAACTCCATTGTGTAGATGCCCCATACTTACTTTACATATTCATCTGTTGATTGAAATCTGTGTTGATTCCATGTTTTAGCTGTCATGAGTAGTGGTATAATAAACATGTAATTGTCAATGTGCTTTGTTAGATTTCTTTGTTTATGCTCACAAAAGTGGAACATAAGGTGATATGGTGGTTCTGTTTTTTTTGTTTTTTTTTTTTTTGTTTTTGGTTTTGCAAGATAGGGTTTCACTCTAGCCCAGGCTGTCCAGAAATTCACAACGTAGTCTCAGGGTGGCCTTGAACTCACAGTGATCCTCCTACCTCTGCCTCCCAAGTGCTGGGATTAAAGGTGTGCACCACTATGCCTGGCTACTATTTTTTTTTTTAATGAGAAGCAGAAAATGAGGATTTATTCATTGTGGCTGCGCTGGAAAGAAAGACAAAGAGATCCAGTGAACCTGAAGTCCATATTCAGGGTCCTGATAAAAGGTTTGTGTTTAAGTAGAGGGCCGGATGTATTCATTGCTAAAAAGTCCTGGTCAAGCTGGGCATGGTGGCACATGCCTTTAATCCCAGTACTCGGGAGGCAGAGGTAGGTGGGTCACCATGAATTTGCTGCCACCCTGAGAATACACAGTGAGTTCCAGGTCAGCCTGGACTAGAATGAGACCCTACCTCGAAAAACCAAAAAAAAGAAAAAAAAAAAAGTCCTGGTCAAGGTGTTGTCTGACTCATCATTGTCTGGGCTCCAGTTTCTCTTATATGGTACTGTGTGACAAGGTGCCAGCACTGCATGAAATCTGGCACCATGCTTTGGCTTTTTCACACAGCATGTTAGTTCTATTATTACTGCTTTGAAAAATGTCTATACTGAGTTCCACAGTGAATGGACTAGTTTACATTCTAACTATCATTGTATAAATTTCACTTGGTCCACACCCTTGCCAGCAGTTGTTGTCTTCTTAATGACTTCCATAAAGACTGGGGTGGTGACATTACTAGTTTCATGTATTGTAAACGCAGAAAACTATCTCTCTCTCTTCTCTCTAACTTTTTTCTATTAGTTACCTTTTTCTTCCTTCTCTTCGTGGGAACTGACATGTAACTCCCAGTAACAGCAGGTGGCTATCATCCACAATGAGCTTTTGATCAGAGAAAACTACAAGGTTTTCTAAAAGAATGACAGATTTCTGACAGAGTACTTGATAACCCACCAAAGGTTAGTGGTGAGATCCTACTGCTGAATACACCATATGCAGTTGACACATAAAATGGAGTGACATGGCTGAAACCTAGAAGAGAGCCAGTCCACAGACAGTGCAAATAGTGCCAGAAGGTGCTACATGGGCGACTGGGGGGAAATGACCAATATCTGTCCAAGCAACGCATGGTCTAACATACTTAGCAGCAAATAACCTGTTGTGATGCTCACACAAGTGCAAGAGTGGCACACAGCCATGGTGGGTACTGCTCTTTATTTGGATAATGGATCTGCTCAGTGGAACAGAACCCATAGTTGGAGCTGGGAAATAAGTCAGAACCATATCCAAAAATGAGCCTGCTCTCCATTATCAAGCTACCACCAATCATGGGCTACAAGAGGGCCTACACCTATCAAATTCTCTAAAAATATAAGGCTTATCCCATTTATATGGTGCTAACTTTACTCTCCATTGGAGAATCTGCTTATCTTTTTCAGATATATGCAGATCCTAAGGAGAGAATCAACCCATCATACCTCAAAAGGGTCCCAGCTGAAACTAAGAATAATTGGCAAAACAAACAAGGGTGATGTTTTCTTAGTGAACCTGGTACCAGCACAAGGGTGAAGGAGATTGACACAGAGAACAATCAACTCCTACCAAATCAGATATCCAGAGACACAGAGACTCCCAACACCTCATAACTGAAACAGACCTAAAATGAATCCAACATGGCTCAGGGAAATTTTGAGGAAGAGGGGGCAGAAGGAATGTCAGAGCCACGTGTTGGGTCATGATGTGCAGAGATATTTCTCCTACCCATAACTGTGGGCTAACTCCACAATGCATGACTCATATACTTCAAAAATGAGGGGCCAGGGGGAAGGGGAGTACATAGTGGAGGCTAACAATGGTACCAACTTGACTGTATTCACTGAGTACAAAACTAATTAATAAAAAAGGTATGCCTTTCATCATGCAATCATCCACTTACTCCTTCCTCAAATATTTCCATTGTTGGAGATAAAACAAGTAAACAAAATAAAAGAATCACTGGATCCTTATTATATGATCAGCACTGTACTGATGCCTTTCCACATATGAGAATTGATTATACTTGATATATTTTATTCTAGTTCCATCCATTTTAATACAAGTAATGAAATTTCATTCTTTAAAATTGGAATACACATATATGTATATATATATATATATATATATATATATATATATATATTTGTGTAATTTTATTATATATTGTTCAAAACTAATATATTTTCAGTTTTAAACACAGTAACTAGTACATAAAAGTTAAGCGAGGTAACATTTTCAAATTATCATATAGACACCTATAGATAGATAAAATGAGGAAATTTGAGTATGACAGTATTTCTGATTTCAGAGACCTTGTGATATAATAGCAAGTTTATGTATTTTCTTAAAAAAACAGAATGGGAGCCAGGTGTGTAGATGTGTTTCTATGTAATGAAAAGCATGAGGAAACAATTCCATGGCTGGTAGCAAAGGAACTAGGTAACATTGATTTCTCAGCATGTTGCTTTTATTTTAGTAAGCAATGTAGTGTTTACGATGATGATTTCTGTCAGCTTTTTTCTCTCTCAGTATTAGACTAACAGGAGTATCGAGAGTCTTTGAGCAGGCTTACATGGAATATAGAATCTTATTTTCTTGGTACTTCTTTACAGAGTCATAAATAATTTAAATGCAAATTGCAATCTTTATAAACTCTCTCCACCCACTATGTACTTGTAGTTCTCAGAGTTGATTACCATTTTAGGTCAAGTTTATGAGAATATAAAATTAATAGAAAGAAAGAAAATATTTATTTTTCTTCAAGGCAGGTACTTAAACCCCAGGTGCTCTTCGATGTCTTCACTTTACATTTAGTCCCAGAAAACTCTATCTGTCAATGGATAGAAGCAAGAAAATAAAACTCAAGTGTTATAACTCTATTTCTGTTAGTCAGTCGTTGACCAAAATAACATTTTTTTTTTTCATTCTAAGTAAGTAAATCTTATAGTAAATCTAAAATTTTAAAGTGAAACTTTAGAATGTAGTGTGTGAAGTTAGAAATAACCTTTAGGTGATGTAGAACTAAGCAGATTGTTTATTGGAACAACATATTAAGAGGCTCCATTAGGAATTCACAGTTAAGTAATTGTACACTGAAATATTAGCATCATTTCTTCCTCCCCAGCCTTCAGACATAAAATGACAATATTGAATTCCTTACATATTTTTTCTTTGAAAGCTGTAATCGAGTTGTCAACAATATAGTCCTTAAGAAAAAATGTTTTAGTATACACTTTAGTCAAAAGAATAGAGGTAGAGAAATAGGAGAAGATTAAGGTTATTCTTCATCATCCCTCTCCTGGGCCCTTTGATTCAGGGGTTGCTTCTAAGGACCTGATGAAGATTCAATGTTTCAGTCTGTCTTTCAGGATATACGATTTTATGGTATGAGTTCCATTTGGGTCCAGTTTTGTGACACCCACACCCTTGCCTTCCCCTCCTGACACCCTCCCTATTGTCCTGTCCTTGAGATGACTATTAGGTATGCTAGCATCTTGGGCAGATCCAGGTTAGGAGCCACAGATGAGTGAGACCATGTAGCAAGTGTCTTTCTATGATTGAATGAGTTTACTGAGAATGATCTGTTCCAAGTTCAACCATTTTTCTTCAAATTTCATTGTGTCATTTTTTCCTCACTGCTATGTAGAATTCCACGGTGTAGATATACCACATCTTGGTTATCCATTTGCATAATGATGGGCATCTGGGTTGCTTCCAGGTCTCAGCTATTTTGAATTTAGCAGCTATAAACATGGTTGAGCAAATCTCTCTGAACTGAGGCATGGAGCTTTGAGGGTAAAGGCCAAGTAAGTGAATAACTGGGTCTGTTTCTCTAGTGCTAGGAGGTGCTACATGAGCAACTTGGGGAAAATGACCAACATCTGTCCAAGCAATTCATGGTCTAAGCTACTCAGCAGCAAACAACCTGACGTGATGTTCACCCAAGTGCAATAGTGGCACACAGCCATGGTGGGTAAACAACTGCTCTTGAATTGGTTAATGGATCTGCTCAGTGGAACAGAACCCATATCTGGAACTGGGAAACAAGTCAGAATCATATCCAAAAACTTAGTATGCTCTCCAATATCAAGCTCCAACCAATCTTGAGTGACAACAGGGCCTACACCAATTAAATCATCTCTAAACTAATACTGGTTATTCCATTTATCTGGAGCTGACTTTACTCTCCATTGGAGAATTTGCTTCTTTTTTATATGGATACAGAACCTGAGGAGAGAATAAGCCCATCACACTTTACCGGGGCCCCAGCTGAAACCATAGAGCAATTGGGGAAATGAGCAAGAGTGCTGCTTTCATGGTTAACTTTGTATCAGCACAACGTTGTAGGAGATAGACACAGAGAACACTCAACTCCTACCAAACCAGAGATCCAGAGACACAGAGGCTCCCAAGACCTCATCAATAAGGAGACCTAAAACAAAGCCAATATGGTTCAGGGAAATTCACAGAAGAGGGGGTGGAAAGTTTGTTATAGCCACAAGCCAGGACATTATGCACTGAGACCTTGCCTTTTCAACATAACTGATGGCTACCCCAACAATGCAAGATCCTCAATCCCCATGGGGATAACTGGCAATGTGAATGAGGAGGGTCCCTTGAGAGGGGAGAGTACAGGAGGGAGGCTAAGGATGGTACCAATATTTGCTGTTTACACACTGAATAGGTACATATCTAAGAAAGAAAAAAACACAAAAAAGAAGAGAGATAGAACACACATTCACACACAGTGAATGATTATACACAAAATGTGAAAACACTATCCTGAGCACAGAGGAATGATTAAATATTACCATATAATTTGTATTTGTATTAAATCTTACAATAGGATATAGGCCTGATATGTAAAATGTCATGTATATGTATTCTTTTTTGTGGAATAAATAAGACAAAAATTAATTATACATTAACTGAGCTGATGGAAACCTATTTAGTAAACTTGAAGCATAGTAGATCAAGTAAGTAAGAGCCTAGTACAAAGAAATACTAGGGTGTTAGGAATATGATATTATCTTGACTTTAGAAGATTCAAATTCTGGCATTCCAATAAAGAAGAAAAACTTGAATTTTATTAAGCCTCTATGAATATGCATGATTATATCATTCAGAAGTCAGTGGTCACTCAAATCTCATCAAAACAGAAATACAGAGGCTACAGAAAATTCAACACTAAATCAGATTTTTAACATGCCTGTCAAGCTTAAGGGAAAGATTGGAAGAATTACAGGGTTGGTAGGATTAACCTGAAGCTTGGTTCCCCTCCCCCCACAGAGACTGACTGAAGCCTTCAAGATCATAGTGAGTAACAATAACACCACTGACAAGGGCCATCAATGGAATGGATGTGGTGGGGTGAGAGGATAAATGCATATACAACCATTGAAAATATAAAAATAAAATAAAATAAATGGCAGTAAATTCACATTACATGTCTGCATGATCTAGAGCACTTGGTTAAGAAAAGAAGCTTTTTTATGTTAGGTATTGTTTTCTGCTTTGTTTGATATTGAGATGGTGTCTCGTGATATTGCTTAGCTTGGTCTTAGAGTGATGGGCTCAGGGTTCCTCCTATTTTTGTCTGTTCAATAATTGGAAGTACTATCCTAGGCCATCAATCCTGGCTTAAAACCTAAGAACCTGAGTTTGATTACTCAATACCCATGTAAAGCCAGACGTACAAGAGGGCACATGCATCTGGAGTTCGTTGGCAGTGGCTGGAGGCCCTGGTGCGCCCATGTTCTCTCTCTCTCTCAAATAAATAAATAAATATTAAAAATTTTCAATAGAGAAAACATGTTTATTAAAACATCTTCTGAGCTGGAGAGATGGCTTAGTGGTTATGTGCTTGCCTGTGAAGCCTAAGGACCCTGGTTCAAGGCTCGATTCCCTAGGACTCACATCAGCCAGATGCACAAGGGGGTGCATGCGTCTGGAGTTTGTTTACAGTGGCTGGAGGCCCTGGCACGCCCATTCTCTCTCTCTCTCTCTCTGCCACTTTCTCTCTCTGTCACTCTCAACTAAATAAATAAAAATGAACAAAACAAAAAGATTAAAAAAAAAACACCTTCTGAAGACGGGAGTGGTGACACACATCTTTAATCCCAGCACTCGAGAGGCAGAGGTAGGAGGATCACTGTGAGTTCGAGACCACCCTGAGACTACATAGAGAATTCCAGGTCAACCTGAGCTAAAGTGAGACCCTACCTCGAAAATCCAAAAAAAAAAAAAAAAAAATCTTCTGGTTGTCTTAGGTGAATAGAGTTATCAGAATATTTTGTATATTTCCTTTAACCTGAAACAATGGTTTGAGTGTATTCCTAAAAATAATGTCAAAGTTCATGAGTAGATACTTTATAGAGCTGCAACATTTGTGAATGATTAGGGTGTTATCATGTCTTGAGATTCAGGAACTAATGGACATGTGGAAATATAGGAAGATGAATGAAGAACCTGATGTAATGCACCCCCTTTCCCTTGGCATGTGGTGCACTCTGTTATGTTACAAAGTAGCAAGTTCTTCACCTTCTCCAACTTCATATTTTTTATTATATCAGCACAAAATACAGAATATATGTTTTGTGGACCTTTCACAGAATTTGGCTTAGAAATAGGATGAAAAAATAAAATAAGGGCTGGAGAGATGGTTTTAATGGTTAAGACATTTGCCTGTAAAGCATTAAGTACCTAGGTTAAATTCAACAATACTCATATAACCCAGATGCACATGGTGGAACATGGGTCTGGAGTTTGCAGTGGCTAGAGGTTCTGGGGCTGTCCCTTTCTCTATATCTGTAGTTCAATCCACCCATCTTTCTCTTTTTCTCAAATAAATAGATAAATAAATAAAATGTGTTTTTAAAATAAAGTTCTTAATCTGTTCAATGCTTATGCAGAATGAGATAGGAAGCATTGTGTAATCTTGGTTGCACTTACATAACAGATGCATGTAGAGGGCTGACATAGAGTTAGGTGCTCAATAATGATTTCGTGAATCAGTCAGTGGGTGTTACACAATTAACTATTTTCTTCATACAAATTCATTTCCAAGCAGAACCAAACTGATTGCCCTGAGTTTAATCTCATTTTAGCATCAAAGCTAGGCATGTGGCTTTGGATAAATCACATAACTTCTTACTACTTCAATATTTTCATTTAGAAAATTAGGGAAATATTATCTCTCTAATATAGTCCTTATGCTAATTTTAAAAAGTTATGCCAATAACATACGCAGCCCAAACATTTGGCCCTGCACCAAAAGAATGTTATACAGCTAAATATACTAGTAAAATGAATTAAAACTGATGATGTGGCTTAAGCATTAGTTAGATACATGATCCCTGAATATGTTAATTGAATGGACAGGATACTATATAGTCATAATATATAGATATTCCAATGAACAATACATATTTATACTCATAAATTGCATGATTAATATCACATCTATCTTACATTAAAAATAAAATATCTCATTTCAAATTAAGTAAAATGACTTAATTTAGTAATCTTAATAAAAAGATGACAATGCTAAAATTATAATTAACTTTTAAAAAGAAATGGAAAAAGTACATTCAAAGTTTACCCTTGCTCCTAGACATCGTTTAAAAATTGCATTTAAGAGATTTGATAAAAATCAACCTTCAAGGTAAAATTGGAAGGGAAAGCATTTTTACTTCTTTTCAATCTTATCTATGAAGGTCATCGTTTTTTTTTCTAATGAATTTATTTAACAACTGAAAAGAAATGTGATTCTCACAATGCTACTTCAATATATTCCCTGACTCCAATTAATTTCCTTTACCTGCATTTGTACTCTTAATGAATCTCTCTTCCTTTGGGTCTTTTAAACTAGAAGTCATTTTGAAAGCAAACTGTTTTTTTTTTTTTTCTATTGTTATAATGTAAAGGGAAAACTCTGCCAGTCATTTCTAGATTTTCATTTCCATTAGAAAACTTTAAATTTTTGTGTATTGAACAAACTTACATGAGTATACCTGACATAAAATTATTTTCCCATAAGGTAAAAATTAAAAAGGTGTTGTTTAGAAACAATTTGCTTGCAAACAGAAAGGAATTTGAAATTCAGTCCAACTTAGACCATGGTTTAGCTCTCCAAAAGAAAATGGCAAGCACTTAACCACTAAGCCATCTCTCCAGCCCAATTACTACTTTCAATTATTTCTTTTTGTTACTTTGTTCTATATGTTTCAATGGCGCATATTTTGTGACATTAAAATTTTAATATTAAATTTCACTTCTTAAAAAGAAAGAAAATGGAATATTGAAATTATTAGGTGTCAACTAAGTGTAGATGAATCTGTAATAATGTTAGTATTAATGACAGTGACACTTTACTGGCCAATAAAGAAAGTATTAATATAGAAATGTTATAACAGATTGGTAAAATCAGAAAATATAACTCACCCCAATTTTACCAATTGTGTGAAAAATAAAACTCTGGACTAAAGGCATATGATGCAATTGAGAATAGGATTATGAAAGGAAAACTACAGTTAGAAAGGAATAATATTTTTACAAAGAAAACACAAAATTATGAGCAAATGTGACAATTATGATCAGTAGATTAAAATTAATTTTTCCTAGCAGGGAGTATAACTCAATGGTAGAGAGCATGCCTAACATATATGAGATGCTGAGTTCAGACCCCAGTACTACCACCAAAATAGGAAAATTGAAAATCTCAAAGATTTAGTGAAGAAACGCTGGCAAAATGAACATGTGCTTACTTCAATCTCTTATTATTTATTATGCATTGAAGTTATTCCAGTGTTTACTGAATATAATACCTAGATAAGTATACTTATGATAATAATTTGTTTTCAAAATTGCTCTAGGCATCCTGGACAGTGATCCAATGTAAGAAAAAGTTTAGGGAATTCAGAAATTATATATTTCTGTAGATGGACAAATAAAAATAATTTTGTATAAATCATAGAACTAAAATAAGTTCAGCACTCTTGCTAGATACAAAAGTTAGTGTACAAAATGAACTTGTATTTTTATATAGCAAAAAACTGGAGGAAGGAATATAATTAAAAATAATTGACTTTAAAATGAGAAGATAACAGATTTTCTTTTTCTTTTTTTTCTTTATGAGTTACGTACATAATCATTGTGTTAACAGCCATGTTGGTATCATCGTTAGCCTCCTCCCTGTTCTCTCGCCTCTGCAGGGACCCTCCTCATTGGGAATTGTAGGTCATACATTGTGGGGATAGTCATCAGTTATGGGTAAGAAGTAATGCATCTATGCATAGTGTCCCGACATGTGGCTCTAACAGTCTTTCTGCCCCCTCTTCTGTGAATTACATTGAGCCATGATGTGTTTCTTTTAGGTCAACTTCAGTGATGAAGTCTTGGGAGCATCTATGTCTCTGGATCTCTGGTTTGGTAGAAGTTGAGTGTTCTCTGTGCCTATCTCCTTCACCCTTGTGCTGGTACCAGGTTCACCAAGACAGCAAGAAACACTCTTTCTCATTTCCCCAATTACTCAATGGTTTGAGCTGGGGCCCTGGTGAAGTGCGATGGGCTGAATCTCTCCTCAGATTCTGTGTCCATCTGAAAAAAAAGAAGCAGATTCTTCAGCAGAGAGTGAAGTCAGCACCAGACAAATGGGATAACCATTATTATTTTAGACAGAATTTAATAGGTGTAGGCCCTCGTGTTGCCCAAGATTGGTAGGAGCTTGATATTGGACACCAGACTCAATTTTTGGATATGGTTGTGACTTGTTTCCCAGGTCCAGGCTATGGGTTCCATTCCACTGAGTTGATCCATTAGCCAATCCAAGAGCAGTTGGTTACACGCCATGGCTGTTTGCCACTATTGCATATGGGTAAGCATTACTTCAGGTTTTTTGCTGCTGAGTAGCTTAGACCATGAGTTGTTTGGACGGATGTATGTTGGTCATCCCCCCCCCCCAAGGTTGCTCATGTAGTACCTTCTGGCACTAGACAAGCTAACTGTTTGGGGACTGACTCTCTTCTAGATTCCAGCAAGGTCTCTTCATGTTCTATACCAATAGCATATAGTGTCTTCGGCAGTAGGGTCTTACCATTCACCTTTGGTAGGTCATCAAGTGCTCTGACAGAAATGTGTCTTTTTTTGGGAAACTTTGCAGGTCTTTCTGGCCCACAGCTCATTGTGGATGTTAACCATGTCCTAGTCCTGGGACTTACAGGCCAGTGCCAAGGAAAAAGAAGGAAGTAAAAGATAGATAATATAAAAGAAAAAGAAAGAAGAGAGAGAGAGAGAGGAGATTAAGGTTAGTCCTCATCATACCCTCTTCTGGGCCTGTTGATTCAGGTGCTCCCTCTAAGGACCTGATGAAGATTCAACCTTTTAGTCTGTCTTTCAGGATATAGGTTTTTATGGTGCTATTTCCATTTGGGTCCAGTTTTGTGTCCCCCCTCTTACAATCCCCTCCTGCCCCACCCTCCCTATTGGTCAGTCCTCAGGATGCCTATTAGGCATGTCAGCATCTCATCTCAGGAGAATATTCAGGTTAGGAGCCACAGATGAGTGAGACCACGCAATGATTGTCTTCTGTGATTGGGTGAATTCGCTGAGAATGTTCTGTTCCATGTTCAACCATTTCTCTTCAAGTTTCATCATGTCATTTTTCCTTACTGCTGTTTAGAATTCCATCATGTAGATATATCATATCTTGGTTATCTATGCATCTAGTGATGGGCAACTTGGTTGATTCCATGCCTTAGCTATTATGAATTGAGCAGCTGTAAACATGGTTGAACAAATCTCTCTGAAGTAAGGCATGGAGTTTTTAGGGTAAATGCCCAGTAAAGGAACAACTGGGTCTGTTGGTAACTCTATAGCCTACCTTTGTAGGAGTCTCCATATTGCTTTCCATAGTGGTTGTACCATCTTATATTCCCACCAACAGTGAATGAGGGTTCCTATTTCTCAACATCCTCACCAGCATTTGATTTCATTTGGCTTTTGAATGTTTGCTATATTAACTGGGTTAAGGTAGAATCTCATAGTTGTTTTGATTTGCATTTCCCTGAAGACTAGGGATGTTGAACATTTTCTTAAGTTTGTGTTTGCCATTTCTTCTTCCAAGAACTCCATGTTCGATTCTTTGCTCCATTTTGAGTGGCTTGTGTGACTTTTTATTGTTTAGGATTTTGAGTTCTTTGTAGATTCTAGAAATTAGGTCTCTGTCAGTTGTACAGCAGGCAAAAATTTTATCCCATTCAGTGGTAAATCTTTTGGCTGTGCTTATTGTACGTTTGTGATAAAAACTTTTCAGCTTCATGAGATCCCAATGGTTGAGTGATTGTTTAATTTCCTTATCTACTGTGGTTTTGTTCAGGAAGTCTTTTCCCACTCCTATATCATGAAAATTTCATCCTATTTTTTTCTTCCAGTAGTAGCAGATTTTCTGGTCTTATAATATTTATTTTCTAAATGTGATTGAAACAAAGGCCCTGCAAGTGAGAAGGTAGCTTTATGCAAGTGAGGAAGAGAGCCTAATGAGACATTAAGGTTTACCCCATCCTGGTGGCATTTCCTAGACTAATGCAAATGAAATATATCATGTTTATAATCAATCCCAGAGGCTGAAAATTATAAAATATTATTACAAATTATAATTTTTATTTTATAAGTTATAAAAATTTAAATGTCTAAAGTCCAAGAAAGTCCAAAAATACCCAGGCTGTGTAAAGAAGAAAATCATTATAGAATTAGCCAACAAAGAGACCTAACATTATTACACATGTGTATTGATTTAGTACCTTCAATCAGTACTAATAAAATAGGACTAATAAATTGAGAATATGAAATCTAGGAGAAACATGCTGTATATGTACATATTTGATCTACAAAAATGCAGGAAAGTATAGATAAATTTTTATCATATTTTGGGGATGATCACTTTACCATATGAATGAAAATGAAAGTGATTGGTCTTATGTTTTAATATATATATATGTTTAAATTGTTCTTAATTTATAGATGAAAATAAAAGTTTTGGTACACAACAGACATATTGCATGTGACCTCCCTGTCCACATGATAAAGTAATTATTATAAAAAAAAATCAAGCCACATGAAATTTTTGATTGCCAAGTGCTTATAAAAAACTATGTTAACACTCACCATATTTTGTTAAATATACAGAATGACAAGGCCTAAAAAACAGAATTCTTATGCTTATTTGAAAATGGTTTGCTCTAGTTTGTTCTTTTCTTCTTCCCTCTCATTACTCCCTTTCTTCTGTACTCCTGAGAACCTACCACTTTGTACACTGTATTTTGTCACTCAACTTGCCTGTCTACTATCCATTCTTCTAATCCCTCCATGCTTCTCCTCCTTGTAAACCTCATGGTAGTTTGATGACCAGTGCTACTGATGCTTACTAACAACTTACAAACAAATAAAACTAAAGATTACATGAAGTAGTCAGGTAGAAACTTACTTCATTATCTAATTAAAGATATGACATATATAGATTATAAATAGATAAATAGATGATAGATGATAGAAATATGATTGAATGATAGATTAAAGATAGACTTATAGATAGATAGATAGATAGATAGATAGATAGATAGATAGATAGATAGATAGAAAAGAGAGAGGCCAGTAGTACCCTGCTATGATGGAGAAAGTTTTGGCCTAAAACAACATGCAGATGCTGTTATTGGTAAATTCCATTGATATCATTGGGTTACATTCCCCACAGTGAGCTGTTGGTCAGGGAGGCCCATAAGGCCTCCAAAACAATGCAGGCCACTGCTTAAGCACCTGGGTACCTACCAGAACTAAATAATCAGTCTCTACTGCTGAAGACACCAGAGGCTGAAGTTGCAAGACACTGAGTGATCATGCTGGAACTGAGATGGAAGCCAGCTTCATTCTGGCTAGCTCTCATGGTACTGGAAAGTACTATGGGAGGTGCTGGAGGGTAAAGATTACCAAGATATTGAACAGACAGTAGATCCTGCAAGTTACAAAAATCAACCAGACAGGCGAGGTGTATCCACCAGTGCAATAGTAACAAAGTTATGCAAATAGTCAACTGCTTTCTGATTGGATATGACACCCGCTCAGTGGGAGAGTATTTATGCCTAATACTGAGAACTAAGTCAGAATTCCATGGTTTAGAATGTTATAAACTCCACAGATTCCACTGTTACTTAGCTATAGTAGAGGTTATACCTGTAACAAAGCCTTCAGAATATATATGCTTATCCCCTTTCATCAATGCTGCGCACACTCTTGGCTAGAGAACTTTGTTTTTACAGGTGGTGGGGAATATTAGGGAGAAGCAAGACCCATCAAAAAGACAAGAGAAAATGAAGTACCTAGTGCTAGATTAGTAATCTATCATACCCAGCAGGGCTAAGAAAACATTGCAAAGGAAAATAATAATTCTATGGGAATATGACCAATTTCAAGTGTATTCACATATTAAAGTACTTAATATGTGTCAGCTGGTTCTTGGAATCTTTAAATATGGAATTTATTTCTTCTCTCTAGCTATGCAAATCCAATCGGATACTTTGTTTCAACATAAGATTTTTTCCATCTTAGTGTCTGTTTATTCTTTAGCCTAGTCCATTTATAAACTCTCTTCAATAGGTCTTGATATTCCATGACTTTTCTATCAGCATTAGCTGCTTCATATTGTGCTTTTCTTTGATCCAGGCATCTTCTTTTCTTAAGCTATGTGAGTCATCCTTTGTCAACTTCAAAATGGTTTTTCTACTGCTTTTTCCCCTATCTCTATCTTCATCGGACTACAGTCAAATAGAGTTTTCATAAATAGACTTTGTTTTAAAAGAATATTGTGGATGGCTTGACCTATCCAGATGGCTAAATCTTACATCATTTCTTCAGTAAGAGTGTGTGCTTTCTTCTAATTTATGTGTTCAGTAAAGTAGCTTTTTAAATTGTTTTCAAGTATTTTCCCTTTGCATTTACTTAGCTACCTGTTTGGTATAAGAAGCTTAGATTTTGGCTTTTATCAAATTTAAAAATATCATTCTTACTAAGCTTAATTGTGTCTAACTTTTTTTAAAATAAGCCTCCTGTCTTTATTTATTTATTTATTTGAGAGGGAGAAAGAAAGAGAGAGAGAGTGAGTGAGAGAATGGGCATGCCAGGGCCTCTAGCCACTGCAAATGAACTCCAAACACATGTGCCACCTTGTGCATCTGGCTTTTGTCTGTCCTGGAGATTTGAACCTGGGTCCTTTCACTTTGCAAGCAAATGTCTTAACTGTTAAGCCATCTCTCCGTCCCCCCTTTTAAAAATAAGTGTCTGTTTTTATGCTATTTATGCTATTTTATTTGCTATAGTTTAGTTAACTGTTCTAATATCAGTATTGTTTAGGCTCACAGAATAGGGAATTAGGAGGAAAAGAAGAAATATACAGTACTTGCTAGTCAGTGTAGCAATCATAACATACCAACATTTATAATTTGAATTGGCCAGCTTGTTTGGACACTATTCCTGAGTCCTCTGAGCAAATGTATATGAAGTATTGAAGGTCACTTATAACAGAACACTATAACATACATAGGATGAAACAGTGAAGAAAATGTTAGAAATATTGTGGAAATTATCAACATGTGACAGCATTTTGAAGTGAGCACATATTATTGGAATACAAATCATTAACCTGTTGAAAATCACCTTTAATATAGAGTGCAAAAGAGTGAAGCATGACTCATTTTTCTGAACAGTTTATAAACATTTGGGACACCATATAAGAATAACCATGAACACATAGAAAAGAAATATAAAAGATACAACATTTTGAACTTTAAAAAATAGAGATATATATTTTGCCATACTATAAATAACACTTTGTAATCATCCAAAAAGACTATAAAAGAAGATAAAAGAGGGCTGGAGAGATGGCATAGTGGTTAAGCGCTTGCCTGTGAAGCCTAAGGATCCTGGTTTGAGGGTAAATTCCCCAGGACTCACATAAGCCGGATGCACAAGGTGGCACATGCATCTGGAGTTCATTTGCAGTGGCTGGAGTCCCTGGTGTGTCCATTCTCTAGATCTCTCTCTCTCTCTGCCACTTTCTCTCTCTCAAATAAATGAATTAATTAAAATATTTTTTAAAAAGAAGTTAAAAGACAAACAGTATGCTGTATATTTGTAAGCATTTAAAAATAGGAATTATATTTAAATCCTCTAGCAATAAACAGAAAAAAATAGAATGACCAGCTATTTCAATAGTCGATGTGGAAATGAATATGTTATTAATAAACAACTCTGGAGGAAGAATATACCAAAGGTCATTACCAAATCACTGTATATATATAAAGACATATTACTGATCTACAGTTATCAAAGCAGGATGGGTTTGGAGAAAGTATAGAAAAATTAGTACACACACACACACACACAGATAAAATGTTAGGGTACATGTATGTATATACTTATATAGATTTATTGATAAAATTATCAGTGAATAATAGTGGTGAAAGATAGCTTCAAAATAATTTTGTTGTTATACATTAATATGAAAAATTAAATGAAATGTGTACATATGACACAATTTGCAACATTCCATTTTATTTAACATATAAAAATATTTAAAGCAAAATACCTAGTCAGATCATTAGGGATAATACAGAACGGTACATGTAGTCCTAAGTAGTGAAACATTTCAAAAAGAACAAAATGAATACCAATGATAAAGGAATAGATATTTATATTGAGGTAGAGTAAGTTAGGAAAGTTAGGAAAAATATTTTCTTAAAAGGAAAGGAAGGGGCTGAAGAGATGGCTTAGGGGTTAAGTGCTTCCCTGTGAAGCCTAAGGACTCCAGTTCGAGGCTCGATTCCCCAGTATCCAAGTAAACCAGTTGCACAAGGTGGCACATGCATCCGGAGTTCGTTTGCAGTGGCTGGAGGCCCTGGTGTGCCCATTCTCTATCTCTCTCTCTCCCTCTTTCTGTCTGTTGCTCTCAAATAAATAAATAAAAATAAAAACATTTTTTTAATAAAAGGAAAGGATGACATAATGTGAAAGTTCAAACTAGAGAGGGTTTGCACTATATTTCACAAAAAGTGGTGTGTCTAGAATATGTGAAGAATGTTTGGAAATCAATTTGAACAGAGCAATCTCATGAAGACAAGCTGTCTCACAAGAAAAGAAATCTAAATGGTAAATAATATCTTCAAAATTCTCTATTTCAATAGAAGAGAAAATGAAAATTAAAATCAGAGTAAATATTTTATATCAGAGTGGAAAAATATCATATTTAGCATGATCAAAGTTTGGCAAGAATATGAAATAACTAAAACATGTATTCATTACTCATAGAAGTATAAACTGATACAGATCTCTGAGCAATAATACAACATAAAGGGATATATGTATAATGTAGGTGTTACAGATACCTTTTAGTGACTGGGCAAAACACCTGACTAGAAGTAGCTGCTGGGAGAAAAGTTATTTATTTTGGTTTACAGTCTCAAGAAGGTTCATGGTAGCAGAGGACAGCAGGTCATGAACAGAAGCTGGACATTGCCTCCTTACCAACATCAGGTGGACAATAGCAACAGGGAAGTGAGCTGAGTTCTAGACATTTCTAGAACTAGCTATAATACCCAACAGCCTGCTCTCACCAACATACTTACTCCAGCAAGGCTCCAAATCCCACATCGCTTAAACTGTGAACCAAGCATTCAAAACACAGGACTTTATGGGGGACACCTAATTCAAGCCACAACAATTTCCAAATTGGTATATGCATTACTGTTATTTTCATACCATTGTATAATTTGATAATTAAATTATAGCCTGTATAAGAATTACTGTCTAAATAAAGCTAACAAACAAATAAATATATAAGTATGGACAAACAAACAATAATAAAACAAACCACACTGCCTAAGGAGCATAAAAGCTATATTTGATGAAAAAAAAAAGCTTCAACTTTGCCTCTTAGTGATATGTAATTTTTTCTGAAGTATGCCATGAATCATATACATTAGTTCATGATGCTCTTAGATATGAGAGACATTTCAATTGATGGGTACTGGAACTGAGTCCCAAAAGCTTTTATAATATGACGGTAACACAAAGAGATAAGAATGGAGGCAGGCAATTTATCCCTGTAGCAACCTGGATGAGCCTTTGCTATTTCAAC
This sequence comes from Dipus sagitta, assembly GCA_036346955.1. Taxonomy (NCBI): domain Eukaryota; kingdom Metazoa; phylum Chordata; class Mammalia; order Rodentia; family Dipodidae; genus Dipus; species Dipus sagitta. Next base: position 113,487,596 of record CM070776.1, on the reverse strand, counting down.
AAGACCTTAGCTACTCATGCAAAAAGTCATCAGCATGCAAGGGCAACCAATGACCTAGCTTCTGATTCCTCTGCAAGGTTATTCAGGATCTGTGCATTCTGGCTCAGAGCTGTCAAAACCCTGCCAATGTGAAGCCAAGGAAGAGCACTTTTGTAGGATGAGGACAGAATATGATGCAAAATAACCTTGTCAGGCAAATAGAAAATTTCCAAATTTGGGGGGAAAAATCCCTTAGAATTCTATTTGTACTCCACTTCCCAGATCCCCTTAGAGGTGAAGGCCGGGCAAATAAAAGTATAATTATAAGGCATTTAAAGCTATTCTTTTAAGCAGCATTCAGAATAAGAAGGAGATTTTACAATAAAATGATTTTCAGGATCCTTAACAGGCTTGACTACCACAGGCAAGTGGACAACCAGAAGACATAAACATCCACAACATTTGTCACTATATTTTAAAAAGCTAGAATGTTTGCAACCACAAATCTTTCCATATAAATATATGACATTAATCTTTGTGTTTATTTTTAATACTATCAGTTCCTTGTGTTCCTTGTTAATTGGCCTGCAGTTAGACTCACTCTGCTTGACTTCAGGGTTTTCAGGTTTTAGGTGGTCAGTGCTCTCATTAAATGAATGTTTATTCTTTACTTGTATCTCTTAAGCCCTTACCCACAAAATGGAAAAGAATAGGACACTTTACATGGTGGATACCATCATAGTGGATTTAAACAAAGAAAAAAATAAAAAAAGATAGGGTGAGATTGCATTATTTTCTAGTTAAAATTAACATTTCATGTTGATAGCAGAGAATCAGATATATTGATCTTTAGCTTTTAGTGTCTAAACAAATTTATGATAGAAATATAAAGCAATGCCAGATATCCAAACATGCAAGTTCTTCTAAAAGTTAATGATGATTAATGCTCCTCTAGATAATACAATTCCTGGTTATACTAACTTCTTTTGTAATTTTAATGAGATGCAATTGACAAAATACACATTTTAAAGTGCTCAATATGATTTTTATACATATATATTGTGAAACAATCACCAAAACAACTTAATTATATACCCATCAACTGACATACTTACTACAGGTTTTTGTAGCATGAGAGCATTTATACATGTTTCAAGTATATAACAGTATTATTAATCTTAGTCAGAATGATATGCATTACATCTATTGGACTTAATTTTTTGCAAACTGAAAATTTCTTATCTTTAATTATCATTCCTATTCCTCATCTATGCCTCTGTGAGTTCTACTTTATAAATTCCACATGTGCTATCATGTAGTATTTGTGTATATGTGTCAAGCATATTTCCCTTATCATTGCTCTTAAGGCTCTCACAAGCTGTCAAAAACGATAAAGTCTCGATTTTAAGGCTAAATAATGTTGCATTGCGCATAGTTACTTAGGTTGACTTCATAACTTACTTATGTCCATATTGCTGTAATGAATATGAGATACAGACATTATTTATTTGTTTATTATTGTACAACTGTGTGTTGAACTCAGGGCTTTATATTTCCAGACAAGTGCTCTCCAGACTGAACTGAATTTCCAGGCTATAGACATTATTTTGATATACAGCAAACTCTACACTGATTTCCATGAAGCCCATATAAATTTGCATTTTCAAGAATAATATAAAAGGGACACATTTTATCTATTCAGCACCAATCTTTGGTCTTTTGATAGTGGCCAGACTATCAGATATGCAGGAAAATTCCTTCCCAAAGAATGACTTTTAGTTATCATCTTTCCCAGTTCCTTGAATCAGGTTTCCCAATGGTGTTAAATAGAGGAATGAGAGTATGTGTCTTGCACTGGTTCTTAAAGGAAAAAGTCCACCTGTTTACCAATGCATATGATTTTAGCTATGCACAGATGATACTTGTGTTTTTTAACCAATTAGTTGAAACACATATTAAAAGATTGGGTTGAAGAAACAAATTACAATATTATTCTAGAAAGAATTCTTCACAGTGCTTTTCTACAAATGACTCTTCCATAGGTAAATTCAATTTGATATGATTGGTCTTGAATAATAGCGTATGTAGGCTGTGTGCCACCATTACACTGGTGTGTATGTGTACATCCTGTCAGGGTGTTTGCTTCTGAGCACCTTAGACCTTTGGTTGTTCAGACCATTGTTGACCATTTTCCCCCATTAGTTCATGTAGTGTTTTCAAGCACTAGACAGGCTGACTGGGGACTAGTACTCTTCTTGACTCCAGCCAAGTCTCTCCATGGTCTTTGTTGTCAGCATGTGGTGTTTTCAGCAATAGGTTCCTACGTTTTGCCACAGGCTGGTAATCAAGTGCTTTGACAGAAATCTATCTTGCTTTGAAGTACCTTGAAGGTCTCTCTGATTAAAAGATTATTATGGCTAGCAACCGGTTTCTGGTACTGGGAGTTACACGCCAGAGATTAAAATAATAATAATAATGTTAAGTTTCATCCCACCCTCTCCAGAACTCTTCTTTTCAGGTGTTTCCCCCTTACCCCTGTTGAGAGTTATATTTTATTTAACTACATCTCCAAGGATAAAGGTTTATATGATACCAGTTCATTTGCATTTAGTTTTGTGTTTGTTTTTCCGCACCCTCCCCTTTTTCTCCCCTCAACCCTTCCATCCCTATTGTCTGGGCCATGAGTTGCCCTTGAGGTATGCTACCAACTCAAGCTGGTCCAGGTTAGGAGCCACAGATAAGGGAGACCATGCAGTGTTTGTCTTGCTGTGATTTTGTGAGCTCGCTGAGTATGATCTGTTCTAAGGCTGTCCATTTTTCTACAAATTTTACTGTACGTGCCGGCCTGCGGCACAAATCGAAACGGACCTGAAGGAGGGAGTGGGAGTGAACCTGAGACAAGAACACAGGGAATGGAGCCAAGACAAGTTCTGATCAAGACTCAGGTTTATTCAGACAGACACAAGCTTATATACAGAAAATAAAACTTTCTCAAAACAATGCCTTCATGTCTGAAGTCTGCTCCACCAAGGCTATTAATGCCTCTGTGCCTGAAGTCTGCTTTACCAAGGCCATACGATAAGACCTCTGTGCCTGGAGATCCAAGACCAGCTGCAGTTCCCATGGTCAAAGAGCAGCTACAGCTCCCAACAACTGTGTCAATTTTTCTTACAGCTGAGAAGAATTCCATTGGGTTGATTCTAGTTCTTAGCTTTTATGAATTGAGCAGCTATAAACATGGTTGAGCAAATCTCTTTAGTGAGACATAGAGCATTAAGGATCAATGCCCAGTAAGGTAATAACTTAGTCTGTTGGTAGCTCTATATTCATCTTTTTCAGGAATCTCCATATTGATTTCTATAGTGGTTGTACAAGTTTACATTCCCAGCAACAGTGAATAAAGGTTCCTTTTTCCCACATCCTTACCAATGTTTGTTGTTGTTTGAGTTTTTCATGATTGCCAGCCTTAGTGCAATAAGGTGGAATCTCATATTTTTTTTATTTTATTTTATCTCATTTTATTGATTTTTTGAGGTAGGGTCTCACTCTAGCCCAGGCTGACCTGTAATTCACTATGTAGTCTCAAGGTAGCCTCTAACTCATGGTGATCCTCCTACCTCTGCCTCCTGAGTGCTGGGATTAAAGGCATGTGCCACCATTCCTGGCCTCATAGATGTTTTTATTTGCATTTCTCTGATGATTAGGGATGTTGAACATTTTCTTAAGTGTGTGTATTAGCCATTTGTATTTATTCTTCTGAGAACTCCATATTAAGTTATCTGCCCTATTTTTGCAGTGGGTTGTTTGATTTTTTTTATTGTTTATTTTTTTGAGTTTTTTGTAGATTCTAGGTACTAGGACTCCATCAGTAAGTTGGATAAAATTTTCTCCCATTCTGTGAGTAGCCCATTGGCTCTGATATAGGTATATTTGTGCAGGAGATTTTTAACTTCATGAGATCCCACTGATTGTTTGTTTATTTTCCTGAGCTACTGTTTATTTTTTTAATTTTTTGTACAGTTTTTGAGTTCCTTTGCATGACAAGTTGTTTGCCCTTTTAAATTATGTTTTTGTATTTCTTTAGAATAGTGTATTATCTTTACTTTTGCTAATGTAATGTATCATCTGTACTCATCTGTATATGTTCTACCAGTCTTGAATTCAGGGGTAAAGCTTATATAATGTGATATTATCATTTAATTTCATGGAGACCTGGCACAAGGGAAAGTGTATGGTGCAGCCAATTGATCTCCTCAGGAAGCAAATAGAAAAATAACACGGCTAGCATCACATGAGGGCACAATTTCCAATGACTTAAAATTTCTCATTAGGCTATTTCCTCTTATTAATTATTTTTCTGTTCTTGAAGAGGGTTCTCACTCTAGCCCAGACTGACCTGGAATTCACTATGTAGTCTCATGTAGACTTGGTCTCATTGTGATCCTTCCACCTCTGCTGCCTGAGTGCTGTGATTTAGGGCTTGCACCACCATGCCTGGTTCACTATGGCTTGTTTCTAACAATTTCCAATACCCTCAAGCAACAACATTCTTTTAACACATTGGTGTTTTGGCAAGATGATACTCTAAATTTAAATCTAAATTGTTGTCCTGCATTATGATCATTTGTCTATAGTGATATTCAATTCCACTGCTTACTTTTTTTCTTCTGGATGACTGATTGGTTATTTGAAACAGGATAGTGCATTCCTTATATTATATTACCATTAATTTCTTCACTCAGTTCTACTAATGTTTTTTTCACATATTTAGATGCACTGATACTGAGTAAATATATGTCAGCAAGTTTTATAGTCAAATCATACATTGAAATCTTTAAAAAATTCAACAATCACCATGATTTCTTGTTACCCATTTTAACTTAAATGCTATTTAAACTTGTTCCCTCTTGGTGAAAAAAAAATATTCATTTTCAAACTATATGAGTAATGCTAAAGTTAACATACTTAGTCAACATACAATTAGACCTATTTTTTTATTCACCCATCTCTTTATGGCTTTTGATTGAAAAAATGTTGTTGCATTTTCTTTTAAAGAAGTTATCATTAGAAAACTACTATATTTTTGCATGAATTACTTTTGTTTATATAATGGGCAAAGCTTTGTTTCTTATAGTCATTTGTAATTTGCTATTAAATAGTGCTCTGACTACCAGAAGTTTTCCTTGTTGTTTCCATAATCCTACAGTTAATACTGCAAAGTAGCAATAGTTTATTTAAGATTATAGGAATAGAACTTTAATTGCATACAAATACTCTGTACTTTTGTTTCATCAGTTCATATAGTGTGCTATGTTACTGATGATAAACTTCACATCATTACTTAGTATACATTAAATATTTGTAGCTACAGCTATTTTAGTAATTGTTACCACATTCAAATATTCAAGTGCCTAATTTTCATTAGAATTAAGAATTCATACAGAAATGTAAAAATATATCCCATTAAATGAAAAGAATAGATTAAAAACCATCCTGATTACTAAGTTTGAGGTAGAGAAAAAGGCAATGAAAAAGTAAAATTAGTCATGAAAAAAGTGAATGAATGATGGTAAAGTGAGACTGTGGGATAACATTACTCATTGAAGTAACATGTATTGTGTGAATCCTGATATCAGAGATAAATAAAGGGATTGATAGACTATATAAAGAATTAATGGCTATACGTTCAAATTGATGAAAGGCACTAGTTTTAAAGCCAATCATTCAATGAATTCAAAGTTTAATAAAAGGCATGTGATTCAAGACACATTTTAATTAAATTACTAAATAACAAGCAGACATTATCTTGAAAGTAGCAAGAGAAGTAATTTCTCCATGGAAAAGACAAATTTAAAGTGTCAAAAATTCTACACCCAGAGCTAGAGAGATGACATAACAGTTAAGCACTTGCCTGTGAAGCCTAAGGACCCCGGTATGAGGCTTGATACCCCCGGACCCATGTAAGCCAGATGCACTAGGTGGCACATGCATCTGGAGTTTGTTTGCAGTGGCTGGATGCCCTAGCATGCCCATTCTCTCTCTTTCACTGCCTCTTTCTCTCTGTGTCTGTCTGTCACTCTCAAATAAATAAATAAAAATAAACAAAAAATTCTACATCCAACAGTACAGTGTTTTATGAATCAAAGAAAGCATAAGCATCTCTGGATAAATACATCAAAATGTATTGTTACTGGATCTGCATATCATAAATACAGAAGGTGTTGTAAACAGATTCACATTGTAGAGATAAATATCCAAACTAGGCACAGTTTAAGGGGGGGAGGGATTTATTTTAAGCTTACAAGCCAGGGGAAATGCCATCTATGGTGGAAGAAGCTAGCTCCCTTTCATAAATCCAAGCAGAGAGAAAAACTGTAGCAAGCAAAACACCAGCACCATCACAGAAACCAAAAAGCAGTAAGAATACAGGCAGACATCAGCCTGTTTGCATACATTTGGACTGGAAATCAGTTATGTCCCCAACAGGCCTTTGAGCTGGACTCTAGGATCCATCACCAGTAAAATCTAGTCAGATGGCAAAAGCTTAAATAAAGCACTTGAGTCTATGACAACCATTCAAACTACCACATAATGCTTCTGTCAAATGACAGTACCTTATTTAGAAGATATATCAAAATCAATGATTACTAGACAATGTCATTATATGAACAGAGAAGAAACCAAATTTTTGAGATAAAAATGTGTGTGTGTGTGAGAGAGAGAAAATGTGGACAGGGACATGCCGCAGCACACATGTGAACATCAGAGGACAATGTTTGAGGAACATCTTCACTATTCCACTTCATTTGAGTCAGAGTTTTTCTGGGTTTGCTTTTCTGCTACATTCACTAAGATCTGAGAATTTCTCCTATCTCTGCCTTCCATCTTTCTGTCAGCATACTTGGATAACGGAAACCCACCAAGGCTTCTAGCTTTTTAATACTTTTTATTTTTATTTATTTATTTGACAGAGAAAAGGTGGGGGAGAGAAAGAGAATGGGTGTGTCAGGGCCTTCAGCCACTACAAACAAACTCCAGATGCATGCGCCACCTTGTACATCTGGCTAATGTGGGTCCTGGGGAATCGAACCTGGGTCCTTTGGCTTTCCAGGCAAACGTCTTAACCACTACGCTATCTCTCCAGCCCAGGCTTCTAGCTTTTCATGTAGAGTCAGAGGATTAAACTGAGGTACTCAGGGTTAAGCAGAGAGTGCTTTATCTATTGAGCCTTCTCACTAACCCCAGGAACAAAATCATTGTATTTACCTTTTAATTACATTTTTGTATTCCTTTACATGAATTATAAGATGAATTTATGATAAATGTTATTTCATAATTAATATATACATGGATATAAATTCTTCAATTTACATAAAAAGTTTTAGGATTCTATAGGATTATGGTTTCTGTATAGTACTAAAGTTAAGTAGGGATCAATATGTATTAGATGTATATAAATATATAACCATAGTTTTAATACTGATGATTATGAAATGAAGATGTTTATAGAATATACATAAAAACAATCAAAATAACACCATTTTACAATAAATTCAAAAGAAGGCAGTGATGGAGAAAATAAAGAAAATGCCTATTACATACAGAAATATTTCCTTATTAATATAATAGAATATATAGATTGAAATGTATAATTACATTGAAAGATAGGAAGGATCAACTAAACAATGTGGTACAACCATATAATAGTTTTAATGAACTATTCTATTTAATTTTTATCAAGTTTTAGGCTATTATAAAGTAATATGTTTCAACATATCATCTTTATCTTTATACATATATGCCACTATACTTGGTTTTCATTAATTCTCCTCCTCCAATGTCCTCTCACTAAATCCCTCCCAAACTCCAGGTGGTTCTCTTTCTTCTCTGGTGTGTCTCCCCACCCTCTGTAATCCTATTAGATATATTCCATTACCATCTCTATTTTCTGCCTTCCTTAAGGCTATTTCCTCCACTTTCATGATCACCTTTCTAATTATGTTACTGCAAACAACACACACACACACACACTGATGGTTAAGTGCTGTCAACTTGATAAGGTTAGGAATGAATAGAGAAGTGCCCCTTAGGATGATCTCTGAAAGTGTTTCTAGGCAAGATTTTCCTTTCCTTCTGTACATTTGCACCTACTTCCAAAATGGTCTGACTTTCTACTGGTGGACTGTTTATGAGGCAGCTCCAGGAGAATACCAGCATGCTTTTCATTTGTAGAGCTGCCTGTTCTACTCATATATTCATGATTTTTCACCTGGATAACCTTGCTGGTAGCTGTGTGTGCGTTTGCCTTTGCTTCCAGCTTGTACATGCTTCTGTTCCTTTGAACTTATGGACCGACTAGCCTCCAGGTCCTAAGATCTTTAGAATGAATCTAGCGTCATGGATATTTATCATATCTCAATTAAGGTCCCAACAAAAGAATGAAGTATTTGTGAGTCTGGCTAATTGTGCTTCATATAAAGATGTCTAATTGCATCTATTTTCTAAAACGTATTTCATTTCTTATGAATGGATAAAATTCCATTTGGTAGCATTCTGTATTTTTATTAGCCTTCACTTATTGATGGATACCTAGGATACTTCCAATTCCTGGCTTCTGTGTTCATTGCACTGTTCTCTATGGTATATAGACTTAGTTTCCTTGGGTATATGCCTAATAGTGGCATAGATGATCATGTGGTAGTTCTATTTTCAGATTTTTGGAGAGTCATCCATATTGATTTTCACCATGGCTGGTACAGTTTACATTTCTGCCAAGAGTGAATAAGGGTTCTTCTTTCTGTACATCCTTATCAGCATCTGTGATCATTTGTTTTCTTGATGATAGTGATTATGGGTGTGTGACATGGAATGTCAAAGCAACTTTAACTTACATTTTTAAGGTGCCTATCAATTTTGAACACTTGTTCAAGTATTTATTGATCATTTATATTTCTTATTTTAAGAAATGTCTCTTCAGTTCATTATCACCTTTATTTATAAGGTGGTTTAAATTCAGCAGTTTTTAATATATAGTACATATTAATCTCTTGGCTGATTTGCAACTTGTTTCTAAACTCGGATGATTGCTTCTTTATCAGTAAAGAAGCTTCTTGGTTTAATACAATAGTTTTTTTTTTTTTTTCTCAGTCCTTGGTGTCATTTTCTGTGATATTGGAACCCATTCAGGAAATCCTGTCTAAATTCTATATTTCAAAGTGTTTTACTTTGATTTCCTTAAGCAGTTTAAAAGTTTCATGCATTACATTAAAGCATCTAATGATCTTTGAATTGATTTTTTGTTTATTGTTGGATATAAGGATCTAGGTTTATTCTTCCACATGTGAAATATAGTTTTCCCAGGATCTCCATGAAAGAACCTATCTTTTCTCAGATATATTTTTGAAAATTGTTAAAAACTAAGGGGGGTTGTATAATTTACTTTCTGAGTGCTTATGAACAAATAGCCAACCATAAGCAACTTAAGGAAGTGCCGGAGACAGGCAAGCATGCCATTTCAGGATCACAAGGAATAGAGCGCTGAAGAGCTGCATGACACAGTTCCAGCCCAGCTGTCTCTTCCTTGCAGTCCAATGTGGCCCCTCTATAGAAACATCTGTGGCTCTCTGCACTACAGATAACTATGATCTTCTGTATAATGTTTGTCTTTTTCTGTCTTTCACTTGGTGCACCAATCTCTAAGTTTACTTTTCTAGCAAAAATTGATGTTAGTGAAGTGTTGGTAAATGTATCTGAAAGAAGCTCTGGCATAGAATTGGAAAAACAAGAAAATGGGTCAGAAATAGTTGTCTTCCTTAAGGCCTTAAAGAAGGTCAGGCATGGAGTACAGTACACTGATGAGGAAACAATGATCCTCCTGGAACAATGTAAAAATTGTTCTATGACTATTTTTTCTGAATGGTGGCAATTGCAGCAAACCATGTATGAGTCTTTACCAAGAATCCTTACAGGAAAAACAACTGAAGTCAGAAAGAGTTCATTCAGGGGGGACCAAAGTCTAAGTATTAGAGAGACAGAAAAAGGAAAATTCAAAAGAAATGGTTGGGGGGATAAATGATTTATTGGATCAATGATCAATGGTGGGAACCCCCATTTGTGGTTGTTCTGTCTCTAACCTTTAATATAGTAATTGAAAGTAGGAGCTCAGGAAACTGCATGTGCTTGACTGCACATACATGGGGAAAGTGTGAAAATATTTAATCATTATAGGAGCCTGATGAGTGTACTTGAGGTAAATAATTATGGGATTGTTTGATGTAAAGAAATAGCAAAAATTTTCTATGAATTTGGTGGAACTGTATCTCTCTTGAAGTTTGCTCTTGCATGACATGATCAGAAAATAAAAGACTGAGGTTAAGAGCTGTGGCAGCGGGGAAAAGCAGAGAAAAAAAGCAGAGAAGCGGTGCAGAGGAAAAGAGATGGAGAAACTCAGCTGCCTTCAGCATTAGCCTGTCAGCTTGCACCAGAACTTGACTTCGAGTCATTATTGCGCGGCTCCCTTTCACACCTCTCTTTGGGGACCCTCCTTCAAGCCAGGGCTGGACCCCGGCAAGGAAGGACATAGTTTATTATGATTAAAAATTTTAGGACAAGTTTTATTTTGAGGAAAGTATAGTATGCCAGCTTGTCATATTACTGTCAAGAAGCAGAGAATAATAACTGGGATTGGGCTATAGGAAGTCAAGGCATGCCTCCAGTGACTCACTTCCTCCATCATGTCTCCATACTTAATGGTTCCACAATCCTCCCAAACAGAGTCACTTGCTGTGGTGGCCAGTTGTTCAAACAAGTTATTTTTGGGGGGAACATTTTACAATCAAAGTTCATCATTATGAGCTTGGCCTTCATAGGCTCCATGGACATCTCATTATGTAAAATGTGTTCAATACCATTTCAAAATTCTTTGTAATCTTTAATAGTTCAAACATTGTTCACAATTCCAATTGTAAATTCTCTTATGAGACTCAAAGCAATTTCTTAACTGTGATCTCCTGTAAAATAAAAAATAATGAAGAGACTATAACAAATGCTTATAATACAAAATGACACAGAGGAAAAAAATCTCATTCCAAAAAGGAGGAATGTTTGCATAGCAAGAAAAGGTACGATATGAGCAAGACTGAAACCTAGCAGAACAAACAGCAAATCCCATAGCTCTATGTAGAATATCTGGGACTCCTGTTGAAATCAACTGGGCTTCACAAAGCTTAAGTAACTCAATCACCTCAGCTTTTTCACCAATACCACACATCTCTCTTGGGTGGTTTGCACTCCACTCTGAGTCTATACCTTTCTGCGACTGACATTCTATATTCTTGACATCTATAACATTTTTGGGATCTCCATTACAACTTTGGGCCATCATTTATAGATTCCTGCAATGACCTTTGTTGCAGTTGCACTTTCATTGCTAGGACAAAACACTTTACCAAAAGCAGGTAATAGAAAAAATGTTCTTATTTTGATTTACATTCTAAAGTGGAAGCTCCATGATAGCAATGGAAAACATGGCTTGAGCAGAGGCTGGACATCAGCTCCTTGCCAATACCGGGTGGACAACAACAACAGGAAAGTTATCCCACAAACACTGGCAAGGGCAAATTTAGTAAACTACAAGTTCCACCCCTAGCTGCCCACCTCCTGTGGCAAGGCTCCACATATTAAATCACCATCCACTTGAAACCAAACATTCAAAACACATGAATTTACAGGGGAGACCTAATTTCAAAACCACTACTAATTTGAAAACCCTCCTTGTAAAGATTCTCTCCTGCCATAATTAGCATAGGATTACCAGATCTCTAAAAATGTAAAGAAAGATATTATGATTCATTTAATCTTTAATTTTTTTATGCTCTGATGAGTACTACCTCGATTATTGTGGCAAGTTTTGTTGCTAGCTCAGGATGAAGTCTGCCCTCTTCTTGTATCACAGTTTAGGCAGACTTTAAAGGCCTTCCAGGATGACTTTGGTGCAATACTCCTCTAGGCAGCTTATTCCCAGGAGGTGGAAATAATAACTAGTTGACTGCAGAGTTTAAATTTGGGATACCAATTCAACTGAGTTGTAACTTTTTCAAGTACACATTTTTCACACCATAAAGGACATTTTCCCACTCAATTCTGCTACCTGACTTTATGAATTTACGAGAAATAAATCATTGTCATATATAACTGTTCCTCATTAGCAAATGATGCCATACTATAAAATGCTGCTATGGATTCAACAATTCTGTCATACCATATTACATTTAGTTTGAGAACTGGGAAAACTACTTACAAATTGTTTTTACCCTATGATGTTTAAATGTTTCAAACAATTCTACATAGAAAAATACAAGTATATTGTTGATTATTTTTCATCTTTAAATTTAAATCTACTATGTGTACCATACAGACATATAGGTAGTAGTTATATATATATATATATATATATATATATATATATATATATATATATATATAAATGTATATACGCCTTCCATTTCTCACTCTTCTTTAAAAGCACATTTATGGAAAAGGAAAGATCAGCTTAATTGGAGGATAGAAAGTACCTAGAAAAGATCTAATACATGTGGACTAAGAAATTTTCTTTGTTAAATACTAGCTTTCAAACTAAAAATGAAAATTTCACTCTAGGGCTGCCTAGCAATGAATTATAGTTATGCAGAAACTTTACTCAAGTACCTAGCGGTCATTCTGCTTTCTGGATTGAGGTAAGAACAAAGAGGCTATTTTATCGTTCTCAGCTTTTAAAAATTTTAGTTGTTATTTGACAATTGCATACACATAATATAATTTGATCATATAAACACCTCCTTGTGTCCCTCTTTCACTCCCTTGGAGCTCTCTCTTCTTGCTCCCATGTATTAGTGGGTATACCACTGAGGAGAATGATTCCTGTAGCAACCATTGACTACTCAACACTATATCATCATTTTTATTACCTAAAATCATGTGTTTAACCATATATTCTTAAATAAATGGTATACTGATTCAAAGAATCCATAACATATATTTTCATTGTTGTATACATATTTTGTTACTGACTCTTATTATTTTTCCATAACTTTATTAGTTGTCCTAATAATGTGTATCTGGAACACAATTAACTGAACACAGTTAATATGAACTATTGGCACGAAGATTTTAAGAGTGTAGGGCTGAGTAAAATAGCTAGACACAATATTTTTCTTATTTTTATCACATTTATACAAAAACATACAGAGAATTACTCATGAAGCAACTTTTTTGCAGTATCTCTGTTATGTAGTGGTAAAAAGATATGGAAGGCATTAATACTGAAGGTATTAATGTTAACATTCAATAAAAATATGTGTGCTTTTGATATATGTCAATGATACAACACTTACCTAACCTATGTCCCTCCCTGGTACATACACATCCCCAGCACTGTGCAAAAGGATTATGAGTAGAGTTAAAACAATAATTGGCGACTGGGGAAATGACTTAGCAGTTATTGCATTTGCCTGCAAAGCCTAAGAACCCAGGTTCGATTCCCCAGGACCCACGTAAGCCAGATGCACAAGGGAGCATGTGTGCCTGGAGTTTGTATACAGTGGCTGGAGGCCCTGGCGTGCCCATTCTCTCTTTCTCTCTATCTGTCTCTTTCTCATAAGTAAGTAAATAAATAAATAAATAAATAAATAAATAAATAACATATTGTAAAAAACATAATAATTGCCTGTTATCAGAACACTGATATTTGAATCAATGCTGCTACATCACTCTTTGGGTGCTAATAATAGGAATATGTATATTGTCAAAAATATAGATTTATTGAAGTGAGAGAGAGTGTGTGTGAGAAAGAGGCAGAGAGAGAGAGAGAGAGAGAGAGAGAGCCAGAGCCTCCAGCCACTGCAAATGAACTCCAGACACGTGAGTCACCTTGTGGATCTGGCGTTCGTGGCTACTGGGAATTGAACCTGGGTCCTGTGGCTTTGCTGGCACATGCTTTAACCACTAAGTCATCTACTGAGCCTTATTTTAGTTTTAGTAGTGATAAAATCTTTATTGTAAATATATAGAGAGAGTTGTTTCTACTTTCCTGAAATATTTACCACTTACAGAATAAATAACAATATATAAATAGGGATGTAAATCCCCACAGTGGTTACAAGGACATTTTGTCTGTGTATTCCGATTCAGGGCATTAGGTACAAATGCTGATAGTATAGGCAGTAGCCTATTGTGATTCTTTGGCTCAATGAGAAATTAAATAATGAACATTCTTCTAAGACTCAATGCTAAAGGTGATGTATACTTATGCAGCTCACTCCTTAACACTGATTTTTATTTTCACAGGTAAATAGGAAATGTATAGTGACAAAACTTCTCAGCATCTCTTTCTTAATTTAAGTGCTTAATTATTGAAAATAAAGAGTGCCATCTTTAGATATGAGCAGAGGACAACTCTGGTTATCCACATCCACTGTGCAACCAAAGGAAATGAATTTAGTGAAAAATACATTCCTGTAAAATGTTCTTTGTATTTTCATGCTATTTCTCTCCACTTACTTGTAGGAATTCATAACAGAATATGGTTTTGAACTAATTTCTATTATTTGATTTATTTTACCATTTTAAAATTTGTTTAAAGTGAAGTAAATCAATTTCTCATCATGTTTAAATACACTGACAAATTATTAACATAGCTATATAAATAAAAATACTAGTCATTGAATTAAATGCCACAGTCAAACTCTGGTTTTCTATATATTCATTCACACAATCAGTCCTGGGAGATAGACTAATTTTGGGTATATTAGAGAAATTATCAAATGGACAAATATTACTTTATATGGCATTTTTCTATATACCTCCCGATAAATACTTTACTTAGAAAGACAGAAGAAATTCTATATTTTGTTAAGGTCTTATTTTTTTATGATTTGGTCCTTTAACTTCAACAGATTTATGTTTAAAGAATATGTCAAGAAAAGTTTATGCTTAAAGTCTATATCAACAAAAGTAAAGTAAAATGGAATCATATGCAGTTTCAAGTAGCTCACACTCAAAACTAGAAGTCCCTTACCCAGTAAAAGAAACAGTATTGATAGTTCCTAGAGGACTCTTAAATACTTTCATAAATGCTGCCCTTACTTTATATCTCCAAGGACACTGTCATACTTAACCTTAATAAAATAGGCCTTTTTCATTGTCCATGAAGACATATTGATATGCTCAATATTTCACAGATAATGACAGCAGCTGTGAGGTTATGAATGCAATGGTGGCATCATGACTGGAATAGGGGAGAGAAAAAGAAAGATATCAAAGTAAGATATTAAAGTATTATAGGGATTGTTTGGAGGTAGGGGGTGGTTCAATGGAATGGGGCATAGGAAAAATGGTTATATGCATGAGTAACAGGAAAGGATTATGACAAATATACATTACGTACATATTTAAAAATTGTTCAATAAAAATAAGAAAATTATTTAATGTCTCTTATTTCACATAAATTTGCAACTAGGAAATTAATTCATATTGTTGCCCTGTGTAACATAATGAAATATGTTTCATTCTATGATTATAGCAGCATCTATTATACTATGGATGAATACTGGTTTACAGTTTTGGACTAATATATTTAATTTTGGTAAGGTTTTTGAGTATTTTTCGTAAAAAGGTGTACCCATTACTTTTAGGTATATATGTGGAGTTACAATGCAGAATTACACAGGTATGCAGTATATCTCATTTTATCTGAGTGTGCCAAATAATTTCAAAATCTTTGTAAAAATCTAAAAATGTCTTCATATATGACACTACTCATTGGTCTATCTAATCAGTCAAAACAGGTATCTTTGGTCATTTTAATTCATTTCATTCAATTTCCTGGGTGTAGATTGCAATCATAGTAGTTTTAACAATTTATATCATATCAAAATAAGTAGTTTTGATTATTTATTGTGCATTGCCATATCATTTTTTGCAAAATGATTTAGATTTGCAGTGGTATTTTACATAGATAGTTTTATTCAATTTTGTTGAAATTGAAAAGGAAAATTCTAGGAAAATTCTATGTGTTTACGGTAGCAGCATGAATTTTTAATATACATACATATATATATATATATATATATATATATATATATATATAATGGAATGACCAAATCAAGGAACCTCATATAAATTTTGATAAACAATACCTAATTCTTTGGTAACTTTCTAACATACAAAAACTTGTTAATTACTATAGTATCAAATATATTTCTTTATTATCTACTTTACATTACAATGTCAAAAAACTGACACATACAAATTAAGAGAAGATAAACTTATTCCAGCTCTAGGCTCAGAGGATTCATTTTCATAAAGATAGGTAAGGAGGGATGGAGCAGAAAATTTTACATTATGTTGGTAGCAGAAGCAGAGATGTTGCCTCCCAAGTGCTGGAATTAAAGATATTCACCATCATGCCCAGTTCTACATTTATGTTTTTATTTAGATTTATTTAGTTAACATTGTATAATTGTTTTATTTCAAGCTTTCAATTTTATGAAAAAAATTTCAATCTTGATTTTGATTTGATTTTCCTATCATACTTATTTTGATTGTGTGCCCATAAAACCTCTCCATTCTTTAAATGTCAAGGATTTAATCCTATTTTCCATTATTTCCCTTAGATTTGTTGCCCATGTCACAATTATGTGAGTGTCTTGTAATTTCTAGTTGTGTATCATATATGATTCTTAAGTACTTACAGTTGATTACAAATGCTAAGTCATGTTGTATCAATAATTATAAGACTTATATAGTCAACTATTATGATAAAGGAATAGCTGGGGTATTCTTTTCTTAATATGACAATAAAGACTGGCACTATGTAAATGTGCAATTTGATGAAAGTGAGGATTGATGTAGTTCTATTTATTTTTCATCTTCTAGTATAAACTTAAAGTTTAGCTAGTACAATTTCTCCAAAAATGACAAGATCCTCAATGTTGAGAACACTTTTTTTCAGGTAATCTATAAAAGAAATAGTGTGCTTAGGCTGTCATGTTGATTTTGATATTAGCAGATGCTTCCAGGGAGTAACTGATATGAATCCTAAGCTCAGATCTATGTGACTTCTTGTTCTGTCCTATCAGTTGATCAACTCACATAAATGCCAACATATGTTCTATTTCATACGCACCTTTTCAGTGTTTTCATCAAATGTTTAAGCCTTCTTGTCATATATATTAGCCTTAAACATCAAGTATACCATTTCTAGAATCAGAATACACTGTTTCAATCACACAAAGCAAAATCAATTCAGGGTCACACAAAGCTGAATCAATTCAGGGTAACTTTTAAATTGTGCCATTCAAGCTCACTCTCTAAATTTTAACTGAAGAATGAAAAGGAGAAAAAAATAAAAAAAAAAAGAAAACTCCTACTCATGCTGAAAAAAAAAAAAAGATTAGTATGTGATGCATAGCAAGTTTCTGTCCAGCTTGAGCTACATAGCAATACTCTATCTCCAAATAACCAAACAAAATTTTAGTATATTTTTTAAAAGCTGCGTTTCTTCTACCATGTATGCAATCTCAGACTTTTTTAAGGTCAAATTTTACAAGAATACAAATATATGATCCAACTCATATATGAGAATTTTCACAGAAGATTTTCCCCCTTAGTTATTAGAGCCACCACATCTATTTTATTCAATGGAGTATTTTTTAATCCATGTTTCATTTTTGAAAGTGAAATTCTTAAATGATCCAAGCTATTTGAGGCTATCTCATATCCACCTCACATTTTCACATGGTCTATAAAACCAGCATTAAATTGCCAGGAATGCCTGATTCTCCTAGGTCGAGTGCCAGTTCTATGATCCACTATTTTTTTTTGATTTATGTTTATGTATGGTTTCTGACCTCAGAGCATTTCCTTCTTTTCCTGTCAGGTTGACTCTTATTATATTGTTGTGTATTTCAGCATTGTAATTATTCTGTATTATATGGGTATTAAGTAATTCATAATAATGTGGAAACACGCATATATGAAAACATTTTCAGCATAGGCATGGATTTCTGTTGATTGAACGACACTTCCTACCTGCAGTGCCTTTGCAAGATGATTAACTAGATGTTAAAAGGAACATTTGTATCTGTGGAACAGAGATGTGTTCTATGAGAAGTCAATTTATCCACATGCTCTCAACCCCACTGAAAGAGCCTTATACAAAGTGGAATCTCTACAATGTTGGGTTAACATTCTATTAACCACTCGGAGCTTTAAGTGACAAATCAAATACATTACATATTATTGTAATAAATTATTAGCTTTCTGCAAGGAAAAAAAAATATACCCCACACAATTGGGAAATCTGTAAGAAAAGGATGAGTTTCTTGACTTATATTATCTACCAACACTAAGCACAGAAGAGGTAAAATATCTGAATAGTGCTATAAGATCTAACATGATTGAAGACGTAATCAAAAACCCCAAACTAAAAATAAATCCCAGTTCCAAATGGATTCATTGCATAATTCCACCAAACCATTACAGAAGAACTAAAACCACTTCTTCTCAAGTTATTTCACAAACTTGAAATATTGTTAAGACTCTGGGCCTGCTGTTGTGAAGGCAGTATTGCAGTAATACCAAAATCAGATATGAGTCACAAGAAAAAGAGAAATTATAGGTCAAGACCTCTGATGAACAGATTTCAAAGTTCTCAAAAAAATTCTTGCAATTTGAATTGAAGAACACATAAAAAGTATAATCCATCTCCATCAAATAGATCTCATCCCATGGTTGCAAAGATGGTTTAACATATGGAACTTGATAAATGTAGTATATCACATAAATAGGCTTAGGTGAAGAAACTGCAGGATCAATTTCAATTGATGCAGAAAAGGCCTTCAACAAAAATGAACAACCTTCATGATTAAAACACTGGAGAGCCTAGAGATGTTGGGATGTCATCTCAACATAATATGAGCTATATACAATAGATCTAAAGTCCATATTGTATGGGGAAAAAATAGAAACATTCCCACTAAGGTATGGAACATTCAGGGGTGTTGACTCTCCCCATTGCTATTGAAAATATTATGTGATGTCTTAGCTCAAGAAATAAGTCAAGAAAAAGAAAAAAATGTGATAAAAATTGGAAATGAAGAAGTCAATCAAGTGTTATTTGCAGATGATATGATTCTATACTTAAGCAACCCAAAAACTCTGCCAAAAACAAACAAAAAACTCCTAGAATTGACAAACTCTTTCAGCAAAGTGGCAATATATAGAATCAGCAAGCAAAAACCACTAGTCTTCATATATACCAGTGACAAACATATTTGACAAAGAAAACAAAGTAGCAAACAATCACATTTCTAATAGCCACAAAAATAATTATCTTGGTATATCTCTAACTAAAGAAACAAAATGAAAACTGTAAATGGGAAACATTAAAATACCGAATAAAGAGATTGTAGAAGTCATGAGAGGATGGAAACATCTCTCATACTCATGGATTTGAAAAAATATTATCATGAATATGACAATTCTACCAAAAACAGTATATTGATTAAATTAAATTCCAGTAAAAATTCCTGCACCATTCTTCATATAAATAGGAAAAAAGTGGTCTAAAAATCCATACTGAAGCACAAACAGCCTCATATGGCCAAAAATTTAAAAATAAAAATTTAATAACTGGAAATATGTATATGACTAAAAAACTCATTAACAGGGGCTGGAGAGATGGCCTAGTGGTTTAAGCACTTGCCTATCAAGCCTAATGATCTTGGTTTAATTTCCTGGTGTCCATGTAAAGCTGAATGAACAAAATGGCTCATGCATCTGGAGTCTGTTTGCAGCAAATGGAGGCCCTGGCACACTCATTCTCTCTACCTGCCTTCTTTTCTCTGTTTCTTTCTCTGCCTGCAAATAAATAAAGCATTCCTTTTAAAAAATCTCAGTAATAAAATTCAATGTTTCCACTCAAATTTAGGCCAAGGTATTAAATACAGAGTTCTAAAAGGGAAAAATATAAATGGACAATATAATCTGAAAAGATGTTTAGCATCATTAGCCATTAGAAAAATTCAAATAAATACTGGAGAGATTCCATCTACATCCACTAAGAATTGCTATCTTTAAGAAATTTGATGACAAGAAATGCTGGAAAGTGTGTCAGTAAGGATAAACCTTCGCTCACTGTGGGTTGTGAGTACAAACTTGTACATAAACTATGGAAATCAGTACAGATGTTCCTCAAAAATTTAAAAATATATATACCATTTGACCCCGTTATACAAATCATGGGCATATTCCCTATGAACTCTACCTTTTACCAATGGGATACTTTCCCAAACATGTTGATGCTTTATTCACAATTTCTAGGAAATCGAGCCAGTACAGATGCCTTTCAACTGATGAATGAATAATGAAGATGAGTTACATAGACAAAAAGGAGTTGCATTCAGTGATAAGGAAATTTTGCAGGAAAATGGATGGACCTAGGAAAAGTCTTACTGAGGTTAAAGAGATTAGAAAGACAAACCCCACATGCTCTCAATCATGTGTGAATCATAACAAAATACTTTGCTTTGTGTATAAGTTTTAGTAAGCACAAGTAATAATAGTAAGGAAATAAAGTTTGAGGAGAGGAGACGTAGGAGGAATGAGACGAGGGAATGTATGACAGGCAAGTGGAGGTACAGAATACAGAATATGGAAGGGTCTTGAAGGAACTGGGGTAAGGGAGTGAGAGGAGAGTTAGATACATAAAATTAATGAGGACGTTAATCAGTACAATGAAAACCTTTGCCTTGTGTAGCTAGCAAATTAAAATATGTAAAGAGGGAGAAAGACAGACAAAGACACAGAGAGAGAGATTGAGATATTAGGTAGAAGCACCCCGTTTGGGTGAAGAAAGCATTACACAAACACTGGAAGTTATTACTGGTAATTCTCAGTGTCATAATTGGGCTAACCCACAGTGAGCTGTTGGTCAGGGTGGGCTATGAGCCCCCAAAGTAATACAGCCTATGGCCAAAGCAACTGATTTCCCACCAGAACTACATGGTAAGACATTAGTGCTGAAAACATCACAGACTGATGTTATAGAACATTGAGAGATGATGCTAAGAACCAAATCAAAAGCCTATGTCATGGAAAGTCATAATCTAGATGGACACTTCCACTGTTCTTTTGCTAAAAGGTGAGGTTATACACATCAAAAAGTCTTTTGAATGTCTATATTTCTCCCCTTTGATTCATGCTATTCTTATTCTTAGCTAAAGAATCTGCTTTTTACAGATGGCAGTGAATACCAGAGAGATACAACAACTATAAGTAGTATAAGAGAAGAATTCTGATGGTCTAGAAAAAGATAAGTCACCTCTGTCACATCTGTCAAGGACCAAGAAATATAACATAGAAAGTGACAGATTAAATATGAATGCTTCACTCACTGCTAGCATGAGAATCTTCCCCATGGACACAGCATTAGTTACTGAGGAGACTCCTAAGTCATCAAAGCAAAACATCAGAGGACAATGAGAGCTGAACACTAAAGGAGACATATAATACCCCCTCTGAAGTCTCAGAGAATATTGCAGAAGACAGGGAGGAATTAAAATAAAAGTCACAGGTTAGGAAGGTCTACTCTGAAGCATTGACCCCTTCTCCATAAAGAGACTAACTTGTGAATTCATAGCCCTGCATTGATTACTAATAATCCACTGAGGAGGGTTCTTTGTGGAACTGGGGTGACTGAGAAGATGTGTAAGTGTATAATTCAATGGAAATATGGCCAATATGCAAAATGGTCATATAATAAGTTCTTAATAAAAACTAAAGCTTTGGTAAAAAATACTAAATGACACTAATGATCAGAGTGACAATGTCAATGAATCATATATTTCTAATTCTTTTAGTAGTATGTCTTGAATTCCATTTATAACTCCTATAAAATACATTATGCATTCTTATATTTTATGTATATTATTCCAAATTACAAGCTGTTGCAGTTCCTTTTGTTGCTGGGATAAAAATCGGAAAAGAAGCAGCTTAAAGGAAGCAAAGGGTTTACTTAAGGCTTAGAGATTCTAAGGGAATCCCCATCATGGTTAGAGAAGCTGGCTCACTTCAATGTATCCACATCACAGAGGGGAAAACTAACAGCCAGCAAGCAAAACAGCCAGAGCATCAACTGGCTCTTTACACACATTAGGGCTGGACTAAAAGATATGTTCATTGATACCTCCTCAAGCAGGCTGTGGAGACTTATGTTGCAAGTTTAATTAAATGTACCTCAGGCTATGGAGGCATACATTCACATTCAAATCACTACATTATACCCAAGTACTCATATTCTTTACCAAATTTCACATTGTACAGTATTTAAAAATCTCATCAAAGATTCAAGTCTGCCACACCTGTGAGCCCTGTATAAATCAAACAAGTTATATGCTCCTATTACATAACACAAAGTAAATATTCCCATTGCCAAAAAAAAAAAAACGCATAAGGAGAAATTATACTAAATGCAAAATCAATAAGAAGCAGGTAGATATCAAAGACTTACAGTTCAAGTCCAACATTCATATCCAGTAACAAAAATATCTGGATTCCAATTCCACTGCTCCAGTTGGGCTGAGCAGCCTGTGGAAAATTCTATCCTGAGCCAGCAGCTTTACAAGGCAGCCTTTTCACAGTCTTGGTGTATCCAAAACATCTTCTGGTCTACACTGGAAACCATGGTCCATCTTCACAGCTCCATACAATGGCCTTACTTGGCCTTGCCACATGATTTCAACAGTGTTTTTTTTTTGTTGTTGTTGTTTGTTTGTTTTGTTTGTTTGTTTGTTTGTTTTGAGGTAGGGTCTCACTCTAGCCCAGGCTGACCTGGAATTCACTATGTGGTCTCAGTGTGGCCTTGAACTCACGGCAATCCTCCTACCTCTGCCTCCCGAGTGCTGGGATTAAAGGCGTGCGCCACCATGCCCAGCTTTCAACACTGTTTTTCATTGTGGTATCTCAGCAGTGCCTACAACTGGTTCATCTCCATACAATGGTATTAATGGGTCTCCACACAGAGATTACAAACCTACTGTACATTAACCAGAGGACATTTACACAAAACAAAACCATGATACATAGCCAATGATCCTTTCATTCCAGCATTTGTTATACTCCATATTACCAGGTAGGCTAGCAACTTTGTTAATCCGTGGGGGAAATAGCTTGACCTTGAATAGCAGCATACTCTTAGAATTCAGCTTTCAAACTTCCTTGTAAAATAATTTGTATTTTGGGATGGAGAGATGGCATAGTATTTAAGGGACTTGCTTGCAAGGCCTAAGGACCAATCTGAAGAGATCCCACATAAACCACACGGTGAGGCAATCTCACCAGGTTGCAAATAAGTGCAAGGTGATGCATGTCTGGAAATCAATTACAGTCGCTGCATGCCCCAGTGTGCCAATTCTGTCTCTCTCTCTCTCTCTCTCCCTCCCTCTCTTTCTTTCTTTTTCTCTCTTTCTCCCTTTCACTCTTTCACTTAAAAAGGCTAATCTGTTGGGCTTGCCTCAAAAAATTGCATTTCTACTAATTTGAACCTTCTATGGTTGGAATAGACTAAAACATCTGTCCCTAGTTAAACATGCTCAAGCAGGCTGCTGGAGACTTAAGCTAAAAGTTTAATCATAAATACCTCATATGGGGCTGGAGAGATGGCTTAGTAGTTAAAGCACTAGCCTGCAATACCTAAGGACCTACGTTCAATTCCTCAGTACCCACATAAGCCAGAGATTGGGAGAGAAAGAGAATGACCATGCATGTACCAGGGCATCCTGCTACAGCAAATGAACTGCAGATGCATGTCCGACTTTGTGCATCTGACTTCATGCATGTACTAAGGAATCAAACCCAAGTTG
Organism: Dipus sagitta; assembly: GCA_036346955.1. NCBI lineage: Eukaryota > Metazoa > Chordata > Mammalia > Rodentia > Dipodidae > Dipus > Dipus sagitta. The sequence goes on along the minus strand of CM070776.1, from coordinate 113,463,699 downwards.
CTAATCTTTGCAAACAAATACTTTTAACTACTGAGCCATCTCTCCAGCCCACCTCGTTATATTTTTAAGCAAACAATGACAACTTTACACTATTCATCTAAGGATCCTAGGTCTTTATTTTTTCTGTTTCTTCTATATTATTTCAATAAACTAAAATCATACATGGGAAAATAAGATCCAAAGAATAGCAAAGTAGGATGCTAGTTCATAAATATTTTTATCAAAATATTTCACTACATTAATGGTGATTCCAACCTGTTATATAGAATATTTTCAAAGACTTGAGGTATTTAAAAAATACTGTCATCATGTCTAAGACCCACCTAATGAAAAGAATAATCATTATGTCTCCTCTGTCAAATTCTGTGAGCCATCATTTTTATTAGTGATATTATCACAGCTTCATATTATTTGTCCATCATATTTATTGTAATATTATTATTCCTTGAAGAATGCTTCTGATATTTTCAGTATTGTACTATATACATATGAGTTAGAAATGACTTTATAATAGAAGCAGATCCTAAGGGCATGATGCATACAAAACCATTGACATTTTCCTCTTTGGTTAACATACCAACTGTGATAGTTAAGGTGTTGTCAACTTGATCTGTTTAATAATCCACAGAAATCCCTTTCCTGTGGGTCTCAGAGGTCGCTTCCAGGAAGGATCAACTAAAGGAGGAAGTCTTTTCCCCAGAGTGAGCCCTTCCCCCAGAGTGGGCGGCCTGCTCAGAGGGGGACTTCATATAAGGAAGCTCTGGGTAAAAAGAGTCCCTTCCTCCCTTCCTTCCTTCCACTTGGCTGCTGGAGCTGCTTACTACATTCCAGCGTGGATTGAAGACCAGCATGGACTGAAGACCAGCATCAACTGAAGACCCACATAGAACGAAACCCAGAGGCTCCTCAGGAAGCCTCCAGGCCTTCCGGCACTATCTGTAGTGCCAGGTCGGGACTGCTGAGGCATCTGACCACGTGGACTGAGCAACTACCAGGTTCCGTGATTCTTGGGCCTACAACTGGTATTGCACTACTGTAAGCTGATCCAATAAATCCCCTTTTTAAAATACCTCATTCTAGCAGTTCTATTCCTCTAGAGAACCCTGACTAATACACCAACTATTCAGTTGTGTTTTTTAATTGTTAATGTTACTGTGCACTAAAGATAGGACAGTATGTAGTAAGGCACTTGAGAATATCTTATGTCCACATTGTACTTCTTGCATTATATTGTCTAATCCATGAAAGAATATTAAATAAGTCACTAAAATGTTGAAGTTTATTATTCAATATTGCATTATTTTGCACTTAAAATACAATGTGTTGTTTGGTGTTTTGTGTGAATATTCCTTTAATTTGGAACCAATTATAGAATATCATTCTGTCTGGTAGAAAGCACAAAGATAATAAGGAGACTAAAAATTCCTATGTAGGGTGAAACCAAAAAATGTTCATGTTGCATCAAATGAACTTTTATTACCCCAGTTTCATAATGTGAATTAGAATAAATTAATCATATATAAAGATACTGATGAAAATAAGTTATATAAATAATAGTGGTGAGGTGCGCAAACTGAGAGAGGTGCATGCATGTTTGAGGACTGTGGACTGCGACAGGTTGAGGAGTTGGCATGTTTGGAGCCTGTGCACTCGGACATGAAGGCAGCAAGAGCCAAAGAAAACCAAAATCTATCAATAAGACAAGAAAAGACAGCTGACTCCCTAACATGAGATGATCACCCCTCACCCATTAGCTAAGGCTCAGGTAAACCACAGAAAAATTGGGAAAAGAGCAAGAATGCTGCTTCAATGGTGTGTCTGACAACCTGAGATGGGGACAGACACTGAGGATACTTAAGCATACCAAAGGAGAAATCCAGAAGTTTCTGAGAGCTCAACACTAATAAAGGCTCAAAACACACCCACCATAGCTCAGGGAATTTTGTAGAAAAGGGATGGGGGTTGTAAGAACCATAGGCTGGGAGGTGATACCTAGAGTTGCTGCCCTCCCAACACCCAACAATGGCTGACTATTGCTATCACAACATATAACCAGCAACCCCACTGAGGAGGGCCCTCAGTGGAGGGGGACCGTGGGAGGAGGGAAGTGATGGTACCAACATATGATGTGTCCATATGAAATCCCTAAATAAAAGAAATAATAGTGATGAAATGAATGACATATATAAATTGGGCATTTAATAGCTATTAGTTTTGTCTTATTTTCATATAGAATTCACTTCACAATTTTTAGTTTATTTGGTTGTAATTTTCTATCATATCAGCATGTGCAAATACATTTATTATGGTAAGTCTTATGAACTAGAATGGGCAAGTAGAACTAATTGTCTAAAGGTAAATAACATTAAAATATTGAAAATGGGGAATTATTACATGTGACAAAATTCATAAGAATTGCATAAAATATATATTTAGAACTGTCTTCAACATTAATTCAAATAGAATTATTCCATATGTGAGTAAATTTTTTCAAGACTTGTTTTTCTAAGTTGTGAAATTTCTAAAAATTCAATGAAAGAAAAGAATATTTAAAATAAAACAGCTGTGTGATAGCTTTAAAAGGAAATTCATATTGTACTCATACAGAAATATATTCAATAATTTTGATTAGAATTTTTTTACATAATAGTAATTATTTTACAACTCTTGTCATGAAACTTGGCTCAAAATACTTTTTAAATAATTAACAATGAGTGATCTCTAAAAGATAGTTATCAAGTTTAAACAGAAAAAATCTATCTAATCCATTGAGCCTTAAACTACACCTGTAGACTAGTAACAAGCATATGAACAATTATGAAATTAAGTCATTCATTTGGCCTCAGACAATCAAAATCTATGATCAAATTGATTTTTATAGGTTCATTGTGTTTATATTTTGCTGTTTTTATATATAACATTTAATACTTATTATTTTATTAATCAACTCAGATTGTTTAAAATATTAAAAATAAAACAGTTCATCTCTCCAGGCAGAAGAAAAAAATTCAAGGTATTTCCCAGGATTTGTTTAATTACCATATATTTCAATTTACCAAATAAATATGTCTTAGTCAGGTTACTATCACTGTGAGAAAATAATGAGAAGTCTATTTAAAATAGAAAAATTTATTTGGCTCATGGATTCAGTGGTTTGTGTTTACAGTCACTTAAATGCATTTTTGTCATGTTGGAGTATGTGATAGAGCAAAGTTGTTCATCTCATGGCCACCAGTAATTAGAGATAGGTAGAGAGTAGGCAAGAGAGAAGAGAGAAAAGAGAGAGAGGGAGGGAAAGAGAGTGAGATGACGAAAATATGAGAAGATGAGAGATAAGAACTTTCAACAACATATGGTCCCTAAGGGCAGAGCCTTCAGTATAACTCTTCTCAACAATATCTAATCTTCAAATTTTCCCTTGAATTCCAATAGCCCCTCAAATTAATACTGGTTCAATGACTTAATTAATAAATGAAGTCAGAGCAGCCGTCATCCACTCACTTGTAACATTGTTGCATTGTATACCAACCCTTCCACACATGAGCCACTTAGGGAATACATTCAAATTAAAATACCTAGTCAATGTATGTCTAAGAAGTTATAGTCTATTTGATATCTAGAATACTGCATTATCTACTATATTCTACCTATCTAAATTTATACTTGAAAATAAATATTGACTTGGAAAATGTAGGAAAATAAGTTTTTCTTTAATAGATTAAGATAATGCTTTTAAATAAGTAGCTTTGGAAATTAATTACCTATTCAGAAGGGTGGGATGAAAGGAGTAAATATTTCTCAGGCAAGTGAAAGAACAGAATACATGGGGTGGAAAGTGCTTTGGGGAAACTAGAGTAAGATTTGTGAGGAGGGAATTGCACAAAACTAATGACAGCATGAATTTGTACCATATAAAGCTCCCATTTGGTTAGCTAACTAGAAGATATAACTCTTTTTTTTTTTTGGTTTTTCGAGGTAGGGTCTCACTCTAGTCCAGGCTGACCTGGAATTCACTATGGAGTCTCAGGGTGGCCTCGAACTCACGGTGATCCTCCTACCTCTGCCTCCCGAGTGCTGGGATTAAAGGCGTGCGCCACCATGCCCGGCTTTATTTTATTTATTTATTTATTTATTTATTTATTTATTTATTTTGATTTTGGAATTCATTATGTAGTCTCAGGGTGGCCTGCCTCCAGAGTGCTGGGATTAAAGGCGTGTGCCACCATGCCTGGCTTTTGAATTTTTCTTTTTTTTTTAATATTTATTTATTTGATAGACAGAAAGAGGCAGAGAGAGAGAGAGGGAGGGAGAGAGAGAGAGAGAATGGACATGCCAGGGCCTCCAGCCACTGCAAATGAACTCCAGATGCGTGCGCGTTCCAGATGCGTTCAAGTTTGAACTCTGTTTATATAATATCATAAAAAATCTTAAATAAATAAATAAGTTTTCTACATAAGAACTATTATGGTTAATGCTTCAGTATAGATGTTGACATTTTTACTAAAGCTTTATACATATTCAAAATAAGAGATTTTAAAAGACATCTCTTTCTTTTTTTGTATATTTTATTTAGTTATTTGAAAGAGAGAGAGAGAGATAGAGATAGAGACACAGTGAGAGAGAGAATGGGGATGCTAGGGCCTCCAGCCACTGAAAACAAACTCCACATGCATGCAACTCATTGTGCATCTGGCTTATGTGGGTGCTGGGGAATTGAACCAGGGTCCTTTTGCTTTGCAGCCAAATGCCTTAACCACTAAACCATTTTCTCCAGCCCTTCAAAGATATCTCTTGATAAACAGACTTCTAGTGAAATCTGATGTAATCATCCTAGGCTGATGTGAAGTGCAGTCATGAGTCGTGTGCACTTGTATCACTCACATTGTATTATGTTATATCAAAATATATACATTCAGTGAAATTGAGCACTGCAAAAGAGAAAAAGGCAGTAAGATAACTTAAAAACCTTGTGATAAAGAACAGGAGGCAGTCTTATGATAGGCCATTGGGAAAATAACTTATCTAATTAAGCTTAAGAAAAATTTACTTCATTTTCTGGAGGGAATGCAAATATATGTTGCAAAAGAAAAAATAATTGTTTGCTTAACAATTTACTATAGATATTATTATCAACTAAACATTAATGATAAACTTACTGTTTGTCACTCAGCATGGTCTTTATTTGTTTAATCATATTAATTTTCTAATGAAGCAAATAATAACCAGGAAAGTAGAGCTGTGGCTATAAAACAGATTAAAATAAAATTTAGAAAGGTAACCATAGATATCAAGACCATTAAGCAATAACATATTTTGGAATATGTCATTAAGCCATTATTCTCTTTTGTTTTTTTTCCTATTTATTTATTTATTTATTGTTTTTTTTGAGGTAGGGTCTCACTCTAGCCCAGGCTGACCTGGAATTTACTATGTAGTCTCAGGCGGGCCTTGAATTCACACAGATCCTCCTACCTCTGCCTCCTGAGTGCTGGGATTAAAGGCATGCCCCACCACGCCCAGTTTTGTTTCAGGTTTTTTTTTTTTTGTTTGTTTGTTTCTTTTTTTTTTTTTTTGAGTAGGGTCTCACTCTAGCCCAGGCTGACCTGGAATTCACTATGGCGTCTCAGGGTGGCCTCGAACTCACGGCAATCCTCCTACCTCTGCCTCCTGAGTGCTGGGATTAAAGGTGTGCACCACCACGCCCGGCTTGTTTCAGTTTTTATCATGCCAAATTTGTGAATATTTTTGAGAAAGCACACACATTTGTATGCACTTAATGTCAAGATGATATGTACATTAAAAGAAGACATCATTTCTAGTTTTACCAAAAAATTGATGCAAGGTAATTATTTTAATATCCACAAATAAACTAATCATTTGTTTAATAGGCAACAGTCTTCTTTGAGTGGATATGACCATTAATATATGTCAATTAATTTGAATATTCCAAAATTTTTGAACTGCAAGGAAGACATCAAAGGTTTCAATGGATGTATGATGACCAAACTTTTTTCATGGCCAATAACATGTAGAATTTGGTACTAGCATTATGAGATGACAACTCTTGGATCCTCAGCACCCATGTAAGTGCCAAATGGATATGGTGGCCTTGCTGTATAGCCAATTCACCTGAAGTGAAGATAAGGGGTCCCTGGGGAAAGGTGACTCGCTATACTAACTAAATTGTGTAGTGTTAGGTTCAAGTGAGAGGCACTGCTTCATTATTAAATAAAGTAGAGAGCAAGGAAGACACCTAATATCAACCTCTGGCCTGCTCATGCATGAAGACAAACTTGTATGTGTACCCACACACAAGTATGCCCACATACTTATGAACACTCATGCACACAGATATACCATGCATAATACGCATTAAAAAATAATTAGTTTTGTCTCAACTTCTCATGGATTCAAGCAATTAGTGAAATACCTACCAGGAGTAAATTATCTCCTTCATTTCTCATGTGTTTATTTCCCAAATTTCTAGATATTTATTTCATTTTAATTATAGGTCAAAACAAATATGTCATGCCTACCCATTTGTTAATTAAATAAAAAATGGCCCCTATTGACACCATTGTGAGATATTTCATTATTTGCCATAGCTAAAGCTATTTTGTATTTTTTTTTTTTTTTTTTTTTTTGGTTTTTTCGAGGTAGGGTCTCACTTCAGCCCAGGCTGACCTGGAATTCACTATGGAGTCTCAGGGTGGCCTTGAACTCACGGGCGATCCTCCTACCTCTGCCTCCCGAGTGCTGGGATTAAAGGCGTGCGCCACCACGCCCGGCTTATTTTGTATTTCTTTTAGTACAAAAAATTAATAAGGCTTTTTAACTTTTTATTTATTTGTGAGGAAGAAAGAAAGGAGAGAATGGGCGTGCCATAGCCTTTAGCCACTGCCAATGAATTCCAGATGCCTCTGTACCATGTTCATCTGACTTATGTGGGTTCTGGAGAATTGAACCTTGGTCCTTAGGCTTCTCAGACAAGAACCTTAAGCACTAAGCCCTCTCTCCAACCCTGCAATAGTTTTTTTTTTTTTAATAGAATAACATGAAATGAATCAATGTCTTTGAAAAGATCATAGTATCTTGAGAAAACAGCATTTACTGCTGCAGAATGCACATAATCTCATTTTGGAAATAAACTGTATGTGGTGATCTTCAGCTAAACGCCATTCTTTTTTAATTGCATGTTCTGTTATACTTATTTGTCCCATTCTTCTGCCTTTATCAAGCGATATGGTAGTTTGCATTCCAAATGACAATCAGTTGTGTTTGTTCCAAAACGTTTTCAATGTGAATCAACTGACATCATTTTCACAGCTGAAATATCTCTATGAGATTTAGTCCCTACTGCATTTTCATTTAGTAACAGAGGTTTGGTTTCCAGTTTTCAAAGTTATGTTTATATTGTAACTCCATTTTACTTCTTTTCATTCAACCCTCTCAGATTGTTAGTCAAATTTGATTGTTTGAAATAGTAAATAGTTTTTTTTTTTTCCCCAATCCTCCTACACTTAGGCATACTGTATGTAACTTTTAGCAGAAGTTGACTAGTGACAGAATGATGGAAACATGTTCATCTGTTTAAGGAAAATTTGGAGAGACAGTATTTTCTGACAAAAAGTTTTGTTATCAGTCAACCTGGTACGATTTCGCACATGTGATGTTGAAGAATGTGACTTGAACTTAGTAACTATCATTTATCTCTCCTGTCTTGTCCTCTGGAATTTTAAAGCTAAAATGAGATAAAACATTGTTTTGGTTTGAATTTAAAAGATCGTCTCATAGCCCATGTGCTTGTGATTAACTCTCATACTTAATCCTCAGCTGGTGGAGCCTTTGGGAGATGGAGTCTTGCTGGAGGTGGTGGGTCACTGTAGGTAAACTATAGGATTATATTCCTGAACCCTGCTTCTGAATACTAGCAAGCTCACTGTCTCTACTTCCTCCCTGATTCATGAGAACATGAGGTAGTGTATTCTGCTCCTCCCATGCTTTTCTAGCCATGATGAAACTTGTTCTCAAAACTATAATCCAGAATTAAATCTTTTCCTTCTATAATATGCTTTTGGTTGGGTGTTTTGTTCCAGCAATATGAAGGTAATTGTTGCAACTATGAAAGTGGGAGGGAAAGAAAAGATGACCTTGATGGAATTTCACTGGTGAAATCATATGGAGCCTAATGATGCAATACCCACCGCTTGTCCTGATCAAATTGATTTGCTGGACAATTTTTGAAAGTCTGGTGCTGCCATCACCACAGCAAGAGGGGAAATGAAATTGTCATCTTTGGTAAGTGGGCTTTTGTTTTCATTCCCAGGCTAGTATTCTCTCTACCAATTGCTCTCCATGATTTTCACCAAATTAGCCTGCACACAACACATGAGAGACCATCTCTGGGTTTGTATAAATCCCAGTGCATAGCTTTCATTGTCTTAGACTCATCATACAGATTCCAACATAGTGGCACTGATAGACCCAACCTATGCCTTCAAGAGCCCACTAATATGACAGGAACTTAAAAAGGAAACTATTCAAAAAGAGGAAGCCAAGTAATGAGGGACACATGAGAGAGAAATGGGAATGAATATATATGGCCAAAGTGCATGGCATAAGGCTGGGGAGATGCCTCATCATATAAAAGGCACTTGCTTGCAAAGCCTGGTGGCCTGGGTCCAATTCCCTAATACCCTCATAAAGCCAGAAGCACAAAATGGCATATGTGTCTAGAACTCATTCATAGCATGCTCTTATTCTCATTCTCTCTCAAAGAAATAAATAAATAATATTTTTTAAAATATCTAATATACTTGAATGAGAATTCCATTATAGAAATTATCACATTTCAAAATGAAAGTATATAAATATTTTAAATGGTTATATTTAGCTGGGAAATCTGTATGATTTTTTTCTAATGCCTAGGAATATATGTATATTTTCCATTGAAACATTTCCATGTCTGTACTATGCCATGCCAATTGCCATCAACCACAAATCTGTAGTCATCCTTGTCATTGACTATCATAAACACTCTATACTGAAGCTTTTCATCACAACTTATTTCCAGGGGTGTCTCCAACATATTTTGCTATTATTCCCAATTGTAACAATATGTGTACCTAGTATGTACCATATATTTTCCAAAGTACTTAAGAAAAGTCACTCTACATTTTAAAAACTTATAAAACAAGTATTTCATTCACACCTAATAGGCTATCTCTTTATAGTTGCAGATGCTCCATGAATAGGTGAAACCTAAACTGGGCGTGGTGGCGCACGCCTTTAATCCCAGCACTCGGGAGGCAGAGGTAGGAGGATCGCCATGAGTTCAAGGCCACCCTGAGACCACAGAGTTAATTCCAGGTCAGCCTGGACCAGAGTGAGACCCTACCTCAAAAAACCAAAAAAAAAATAAAAATAAAAAAAAGAATAGGTGAAACCTACAACTAAAACTGAATCTTTGATTTCAGGAGAGCAAAATAAACCCAAGAATTTGCAGTCTAATAACCATAAATTTTCTTATTACATATGTCCACAAGATTAAAAAAAACTAGCAGTTATCCATTAATCAAATTGGCCATGTTTTAAATATTAATATGATAAAGACATATAAACATGAAGGACATGCTATAAAATCCCTCTGCTAATCACATCATTTAGATTTGGATATTTTCTACACTAATCTTAATCATGGTTGATGATATGACCCACTAAAAATTCTGGTTATACCTTATATTGTTTTTACAGAAACATTGTAGTGAAGACATATAATGGAGAATTTCAGCTGAGATTTTGGTATTTTTGTGAATAGTGACATTGGATAGACATGTTTTTTCATTGCATGATAAATCCAACAAATTAACAGTAAAATAAGGGATGAGAAGAGAAATTCAGCTACAAGTTTCAAATCTATATTTAATGTTAAATTTATGACTGTATGGCATTCAGCATTTGAGTAATAAGCACAAATTCTGAAATATGATGTAAGCTTAATAAGTTTTAGTATATTTTCTAGCAGTACATTATAAAAAACTTAAAATTAAAACATAAATGTTCATAAGGTATGCTAAAATCTGTTTCCACATTTCTTTTCACATAGCCCTTATTATGACCTTTGAAAAATCCTTACTTAACAACTGAAATAAAAGGACTCATCTTACATGGTTCCATTTAACTTATTTCACATTTTATAAAAAAATAAAAGTTGAATACTTTTTGATAACATTTTAACAGAGATACATGTTTCAAAAATCAATATATAATTTTGCCTTTCTTAACTAAGAAGTTAAACTTTAAAATATCAGAGATGATTCTAAGACATATGTATCATTTCAAGCAAATACTAAAATGATGTAGAAAAAGCCCAGATCTGTTCAGGAACATAAAGGATTCTTGTTATTTTATTGATACTCTCAGTCAAGAAATCTCAAGGCTTACCAAGGGGTCACTATTTTATTATCAATACCGACACTATAAATTTCATGGCACTGTCAAATGAGGCATAAATAGTGATGTGTAACAGGTACTATGTTGCCAAAGAAGAGCACTGTTGATCAGCAAATCTTCCCATGCTAACAAACATGTAATGTTTAAAGAAAGAGAGAGAGAGAGAGAGAGACAGAGAGAGCAACATAAATTGTGACCATTGCCCTTCTTCTGGAATATTGAGGAAGAAACTGTCATAAATGTTTATTCCTTTACTTATTTCTCAATCAAATCTCAAACATAATAGGAGATAGAACTATAATAGTTTTGGTGAAATTCAATATAAAATACAATACAATTTTTGAAGAATATTTTTTATAATCCTTTAATACTTTTATTGCTGACTAATAATATTAATGCATATGGTCTAAGCCAAGTGCAATCACTATTTTCTATAAAATAGCAAATGTTCATTTAGTTACCTCATTTTAATATTACACAAAAATAATTGGGGAAAGAAATCAAAACAATGATAGTGTTCTGAATGGTTCTTGAAGGTTATAGACTTAACTGAAGAATCTAAACCCAATTATAGGCTTAGCAATGGTCTGAGGAAGACTAAGTCATGCATCAATGAGTAACTGTACAGCCTTCCTTCCTTCTTTCTGTCCTTTCTTTCTGCCTTCCCTCGATCCTTCTTTCCTTTCTTCTTCCTTCCTTCTTTGCCCCCTCTGTCTTTCTGATTTTTTTTTTCTAACAAATATCTATATCTACATTGAAGGATTTCCTCCTACTGAGGAAAATTTATAGAAATGCCTAAATATATTTTGTCTGAGAGAGGACTAGAGCCTTTTCATTGCCTACTGTGTCATTTCTCCTATATTCTCTACCTGTGATCAATAGTGTCAACTGGAAATAAAACCATCCATTGTGGCAATAGTTTTGACCTCTGTCCCAGGCCTCAAAGTGGGATAATTTAGTTCAGATTTGAACCTAATGACTGAATTAGATTCTTGAATCAAGTATAGTGCTTACTTACTGCTTAGCTTATTGACTCAACAAACAGCCAGGTTTTCCACTGTAACATTAGGCCCTACTACTGACCTGTCTCTTATTTGCTTTCAACAAATGCTCTTCCTTTGATTAATTATGTCTTTGTAAGTATTGTTTTAAAATATTTTATTTGCTTATTTATTTGAGAGAGAGAGAGAAAGATAAAGAGAGAATGAGAATGAGAGCAACAGGGCCTTCTAGCCATTGCAAAGAGAATCCAGACACATGTACCACCTCATTCATCTGGCTTATGTGGGTACTGGGGAAATGAAACCTGGGTTGTGAGGCTTCTCAGGCAAGCAACTTAACCATTGAGACATATCTCTAGCCACTGTAATTCCTGTTTATTTCTAGGCTTGCATGATTAACATGGAGTCCAGAACAAATGATGACTTGCTTTGTCATCCTGAAGACTACAGTCAATCTACATGCCTTGGTTTGAATCTTAACTATTTCATGTCCTTCCTGAATTTCACTTCTGCAATCTATAAACACTTACTTCTTTACTAATGATTCATGAATAAAGTTGCTTTTATCTGCAATATTATCCACATAATATTCAATCCTTCTGCTACTGATCAAGCTCTTCTGGCCTGTTCTCTAAAATCAAGTTTTATTAAAGAAAAGAAAATACTTTCTTTCTCAAGTCTTACTATAAGCTGAATACTCACAGGAAAATATGTCTGGAAGTGTTGAGTACTTTTTTTCTTTTTGCTCAATTAAAAGCAATAATCATGAAAAAGAGTTCTATTATGTGGACCATAGATGTTTGCTCTTAAACTGTTTGTTTCTCTTAGTTTTGACTGATACTGTATTTTCCTGTAATTTCCATCTTCTCAAAATTTCATTCATAGTAGACACAGGCAGAAATTATTCATTGAATTTAGGTCAAGTAGCATTATTTTCCCCCTCAAAGATTTCATTCTCCTTTTACATGTCGGGCATAGGCAGGGCTCTGGGATAAAGCAAACCTAAGCTATCTGACACGAAGGCCCCAGACTATGGAGAGGTTGCAGTAGCCTGAACTGCGGCTGATCACATCTCCCCATGGACAGCAGGGGAGCTCCTCCCCCCATTCTTGGGGGTTACTGTGGGCTAGGATCCTCCCCCCATTCTTGGAGGTCTCAGTGAGCCTGGACCCCAGATAAAATCTCCACCCACAAATCCCCAGGAAGTAAGGGCACTCCCTCTCCAACCAGACTTAGGCTTTGCCCATAACCCTGTGGCCTTTGGCCAGTTGCCTAGGAAACTCCTTATATGGTGTCATCCAGCACCTTTGCATAACTTCCCTTTACTTTTGCCTACCTGCTGGAAGGAATGTCCCCATATTAGGCATACACTAGCAACCTTTAAACCCACCAATCAATCCCCTTAGGGTCCTCTTCCTGCCTTCAACTGCTTATAAATCCATTTCCCTGACAATAAACCCAGAGCTGCTGACGGAAACTGACTCCCAGGAGTGATTCATTCTCTCCTCACTTTCGCACAAACTTGGTTTCCACTGTTGCCTGGGAGGCCTTAGTGGAGACGGTGGGGGGGGGGGGTGTTAGACCACAACCAGCCCCAAAGGATGCAGGAACCCACATTTACACTTGAAATGTAATGAGAAATGCATTCAAGAATGAGAAACATTAAGTTTGAAATATGAATATTTTTAATTAAAAACTAAAATACTGGATAACTTATTGTAATCACTGATTTCTACCATTCCTTAAAAATATTTGAATTTAGTCACTCCCAGCTCTCAGGAGACAGAGGTAGGAAGATCACAATGAGTTTGAGGACGCCCTGAGACTACATAGTGAATTCCAGGTCAGACTGGACTAGAGTGAGAGCCTAGGCATCCAACATGGCTCAGGAAATTTTGCAGAAGAGGGGACAGAAAGATCGTTACAGCCACAAGTTGGGACATTATGCACAAAGACACTCCCTCTCCCTCATAACTTACTGTTGCCCCCAGAGTGCATAACCCACAATCCCCATGGGGATAGCCTGCATCCCCAATGAGGAGGACCCCTTCAGAAAATGGGCAAAGATGAGGGAAAGGGTGCTACCAACATGCTAAGTATGTCCACAATAAATTTAAAAAAAAACACACACATGTACATATATATATATATATATATATATATATATATATATATATATAGATCAACTAAGTGAGACACACCTATAAATAGTTGAAATTTATGCCATCCTATTGAGGTATGTCATATGATCAAGAAACTATGTGCTTGTAAGAAAAAAATGACCAAAGAAAAGAATAAGCAATTAGTTTTAATACATTCTTAAAAGAAAGATGTAAAAATAAAAGATCAAATAAAGAGGTGGGCAAAGAGCTCACTCTTCACAAAGAAGTGGGAAATTGTTGCTTATTGAAAGGTAGAAATAGTTAGGAAATGTATATAAATATGAGTAAAGCACTTAAAAAAAGAGTTTCATGCATAATCACCATAGAGGAAATAATTCATGTTTAAATGGTTTATACTGATGGGCATGGGCAGACCTGGAATTTTGTATGCATCTGAAATTTACCAGAGTTCTTAACCTCTCTAAACTTTAATTTTTACATCAGTATAATAAGTAAACATGTATCTGGGCCATACAGATGAATCAGTATTCAAAGGCATTTGTTTGCAAACCCTGACCACCAAGGTTTTGTTTCCCCAGTATCCATAGAAAGGCAGATGCACAAAGTATCACATGTGTCTGGAGTTCATTTGCAGTGGCAGGAGGCCCTGGTGCACCCATGCTCACTCTCTATGTATCTCTCTCTCTCATGAATAGATTAAACATTTACACAGAAAAACTCAAAAAGTAGACATGTGTCTGCTATATCTACTGTTGTACAAATCAAATTAACTGCTTTATTTGCTGACTCAAAAGTATCCACACATGTAAAAGTATCGTTAACCCTACATAAAACATGTTTAAGGGAATCAATGTCAGAATAAAATTCTAAGAAGAAAAAAGGGACAGAGGGATATGATCATATTTTCTAAATAACTGTGAAAATATTGGGATAACATAGTCATAGCATATTTATACTATAGCAGAAACAGATTTTTGAGTATAATCACCTTGCCTCCTTCACGTGTCATTTATAAACTTAGTTTCCTACTCCTCCACAAATCATTAATCAAGCCATTGATTGATGCTTGGAATAGTGCAGGTGCTGCTCTTACATATTCATTATTAATCAAATTATTTAATCAGCCCAGTGAATTTTACATACTTAAAACAAATCTCCAGCAACCCTTCATATTATCCACAATTTGAAATTTATCACAGTGCTATTCATCAAAAATTCTAATAGGGTGTATGAAATATCAGTTCTCCAATTAAGAATCTCTGGAAACTAGTTTCCCTAGTGTTACTACTTAAGGAACACTAGCTCTGCTCTCCTAGTTTTATGAGATGTGCAATGCTCTTAAAAATAAAATTACATTCACTTTTCAAATTTGGACTAATATTTTAATAAGTATAATCACACTATTTAAAATTATTCTTTGGAAATTGTTAGAGTGAAAAGACCTTAGTATTATCTACTGTACTGCTATTAATACTCAGTCAGGAAAACTAGGTATAAAAAGTAGTTTGTTCAAGATTATAGGGAAAATAATAACATGCTTTGAAGATACCTGTATTTGGTCCACTGCTTCTTCTAAGGTGAAAAGGTTTATTGACCGAGATTTATAAACATGAATTTGTGATGTGAAATTAACAAAACTACCTATATGCTAATCTTGATAAACTAAAATATTTCAAATTCTGAAGCATAATATCACTGATGGATGTATCAATATTAAACCTGAATAAAGTCTTGTACAAAGTAAGCATTTAATAAAGAATGGCCATTTATTATTCATTTGAGTTGGAGATGAAATATCACCAGATTTCTGACACAAATGATATTTCAAACTGTCTAAAAACTTTTTATCAGGTATAAATATCACTACTTCTCGAGAAAAGCCTTAATATTAACTTTTTATTGTGAGTAAATGTATAGCATAATCTTTAATCATAAAAGACATATAACAAATTGTTATAACAAATTTGTAAATGAGAAAATGAGTTAATTTTTGAAAGATTAAATTTTACAAAAGCAACATTTGTTTGTTTGCATAGAGCCTAAAGTCTATCATCTACTTCCTTTTATATTTAATCAACATCATCAACTAAAACCATTTTGATTTAAATTCCATTACACAGTGTGATGCAGAGATAAAATAACAAAAACAACATCACATTTTGAAAATGTATTCCTCACTTTTAAAACTATATCATTTTCTATGTGAAAAAAATGTCCTTTAAAACTTTAAAAGTGAGTTGAAATCATTTTCCCATATATTCCTTTGTATTATTTCTATCATTTTGATTACAATATAAAAAATAATCAGTGACCATAAATACCCAGAATTTCTTTTGTCATTTTCATCATTATTAAATTATGTAAAATATATGAAAACTATAAATTCGTACAACTACTAACAGGTATAATAATACACAGGTTAATAAAAATATTTACCTTATAGATTCTGCACAGATTGAATGACAATGTATACAAAGTGTTAAATTAGCACCTGTGTAACATTGCATACTCAATAAATACTAATAAATTGTATAATACAATTTTCTATTGAAATATTTGATCATTGTAATTATAAGTAGAAATAAAATAGCCATTTTATAGGATAAGATCCATTGCAATGATTTTACAATTTACTTCATGCACGTATTTTTTCTCTGAATAATATCAATTATGTTGAATATTTAATAGTAGAAAACTAATATATTGTTTTAATAAAATTGTGTTATTTGTAATAGTACCATTTTTTCCTTTATGTTAACAGTGAGATACACAAGTAGATAGGAGGGATGTAGATGAATAGAAATAGTGGTACATACAGAAAGCTGATTTATGAATGATATTGTAGAAAATTCTCTATATATGTTTGATAATAGCTAATATGAATCTGATAGTTAATTTATCATAATTGGTCATTTATCTTCATTAAACTGTATATGAACTATATTTCTATTTCTCTGTGCATTCAGTAACTTTATTAGGCATGCTTACTACATAATAAACTAATTTCTGCATTGTGATTTTCTGTTTTTCACCATTTTTTTCACTTTTTCTATCATCTATTAAAGTGATCATATTTGTTAACAAATTTATCCTTTCCTGTGCTTGTTTGGATCTTATGTTTTCTCCAAATATCATTTTAATTATTGTCTTTAAATTTTTATCTTGTATGTAATCATTCTAATTCATAATCAAAATATCTTATTCAAAGTTACCCTAGAATATTTTGGTAATACATATTTTTTCTGATATTTCATACTTTTGTTACCTATTAGTTCAGGTAAAAATTATGATTAAAGCCTAAAATAAGAACTATTATTCATTAATGCATTTTATCCAATATAATCCATTGCTTCTGTGGCTGTAACAAAATTTTTCAATTTTCTGCCTTTAGCTCTGACCTTCTCTGCCAATACTTCATTTCTTCTACATTGAAATACATATTATAGTGGAAACCTCCCAAATTTTGTAGTTTGCAACATAATTGTGTTATTTTCAAATAATACTTTAAATGAGTTTGCAAAATTTGATCAGTCCATATTTTGAAGACAATAATTTCATATTTTTCACATATTTAGGATAATAATTCTTATTTAATCATACTATGTGTTCATAATAGCTAGTCTTTTCTCCCTAGTAGAATTTAACCATTTCTATTTGTCTTACTTGTTATTTTGTAATTTGAGAGGCCTACATGTAGTTTGGATAGGTTTTACATGGTGGTTACTAAATAAACAATGTGCAATTTTGTCATCCCTTGATACTATAGAATTATTTGTTATCTTTAAACGATTTTCACATTTTGATTAACTTTATTGTATAATTCTGAAAACATTACTTGGTAGAATCTTCTGAATTTCCTCCATATTGTCTCCATGTCTCCTTTTATGTGTTTGCTTAACTGATTTACTGAATTTATTATGTCTTTCATCAGCTATGTCTAATATATTTTTTCTTACCCTCAAAATCTTTACACAAATATTTGTATCTTAATTTTAGTAGTTTATATTTCTTTTGAATTTTATTTGTGGTTTCCAGATCTTGTCTGTCAGTTAGACTGTATTGAATATGCATACTTTAACAAATATTTAATTCTATGCTTAGTTCACAAAACAATTTTGTTTACTACCTACTTATTCTCTAGTGATTGGTTTTTTTTTTTTTTTTTTTTTTTCGAGGTAGGGTCTCACTCTAGCCCAGGCTGACCTGGAATTCACTATGGAGTCTCAGGGTGGCCTCGAACTCACGGAGATCCTCCTACCTCTGCCTCCCGAGTGCTGGGATTAAAGGCGTGCGCCACCACGCCCGGCTACCAGTGATTGTTTTTGACTATTTATGATAAGAATATTTAGCCAGGGCTGGAGAGATCTCTTAGTGGTGAAGGTGTATACCTGCAAAGTCTAAGGACTTCAGATCGATTCTCCAGGTCCCACGTAAGCCAGAGGCACACGGTGGTGCATCCGTCTGGAGTTCGTTTATAGTGGCTAAAAGCACTGGCATGCTCATTTTCACTCTCTCTCTGTGTCTCAAATAAATAAATAAATAAATAAATAAATAAATAAATAAATATAAAATCTTTAAAAAGAAATAAAAGAATAATTAGCCACAATCACACCTTTATAATGATTTGCTAGGATTTCTCTACAAATTCAATTGTTAAAACTTACCTCAAGCAATTTCACATGTTTGTGTTGAGGCTTTATGCGAATCAATATATGCACTGGATAATTTTCTGTTTGTGGCACTATCTTGGATATATGTTTTAATGCCAGTATTTCCTTTTCTTGAAATTATCAAGGTGGACTAATTTTCTTACTAAATTCCTAGGAAAGTGAATAGACATACTTTAGTTATTGTTTTTTTTTTCTAAAAATTTTCTGTGCAACTTTGCTGAAAATGAGCTCCAGCTTTCAGTCATTTGGAAATACAAAATCTTTATTTATTTATTTTCATTAATAGCTACAAGGATTTAACCCTATCACTTTCACATGGCAGAGAAGCACTATACCAAATGATCTTTATTCTCAACCATTCATTTTCCCCTATATCAATATTAAAACATCCCTAATTCTAAAAATACTGCTTGATTTGCTATTGAGTTCTCACGGCCTATATATGTATCATTATATACTTCTCAAATATGGAATTATAACCTGAGCTGCATAACCCCATAGTTATAACTAATTACTAGATTTTTCACAATAGTGTCCATTAATACTTCCTTTATCAAACTTTAATTTTCTTATACACCACAACTTTGGATTATTTCCCTACTTTATAAGTGATTTTCTACAAGTCACCCTTGAAAAAATAAGTTCTAAGGCAAATATATCACTACATACATTTTTTTAAAATTTCTTTCCTGAATGAACCTGAAATCATGAAATACAAATCTTGCGTACATACTTATTTTACATACTGTAGCAGGATATATTTTTCAAATAATGTTTTCTTTCAAAATTTCCATTATAAGAAATCCAAAGACAAAATTCTTTGTATTCTATCTTATTTTCATGATGTTTGAGTTAATTTCTTGAAGGTGTGTAATTTTCTATTTACATGCATCAGTATTATTGTTTCAAATTCACTAACACTTGTCAAACACTGAAGTTAACATGCATTTAAATGCTCATGTACTGGTACTAACAGTTACTGGTCTATAGGCATACAAGAATATAACTCCATTATTATCTGGACACTAAAACTAGATGCACTGATTCATAACTACTTCTCATCAATATTCTAAGCCAAAAGTCAGTAAAAGAAAGCACTTCTGGGTTTCTTTCTAGTTTTCCCACATTGCTTTTTTTATGATTTCTTAGTCCTTGTTAAGCTGATAATTTGGGGAAATATATATTTCTTCCCTTTCTTTCTTCTTTTTTTTTTTTTTTACATGAGTGTCAATACTAGTGGTAAGAAAATCTGAGAGAATAAGCCAAAGGTGAGGAGAATGGCTGGACAGAGGAATTGGAGCTGGGGTAAGAAGGGTGGCATGAGCCCCTCGGCAGCATCAACCTGCAGAGTTACAGTTGGCAACAGGCCATATGAAGGATATTTGTAAGATATTTCATGATATTTCTTATGTGGCATTTTTATTAATTTCTGATTACTCATTGTTGTAACAAAATACCAGTCAAAAGCTATTTCAGGATGGCTTTATCCTGGCCTGTGGTTTCATAGGTAGGAAAGTCATGGTAGTGGGAGTTTGAGAAAGTTGATCACATTGCATTTTCAGTAAGGATGCACATTGTGATAAATCTTCATCTTATTTTCTCTTTATGTATCTTATTTATTCAGTCTATGACACTAGCTCATAGAAGAGTGCCACCTAAATTTAGGGTGGGTCTTCTCTCCTAAACTATCCAGAAATGACTTCACAAATACATAGTGGTATTTGGCCTAACCAATTCTAAGTCCAGTGAAATACCAATCAAAATTAATCATTAAAGTATTTATCTTTATGAATGTTTACCTAAGAACAAAAACACCTTTCCTTCTTTATTTCATATTAGTAAGCCTTCATCTACCATTATTCTTATGATTCTATTTGTTTTTTCATGGGATATGATTTTTGAAATATTATGTTTTCTATCCCCTCTGCCATTGATTTGTTCAGGATATTATACATGTCCATATAGACTTAAAGCTCATTTCTGTGGTTCCTAACCATTTCACAAATTTTGACTTTTGTTCAGATTTTTTTTATTCTTCTCTGCACAAAAGATAATCTTCCTTGACATACCATCTATTGTTTCTATATTTATCATAACTATATGCTTCCTTACTATATTTATTAAATTTACATCAAATTTTATTACATCTGATTTTTATAATTTACCAGCTTGAAAAGTTGGTTCTCTAACCCCACTAAAGAAATCTGTTACTTGTTGGGCAATCATAATATATAACGTTGTGTAATGCATAATCCGTGATGGTACTTACAAAATGTTCATGGAAAATTACTTGAACAATCAGCATTCTACCAAGAATCTTTAAACAATATTTGGACCTTGATCCAATCAGTCATTTTATATTCAATTAATTCCAAATGCATATTTATCCTTCTTAAATAGGTTGTAGAATAGAATAGATTTTTGTAAAACAGCCTTACTCCTTGTTCTGAAGCCTGAAAGGCCCTATAAGACTTAAACTTGTATTTTGCATATAGGCATTCCATGGATCCCTGATCACACTTCCTGCTATCTGTCTATAATTCCAAAGACCTATACATTGATGCCAGAAAGCTATGTACACTTCCTGTTATACTTCCTGCTTAGACTTCTGACCTTTCCACCTCTTATAATTTACTTTCATAATCTGTACTCATTATTTGTATTTCAACTTCAAAATTATTTTCTCAGAGAAGTCTCCCTGGAAATCACAGATTATTTCTGGCTCCTCCATTGGAAATTTTTATAGAATGTTACATTTTAAGACCTAGGACCATGGGTCAGTGCATAAAGTACTTGTGGCTTGACCTGGAGTACCTGAGTTTGATCCTCAAGCCTTACATAAAAGGCCAAAAGCATTGGTGGTTTTCTGTAATAGCAGGTTGACACTGTAAGATGGAAAGCAGAGATGGACAATCTTCTGGAAGCTGGAGGTAAGTACAAAAAAGAAAAATAAAACCAAAATCCAGAGTAGCAAGCCCTGTCTCAAATGAAATGGAAAGACAGGACTAATAAGAAGTTTTCTTCTAGTGCTGGACAGATGGCTTAGACATTAAAGGGCTTCCTGCGAAGCCTAAGGACCAAAGTTTGCCCCTGGTACCCACTTCAGCCAGATGCAAAAGGTGGCACATGCATATGGAGTTTGTTTTTCGGTGGCTAAAGACCCTAGCACTCCCATTCCCCACACTTTCTCTCCCTCTACCTGCCTCCTGCCCCCCCCCCCTCGTCTTGGAAATAAATAAAATATGTTTTTAAAGTTTTAATAAAAAAGTTGTCCTCTAATCTCCATACATGTACCTTGGGAAACATGTGACTACCTTTGAAGCGCACATGCACAACACACACACACACACAATAATTAAAAATTAAAATACTGCATTTTATTTATAATACTTGTCATATACTAAGTTTATATGCAAATTAGAATTTAAGTACATACCATAAAATAAGCTTTCATTCTTACATACGAAAAGCTCTAGTAGTGAGCATGAATCTATATATCTTTCCTGGAATGACTCTATTTATACATTGCTATCTTTTCATGGCATTGTTTTGCTCCTGACTTTGTCTTGGTTTTCTAATATATTATATTTTAATTGAAAACAATATGAATTATTGAAACACCTTTATCTCACTTCTCTTTATTTATTAATTAGTTTTGTAGTCAGCGAATACAATCAATCTGGTACCATTGTTGGCTCATCCATGTCCTACCCCTTCCCCTTGGCCCCTCCTTGTTGAGATATATGGGTCATGCATTGCGGAGTTAGCCCAGAGTTATGGTAGGATAAATGTATCTGCGTATCATGACCCAACATGTGGCTCTGAAATTCTTTCTGCCACCTCTTACGCAAAATTTCCCTGAGCCGTGATGGGTTCATTTTTGGTTTGCTTCAGTGATGAGGTGTTGGGGGCCTCAGGGTCTCTGGCTCTCTGATTTGGTAGGAGTTGATTTGTTTCTGTGTTGATCTCCTTCCCCCTTCTGCTGGTATCCGGTTCATCAGGAAAACAGCACCCTTGCTTGTTTTGCCAATTGTTCTTAGTTTCAGCTGGGGCCCTTTTGAGGTATGATGGGGTGGCTCTCTCCTTAGCATCTACATCTATCTGAAAAAGAGAAGCAGATTCTCCAACAGAGAGTAAGTTAGCAGCAGGACAAATGAGATAACCCTTACTTTTTAAATTTTTTTTTTGTTCAGTTTTATTTATTTATTTGAGAGTGACAGAGAGAGGAAGAGGCAGATAGAGAGAAAGAGAGAGAATGGGTGCGCCAGGGCTTCCAGCCACTGCAAACGAACTCCAGACGCGTGCGCCCCCTTGTGCATCTGGCTAACGTGGGTCCTGGGGAATTGAGCCTCGAACCGGGGTCCTTAGGCTTCACAGGCAAGCGCTTAACCGCTAAGCCATCTCTCCAGCCCAAGATAACCCTTACTTTTTAATAGAGAATTTAATAGGTGTAGGCCCTCTTGTAGCCCACAATTGGTGGTAGCTTGATAATGGAGAGCGGGCTTATGTTTGGATATGGTTCTGACTTGTTTCTCACATCCAGCTATGGCTCCCGTGCTACTGAGGGGATCAGTTAGCCAAATCAAGAGTAGTTGGTTTCCCACCATGGCTGTGCACCACTATTGCACTTGTGTGAGCATCACAACAGGTTATTTGCTACTAAGTAGCTTAGACCATGAGTTGCTTTCACAGATATTGGTCATTTTCCCCCAGTCGCCCATGTAGCACCTTCTCACACTAGATGCGCTTAGTGTCTGGGGACTGACTCTCTTCCACCTTCCAGCCATGCCATTCCATTTTACATGTCAACAGTATAAGGTGTCTTCAGCAGTAGGGTCTTATCACTAGCCTTTGGTAGGTCATCAAGTACTCAGACAGAAATCTGTCTTTCTTTTAGGAAACCTTGTAGGTCTCTCTGATCAAAAGCTCATTGTGGATGATAGCCCCATGATGGTACTGGGAGTTACAGGTCAGTGCCCACTAAGAAAAGGAAGAAAAAGATAACTAATATAAAAGAGTTAGAGAGAAGAGAGAGACAGAGAGAGAGAGAGAGAGAGAGAGAGAGAGAGGCTGCAGAAGATTAAGGTAAGTCTTCATCATACCCTCTCCAGTGTCTTGTGGCTCAGGTGTTCCCTCTAAAGGACTGGTGAAGGTTCAGCCATTTGGTCTGCCTTTTAGGATGTAGAATTTTATGGTACCATTACCATTTGGGTCTAGATTTGTGTCCCCCCCCCCATTGCCCTCCCCTCCCTCCCCACCCATCCTATTGTCTAGTCCATGAGATGCTTGCTGGGTATGTAAGGCATCTTGGATCGATTCAGGTTAGGTGCTGTAGATGAGTGAGACTATGTGGCGATTTTCTTTCTGTGATTGGGTAAGTTCACTGAGAATGATCTCTTCCAGGTTCGATATTACTTCTCAATATGTGCAGCTCTACACAGTGTTCTGCCCACATATAATTTATTGAAGTCACTGGTAACTCCTTGTCAATTTGGGGCATATTGTTTTAGTCTTTGTATATAGTTTTCTGTTTATATTTTACTCATTTTCTGATATTTTCATTTGTATACATGGAGAACAGGGGATTTATGGACACACTTATTTGATAATTTGTGTCTGTGACTCCTCATGTATTTATATATTCAAATAATACATTATACCCAAATAAAGGATGAGGTTTATCTGATAAAAATTCTGTCTTATTTTGTTTAGCATATTATAAGCACTTGACATTGTATTTAAACTTAAATTTTGATGAATTAGTATTTATTAAGTATAATATAGTGACTATACATCAATGAAAATACAATTGTACATCAATACTGAGGAAAAAAGTGTTGAGGAAATGTTTATAAAGTTTATTTAGATGTTTAAGAAAGGATTAATATGTGAAATAATTGTGACCATGGCCCACAAGCTTTTATATCTATATTGAAGAACATATACATTTCCATACTGTTTAGCATTAATCTTGTAAATTATCATGGTATTTTCCAAATGGATAAAGGGTAGCAATCAACTACTGTAGTAGTAGTGGTGGTGGTGATGGTCATCTCATATATGGCACATGCCCATTTATTTTAAAACTCATTCTATTTGAAGAGATGAAATCACACTGGATCATTCATCCTCTTCAAAAGGATATAGCTCTAAATTCATTCCTTATTGTAAATTAATCCAAGCAAATTCTTCATAAAATTTATATATATAAAATGGCAGAAGTAACTCTTTTTTTTGTTAGACACAGCTTTCTTTCATTCTATTTTATTTATTTATTTGAGAGAGAGAGAGAGAGATAAAGAAGCAGATAGGGAATGGGTGCTCCAGCCTTCTGCCACTGCAAATCAACTCCAGACACATGTACCACCTTGTACATCTGGTTTACAGGGGTTCTGGAGAATCAAATCTGGTGTTTTGGACTTTCAGTCAAGTGCCTTAACCACTGAGCAATTTCTTCAACCTTATACTCAACTTTTATGCCGTACTTACTTGTACTTTTTCAGAGTAGGAGTATTTCTTACAGTCTTACCTTATTAACTTGTAACACTTTCAAAATAATTTAATTCAAGTACAGTAACTATTAATTCTTTGTTATTTTATAATGTGTTCATTCACTTTTCTCATTTTTGTTCTGAGTCTTATTTTACATTTTTTGTCTCAGAGTTTAATTTTACATTTATTTCAAAATAATAGATTTTTTTTTATTTTTCCTCTATTATGGTACACTTAATTCTTCTATAATTATCTTGAGCAAAATTTACAAAGTATAGAGTTTAAAAGAAGTATAAATGTAAAGTTATTAACATTGGATTATCACCACTCAAATATAGCGTCATGCTTGCCTGATATTCTACAAATTAAACTGCCAAATTAAGTTTTTATAGCCTTGAATTGCTTCCTAACAGGATGCAATTCAAGTCATTTACTTTGGAATTTTGCCAAGCCCCCAATCTGATCGTTCAAAAAATCTCTTTCCTTTGGTCAGTGAGTTTTGCTTAAACATTATATATAATAAAGGATTTTTGTTTGCAGTATTTCATTCATTGATGTAGTATTGTGTGGTCAAATGCAGAGAGTTTTTTAGTGAGGGCTGTTGGGTGGGTTTTTGTGAACTCTTGACAGCTTCTTTTTCAATGTTGTGGAGACAGCAGTCCTTTCATTGATTGCTTCTCATTTTCCTTACTGATGGCCCCCATCAGACAGACAGGCTCAAAGCTAATTAGCAGAGCTTTGTTCTCTACTGCTCATTTCCTCCAATTCTCTGCAGGAAGAAAACTTATGAACACTTTGTGAAATTCAACTACATAAAGCATAATGATATGATAGTAGTAAATATGCTACAGAGATTTGAATTGATCTGTGATATATCACCATAATCCATAAATTTGTAACTGGTAAGGAGATATAACCATAAATATAGCTAGGATAACATCTATTATGTCATGCTACTAGTTGAAGTTACCAAAAGCGCTTTCAAAAATGGAGAAAATCATGGTGTTTCACGGACCACTGAGCCAAAGCCTCTTAAAACTAATCCCCGGTAAAGTTTTGACTCTACCATTAGGATCTGCAGTTTTCAGGCCTATGAACTTTCTCATCTATTATGACAAAATTAATATGCCATAGGGTTTTCAAAGGTATAATATGACAATTATAGAACACAAAAAGGAATTGTATTGCATGAAAATGTGAAATTACTGCTTTTATAAATCTCTTAGCAAAGTATCCTGCATACAAAGTACATGTTTAACTAGTGTGAATTGATATTGTTATTGTCATGTTAGTACTGCTGCTATGGGGTTATTACTGTATTTATATCATTTTCATAAAAGATTCCAATATAATAAAACAAGAGAGTTAGGGAGATAGCTCAGTTAGTAAAGTTCCTCCCTTTCAAGCATGGACACCTGAATTGAATACAGAGAACTTCTGTAAAAAAAGGTCTGGTATCTTGAACCATGCTTATAATCCTAGTCTTGGGGAGGTGGAGACAGGGAGGTCCCTGAAGCTTTCTGGTCATCAACTCTAGCCTAATAAGGTGGATGACACATCTGAAAGAATACCTGAGGTTGTCCTTGGCCTCCACATGCATCTATAAACATATATACTCACACACTCATGATCATGCACATACTTGAATACACACACATACACAATGAACACAGGACATTTACAATATATGTACTGTGAATGTAATACCTCATGGTCTGACTGTTTTGATTGTACTTTTGAAGGAAGAAAAGGAAGTACTAAAAAGCATATGACAAAGAGCTTATTAAATATGGGCTCCAATGTCACTCTGTTGTACCTCCCTGCATTTTCTGGATGAGATAGTTTGGTAGGTATATAGATTTTTATAATTGAATATCTGTAGTTTACTTTGACCTGGAAACAGCATCTGTGCCATATTTAAGATGTCAAACTTTCAAAGGCAAGCTTTGAGGAATTTCTCCTAATGTTCTTTTCTTTTTTAAATTATTTTTATTTTTATTTATTTATTTGAGAGAGAGAGAGAGAGCACTAGAATGGGTGTGCCATGGCCTCCAGCCACTGCAAACAAACTCCAGATGCATGCACCACCTTGTGCATCTGGCTTAAGTGTGTTCTGGGGAATCGAACATGGGTCCTTTGGCTTTGCAGGCAAGTGCCTTAACGGCTAATTCATCCTTCCAGCCCCAGAACTTCTCCTAATTTTCTATTTGTTATTAAGGGACAAAAATAATGATTATTTGGATTACAACTCATTCCTACATCTGTTTTGCCAACTGAGATGAGACAGTACTGATCAGAAGGTCTTGATGAATTTTCCATGCATAAGGCATTCTCTCTATTACTAAACATAGGCCAATATTTCCAGGATGATAACCACTTCCCAAAACAACTTTTATTCATTACTGTCACAAAGTAACATGATTATTAAATTTTCTCAAATCAGCATATAGGACCATGGACTATTTTCTTCAAAACTTTCATTTTAATTAAGATCCTGAAAGGAATTATAGTTTTGATTTTAGGTACTGATAGATCTTGATGGTTGGTTCTTTTATGCATTCTTTTGATGCACTCTTATTCATGGCATATTATAATGAGAATTTTTCTCTTTTAAATGATTTTTTCTTTAAAAACATCTGCCTCATTATCTTTTCAATCTCACTTGCTACATGGAATAAAAATAGTGATTATATGCAATCAGAGCCAATGATGCCATTCTTTTGAACCTAATTTTCTGGGTCTTTTTTTCGATAAGATATATACAGAGTTCTAGATCTGTCCCTCAACTCTGAATAATGTAGCCTCTTTTTGGATGAAGTACTTACCAGAGTCACTAAATTACTTTCTATCATTTTGTCTGAGAAAGCATTTTCTTAAAAATGAAGTGGATTTAAAAAGCTATGAAGGTGAAAAAACCCATGCATTCAATAACATTAGTATAGACAAAAATTATAATACTTCACTTGACTGTCAAAAACCAATCAGAAAACATAAATTAATCTCCCTGACAATCCCAGAAAGACAATTTTCATTTGAAGTGGTTGCTGACAAAGCTGCAACTTTATTATTACACAGTATGCCATCAAACCTTAGGCCCCACATATTGGCAATTGTACAAAAATGCAGAAAAATTTACAAGTGCCTTTTTCTATCAGATTGAGAAAATCCTTGAGCACTTCTTGAGTTCACTATTTGTACACAAAATACTTTGTTAGATTTTGAGAGGATACTGACAAGATCACAGGCATGCCCATTGATCATCAGGGATTTGCAGTTCAGTTGAGAAAATAGAATGAATTCCAGAGTACAATTCAAAGGAAGTTACATAAAAGTATATCAACAATTACAAGACAAATAAAAATAAAAAACCAAATAACAACTGTCATTGTGTATTGAGTGTGCATTAACATATCTAGTAATTCATGTGAAGTCACATAGAAATATGGCAACAAATATTTTACTTCACTACTCAGATTTATAAGAGATAAGAGATCACATAGCAAACCAGAAAAAAAGAGTGAGATAATACAGGATGTTCCCATAAATTCACCCCAATTCTGCTCTACGAATCTTCATTGTTAGATGGGTTTCTTCATAGCACAAGACCATACCTGCCTCTCTGTTAGTGTGTGCATTTTATCTTTTTTCTCTCTATAAAATTGGGCAAGGAAAGACAATATCTATAAATATTACCCTTATTTTTTCTCATGTACTTTGTTCATAATAGACCCCAGGACAAATTAGATTG
Source organism: Dipus sagitta (assembly GCA_036346955.1). Taxonomy (NCBI): domain Eukaryota; kingdom Metazoa; phylum Chordata; class Mammalia; order Rodentia; family Dipodidae; genus Dipus; species Dipus sagitta. The sequence goes on along the minus strand of CM070776.1, from coordinate 113,435,213 downwards.
AAAATTGTAAGGCACCATTTTCTGAGCTTGGCTTTCCAAGTCAAAAGACAAGTATTTCTGTAATTGAAGCACACTATTCAGGAGCACCAGATTCTCTTCTGTGCTGCTTACACTAAGTACTACCTGAGGCAGAAGCATTAGCTTTACCCTTCCTGTACTTGTTTTCTCCATGTAGTGTATGTGCTAATCTGATAGAAGGATCTTTGTTAGGTAAAATTTTGGAAATTTACAAAGAAATAATGATCAATACTCTAGCCCTAGATCTTTCACTTTAAATTCTACTTTGATTTTCACATTTCCAGCATTATGTTTTGCAAAGATTTTAGATTTCATATTTTGTCCCATCTCCTTCACAAAGCCCTTTTCATAAAATTGACAGAGTTAATTATGATATCCAGACCAGTAGTTACATACATTATTACATGTCTACATAAAGCTGGAGGGCAAAACCATGTATTAATTACTGTCCTATACAATTAGTGCATCTAAACACTACTGTCTTAGATGTTTTATTTAAAAATTGCCAATTATAATCAAATAGAGAGTTCATTTAAAAATGCAGATTTCTACATCCTATCTTAATAATGGGATCAAAATTGCAGAGCATTTCTATTATTCTCCATTTGATTTATTTCCTCATTCTATATTTACAGCAGAAATCCTATCACTGAAAACTCATCTAAAATACAGTGAATTCCATGAAGTAATCTTTGATACCTTTCCTATCAACATATGTGACCTTCTCTGACATTTTGACATATGATAACAGAAGACACCAGAACTGATTTGGATAAAGCACATTTGTCAAAAAGTTGGGATGGGTTATCTTTGAGAAGTGACATAAGATAGGTCTATTATTTTCACTTATATTTGTACTTCCGTTTTCAAACCTGAATTGAAAATGGGATTCACTAAGTCCTCAGCTCCATAGCATGTGTATTGGAGGAATATATGGGAATCACAACTTCACAAACAATACAGTATATAAAGGTTAGCTAAAATGACTAGCCTTCTAGGAAGAACAAGAACAGTAAAGGAAAAGGTAAACTTCTTGAGGAAGGATAGGTAACATTACACATACAGAATTTGTCAGGATTAGAAAGAACACCATCACTTAAAGTGATTTATCATAATAGCGTAAGTTATAAAATTAGAGTTCAGAGAAATGTGGAAATTAGGATTTATAAAAAGAAAGCTACTATTAATTTGATCTTGAGTATGAACTCTAAAGTTCGGGCCTGACACAAAAGTCTATGCTCTGAAACCATTATAACTTTTTCTGATTTTTTTTTGTTTCCTTCTTCAATGTCTTCCATCTTCTATGAAAATCATTTCACTTCTTCCTTATCACAGAGTCTTTCCCTGGCTGCTGAAGCCACCCTATACTGACAGTAACACTGACATCTAAATTTGTCCTATCCTTTGCATTTGGAGAGCATTTGGGAATATTTTTCTAGATTCCTTAGGACATGCTCTGTGGTAGAAAATACAAAGGAAAAGTCCACATTCTTGAGGGAGTCCACATTACAGAAGGACTTTTCATGGAAAAGGGACATAGGAGAACACCATTCTCAGCATCTCTTGTTTGAAAGGCACCAACTTCCCTTAATCAGAGTTTCCAGCTTGAGATGCTGGATTTTCTATTTTCTGTAAGAATCTCTGGAAATTATGTTGTACAGTGAAACTGAGGATAAAGATCAGCAAGTGCTTTCATTCAGAGAACTGACCAATATGTTAAGTCAATGTTCATTTCAAAAGCTTCCATTTCATTGAGACAGTACAGCTGCATAATTCTCTTTCTTTTCTCTAGCATCAAAAAGCAAAAGGTGGGCCGGGCGTGGTGGCGCACGCCTTTAATCCCAGCACTCGGGAGGCAGAGGTAGGAGGATCGCCGTGAGTTCGAGGCCACCCTGAGACTCCATAGTGAATTCCAGGTCAGCCTGGGCTAGAGTGAGACCCTACCTCGAAAAAAAAAGGAAAAAAAAAAAACCAAAAAAAAAAAAAAAAGCAAAAGGTGGGAATTTCAGTTATTTGATCTAGGACAAACATCACAATGACAACTGGTATCTCTCTGCCATACAGCTGCCTCAGTTATACCAGTTTTATATTTAAATATTTGGAAAGACTGACTTAAAATGAAAGAAAAAATAATAAGTTAACCTTCTAAAATATAATCTGAGTATAGAATTTGTCTTTAGTTCTTTGATATATTCCATAGAGAAACAGCCATTACACAAAAAATTAAAATTCTAGCCAATGATTTTGGAAATGTAATGAACTAGATTTTTGCCATGGTCCAAAAATATAAGCTCAGTTGATTGCACTGTCAAAATACTCCTCTAATTTCTTTGGAAAAATTAAAGAATCAAAAAAATCTTTCTATAGACATAATGGGGAAAATTGCTAATTTTAAAATCACAATTTAGTGGAAAGCAGATACCCTCAAATATTCTTTGATTTTTAGAATATGATTCAATAACCTATTTTTATAGAAGCCACATTTTTAAAATTTAAAACATTTTTTTTCTTGAGCTACATATTGCCCTCATATAATTTATGTGGTAATGTTAGGATGCTTAGGAACACAAGAATTTATCTAATTTATTTTATTTACAAAGAAAATTGAATTATGCATATATTTATTAACATTTTCCTCCTGAAGAAGCAGTAAGAAACTGCTCAGAATGGATGTGCCTGGTCGGTGTAATGACTGTGTCCTCAGAACACATTTTCTATTTTTAACACAATGAAAACACTTGTTAAAATTACTATGTTTCCAAAAAATTACATGTTGCTAAAATGTACATCTTTTCTCAGAACATTTTGTGATCCAAATCTTCATGGTATTTTTAATCAATATTTTTTCTGGGATACTCAGTATAAATGTATGAAGTCTCTACTCTTACATTGATTCTAAAAAAACACCTGTATTTTCTAGATCAAGTATACATTTATACTTCCTGATAAATAGCTTTCTGATAATAATTACTAAAATTTAACATTTACTATAGTTATGTTTGCTATAATGCTTCCAAATATCTTGCTAATAGATACTATTATCACTTGTTCCTAACATCATATTAGTGGTTGCTAGCAAAACATGCCTGTTTGGATATGTACCCATATCCATTCCCCTACTACTCTAGTCTAACCAAGTGATTCATTTTTATAAAACAATGAACTAAATGAAATCATAGGCATGAAAGTGTCCATATTTCCTTTTTTAGTCTTTGTGTATGTATATGATTTTGTGGGTGTGTGTTTTCCACAGTGCATATATGGATGCAATAGGATAACCTTGGGTGTCGGTCCTCAGTATTTACCTTGTTTGTAAGTAGGGTTGTTTCTTTTTGTTTACTGCTGTGTATGCCAGGCTAACTGGCCCTTAAGATTCTGGAGATTCTCTTCTGAGTGCCTCCCATTTCATCTCCGGACTGCTACAATTATAGAAAAACGCTATAACATCCAGCTTTATGTTGGCTCCTGAAATCCTAACTCATGTCCTTGTGTTTTCCCAGCAAATGTCAAACAATGAGCCATCTCCTCAGATTACCAAAATTCTCAAATTTATTTTATTGCCCTTTTGTCTTTGGGACCCTGCTATCATGTATCATGAGATAATATCCTATCTCATAGAAGGACAATGAGAAATCACATGATCATAGTTCTCCAACCAACACCTTGTACTGTTGATTTTATCCAATAATATGCAGAACAGAAAGGAAAAACAGTCTGACTGTTCAACCAGAAAAATATGTATTGTCTTAAGACATTTAATTTTATGCTGATTTGTTAAACCCCTATAGATCTTTAATACCTGTATTTTATCTGTGAAGAATTAATTACATATGGATATTAAACCATTTGTTCCAATCCATGCCTTTTGTTCTTAGTCTTTGTGTAGTCAGTTTCTGAGGTTTTCACTGATATGTATCATATGGTCCTGATTCTGTGTAGTTCCTTATGATATGTGTTACAAATGAGCATTTTAATTAATACACTAATAAGCAAATGAATATCTTTACATCTTAAACTAGATTACAAAACACATTGCATGCACAATCTTTGCATGTATAAAAATATCATGGTGAATACCATTAATTTGCACAATTAATATTTGTGAATATACGTAATTCAGTTTCATTGCAACTTTTATTTGCTCTGTGGGTTCACTTCTTCATGGAAAATCAAATGTTCCATTGTGAAGATACTCATATAGACTTATGAATAGGTACATGGTAAAATTGAAGCCTGTTGCTAATAATCAACATTACCATGTCAACACCATGGATGAGCCACAGACAGCTCTTTACTCTTCATAACTGGATCAACATTAACTGACAAAAGCTAAATGATAAGTAGAAAAAAATGCTTCTGTATTTCTCACCACTAAATAACTTGTAAGATTTAAAATGAAAATCAGTTCATTCGTTAAAGTTGATAAGTTTTGCATAGCTTATTGCACAGGTATACATAATGGGCCTAAGTTCCCTGATATACACCTATAATATCAATAATGTGAAGTTTCTATTTTCTTTGGTAAAATGGAATAGTCAATATTTTGGACAATTGAGTGATGCATCTTGAGGTAGCTCTTTTGTTTTGCTAAGAATATAACAAGGAGTAGCTCTTGTAGAATTAGTTTTGAGTTCCCTGTAGTTCTGAACAAGATGGGAATGTTATGGCAGTATAATGTGTAAGTTTGGGCTCCGTACACTGGAGCCTAAGTAGAATTTTTTTGTATGTGTGCTGTCTCCCTGCAATTCTTGGTGAGAAACTGAGGTGTCTTCACAACTTTGTGATCTAGCAGAGTTCTGTTATCCCTGTCCTAATTGCTTCCTGGTAATTGTTATTGGGAAGGGCTACAGCTGCTGGTGGCAGGCAGACCAGGGTAGGGATGACCTGCTATTGTGGATGGAAATTATTCACAGTGGTTGTGGGCCTGCTTGACTGTCATGATTGTGGAAATGGCCTAGGATCAATGGTGGCAGTCAAAACCCTGTTGTTCATGGACCTGAATCAACTTACTGTATTGTTTGCCCTTGTGCTCTGCAGACAAATATCATTTGTGACCAGGTTCTACACATGCTGAGTGTGCTCATGGCACCTGTGCTCAGGATGCACACAAAACCCCCACTTGTGTCAGGATCCCAAGCATGCCAACTCTGGGGATCAGGAAGATCCCTTCTTGTCATGTGCTGCAAATTCTGAGTGTGCTGTTGTTGCTCAACCCTTCTTGTGCACAAACCTGGATATATTGCCTACTTTTCCACCAGGTTACTTTGGTGTTGTTCCTTTTCCTTATTATTAATCAGACCTAAACTTTTAAACTTTTATTATGTTTTTGAGTTCTTTGAAAATTCTACATTTAAACTTTGTCAGATTAATAGCTGGCAAAGATTTTCTCCATTCTGTAGGTTGTCTATTGACTCAATGAATAGTTGGCTTATTTATACAATAGCTTTTAAGTTTCATGAGGTGCCAATGGTTGAGAGTTGGTTGAATTACCTGTGCTACTTACTGTGGTCTTATTCAGAAAGTCTTTCCCTATGCTCACATGTTGGAGTGTTCTCCCTATTTTTTTTTTTTTTTTAGTCATTTTAGAATTTCAGGTCTTATGTTGAAGTCCTTGATCCATTTGGAGCTCATTTTTATACAGGATATTAAAAAAAGAGGGTCCAAATTCATTCTTCTATATGTGGCTACCCAGTTTATACAGAACCATTTGTTGAAGGTGCTGCCTTTCTCTCATGAGCATTTTTGGCCTCTTTTTCAAAGATCAGGTAGCTTTAATTACAACACAGTATACCTGTATATTCTATTCCATTTATCTATGTGTCTGTTTTGTGCAAGTATCATGCTGTTGTTATTCTAATGACTTTATTTTATGTATTAAAATCAGGTACAGTGATACAACCAGAAGAATTCCTTTTGCTGAGGATATGTTTTGGCTATCAGCGTTTTGTCCTTCCATATAAATTTCGAGACTATATTTTTTCAAACTTCTGAAATACTTTGCTGGGATTTTCCTTGGGCTTTCATTGAATCTGTATATTGCTTTCTGTAACATGGTCATTTTTCACAATATTATTTTTTCCTATCCATGAGCACATGGGGTCGTTCCATCTTCTTGTGTCTTCCTGCAATTCTTTCATAACCATTTTTTTCCTTATATAGATTTTTTTTCTTTCTTTGGTGATGGAAATTCTAAGATATTTAAATTTTGTGGCTATTGTAAATAGAATGGATTTTCTGATTTCTTTCTTTGTATATTTGTCATTGGTATATATGAAGGCTCCTAATTTTTATATGTTGCTTTTATATTCTGCCACACTGATGACAGCATTTATCAACTCTTAAGATTTTTTGTGGACTGTTTTGGGTCTCTTATATATAGAATCATGTCATCTGCATTCTGGCATACCAATCTGTGAGATCTAGCATCCACAGGACATATTTTAATATTGACCTGTAGTAATATATTGAAAAATTTGATAATTCTACAGATTAAGCCATGATATTAATGAACAAATCATATATGCAGAGTAAAAATAAATAATAGATGACATATTTTTAATTTTTACGTAAATATTATTGATGAAAACAGAATAGGATAGAGTAGGGTACAAAATGTTTGGAATACGCTATCTAAACGTATCCAAGGATATTGATGTCCATATTTACATATATATATATATTTGTTTTTGTTTTTGTTTTTCAAGGTAGGGTTTCACTCTAGTACAGGCTGACCTGGAATTCATTATGTAGTCTCAGGGTGGCCTTGAACTCATGGTGATCCTCCTGCCTCTGCTTCCAGCTTGCTGGAATTAAAGGCATGTGCCACTACACCCAGCTCTGTCACCATATTTTTTAATCAACCAAAGTTATGGCAAAATTTATGATAATAGTTTCCTCCATCCACTGACTTGGATAAGTGGATCCTCTATCAATTAAAAAAAAAATAGTTGGGGGCTGGAGAGATGGCTTAGTGGTTAAGCACTTGCCTGCGAAGCCTAAGAACCCTGGTTTGATTCCCCAGGACCCACGTTAGCCAGATGCACAAGGGGCGCACATGTCTGGAGTTCATTTGCAGTGGCTGGAAGCCCTGGCGTGCCCATTCTCTCTCTCGCTCTCTGCCCTTTCTCTCTCTCTCTCTCTCTCTCTGTTGCTCTCAAATAAATAGAAATAAACAAACAAAAAAATAAAAAAAAATAGTTGTGTTAGGGCTGAAGAGATAACTCAGTGGCTAAAGGCGCTTACTTGCAAATCCTGACAGTCTGGGTGTGATTCCCTAGTACTCATATAAAGCCAGATGCATGCATATTTCTAGAGTTTGTTTACAGTGGCAAGAAGCCTTGATGCTTCTATTCATTCTCTCTCTCTCTCTGTCTCCCTCTTTCTCTCTCTCTGTCTCCCTCTTTCTTTCTCTCTCTCACCTCTCCTCTCACCAAATAAAAATAAATGTTAAAAGAGAAAAAAATATAACTGGATAATGGGTACTTTACATGACTTTCTAGGTCTTTTCTTTTCTTTTTAATTGTGTCTAGCTTTCTAACTTCTAGATTATGGGAATCATTCAAATAAGATTATATATATATAATATTTTATATTTTTATATTTTATAAAATATAAAATTTTATAGATTTTATAGAATATATATATATATATATATATATATATGAAATGCATGAAAATGCTTTTGAGTATTTGCTAGTTACATTAAAACACCCAAGTTTAAACAGTGATACATATCAGAATCACCTTTAAAGTTTTTGAAAATACTGAAACACTAATGTCTGGGTTTCATCCCTGAGATAGTGAATAATAAATTACCAGGTAGAATTTAGTCCCTTGGGAATGCTAAACAAATGTGCTACAACTAAGCCATATCCCTGACCCAGAAGATGCATGTTTTTAACATAGTATTGTGTGTATGTGATGATGGCAATAAGTATCTATTTGACTACACAGCTACAATTGTTAAATATTGTGTGAAAACTAATTTTCTTTTGATTTTGTGTAACTGAAAATAATATATTCGTAGTAATAAGCCTAAGAGTCACATATTTTCATTAGGATATTTCTTTACATTTCAGTAGCAACATATGCAGTTTTCTTTTTCTGTAATTAGTATTCAGTAACCATATGTCAAACATATCTCCATTGATATGTTAAATAATTGGAACACTTTTTTCCCTTACCTAATTATACAATATTTGTACTTTTGGAACAACTTATCCAAGCAAGGGGTATACATTATGTCAATATTGAATCCAATTATAAAATTGGTTGCATTTGTATGTATTGGAAGACATATTTGAAGTATTGAGCAATTGGTATTCTAGTTTTAATTTATTAAGATTATCTACATAGTCCTACAATATTGTTTAATAACATTTCTTTTTTGATAGTTTACATTTTTTCCCAAAATGCTTTGGAACTATTTCAATCCTTTGTTGCATTATTATTTTATATTGCTATGAATACATTTTTATTTTTATCTATTTATTTGTATTTTTAGAGAGAATGAGACAGAGACAGTGTGGGAGAGAGACAGAGAGATAAATAGCATACCAGGGCCTCAGCCACTACAAGCCAACTACAGACTCATGCACCACCTTTTGCATCTGGCTAATGCAGGTCTTGGGTAATCGAACCTGGGTCCTTTGGTTTCACAGGCAAGTACCTTAACCACTAAGCAATCTCTGCACCCCACTACATACATATTATATGCTCTCATTACCCATGTTTCAACATTTTTATCTCCTTTCTTGTAACGTTTTTGATTAATTTTACAACATATCTCTCCTTTTTAACATTTCCATTAAAGAATCAGATTTTGGTTGTGTAAATCATTAGAAACACATTATTATTCTCTATTATTAATTCATGTTTATTAAGTCTCCTCTTTTTCTTTTCCTAGACTTTGATTTCAATGCATAATTCATTTATTTGTATTTTTCTTTTTTTCAAATATGTATCTTTGTAGTTGTAAATATCTCCTAAAGCACTGTTTTAGTTGAATAATACAAATTTGCACATACTAGACATTGCTAGTGTGTTGCATTTAGCAATTTGCATTATAATTTCCTCATTAACTGAATAGATATTTAATAATATACTTTTTGTTTGCTTGCTTCAAGACATATGCATTTAAGGGAATGATATTCCTCAGTTACTATATTTAGCTCATTATGCTCAGATATCATTGAAGATGCTGTATACTCTAGGGGAAAAATGCCACAGAAAATATATAGGTTTTGCAGTGAAAAGAGACTTGTGGTCTATATTACCAAAAGAAAGGGGCCCTATATTCACATAAAACCTCATAGTCATCTCAAAGTTACAATAACTAAGTTTTTCCTCATTTTAATCCCAACCTTACGTTGCATGCTTTAGGCTTTTCTAGTTTAAGCAATTGCAATCTTTATTCTACTAGTTATTAAAACCAAAATTTTAGAAATTTTGTGCTATCTATTTTTTTCTCTCATCTTATATCAATTCCATCAGAAAATAATTTTGCTTCCTTCTTTAGAGTATACCTGAAATATGAGGAATACTTACCTGAAGACCCTTGCATTATCCCAACTTTGGTTGAATTTGAACCCCAAATGGTATTGAAAAAATAGGGAGACAACTTTATTGTCATAACTGGGGACAGGATTGCTATTGACACTGATTGGTTAGTGGTCAGAGATATTTCTAAACATACTACAACACTCAAGATAGTCATCGCCCCAACACATGCACAGCAAGGAAATCACACACATAAATGTCTATAATGCTGAGAAAACTTGTCTTTATCCAAAAGTCATTGATTGCCTCCATTTTCAATAGTTTTATTAATGCATCCCAATTTTCTGCATTATTTCTCCTCTATTTTATGTAACAAAGTAACCCTTTTTTATCACATCCTTATTCTTTTCTCAGTCCTCGAATAAATTCTTATATCAAGGGCATTTCATACCAAAGCCTTCCCATTGCTCTGCAAGGCTCCCTGTGATTCCTCACACTCACCATTATCTTCCGACATACATCCTAGAACATGTTCCCACTGCTTCTGGACTAATTGCATTGGTCATTTTGCTAATGTTGCATCACATGCTGGAGAAACTGTTGTCAACATTTATTACCACTTCCTGGGATGAAATTTTCCTAGGAAAACTCATATCTCACTCAGCTCTGTATTTTTATCCAAATATCAAATCTACTCAGAGTCCTTCCATAATCACTTTTCCAAAGTTCTCATCCATTCCCTGAAAGTCTCTCTTTAATTTCATGTTCATGGTTACCTACCACTAACTGACATGCCTTCATTTCGCTTGCTTGGAACATCATTTCATTCCTCCTACTACAATGTTAATTCCATGGGATCATTGAACCTTGTTTGGTTAACTAATATATCCTCAGCACTTAAAAGAACTCCTGGCACACAGAATTCTTCTAATAATTTGTATAAATGAATCCATGAATTGGAAAACTTCTTTCAACCTGTCTTTATCTTTGATGATTCCTCCCCATTTTCTCCATCCATTCATATTCCTACTGGACAGAAAATACTCCTTTCTTTCTTTTTTCATTTTCTTTTACAGGGATTATTTTCAAAGATTTTGTGTTTATTGCTGACTGCAACATTGAGAAATATCATTCCCCATTTGTTTCAGGATTTGGGTTTGAAGGATTGAATAAAACATCAAAATAATATTCTATCTTATTCAAAAGTGAACTTATCTTGCATATGCTTTATTTTAATAAGCTTTTATACTATAGATATAATGGATGTATAATTCATTCTAAAATGATAACTTAAACAAATATATTTTCATTAAACAATTGAGAAAATATCTTTTGCTTGATGACACAATTGATAGCACTTTAAAAAAATATCATAATATTGATTCAGAAGCCCCAGAAAAATATCTGATATTTTATGTACATAACTATTTATTTTTATTATGAACATACCATCTATCTTAAATCATTATGGAATTTCAAATGTAATTTGTTTAATTTTTTATCCTCCCCCTTCATCTTCCACACCCCTGTGCCTGCTCATATTCTCCCTCCATTTCTGACTTCATTTCATCTGTATTCTTTTGCTCCTACCCACCCTTTCATGTCATTTCTATTTACAATTTCTTTGTCACTTTTATATATATTTTGAGACTATACCTGAGCTGGCACCTATTTTTATACATGCAAAAATCTATCTGGAATCTGCATATGAAAGAAAATATGTACCTTTGGGTCCTCTAAATTTGGATGGCTTCATTTTATATAAATATTTTATGCTAGCAAAATGTCACTAAAAAAATAAAAAACAGAATTATTGCTTCTCAACCTAAAAGTTGGTAAGAATATCCAGAAAACATCTAAGCAAATTTCCTGGGATGACCTGTCAATTGATGAGAGTAGGGTGTTGAAGTCACCCACTACCACTGTGTTTGGTGTTATCTGTGACTTTAGTTCTAATAGTGTTTGTGTAATGAACTTGGGGGCCCCCATATTAGGTGCATATGGTTTAGTATTGTAATGTCCTCCTGTTGGAGGGTATCTTTAATCAATATAAAGTAGCCTTCTTTATCTTTCTTGACTAATGTTGGACTGAAGTCTACCTTGTCAGATATTAGGATAGCAACCACTGATTGTTTTCCAGGTCCATTTGCTTGAAACAACATTTTCCAATCTTTCACCCTAAGATAGTGTTCATCCTTTGTAGAAAGGAGGGTTTCTTGGAGGCAACAAATTGAAGGATCCTGCTTTTTAACCCAGTCTGCAAACCTATATCTTTTGGTTGGGGCATTGAGGCTGTTGATAGTAAGAGATATTATTGACAGGTGTGTATTCATTTTTGCCACTTTTTTGTAGTTCTTCCAGTTTTACCTTTGCTCTCTTGTGTTAACTTGTATTTGAGTATTGTTTGTTTTTTTTCCTGGTTCCTTATATGTGTGCTTTTCTTTTTCTTCAGCATGGAGGATTCTTTCAAGTATTTTCTGTAGAGTTGGTTTTGTCTTCAAATACTCCTTTAGCTTGCTTTTGTCATGGAATGTCCTTATTTCTCCGTCTGTTTGAATGGATAGCTTTGCAGGATAAAGTAACCTTGGTTGATATTTGTTATCTTTCAGAACTTGGAATACATCACTCCACGCGCTTCTTGCTTTTAATGTTCGTTTCGAGTAATCTGTTGTAATCCTGATAGGCTTGCTTTTGTAGGTAACTTGATTTTTCTCTCTGACTGCTTTCAATATTTTTTCTTTGGCTTGTGTGTTTGGTAGTTTGATTATAATATGGCGAGGAGAGGTTCTTTCCTGGTTTTGTCTGGCTGGGATTCTGAAGGATTCCTGTATATGCATTGGCACCTCTTTCCCAGTTTGGGGGAAGTTTTCTTCTATGATTTTGTTGAAGATGCCTACTGTGCCTTTGGAGTGCAATTCTTCTCCTTCTACTATGCCCTGAATTCTTATGTTTGATCTTTTCCTAGTGTCCTGAATCTCTTGAAATTCCCACTCATACTTTTCAATTAGTTTGTTTTTCTCTTTGTTGGACTGTATATAGATCTGCCATCTGGCCTTCTGGCTTATATATTCTGTCCTCTCCTTCATCCATTCTGCTGGTGAGATTTTCTACAGAGTTTTTTATTTCATTATCTGTGTTCTTTATTGCTAGTAATTCTAACTGGTTTTTCTTTATTATTTCTATTTCCTTATTTATGTCTAGTATTGACCTCTTTATTTCATTAAATTGGCATCCTGTGTCTTCTTTCCTTCCTTTGATTTATTCTTTGAGTTCTTTGAACATATTTATAATCATTCTTTGGAAGTCTTTCTCAGGCATTTCCTCTAACTCATTCTTGCTGAAGGTCATTTCTGATGCATTAATACTTTTTGGTGGATATATATTGTCTTGATTTTTGGTGTTTCTTGTGTTATAATGTATATATTTTTGCATCCTGGATTATTCAATGATTGGATTTTCTAGTTAGCTGGGTATTATTAGATGTACAAATCTACCTGATGTTATATATTTTCAGGGTAGGAGCTTAAGGTGCTAGGTGTGGCTCTCAAGACTCTCAGAGTAACTACAAAAGTGACTGTAAGTGTTTGATTTGCCTGCTATGAGAGTATTCAAGTAGACTGAGTGGAACCAAATACAGATAGTTTCTAAAATTTCACTAAAAAATGTACACTTTCAGTGAAAAACAGCACAGAGTATTTATCCAAGAGTAGGTATTATGAAAACCCAATCCTCTGTCTGTCCCTTAGGCTGTGTGGTGCCTCACCCACTCCCTTAATACTGACAACAAGGAGGCTAAGATTTCTGGTCTGTAGAGGGTTCCAAGTCAGCTTGTAACCAGGTGAGACCCTTCCCTAATGAATGACAGAAGAGGAAACAAAGCCACTATAAATCAAGAAGCAACAAATAACAAGCCCAAAATACATCTTATTTAAGAATGGCAATTCTGACCATCCATCTGATTTAACATATAATTTATCCTGATATGGAAGGTGAAATTAGCACTTCTGGTTCAGGCCTATATACCAGGTTTATTAGGCAGGTACTGACCTGGTGTAATCCCATTTACCTTTTGGGGTGATTTTGGTCTCAGTTAGCTGCACTCTTGCTTAGATCCCTCTTTGGTGCGCTGTGGGTTCAAGTAGGCATGGCCGGGTCCCTGGACCACTGCTCTGTTCACCGGAGCTGGGCATTGCCGGTGGGGGAAGGGGAGGAAGTCGATGTGGCTCTAGTTTGCTCACTGTTCCACGTGTTCTTCTACCTTGTGATCTGCTCCTCCGCTGTTCACTGCCGTTCTCCCTTCATGTTTCTTGAGTTTGCGGAGAGCTCCAGTGTGAGTGGAAAATCCCCTCACCTGGCTTTTCCTGTGGCTCAAGCAGAGCTTGGTGGCTGGCTGGTGCTCCACTGCTGCTGTGTTCCCACGCTGTGTTCCTGCTGACCTAGCCACTTCTGCCTGGATGTGTGGGCTCTGGATGCTCTGGATCTCTCCTACTTCTCCACTGCCATTTCAATTTCCTATACACCTCACTTTTTAGTAAAAGTGTGTATTTTGCTGGTTTTTTCTTTTTCTTTTTCTTTTTCTTTTCTTTTTTTTTTTTTTTTTTTTTGGCTTTTCCCCCCTAGGCTGCTTTGGCGTGGTACCTATGCCACCATCTTAACCGGATGCTTTTATTTTTTAATATTGTTACTACTCACTATATTTTCACATTTTGAAAGGTCTAAATTACTTTTTTCCCTTGCCATATGCAGGTAAGTTTTTAAGTACAATATGAAGTAATTGAGTGCCAAGTTTTTACAAGAGCACTACTTTATGTCCTTGTTCATAGTCTTTGAAATGGGTATTAAATTATTAGTAGTTTTCATACTGAATCAGTTCAAATCAAAGCAGAACCAATTAGACTAAAAAGCAAATTTAATTGAATATTAGCACAGCATATGGGAAGAAGTTATGCTACAAGTAAAAGTTGTTAACAAATAACACATTCAAAATTCATAAGGTGTATAGTGGGATATATTGTCCATGAGATAAATGAACATTGGAAAGTTCTATATAAATGTAGAGTACCGTAGTTGATGGCTTATAAGAATATACTTAATAGATAAAGGACACATATATTAAAAAATATCTTTACATATGTACTTTTATTGTGCATAGAGGACATTTTATTTTAAAACAACAGTGATTATACCCCACTACCAAAATGTTCTTAGTAAAACACAATCTAAAAGCTCTGGGCAGTGTACAGATCTGGAATTCTGCTACTCAGAATAGACTGAGGAGGGTTCTTAAACAAAAAGTTTAAGGCAGCTTGGATATCATGTTGTGTCCCCATGTCAACAATAAGAAAAGAGTCTCTCTAAAGTAGAACTAAAATCCTGAGATTCAGTAAGCTCCAAATTTAACCTTCAAATCACCTTGATTTGAGTATATTTAAGATACACAGGTGTTTCATTCTCAATCAGGCCCAGTGTCATCTGAGGGCCACTGATTTTATCTTAAAAATGTATGATTTACTGTAGTATAGATAAGATATACATATGTGCAGTTGTGGAGATTTTAAAATGCATTTTCAATTGAGTAAGTAGAAGTTCACTATTCCATTGGAACATTATAGAATCATTTATTACAAATTTCATTATTGATAAAAAGAACACAAGATTGAATTTCAATTAGTTGAATTACACTCTTGGTATTTTCAATTGAAATACCATATATTTCAATGATAGAAATAAAGTACTATGAAAAAATGTGCCCTAGTCCCAATTTTGTTAGTAAAGAGGTATGACAACCTATTTCAGTCAATTCATCCTATTGACTTTATTTTAACTGTAAAAGGAAAGAATAAGCTTAATGTTCATGTACTCTAAACTACATAATTTTGGGGTATAATGTCCATCAAAAGGCATATGATCAAAGTACTCTGCATTCATATATGAAAATGTCACAATGAAATCAAGTATCATGTACAATTGTTTTATGCTGATAAAATAACACCCTAAAAATAGTTGTGCTATTTAAATATCTGGTTGGATTTTCAAAACCCACAGGACATAAATCATCTCGGTGTTCTGAGTGTCTGGTGTGGCTGACACCAGTGTTCCTCCTGCCCAAGGCGTGGCATGCCCTCTTACCTCCCCTTTAGGTCCTTGTTAATGTGAAATTCTCAGCAAAATGTTTTGTACTTCGAATTAAATTTGAACTACACAATACTTACATAAACATGTGCATACATGAGAGAGAGAGAGAAACCACACATGCAATATTCCTTCACTATGTTACATTATGTGCATCAAATGAAAAAATGTACTTTATTCCTTTACTCTTTTCTATTGTTTCCCCTCTTCCAATTATAAGACTAATGAATAAAAGTCAAAGCTAAAATAAAAATAAAATAAAATAGATGTATTTGGGTATGCTTATGCAATTGTATTATACAGAAATGATAAATAATAACCTACAATATGGTCATGTATTATTATTAGAATGTTGATAAACAGAAAAAAATGGATTTATATTCATGCAAAGTTAAAAAATATGAAAAACAAAATTGACATTAAATTAATTGTGGGAACTTTATAAAGTATAGTAAATAATTGAGTGTCATATGTCAAGATAGTTATTTGCTTCTAAGAAGAATATTGTTTGAGTAAAAAGAACCAGCTATCAGTACAATAGTGGCATATTTTGGGACTCTTAAAATTGCAATTTTTTAAATCTGAGATGTGTGTGCATGTGTGTGTGTGTTTGTGTGTGTTATATGAAGCAATTATTTTTATAAATATATGTGTATGAATATTTTCAAAACCATACAGAATTATAGAAGAGGAAGAGTAGTGGTGTTGATAGTGGTTCCAAGGTGTTTTATTAAAACAGAGGATTAAGACATTGTAGCACCTAGTGTAGCACAGAAGAACAAGGGAAGAGTTTATGTTGACAGAGGAAATTTTCTAATATTTAGAAGGTTAGCCATAGTGCAACAGAGTTAGAGCAATTGTTATAGAAGGGAGAAATAATATAGTTATTGAATTTTGGGGGGTAAAAGAGTAGGATATGGTACATCAACACAGACAAAGGGCTAATTCATACAGAAAACAAGATACAATTTCAATGAGTAAAAGAAAATATACATTGACAACACTAAAGTTGAGGTTCCTGTGTGGTTCTTTTATGATTGCTTCCACAACATTTTTTATAGTAAGCATATCACAAAACTAAACATTCAAAAATCCAGGGATACTACTCAGTTGATTGAATTCTTGCTATGGTAGTTTGAATGCATGGCCCCATAGACTCAGTTGTTTTATTAAAATTGAGTTTACAGATTCAGTCTGTCACAGAACAATTCCTGGTAACAGGGTGGGGCATGTCACTGAGATGGGTACACATTTAGCCCAAAGGTTTATAGAAAGGAGTTTGAGTTCTGGTGGAGTTCACGCTTACTGATTATTTGTTTTACTTGCTAGAGTTGTTTCTCTTTGCTTGGAAGTATGAGAGTAAACAGGTTCTTCTGCCACTGATGGGACTTCCCCTGGATCTGTAAGCTTGAAATAAATCCCTTCCTCCCATAAACTGTGTCTATTTGGAAGTTCATTCCAGCAATTTGTAGCTGACTACAACACTTGCCTAGAATACATGAAGCCCTGGTTTCTATCATCAACACCACATACACTTCTCATGAACATGCATATCTGTAATCCCAACCCCATCCCTGAGGAGGTGGATGTTGCAAAATCAAAACTCAAATTAATCCCAGGCTATAGATAAAGTTTGAGGCCAGCCTTGGAAACATGAGACCTTGCCCCAAAACAAACAAAAGCATAAACAACAATAATAATTTCATAACCTCTGAGTGAAGGATTAGTAGCAATGACATATATGTGAAGTGAGATAAGTTATTCAGTAGAGTGAGAAAGAAAAGAAAATCCCTGACCTTAGCAAATTGGGTGGAATTGGCAGGGCCATTTGGTATTACTACCTTTGATGTATAAGCAAAATCAACCACATTGCTGGAGAGTGTTTTTTGTTTGTTTGATTTTTGCTTGCTTTCCTAGTCATGTTATCATCTTCCTACATATTTTAGCATGCTACAAAATAGATACATTAAACAAACTTTTGTATAAGCTTCCAATGGAACACTTAATGCTTAAAATTTCCAAGATTTTTTTTGTTTCTTAACCATTTAATAAAGTAATTTGTTATTGAATGTGGCATATCTACATGGCATATTCTTCTTCTACTTATTTTATTCCTCTCAACAGTTTATCTCATCTGCCCCTTTTTACTTCAAACAATTATCTACATATAAATTATTTTGTGTTTTAAACTCGTACTCTTCATGAGTTCCATATTTCATAGATTTTGTATCATTTATTATATTAGGATATAGTGGTAGTTATGCCTTCAGTTAGGAAGTTCCACAAATAGGAATATAATAATGGTATCTTAGATTAGGATGTAAGATATTAAAAAGTCACCAAGGATGTTATATTTAAAAGACTTTCCAGGCAGATTTGAGAGATTATAAATTTCCAAGACTAGACAATTTTCAACAATGTAGTATAATGAAATGTCATAAATGACTGGCAATTTTATGGCATTGAATTATTGGAATGATGGATGTGCTATAATAGTAGGTGGAAAATTTTGGGAGAAGGACTGGAGATATTCAGATTATGCATGCAATGAGTTTGATTTTGTATATACTGAGTTTGAGATCACAAGATGTAATAATTAGGCAATTAGATATGTGGTTTTCAAAGGAGCATGACTGTACAACTTATCAAATGCTACTGAGAGTCTAATTTGAGAACTGAAAATTTCTATAAGTAAACAAGCCTAGTGAAATGCAATTCTGTCATGATTTTATGGAAAATTTATTTTAGAGAATCCTGATTTTTAACTCAAGCAATGGGTGGGCTTTAAGAAAATTAAATTCAAGTATGTATCATTTGGGAAGTTTGGAATGATCTTGAAAGTAATGTTTGTGGTCATAAATTTACACAGCCTTCCCTCTTACCTGTGGCATATTCCTTAAGCATAAATGCTTAAATTGCAGATTGCAAAATGTATCTAAAACCTCACCTAGTTGGAACACTTCCAAAATGTTTAAGATTTAATTTTTGTGAGAATTTAGTTTAAAGAATGAAGTGTTAAATCTAAGTTGGGTATTTAGGAGGGTGAATAAAATAACTTCTGTATATTTTGGACAGAAAGAAGAGAATCAAGAGATTGTGGGATATTAACATGAGTTATGTTCAGAAAAGCCAAATTACTTGATTAGTTACTGTGGTGTTGGTAATTATATAAGAAGGTACATGGCTTTTCTGGGAATGTGTTATGAAAGTAAATTAAGCAGAATTAAATGGAAATGAGAAAATTCACAAATTGAAAGGCCTAGAATTGTCAGAAAATGCAGATGTTGAAATCACTGGTAGTCATATATTAAAACCATTACTAAATGCAGAAGAAAAACTAGGAAGGTTATTGAATGGTATATGTCTCAAAGTTATTTATTCATTTTTTCAAGAAAGTTAGATTCTATTACCCTCAAAATATTAAAGGGCTAAGCTACAACACTCAATTTCCAGAAGCAAGTGATATGTTAAAGAACAACATGAAGTGACAAGTTAGGAGGGTTGTGGGACCGTTTAATATAGTTTTTAGGATGGTATTTCTTCTTTTTTATGGGTGAAAATGATGTAAAATGTGTATATTATAGAAAATAAATTCAGTAAGGCCCAATGGAATGCTTCAGGAATCATGAGAAGGGTTTGAGGTGGTTAGCTTGTAAGAAGTGATATCTGGAGAAGGTATTGTGCAGGTTCAAGGAGACAGAATGGTCTAAACATTGCACTTTGAATGATAAAAATAGTTAAGTTGTTAGTTGTAAATTGTAAGTTAAGTTAGAATGTTGTCTATGTGACTAGTAATCAGAAGACTTGTCTCAGTTATCTGAAACATGGCAGTCATCTGAGGATATGGAGTTTCCTAGGCCACAAGATCTCACTAGCAGAAGGTCTGAAAAGTATAAATTTATACTCTACTCATACCAAACTGATTTTTATTCAATTGTTTCATATTCAGGTATTGTCTTCAGGCTTTTGCCTATGATGTTTGCTCTGTTTGGAAGAGTCCTCAGTCCCTACAGTCCTATCTGTATCTCAATGAACCTTTTGCTTTCCTTCTGTGGACAGACACTTAACCATGCTGAATGGCAACTACCTATAAGAATTGGTTCTCCTCCAATAGACACTGAGCTCTATGAAGAAAAGGAATGGACTTTCTCTGTTCTTCCTGATCCATCATCTAGCTTAAGACGTGGCCAAGAGTACAAATTCAAAATTAATGTGGGTAGTGAGTGAGTATAACGACACAGATACAGCCCCATTCTCTTCATTCATGCAAACACAGACTATTCACAGTAGTCAGGAACCTATGGTGATAGGAACCTTTCTGGCACAGGGACCACAGATTAGTGGGAGGCAGATGTTTTGCTGCCATTTTCCATATGTATACCATCATAAGTGCCTTGATGGAGAGAAGTACAAAGTCCCGGTAGCATGTAAAGAAAAGGATTAACTTCTGTGAGAAGTGGAAAGGAATTTGGCAAAACATTCTTTTCCCAGATAAAGATAATCAAAAACAAATAATTCTCTTTGCAAAGAGTAAAGTGGTAATACTTTTCCCTTCTGGCCCAGAAAATGATGGATATCAAAGTGATTTGTTAAGCTTTATGAATATATAATGCTACACTCATATTGTATTGGCAATACTCTAAAATCCACTCAAATATCAAATATTTTGTGAATTATCATGAACAAAACTTCCCTGCCTTCCAAAACAGATGCTTGAGAGCTTTCTCCTTTGTTATCCCTCAGCACTTCCTAACACTTTTTACTATAGCATTTATCATGTTACTGTAATTATATTTCTCCCACTAGATTTTGTGAATCTCTAGGGTAGTCAAGATTGAGGCTTTATATTAGCTTGCATCTCAAGGGCCTAACAACTAACACTGTAAATGGATGAATAATAAGGCATCCATCAGAAGGAATTAGTCTTAATTAACCTATCACTAGTCATTCACAGAGATTAGAAAGTGCCCAAGGGATGAAAGTGAACCACTAACAAACTTGTGGTGGGTGAAAGGGTGGAAGTGAATGGATAATTGAAAGAGCTTTCAGCTGGAAAACAGCAGAACTGGTTTCCTGTCTTTTCTCTGACACTTACCAGTACATGATTTGGAATGCCCTAAGTAACATATAATGTGACTAATTACTTGTGAAATGTGGGGAAGAACTAAATTATTTCTGGTAATGTGTTCCAACCCTAACCCAATTTTATCTGTAAAATGCAAAGACAAATTTACATGTTCAAAGGCAAGATTATACTTTTAAAATATTTCTTACTCTTTTTTAATTTTATTCATTTATTTTTTGAGAGAGAGAGAGGATGAGGGAGAGAGAGAGGATGAGAATGCCAGGGCCTCTAGTCTCTGCAAATAGACTCCAGACATGTGTGCCCACTTGTGCAGCTGGCTTATGTGGGTGCTGGGGAAATGAATCTGGGTCCTTAGGCTTTAGAGGCATGCGCATTAACCACTAAGCCATGTCTCCAGCCCTTAAAAATATTTTATTTGTCATTTAATTGCAATAAAGCAGATAAAGAGAGAAAGAGAATGAATAAATGAATGAAGATAGGTGCATCAGAGACTCTTGGTCTTGGAAACAAACTCCAAGTGCATACAACTCCTTGTGTATCCAGTTTTATGTGGGTACTGGGGAATCAAATCCAGGCCATAGGCTTTCAAGCAAGTGCCTTTAACTGCTGACCCATCTCTCCAGGCCAAGATTATATTTTAAAGTGAATACAGTCAATTTGGTACCATTATTAGGCTCACCTATGTCCTACCCCCTCCCCCTGGCCCCTCCTTGTTGAGGTATATGGGTAATGCATTCTGGAGTTAGCCCACAGTTATGGGTAGGATAAATGTCTCTGCACATCATGACCCAACATGTGGCTCTGACATTCTTTCCGCCCCCTCTTCCGCAAAATTTCCCTGAGCCATGTTGGGTTCATTTTTGGTCTGCTTCAGTGATGAGGTGTTGGGGGCCTCTGAGGCTCTGGAAATCTGACTTGGTAGGAGTTGATTTTTCTCTGTGTGGATCTCCTTCACCCTTGTGCTGGTACCGGGTTCACCAAGAAAACACCACCCTTGCTTGTTTCTCCAATTTTTCTTAGTTTCAGCCGGGGCCCTTTTGAGGTATGATGGGGTGGCTCTCTCCTTAGGATCTATATCTATCTGAAAAAGAGAAGCACATTCTCTAACGAAGAGTAGTAAGTTAGTACTAGACAAATGAGATTACTGTTTTATAGAGAATTTAATAGGTGTAGGCCCTCTTGTAGCCCAAGATTGGTGGTAGCTTGATAATGGAGAGCAGGCTTATGTTTGGATATGGTTCTGACTTGTTTCCAAGATCCAGCTATGGGTCCCGTACCACTGAGGGCATCAGAAAAAATCAGGGATTGGATGGTTTTAACCATATCTAGAAACTATTTGTGTTCTAAGTATAATAAAGGCATCATAGGGAATGAAGGTGAAGAGAGAGCCAGACTGGTTCAAAAAGTTTGACAGTTGTTAAATGTCTGCTTCATTATCTGTGATTTATTATAATAATGTTAGGACACATTTATAGATGTGCCAATTACTACATACTATCATATCATCATAAAGGCCTTTAAATTTTATGGATTTGTTGAGATTTATCAAAGACAAACATACCTTACAGAATCATTAAAGCACAATCTACAAATGAAAAAATAAATAAATAAAAATAAAGTGAATACAAATTACTGAAGACATGGATAATTCATGTCAGTTATTTAAAGATAATTAGATAAAATGTTAGTTTTGAAAAAAATTACTGTGAAAACAAAATTGGGTTGATTAGGAAACAGAAACCCAGTTTGATGTTAATCATGTTCTCTGCTTTCTCCACTATGGCATGTGACCAATACTGAATATCTGGACTGTTTGGACATTTTTTAAAAAAAAATTTGTTTATTTTTATTTATTTGTGAGCGACAGAGAGAGAAAGAGTGAGTGAGAGAGAGAGAGAGAGAGAGAGAGAGAGAATGGGAGAGCCAAGGATTCTAGCCACTGCAAACAAACTCCAGATGCGTGCGCCCCCTTGTGCATCTGGCTAACGTGGGTCCTGAGGAATGGGGCCTCGAACCGGGGTCTTTAGGCTTCACAGCCGAGCGCTTAACTGCTAAACCATCTCTCCAGCCCAGGACATCTTAGATTTGCTTCATTATAATGGTTTTGCAGGCTCTACTATGAAACTCTGCTATAATGAAACATAGCTCACAGTCTTAAAAACAATGAGACTACACATAGCTACTCACATGAAAGTTTAGTACCATATTTAAACATTGTCAAAAATTTAAGGCTGTCTTTCAATGTGGTAAGGTAAAATTACTATGACCTTATTCTGCCTTATTTATTTTCATTTCATCACAAAAAATCTTATAGTCTCTGTCTACTATATTTATGTAACATATACTTTATTCATCCATTGGGAATTTAAACTGTTTCTACTATTAGCTACTGTGAATAATATGGCAACTGCACATGAGAGAACCCATACTTCTTTTGGATCCTGCGAGGGATTTTTTTAAAATGTTTTTAAGTTAGCATATGAAATATTAAGTTTCCTTATACTATTTCCTTATACTATACTACTTTCATATATACACTTATTATTCCCCTCTCATACAACCTCCCATCTTTCCCTCTTGCTGATCATTTTCAACCTCCAAAAATATCCCAGTTCTAATGTGATGAAACATGAATGACATTATCTCGATTTTTCCCCTTTTACCTTCTCCCTTAGATCTCTTTGCTTTTCTTGATTCCCTTTCTAATTCAATAACATACTTACACATGAATATGCACATATACAAATTAAAATTTATGTTTTATATATGAGAAAAATACACCTTATTTTTAAGTCTGTTTCTGCATTAGTTTGCTTTACATAAAGATCTCCAGTTACATTGATATTCCTGCAAATGTTTTAACCTCCTTTTTAAATTAGAGATATGTAATATCTATTAAGGCTATAATACCAAACAACTGCACACATGTGTATTCCTATGTCTGTAGCTAAACCTTTATTTTAAATTATTAAAAGCTTAAATGTAACTTTAGGAAAAGGAGATTCATATATTTTACGTTACCTATGGCCACACAAAACATTTGTATTGTACTGTTCAACACTTGTATAAGAAAAAGTTTCAACTTCTGAATTTTTCCTAGCAATATTATTTTTAAACATTTTTGTTTTGATGATTGTGGTGATTTGAGTTAGGTATCCCTCATAAACTCAATTTTAATAAACTCAGTTTTAATTCTTAGTTCTCAGCTGATGGCAATTTAGGAAGTAGAGCTTTGCTGGAGGAAGTGTGTTTTCACAGGTAGACTAAGGGCACTATAGCCAGCTTCCCCTTACCAGTGTTTTGTGCAGTCTCCTGCTGCTATTGTCCACCTTGCTGTTGGTAAGGAGGTGATAGCCCACCTCTGCTTCTGCAACATTTTCCCCTGCCATAATGGAGTTTCCCCTCAAGTCTCTAATCCAAATTCAAAACTTTTCTCATACTAGCTGCTTCTGGTCCAATTTTTGTCCAGAAATGCAAAAGTAACTGCAACTAGCACAGGTTTTAAAATAAAGTAAAAAGAACGATATTCATATACCATAAATGTTTCCTTTGTAAAGTTTAACATTTTCCTTTTGTCTGCCATGGGATTTGGATAAAAAGACGCTTTTATATGTTAAATAAATTCAAGTAACTTTGAATAAAATCCTGTCCTCTTAGGAAAACATAAGCAAAGTTTTTTTTTTTTCTAAAAGAGCACACCTTCTCTTCATCATGAACAAATTTCAGCATTTTGTTTTCATTTCAGTTTATGATTATTTTTAGTAATGAGAGATTATTGCTTTGTACATACTTAAAAGTTTCTTTGTTGCTATGTTCCAATATCATAATGAAAATCTCAAAATACTGTTTTTGTTTATTGGTAAGTTAATTAGAGTTTTACATAAAGAAGAAGAAAATTTTTGATATGCTATTGAATAATATTTTCTTACATGTTCTTGCCTTCTCTCCATCTATATGCCAATTAAGCAAAACCTTCCAGCATTCCACCTTAATTTGAAATACAAATTTTGCTCTATGGATTCCATACAAATATTCACACATCATAATTTTTCTGCCATGTTAATTGTGGCTGTTGTAGTGTGCAATGAAAATCAATTTTATGACATGACTTCTCCTCACCTTCATGCAAATATACTTGGTAATTTTCACCTGTGAATGTTTTCAAATTTCTAATGAAATATGAATGCTTATGAATCATTTCAACATATAACAGTATACCTCTGTAGGATTTTTAATGAAATCATCTAGATGTTGTATATTACTTTCCACCAAAATTATGATTCTACAAGTTTTATCTTCTTCTTCCTAAAGGAAATAAATGTCTTGACATACTCAGGTGTTCTTTCACTCCTGTGGTAAAGTGTTTTTGTAGTCTATTTTCCCTCTTCATTATTTATATTTAAAAGAAATACAAAGGTAAAATGTGATTAAAAATACATGAATGCATATAAATGATAAATGCTTACTGCTACCAAATATACCAATATAATATTTTGTCTACATTGATATTTATAACACATATTAAAGTTATAACAGTATGGCAATTGATTTTATAAACACTTCCCATAACATCTTAATAAAATGTTTCATAACTATTTTTCAGTATATGTAGAAATAATATTATATACATATGATCATAATTTTGTCTTATATTTTACAATTGTTATATAATTTTCATCAACTTTTTATTACTTTATAACACAGGGGAAAACTTACAGAATAATATCTGCTAGCAGTTTTCCAACTTGCCATTGCTTATGTTGTCTCAAACATTATGTATGACAGAATCCCCTCACCTGTGGTTCCTAACTTGGAACAGCTTGAGTTGCAGGCATGCCTGACAGGCAACCTGAGGGACAGATAACAGAAATGGAAGGTTTTGTGGGGAGGGGAATTGAAGTTTAGGAGAAGAAACACACAAAAGTAACTCCAAAATGAATTGGCACCATAGTAACCTTCCTCCTGGATAGGATACTGAAAGATATAGGAATATGGGGTGGCAGAGATCATCTGGTAGGAAGGTCCATG
Organism: Dipus sagitta; assembly: GCA_036346955.1. Taxonomy (NCBI): domain Eukaryota; kingdom Metazoa; phylum Chordata; class Mammalia; order Rodentia; family Dipodidae; genus Dipus; species Dipus sagitta. Next base: position 113,409,451 of record CM070776.1, on the reverse strand, counting down.
GAACAGGTGGTATAAAGTCTAACCCTAAAACATTGGGCTTTGGCTTATAGTTCTCCATACCAGACATCTGTTGCAGCCCACAATGAACTATTGATCTGAGAGACTTTTGAGGTTCCCAAAACAAGACAGGCTTTTGTCAAAATACTTAATTACCCACCTGATGTGAAAAGTAAGATACTATTGCTGAAGATATCCCATGCTGTCAACAAAGTACATTGAGAGATCTGGCTGTAATCTGCAAGGAAGTCAGTTCCTAGATGGTTAGACATATAATGCTGGAATGCATGAGTTGTTGGGAAAAATGGCCAACAACTTTGTGAGTAAGCAGGGGAAACTGCTATATGAAAACAACCAGACTGGCAAGATGTACACACCTGTGCAATGGTGGCACCCAGCCTGTGTGAGTAACAAATAGCTTTCTAATTGGCTGAGAGATCCACTCAGTGCAAAGAAACCCATAGCTAGAACTGGGAATCAAGGTAGAGTCTTATGGAAACCAACATGATCAACATCAGTAGTTCCCACTAATTTTTGTCCAATTTGATGCTACACCGGTTAAAATCTTTTTTTTAATTTTTTTGTTCATTTTTATTTATTTATTTGAGAGCGAAAGACAGAGAGAAAGAGGCAGAGAGAGAGAGAGAGAGAGAGAATGGGCACGCACCAGGGCTTCCAGCCACTGCAAACGAACTCCAGATGCGTGTGCCCCCTTGTGCATCTGGCTAACGTGGGTCCTGGGGAATTGAGCCTCGAACCAGGGTCCTTAGGCTTCACAGGCAAGCGTTTAACCGCTAAACCATCTCTCCAGCCTCAGTTAAAATATTTTTATATTAAATATTCTAATCCCCTTAACCCTATGCTGATCTCACTCTCCGTGGGACCATATATCTTTTCTTGTTTAGCTGGCAATGAAGTACAAAGAGAACCAAAATATATCAACAAGACAAGAAAAGGTAGCTGACTTCCTGGCAGGAGGTGAACCACCCCTCGCACATCAGATGGGGCCCGGGTGAAAACAGAGGAATGAGCAAGAGCGCTGCTTTCATGATGAGCCTTACAACCTATGTCAGGGTGCTGGACACAAACACTGAGGATGCTCAAAACACACTAAAGCCGAAATCCCAGTACTGCTGAGAGCTCAACACTAAAATAGACTTAAAACACATTCACCAAGGCTCAGGGAATTTTGCAGAAGATAGGGTGAAAGATTGTAACAGCTGCAGAATGGGACTCTCCAGAGGCATTGCCCTCTCCCATAATGATTGAATGCTGCTCTCACAACTCCTAAACCACAAACCTATGGTAAATAAGAGTAATCACAGTGAGGAGGGCCCTCAGTAGAGTGGGGGAAAGGAGGAGAGAAATGATGGTACCAACACATGATATGTTCATACAAAGTTTCTACTTAATTAGATAATAAATAAAAAACTCTTAAGTATGAAGGTGTTTGAGTATTGATATTCATTCTTTACAAATCATTTTATTGTTTTACTGAAGTAGCATTTATTAATACATGTAATAAATTAATTTTGGGGCTGGAGAAATGGCTTAGTGGTTAAGCTCTTGCCTGTGAAGCCTAAGGACCCCGGTTTGAGGCTCAATTCTCCAGGACCCACGTTAGCCAGATGCACAAGGGGGCACACGTATCTGGAGTTCGTTTGCAGTGGCTGGAAGCCCTGGCGCGCCCATTCTCTCTCTCTCTCTCTCTGTATCTGACTCTTTTTCTCTCTGTCACTCTCAAATAAATAAATAAAAATGAACAAAAAAATTTAAAAAAATTAATTTTGAATTATCTTACTTTCATATGTTCTAAATTATACAGAGTGTTTTTCTTATCTTCTGTGAATTAATTCTTAAACACTCTGATGAATGAATTATTATTATTTTAAATATGAAGAATAGGAAAAACAATCTACTCAAGATTGCAACTTAATTAAGAAATGGGTTTAGGATTTGTACTCAGGTAATGTCTAATGCAAAAGTTCTGGCTAATCTTGTCCCAAACACCATTACCGGTATAATCCATAAGCTCTTTAAGGGATCATGGTGGACAGTAACAAATTTAAAAGCCAGTAGCTTTAGGGATAATTTTGTATTTCTTTTTTTTTTGTTTGTATAAATAATGTACTTATATACAGTTAGATGAAATTTCAGTGTATTTTATCTACTATAAATTTGTATGCACTCTTTTACAATTCTAGTATTTGAAGATATTTGAATTCTCAAACAAAATACTGATCTGTGGGGTGTATGTTGAACCTATCAAATATTTTATTTATATATTATGTTCTTTAAGGTCATAGTCTTGAATTATTTTTTTCAAAAAGTCACTTCCTCAGTGGAGTTGTTTGTTGATTTTTGATCATGTTTTTTCACTTGGTACCTTACTAACCACTGTTGTAGAAGTAGATATTTTGTTAATTCAGTAAAACCGTTGATCTAAATTCAAGGGTATTGATAGTACTTAAATTTACATTTCACCATGCAGTTGTGATATTGTGTAACTTCACTTTTGGTTTTTATTTTGCTAAATAGTTATTTAATGCTTTTATTTTTATTTTGAAACCTTCACTACATATGTTTTGATAACTTAGTGCTTTCATAGTAAATACCTTTTGCTTTGAGAAATATTAACTATATTTTCAAATTGACTAAAACTAATGAAAAATTGAAGGTTCCTTATGGACTACCTTTAGAAACAGTTTCTGAAACAAATGTGATACTGTCTTTGGGGTTTGCAAGAGTTTGTTTCTTGGTAATAATGTTGGGCACATACAAGGTTTAATCTATTTTACACTTACCAGTATGTAATCATCCAAAAAGCTCATTGAAATTCTCATGTTTTTAACAACAGCAAAGTGATAATTAAATTCATGAGGATATAAAAACTTAAATATTCTCGACAGTTCATTTTGAAGGAAATTCTTTTCTTACAGCTCTGAATTGCAAGTAACTACAGCATTTGCTAGGTACTTAGTGAACAATAAATCTGGTAAAAATTTAATGGCATATATGACGCCACCAATTTATTTTTTTCATTTAGTTTTCTGTTCTATTTTCCATATATTTTGTGTATATATAATGTCTAAAACATAAAATTTGTAAAATCATTACTTATAATTTTATTAGGTTATGGTGATTTTATTTATTCTGTATTATTCTATCCAATTGAATTCTTTCAGTTAATTTAAAATTATTTGTTATATAAAACTTTGTAATATATTAGATCCTTGTTAGATTTTGGGTAAAATGTACAAAACACTAAACTTCATTTTATTTTAATTTTCAGTGCTAATTCATTGTAGGAGAAAATGTTTTAATCAAGTAGCATTTGTTTCTGATAAGTTGAATATCCATACTGAAATATGTCCATATTGAAAAATCTTAATTTTCATTTTCTAATAATTTTGTTTATTTATAAAATCAGTTAAAACTTATTGTTTAGTATCATGATAGTTACTATGCCTGCTCAGAATTCTCTAAGATACATGAAGCATAAAATCCATTATTTTCTCCATGCAGGCTTTCATCATTGGTTAAAAACTTCTGAGGTTTTGTTTGTTTGTTTATTTATTTATTTATTTAAGAGCAACAGAGAAAGAGATAAAGAGGCAGAAAGAAAGAGAAAGACAGAGAAAGAGAGAGAGAGAGAATGGGTGTGCCAGCGACTCCAGCTACTGCAAACGAACTCCTGATGCATGCGCCACTTTGTGCATCTGGCTTACGTGGGTCCTGGGGAATCGAGCCTGGAATCGGGGTCCTTAGGCTTCATTGGCAAATACTTAACTGCTAAACCATGTCTCCAGCTCACTTCTGAGGTTTTATACACACATGATTTAATTTTGAATGACCAGTTAATTTTGCATAAGATATTTTATTGTTAGTTATATGATTTTGAGTTCAGTTAACCAACAATCATTTCAAAGTTAATTTAAAATTTAACCCTATGTTTAATTGATTGGGACTCTATGTCCCTTTACACAATCATTTTCTATTTCTTAAGCCCTTACTCTTGATTCAAACCTCAACTGCTCTCTCAAGTGGGATTTATCTATAATTACTGAAATGAGTAATTGTTTACATAAATTACCATCTATGAATTTATATTTTTTAATTTTTAAATTTATTTTTATTTGAGACAGAGAGAAGGGGAGAGAGAAAGAAAGAGAGGGAGAGAGAGAAATTGGCATGCCAGGACTTCTAGCCACTGTAAAACATCTCCACATGCATAGGTCACCTTGTGTATCTGCCATATGTGGGACCAGGAGAATTGAACCTGGGTCCTTAGGCTTCACAGGCAAGTGACTTAACCATTAAGCCATCTCTCCATCCCTATGAATTTATTGTTTAATGTGCAGGGAGATCTTCATATGAACTTGTAAACTTCTCCACTTACCATCTTTTGTTTTGTTGTTCCATCTTTAGCAGTTTTACTTTATTTTTCCTAATTGACAATCTCTGTAAGCACATCTAACTTTTTATACAGGCTTTTGATTTTATTTCAACTGCCATATATAATGTGTACACATCCTGTGAGGGAACATACTACTTGCAGATTCAGATGCTTCATTCTTCTATATGATGGAATGCTTATATTTGCTGTTCATTAAATTTCTCTAGTATTTCATGTTGGGATTTACCTTGAATATTTGATAATTTTCATAAAATAGTTTTATTTTATTTTAATGATTTCAATATTCTCTTTACTAAAGGCAAAATGCAATGAATTTTATCATTACATTGCAGACTCCCTAGCAATTCTTGATTATAGTTTCTGCCCCTCTATTTCATTACATATTGTTGTTCTTAGTTCTGTGCAAGTCCTTGCCTTTCAAAACACTGCTCTTTCTTGGACACCATAGCTTCTTGAATTATACTAAAGGTATTTGTTTTCTAAAATATTATCTCATTGAAATAAATCATTTTGGGGAGTGTAGAATTGGTCATCTCAGAATACACTCTTAATCACTGAGACATGTCTCTAGTCTAAGTCTGTGCTTGTCAATTGGACAAATATATATATATATATGCTAAATATTTAGAAATTTTAGTGATTATCACAAAATAAAATTTCAACTGTTGTATTTTTAAAAATCTTTTATTTATTTATTCATTTTCAAGCAGAGAGAGTAAGAGAGAATAGAGATGGACAGAGATAATGGGCATGTCAAGGTCTCCAGCCACTAGAAACAAATTTCAGATGCATATACCACTTTGTGCAACTGGATTTATGTGGGTACAGGAAATTTGAATTCAGGAAGTTTAACTTCGCAGTTAAGTGCCTTAAATTCTAGCCATTTTCCAGAACTATTCTGTTAATTGTTCATTAATTCATGTTATAGAAACAGGATAAGATTATTTATAAATAGTAACTTTTCAGAAGATAATTAGCTAATAACAGTGAATGTATTGATACACTATACAACATTATATAAGGGATATACTAAGAAATAAAATTATTTGTTATTTACTTTAAAATTCTTTTGTATTTTGGTGAATATACATAATAAAATTTTATATTTTACTCATATAATTGTTGAACAGTCAATAACACCCTCTAGTGCTACAACTCAGTACCATTTAAATACTGAGTCTCTCTTTTCTTCTCATTGGTAACCAATATTCTGATTTCTACCTCTGAATTAAATTACTTAAGCTACTTGTTATAATTGAAATAACTCACCATTTGCCATTTTGTTCCTGGTGTATATCTTTTTGCAAAATATATTCAGAGTTTATCCATGTTGTATACTGTCTCAGAATTGCTTCCACATTAAGTTAAATAATAGACTGCTAATACAACAAGCATGGGTGTACATATTAACAAATATATATATTCCAAAATATTTTTATTGTTTTGGGTATATACCCATGAGTATAATTGTCAAATCATAGGTAATATAATATAACATGTTTTTATAACTACTATTCCTAACAATAGTGAACAAAAGATGTCAATTTGTTGACATTCTCATCATAAAATTGCTACCATAGTTTGAAAATAAATATGCTAATGGGTGTGAAGTGTAATCTTACTTGACTTTGCTTCCAATTTCCTTAAGACTAACAATGTTTAGTAACTTTTAGTTTGATTAATGGGCACTTGCATATTTTCTTTGGATAAGTGTCTACTTAGTTATTTTGCTCATATCATTTTTTATAGAAATTTAATGTGAATTTTTTATTTTTATTTATTTATTTGATAGAGAAAGAGGGAGAGAGAGATAATGGGCACATCAGGGCCTCCAGCCACTGCAAACGAACTCCAGGCACATGCACCCCCTTGTGGCTAATGTGGGTTCTGGGGAATTGAACCAGGGTCCTTTGGTTTTGCAGGCAAACACCTTAACTGCTAAGCCATCCCTCCAGCCCTAAAGTGATTTGTTTTTTATTAGTTATGTACACAGTGTGTATACAGCCTCCTTGGTACCATGGTTAGCCTCCTACCTGTCCTCCCTCCTCTGCAGGGACGCTCATGGTTGGGGAATGTGGGTCGTGCATTGTGGGTTAGTTATGGTAAGAGACAATGTTTCTGTGCATAATGTTCCAACATTTGGCTCCAATAATCTTTCCAATAATCTTTCCGCCCCCTCTTCCACAAATTTCCCTGATCCAGGTTGGGTTCATTTCAGGTCTATTTCAGTGATGAAGTTTCGGGAACCTCTGTGTCTCTGGATATCTGCTTTGGTAGGAGTTGAGCGTTGTCTGTGTCTATGTCCTTCACCCTTGTGCTGGTACCAGGTTCACCAAGAAAGCAGCACTCTTGCTCAGTTCTTCAATTACTCTTGGTTTCAGTTGGAGTCCTAGTGATGTGTGATGGGCTGATTCTGTCCTCAGGATCTGCATCCATCTGTAAAAGAGAAGCAAATTCTCCAACGGAGAGTGAAGGCAGCACCAGATAAATTGGATAACCATTATTATTTTAGAGAATTTAATAAGTGTCGGCCCTCTTGTAGCCCATGAGTGGTGTGAGCTTGATAATGGAGAGTGGGCTCATTTTTCGGATATGGTTCTGACTTGTTTCCCAGCTCCAGCTATGGGTTCTGTTCCACTGAGTGGATTAGTTAGCCAAATCAAGAGCATTTGGTTACCCACCATGACTGTGTGCCACTACTGTACTTGTGTGAGCACCAAATTTTTATTTTGTTGTGTAAGTGTCACAAATTGGCAAATATTTCTAATAGCTTATGTTTTTATCTATATTCTGTTGATAATATCTTTTAATACATGAAGTTTTGTTTTGAATTTTTATGAAGTCCAACTCAATTCATTTTATAATGTTTGGTTTAATTCACAAGAAGTTGTCAACTCCTATATTATGAAAGTGTCTTTTTCATTTTTAATAATAAGTTTAGGGCTGGAGGGATGGCTTAGAGGTTAAGGCGTTTGCCTGCAAAGCCAAAGCACCTTGGTTCAATTACCCAGGACCCTTGTTAGCCAGATACACAAGGGGGTGCATGCGTCTGGAGTTTGTTTGTAGTGGCTGGAGACCCTGACGCACCCATTCTCTGTCTCTGTCTCTCTCTCTCTCTCTTTCTTTTTCCATCCTTCTCTGTCTAATAAATAAATAAAAATAAAATAAATAAGTTTAAAATATTAGCTCCTGCAAGTAATTTGTTCCAATTTGCTACTACTACTTGAATATAATATGATTACAGTTGTAGAATTGGGTTATGTAGGGCAAAAAGCCCAGTTATAGATATGTATGATGAAAAGTTTCAGAGATCTAAAAACCACAGTTTCAATATTACAATGTATGCTAAAAATTTCCTTATAACTGTCAGTCCTCACAGTTGCAGTTAGGTGTGAAGTCTGAAACAGAGGATGAGATACCAGATAGGCTGCTATGCCATGACTATAGAAGAAGTCATGCTATTGTTTCCTGCAAGACAGAGATGCAGGGCTCTATCAACTTTGCTCTTTCATGTTGCTCCTGCTGTGCTGTGTGTACTGTGTGGTCCCTTAAGCCACTACCAAAAATCACTCCAATATCAGGTAAAATGATTTTAAAATTCCTAGTAGAACTTTTATTCTAAATATTAGCCACAATGTATTCTTTAGACAAATTTTCAACCCTGGAAGTGATACAACTTATTTCTTAACTTACTAGATGATTGTTTTTATTTTAAGGAAATTTATTTCTTAATAAATTTTAATGTGATGCTAACCAATTATTATCATTTTCTTTCATCTATAGTTTATTTGTGACAACATGGAAAATAATGAATTTCTTCCTCATATAGTCATCATTAAATTATTTAAGATACCTATTTAAAAATTGCTTATAGAGTAGTCTTTAAGTGTTCTTATGACAAAACAATATAATTATGGAGATAATAAATGTTAATGTGCATGAATATATTAAGCATAAAATGGAGCAAATTTTATATCATAAATATATTAAAAACTTTTTATTGTTAAAGTTAGTTGTTTGTTTTCCTCTAAATATACTAATTCCTTTTTCCATACAGTATAAGATCTTTGAGATAGTGGAGACTTCTATTTAGTTCATTATTAATGACTGAGGATAACAATAGGCTGAAACAAAATGCAACAGATAATGACTATAGATTTCTCAGTAAATTACAATTGTTAAAAAGAAATTATAAAATATTACTCTGCTTCAAAATGTGCTCCATATTGAAAATCACAGTGGTCAACACCTATTCAGATTAGTAATATTATCCAAAATTTAAATTCATAGTTTTTATTTAGATTTAAAAAAAGACACTTAACTTCAGAAGAAAATTTAAGACATTGAAACTATACTACAAATTAAAGTGCTTGCTATTCCTCTCTCAGAATGTTACTTTTCTTTTGTTCCATTACTTTTGAAGAAAATGCCATATGCTGTAAAGTTTAATGGGATGGCAAAATGACTTGAATACAAATTGCTCTACATTACTTAGAAAATACATCATTTGGCAATGGAGCTTCCCTGAAATATCTTTTGGAGAGTGTTTTTTTTTATATTTACTGGAAATACTAATTTAAATTGGACTACATTTCTCAACAGGGTGCACATATGATTTTCAGCCAGAATAGTTATCAAAGTATATTGTTTCAGGCTATTTAGTCAAGAAGATATAATAAAGGACAATTCTCCAATGGGAGTGAAAAAGTGACATAATGATGTCATAAAACATTAACTTAACAGTAGGAAGTAACACTTATGAAATGCTACAAGTTATATTCTCTTGAGTTTAATTTTTACAGCCATAATAAATTCAATAGATACATAATTTCTTTATTTAGTCAGGAATTGTATTTATCTTCAAAAATTAGCAATCATCAACTATCTCAGACATATATTCACATAGTGGACACTTGCATGAATTATCTGAAATATTTCAATTAACTATTCTAAGGATATTTATAATTATGTGTTTGCATAAAATTTTGGAATTATTTTTGCTTCTTTAGAAAGTTAAATTTTATTTTAAAGTTTGAATAAACAACTAAATGTGAACACTGTCTTTATAGGCCCTCTTACTCTCTTATTTCATAAATGTGTATGATGACACAAGTGGATTGCTTCTTTATCTTGATGAGATGATATCTTAATTAGAATGCTTTAAAAGTAGAGTGAAATAAGCTGGAATTTCTTTATTTATTTGCCTTATACATACCAAATGCCTGTTCAAGGACACACTTTATTTTTCCCAGAATTTCAATACTAGGATTCAAAGCTGTGAGACCACTTTCCATGCAATTTTGAGTATCACATATTTCAAGTTTATCATCCCTAGAAGAGATAACTCATATAATTGAAAGTCTTTGTACATTGGCAATGGTCTTCTTTCTAATTTTATCATTTTACTTTATTTTTCATAGTGATTCATTCATCCTTTAAAATATTCATGTGGCATTACTCACAGTTTTCCTCATCTTATTTTATTTAATCCTTAATTCTATAGTGTCACACCATTCCATTATTTCCTTTTTATTATTTCCAATGTTCTCTACTTCAGAAAACTAACTTATTACATGATATATGATATTTCCAAATTGAATATGCTTTCAAATTTGCTTTATAATATATTTATGTTATCTGAATCTACAACATGCTTTTACTGTTGACTAATATGGAAGATCCTTGTAATGCATATATTCAGTAGTATAACTATATAGTTTTTCAAAATGGATACAAATCTTAAACTAACTAAAATTAGTTTTTATTGTGCTCATCCTTTAAATTAAATTTAATTTAATCCATTCACAGTGATATCAATAGACACCTTGAAACTTCTTTTAGCACAAATTTAAAGCTATGTAAATATTATTAACATATACTACACATTTCATCTAGCTCATGAGTACTAAAAAAAACTGCTAAAGAAATTACTTCCTAACTCACAATCACAATGTGCAGCACTATTGGATCAGCAGTGTGTATGTGTGTGTGTACATGACCAATACATGTATACACAGATATTTCATCTTTGATATTTTAGTAGTGAATACATACAGCATTGTAACATTTGCTCAATCAGATACAGGAAAATATATTCCGGAGAAAAAGATCTTATTGAGATGCCTTATTTTGGGAAATGGTGCTATTTTGGATCTCTAAATTTAGTCATCAAGTGGTATTAGGACATACATACAACTTGAAACACCCTGTTCTGGTTCTATCTCTGATCAGGTAATTGGTCTGTATAAAAAGCACTTATTAGTTTGCATGTTAGAATGGTTGTCTTCATTACAAGTGAAAGTCACAGAAAATGTAATGGCCATTCAAGATGTGATCCCTAGCATCTGACCAGCAATCACAAACTGTTTGTTTGATTTCACAAAGGGGCATGAATAAAAATAAAGTTGATTTCCTTATCTAGTAGTTAAAATACCTACTACAATAAATGATATTTTAAGAGCCCCATCAATATAGAAAGGTGTCTTCATAAGGATGGGAGAATAGCATAGCAATGCTGGGATAGGGCAATAAGCTTAAATCGTATCTCTGCCATTCATCTCTGCTTGGGTAAATTAATGTTCCTCTTTTTACCTCACTTTTTTAGTCATTTGGGTTAAAAATAGGGCCCAATTCCTAGTGTTGTTGCAAAGACTGAAGGTAATCATTATTTCCAAGGTGTGTAACAGCCTCTAGCTATTACTTGGTATTTCATATGAGGGACAATTTTCTTATACTTGATATTTATAAAAGTATTTATAATATATAGTAGTAAAGTCCTCTCTCACATATGTACAGACATATAAGAAAACATGCATAAACGCACGTATGCACATATTCCACCCTATCTTCACAGTTGGCACAGAATATCAAATAAATCATGGCTATTCCTATATGCTATTTTGGAGCAAGGGTGACAATACATAAAAGAAATAAAATAAACAGAGAAAGATACATAAAATTTAAAATTCAGGTAAGTGAATGTGGTTAACTCTCAACAGTATAGAGATTATGAAACTAATAACAGAACCCAGGTGTTTTATCCTGCTCCACTTAAGAATCCATCACCTCCTTGCCTATGTCATTTGCTCCCTGTTCATCTCATGCTCTGAAAACACACACATACACACACACACACACACACACACACACACAGAGAGAGAGAGAGAGAGAGAGAGAGAGAGAGAAAATCAAGCATGTTCCATGCTAACTTCCAAAGGTTATGGATTCATAAAATGGCAAGGAGAAATTGAAATGCAGTAAATTGTGAAGAGTGTTCAATTAAGAACTGGATATTGAGATGATTTAATGTTCATATCTTTGTATCCTATTAAAATTTCTGTTGAATTCTAAATAATGGAAATACAGAATTCTGAAGTGTGTTTCTCAATGATAATGAAAATATTTGATTATCTTCAATAAGCTAAGCATACAAAAATGAGTAATTGTTTCCTTTAAAGATACAGGGTTTCAAATTCCTACTTCAGCACCATTTGAATAACAGCATGATACTAAGGTAAGATAACCTATTCTAGAAGATGTTAAGAATTGGCTTTACATTCAACTTATATCAAAACACATAGCCCACATTTTATGACTGACAAAATCAATTTTACTTACATAGACATGTTTATTAAGTGAAACAACAAGAAACACTGTGTTTTATTTTTATTCCTATACAAGCAGTTCCTCTAGATTGTGAGGGAAATGGATCAAATGAACTTAGAAAGGACAAAATTAAAACAAAAATAATTAGCTTCTTGTGATTTATTGAAGTAATTTTACTTTACAGTTAAGTTTTCTTCAATGTTAATGATGATTCATTATTTTATATAGTCAATTAAAATTATAATGCATTTATTAAGTGTATGATTGTCATGTATATAAATGTACCCAGTCCATCTTTTAGATGTAAACTACACATAAAACAGTAATATGAGCTCTGAACACCTCCTAACTTGAGAGCATTTCTGTTTTACTTATGCTTCATGCCATAATTTCACTTTTTTCTAATACCTCTTTGTTTAAACTTAATTGTGTATCAAGTGCTTGAATATTGAGCAAAGCCTCTGAATGCTATACATGAAATCAAAGACAGTAAAAAATTCTAAAGTATAAAGTGAAGAATTGTTCATGGACGGAATAAATGAATTTGGCTTCGGGGTACAAGTATATGCTATAATTAACAAGTTATTGTAGGACCATTTCTTGTGGTCAGCAGAGCATGAGAATCAAAGCGCCATTGAAAAATACCTTCATATTTTATTGAAAAGCTGTAATTCAGATTTCACATTCAGAAAACTAGATATAAATTATATAGAGGGATAGGAGCAAAAACAGTGAATAGAACTGCATTTTTCAAGACACTGTAAGTGAAATGAGCCAGCACAAGAGAGGAAAGGAAAACTCTGGAAACTAGGAAAGAAATGGTAAGAAAATCAAATACAGAGAAGCAGAAAGGAAACCCAGAGAAAAGTAGAAAGTAATAAGATCAACCATGTCTTCCTTGTGAGTGAAGGGAATCAAACACTGTAAACATAACTTAAGGAGTGAAAACAATCCTCATAGTAGCAACAGACATGTGATCATAGGTGTAAAAGCCCCATTTTCTTACAAGTTTCCAATCTTTTAGGGAGATGAGGTTTAAAATTAAGTCCTCCTGTGTTAAGATCACTTAAGAGTAGAAATTTGTGACATCACTCAGTAAATTGCATACTATGCTGAGAAGAGTCTGACAGGGACAAAAGAACCCTGAATGAACATAACTCAAAATATAATTAAATTTCAAGGGGAAAATCCATGTCGCAGTGCAGGAGTATGAAATAGCCATGAATGGCAGTCATGGAGAAGGAAGAGTGTCATAATCCTGTAGAGAAGTTTCGGCAGCAAACAATGAAAGTTGTGGGGTGGTGTAGTAAATATTCCCACTCTCTGTGACTGTGGTTAACAGAAGCAAAATGTAGTTTCTCATAGGGGTCAGTTCTCAAAGTGCTGAGAATGGTGTATTGCTTAATTCCCAGCTTTTCCTGTATCACAGAACTAACTGGTTGCACTGCTTCTACGGATACTACCTAGCTAGAGAATTTCTGAATCCCACAGTCACATAAACTCTAGAGTGAATGCGGACCTGGCCAGAAGTCTCACATACTGCCAAACCTATCTTGGGAAATATGCCTGCTGGTAACTCTGACTATATCCATGGCTCTTGGAGTGCCATTATGAATACTGTGGTAAGAATGCAGATAAGATAGGGACAATATGCGCTTAATCTTTTAGCCTGCCTACTGCCCCCAACCAGTTAACCAGGAGCTGAGAGTACAGAGAGTTGGCTTTCTGTTGCCCTCCTCACCCCAAACCCACAACCATATCTGGCAAAGAACAATGTTGGAATACTCAAAAGGAAATGCCCCCACACTAAATATCTCAGCTAGGTAGAATTTTTGAGTCTTTACTTCTCATTTTTTTTTCTAATTTGTTGTTTTTATCACCTAATTTGATTTTTCCACACCTCACATTCTCATTTTTTCTATTTTGAAAATATTTTCTCTTTAATTGTCTTTACCTTTTCTCATATTGCTTCCCTCTTGTTATATGTGTTTTAATTAATTTCAAAAAATTCAGTAGCCTTCCTATAGACAAAAGACAAATATGCATAGAAAGAAACCAGTGAGGCTGTCTCATTTCCTATAGCCACAAAAAATCAGATACCTTGGAACAATACAAACCAAGGTAGAGAAGGACCTATATGTTGAAAACATAAAATCACTCAACATTCTTTACTTAATTTTATAGATCTTTTTCTATACATTTTTCATTTCTTCTCTATTTTATTGCTATTACAGTTATGTTAATTGTTTTTTTCCATATCCTGCATATCTTCTATCTATTTTGTTGTTCTTACTGTTGTTTGTTCAACCTCTCTAAACTTCGGTTGTAACAGAATAGAGCACATCAAGCAAGTTGGATGGATGCTTTGTCACTAAGGTATGCCCCAAGCAATATTGACAGAAATTGTACCCTACTCCAAACTTAATATATTGTGTTCAAAACTTGGGCAATATTTAAATTTAAGAATTATAAAACCAGGGGCTAGGGAGATGACACAACAACTAGAACAACTTCTAAAGTAAGCATGTGGGCCTGAGAGGGACTGAGACCATCTGAATTTGATTCCCTAGCATACACATAAGAAGCTGAGCATGGCCATTTATGGCTATAATCAAAGAAGTATCCTAGGGAGTTGCGGCCATAGAATTGCTGTGTCTCAAAATTACAGGTACAGATTTAGGGAAATCTATGTCTCAAGTAAATACACAGATGAGCAAGAGAAGGACATCCAATGTTATCTTCAATGCCCCCCACATATATGTTCAAAACACACATATATCTGTACACATATGTGAATATACTACAAACATATCACATCTTACATACAACACACCATGCAACCTATCCTATCCCAATTACAAATACGGAACAGTATAATCAAAATCATCCAGATTGTCCCAAGGCACAACTAGGAATAGTTAGAAAAATTGAACTATAGTTCTAAGTAGTATACATAGTGATAATAGCAAATAAAAGTAATGAAGCTGAGAGAAAACTCAGCAAAGGTTGCTGAAACATCAGTTCAGAAGACAATCTTCACAAGACTGTGGAAGCAATCATAGATAATGTATATCATATTCTCCAGTGGCTACAACTGACCTGCTTACATTATCGTAAGTATCCCACTCTGGAAGACCTAAAGAGAATATTGGTCATGAAATCTAGAAAAAATATGTACAAGGTCAAAACTAAATAATCATAGACAAATGAGTCATCAGGAAACTAAACTATACAACACTATACAATAAGACAATATCCTAGGCAACAAAATCAAGGGAAACCTTTGCATTTAAATGATTCTTACATAGAAGTGAAATAGCCAATCCTCTGAAATATATGCATGAATCTCAACACATAAAGAAAAGATAAATCAAAACTTCCAATAAATGGTTTTAAACACACTGAAGTTGACAATCTACCAAAAAAAAATAAAAATTGATTTTGAAATGATCAACAGCTTCAAAGAAAAAAACCTACACAGGTGAATAACATAATTGATAATGCAGGATATGAAGCCAGTTAAAAAACAAAAATAAAGATATAAACATGCTCAAAAATCAAAATATTTGAAATGAAGTCACAACAATACAATATACCACAAAAAACATACCTGAAAGCATCCCAACCTCTCCAATAGTTTAGATCAAGGAGAAGAAATACTTTATGACTTGAAGACAAAATGGTAAATCATTACATTCAAAAAGTAATAAAGAAAAAAATTAAAAAGGAACAAAGATGCAACACATATAGTATATCTCTAGATATCTAAATTATATATATATATATATATATATATATATATATATATATACATATACATATATATATATTATAGTTGAGAGATCCAAACAACATGTTAAATGTATAGAAAGCCTGTTCATTAAGATAATAGTAGAAAACTTCCTAAATTATGGAATAGATGTGACCTTCTATGGACAGGAGGCATGCAGAACTCAAAATACATATGCCCTAAAAATTATTTCTATACAACATACACTTTATTAGGAAAATGACAGAATAAATATTCATAAAACTATAGGAAATAAGCACCAAGTCACCATCATCTATATCACAGGAAATTCTCAGCAGAAATTATTAAACTCAGTAGAACATAGACCGTGCTCAGATAAGCACTGAGATAAAACCACTACTAACACAGGTTAGTATAACTTGCATATTTATGTTTCAAAAATCATAAATAGAGCTTTTAATTAAAAATAAACTCAAGAACTTGATGACTACTTAATCAACATTAAAAAAGATACTCAAAGTAACATTCTATAGATAAGAGGAAGCAAAATAAATACAATCACAAGAACACAGGAAAAGGGGAATAATTAAGCAAATGGAATTTAAGAAACAGCCAATAATGATCAATAAAATTAGCCATTTTTGAAACATGAAATGCCTTGTATATTTATGGACTCATAATGATTATTGTTTACTGCACAAGACCTACATAATATTGGACTCATTAACATTTAAACACGGGTAATGAAGAAAGGTTAAAAAAAAACTCACTGGAATGCCTTTAATCCCAGAATTTGGGAGGCAGATGTAGGAGGATCGCTGAGAGTTCAAGGCTACCCTGAGACTACATAATGAATTTCAGGTTAGCCTGGGCTAGCATGAGACCCTACCTCAGAAAACCAAAAAAGAAAAAAAAAAAGAAAGAAAGAAAACAAACAAAAGTAAACCTCACTGAGACAGACATATACAGACTAAAATGTAAATAGTAGAAAAGTGACATACCAAGCAAAAGTAATCTAATAGCAATCAGAAGTAGTTTCAATCATATTCAAAAGGAACACAAGACAAAATTGGTGAGAAGAAACAAAGAAAATCACTACTTATTATCAATATGGAAATCCATTAAGAAGTTTTAATGATTGTGAACATATAAATGCTACAGAACAAATTTTATCAAACACTACAGAAAAAAATATAAGAAAAGAATAATGGGTGAACCAATATAGCACTCTCACCAACAAAGAGTACCTAGAGAAAATATCAAAAAAGTGTCATCAGATTAAAATTATATTGCAGGGGCTGAAGAGGTTGCTCAGCAGTTAGGGCACATTGACTGCAAAATCTTAACTGGTTCGATTCCCCAGTGCCCATGTAAAACCAGATGCACGAATTGGCACATTCATCTGGAGTTGGTTTGCAGTGGCTGGAGGATCTGGCCCACCCATTCCTTCTCTCTCCCTCTCTCCTTGCAATAAATAAATAAACTAAAAAATATGTATTACAGGTCAAATGGAATTAACTGGCATTGATCTAATAACTTTGTAATTCAAATGCATTCTTTTCATCAGGACTTCAAACTGTTTCTAAAATAGATCATATTTTAGGGTGTAAGTCAAGTTTAAAATATGAAACTGTTGAAATTATTTCTTGTACCTCTTCATATTATTACAGAAAGAAATAAATCAACAGAAAGAAAAATGAAATTACTTATACAAATACATGGGGACTTATTAATGTACTTTGGGATTAAATGTGTGTCAGGAGAAGAATTAAAAACTTGTTGAATCAAGTGAAAATGGAAACATTATTGTATAATCTGTGTGCAATAATCAGTGCAGTTCTACGGAGGCCATTTGTGAGCACCTGTATTAAAATCAGAGATCTCAAATACATAATGTGGTGATGAACTTGAAGACCACAGAATATCAAGTAAAGCCACAATAAGTATATACATGAAAAAGACCATAGAAGAAACACATGATTTGAGATATGCAACAGTATAACACTCAGGTTCAATGAAACAAACAGCTGTCTCTATTAAAAAAATAATGATGGGCTGGAGAGAAGGCTTAGCGGTTAGGTGCTTGCCTGTGAAGCCTAAGGACCCTGGTTGAAGGCTCTATTCCCCAGGACCCATGTTAGCCAGATGCACAAGGGGGCACACACGTCTGGAGTTCATTTGCAGTGGCTGGAAGCCCTGGCATGCCCATTCTCTCTCTCTCTCTCTATCTGCTTCTTTCTCTCTCTGTCACTCTCAAATAAATAAATAAATAAATATATATATCTTTATTATATATATATGTATATATATATAACATTATATATATATATATAATGAACCCCTAGCCATAACAAACAAAATAGAAAAAATATGCAAATAAACAAAATTATGGAAGGAAAATAAGTTATTACAACATATAGCACTGAAAACTAGAGAACCAATAGGCAATATTTTGAAGGCCAATTCAAAAATTATATTCTGTAAATTAGAAACTCTAGATGACAGATAAATTTCTTTTTATCATTTACATAACATAGTAACATAATATACATTACATTAATGTAAAATAGGAATAGCTTCTTTACAAAAAAGACACACTGTAATATATTTAAGTAAGGAGGTAAAAGACCTCTACAAAGTAAAGCACTGAAGAACTAAATTGAAGATGTGGCAAGAGTTCTCATATTTATTGATTTTTGGAAATGAATATTGTTAAAATAATCATGTTGCCAAAACAGTTTATAGATTGCATATAATTCCATCCAAATACCAAGGAAATTCTTTACAAAAGAAACAATTCTAAAATACTCATAAAGTCTTTGAATGTCTACAATAATATTTAAGAAAAAAATGATAGGTATCAAAACCTCTAATTTCAAATTATGCTACAGGATAGTAGTCAGTAAACCAATATGTCGTTGGAATAGAAACAGACAAGAAGAACAGAGAAACAAAATAGAGCAGTCAAGGTAAACTATTTCTATACCATGGATTAACAAATACCAATTGCAAATAATGCAAACTCTTCAATAAAAAGTGCTTGGAAAACTGAATAATAAATGAGTAAATAAATACCAAGTGCTTGTGAGAATGTAGGGAAAATGAGCCCCATTTCACTTTTTTGTATATATATATATATATATATATATATATATATATATATATATATATTCATGAAATCACCCCAGAACACAATATTGAATATCTTCAAAATCTAAAGCTAGAAATTCCATATGGTATAGTTGTAGTCTACATGAATATACATCAGAGATTTATAGATATCCACATAAAAACAATGCATCCATATGCTCATATAATATATGTAATTTAAGGGCAATAATTTTGTCATTGTGTTTACAATTATATCTGACAGCCTAAAACTGAGTCTTCCTATTAAAGAGGAGCTGTAAGATACTTGTAAGGAGGAAGAAGGAAGGATGGAAGGCAGGAAGGAAGGAAAGAAGGAAGGGAGGAAGGAAGCAAAGAAAGAAGTGTGGAAGGAGTAAAAGATATTGTGCAATATCCCCTATGTACAAAATAGCTGCTCTAAAACATTTTGTCAGTTCAACAGTGGGTATCTACAGATATGTACATAGAGTGGCTACTGAAAAGTTCTAAATTGCATAAATAAATTATAATAAATACAAATAACATAAATAAATTTCAACTTTAGATTTTTTATTTTAATTTTTTAATTTTTATTATTTTTATTTTAGAGAGAGTGTGTGCATGAGACAGAGACAGAGAGAGAGACAGAGAGAGAGAGAGAGAGAGAGAGAAATGACACACCAGAGCTTCATCCATTGAAATCGAACTCTAGATGCTTATGCCTAGTGGGCATGTGTGACCTTGTGTTTGCCTCACCTTTGTGCATCTGGTTTAAGTAGGATCTGGAAAGTTACACACGGATGGTTAGGCTTCACGGGCAAGTGCCTTAACCGCTAACCTATCTCTTTAGCCCAACTTTAGTTTTAATGTTATGCTTACTTGTATATATTTTAGTCTTGGTAAAATTTACAACTTTTAGCTATGCTACATGGTGAATTTGGCAGAAATTATATAGTCAAATAAGGCACTCATAGTATGAAAATTATTATCATAAAAAATAACAAGTACATTATTTTTCAGTAAATATTCTGTAAAACAGTTTTAAACTCCACCTTCAATCTGTTATCAACTTTCTGTCCCCAGAGCCTTGACTTTCCTGAGTATGTAAATGGAATAATATTGTATACAATGTCTGATTTTCCATGATGTTTTCCCATCTGCCTATGTTGTACTAGTATGTCATCTCTTTTATTGTCAAATGTTATCTCAATGCAAGTGTGTGTTCACCATGTTAGACTGTTTCCAAGCGATGGGCTTTGAGGATAAGTTTTTAAAAACTGTATATAATGGGTGCAACTAATTCTATGCACAGAGGTTTTCATTTTAATTAGCATCTATCTAATTAGGAATAGGATTTTCTGGTGATCTGATTCCTGCATATTTTGCTTTATTACAGTTTGCCAAACATTTCCAAAGTAACCACATACTTTTTACATTTTCATTCCTGGCGCATGAGCAATTTAGTCTTCTGATACTTATTCAATCATTTACATGTTAATTACATGAGACTTTATACATTTGAGTCAAAATATAGTGATACATCATTTTGGTGATTTTATTTTGAAATTCTTTACAAATTAATGGTGTTGAGCAAGTTGGATATGGACTCATTAGATAGATTATAGACAGATAGAGATAGTTATCCAAAGTCTATTCAAATTCCTTTATAATTTGATTTTGTAGTGTTTTTATTATTTAATTGAAAGGAATCTTTGTATATTCTCAATACAAATTATTCTTACTCATATATGTGTGCTTTATGTATTTTTCCTAGATTACAACTTTTTAGTTTTATAATGGCATTTTTTGAAGTGCAGCAGTTTTGTTTTAATATGGGTAATATAAGATGTATCATTTATATTCTTCAGTGGTTCATATCCTGTATGTCACATATAAGAAATATTTATTCTAAATCTTGGCAACAGAATTTTTCAACTGTATTTTTATTGTCATTGTCAAGATAATGATTAATACAGTCCAATATTTTCAAAACTTTCAATAATACATCATGAATGTAATGTTGTAGAATTGATTAAAATGTTTTGTTTTGTTTTCATTCCTTCATGAAAAATGTTAAATACATTTTATTAAATTGTCAAATTGGGTCTAAAACTATGCATATTTATATTTATATATTTTACAATATTTATTGAACTTATATTTAAGATTAAAATTTAAGTATGATTTGAATCATATGAATAAACATAGAGTTTTCAATGGAAAAATATATTTTCATCTTTCATTTTACTGTACAATCTTCAAACCAAATTTGAGCCAGTTTATCAATCAGGACAAGCTTATTTACAAGTCACAGACAATATCTAATTACTTTATTGGAACTAAATTGCATTTACAATTCAATATATTTTCTGCCTGTTTATGATATATTATATATCTGTGTGTTGGTGAATATACTCATGGCAATTTTCTATATATTATGTTTAACTTTATTATATGTAATTGCTTTCTTATTTACTTGTCTGTCAACCTATTTTCAGGACCATTATATCAAGAATCCTCTACTGCACGAGGCAAATACTTAATTCCTTTTCTTGAGCTATTGTTTCTATTGAAAAAAACTTAGTTGGTACCAATATAATCAGTTGAAATGTAGCTTTTACTTTTGTTGACAACATAATATGTATAGAAAATATACCATGATAATAATCTCCTACAACCACCTCCATTTCCCCCTTCCAAATCTGACCTCCACTGAATAACTTCTTCTTTCCATTTATTTTCTTCTATTTCAAAATAATCATTTTTTCTTACTATTATACAAATCATTTGTAGGCTGTATCAGCCATTATGAGTTCATGAATATCAAGGGCATATAGTGTCTGGAAGACAGAATTGTAAGCCATTCTCCCCTTCCTTTGGCTCTTACATTTTTTCTTCCACATCTCCTGCAATGTTCTCTGAGCCTTAGATGGATGTGATAGGGATGTCTCAGTGCTGAGCATTTAAGAGTGGCATTTTAAGTTAGTTCTTGTCACAAGCATGAGGTAAATGAAGCTTGGTTCTTAAAGGTTCTTAAAACTCTTTCTTGGTTTTATCTAGATAGGGATGAAAAGTTGTTGTTTCTGCACATTACTACATACCATTAAATTTGCAGACTCAATTATGTTCATTTCTACAACCTCTCAAACAGCTCCACTGCTTGTGTAAGCCAGGCAATCTGTATTCTTAAAATACATAGCAAACAGTAAGTGACATGTATTATTGTTTTCTCTTGAGGTACAGACATTTCTTTTTATATATGATCTGCTTTAAAATTATTTACAAGTATTTATTACACTTGTTTTGTTACTGTGCTCTTGAACAACTGTAATCTTTCATTCAAGCTGCATTTAATTCGCATCCTGCTTTGTAATCACGTAAGAGGTTGTCATGCATTTTTGTTTGTGTATATGTAAACACGAATAAATTTTTCTTTCTTTTTTTTATTAAGTAGATACTTTGTGTGGACACAGCATGGGTTGGTACCATCATTTCCTTCCTCCCTACCCCCATTCCACTGAGGGCTCTCCTTACTGGGATTATAGGAATTCACCATAGTATTGTCAGTTATGAGTTGTGAGAACAGTAGTCAGTCACTGTCGTGGGGAGGATGAACTGCCTCTGGATATTGTCTCCCAACCTGTAACTCTTACATTATTTCTGCTCCCTCTTCTGCAAAATTCCCTGAGCCATGGGAGGTATGTGTTTAATAATCTACTGTTGTGTTGAGCTGTCAGCCAGCCACTTCTGAATTTCTGCTTTGGTATGTGTTGAGTATCCTCAGTGTTTATCTCCATCACCCTGGGGCAGGTTGCCAGGGTCTCCATTGAAGCAGTACTCTTGTTCACCTTGCCAATTTCTTTGTAGTTTACCTGGGACCCACGTGATGTATGAGGGGTAGTTCATCTCCTGCCAGAGAGTCAGCTACCTTGTTTATAGATTTTGGTTGTCCTCTGTGCTCACCACCCTCTGAAAAAGAAAAACAGATTCTCCAATGGACAGTGAGATAGGCATAGATTTAAGGGGATAAGTACTGTTAATTTAGAGAGATTTTGATGGGTGTAGCCTCTCTTGTGGCCAAAATCCAGTGTGGGATTCTCACTGGAGTCCATAATTTTGAATTTCATAGGATTCTGACTCAGTTCCTAGGTCTAGCTATTGGTTCCTTTCCAATGAGTGAATCTCTTAGTAAATCAGAAAGCCATTGGATACCCACATAGGCTGGGTGTTACCACTGTGTGTTTCTTGTCAAGCCAGTTGATATCTTCAAGAGTGCCCTCTGCTGGCTTACAGCATTGTTGACCATTTTCCCCAGCTGCTCAGATAGCCCTTTCCAGCAATATACAGGCCGACCATATGGGAAATGGCTTCCTTCCAGATTCTAGCTGGATCTCTCCATATTTTGTGTAATCAGAATGTGGTGTCTTAAGCATTTGGGTCTTACTTTTTACCTCAGGTGATTAACCAAGTGTTTTAACAGAAGTCTATCTTGTTTTGGGGACCTTGTAGGTCTCTCTTATCAACAGCTCAATATGGGTTGTAACCAATTTCTTGTCCTGGGGGTTATAAACCAGAGCCAAATGTTTTAGTTTAGACTTAATCCCACCTTATCCTACAATATGATCCCCCATAATCCCAATGAAGGTTATAACTTTAGTGTATTATGAAGGAGAAAGGTATCTACGGTACCAATTCATTTTGGATTTAGTTTTGTGTGTATCGCCCTCCACCTTCCTATTCGCCAACCCTCAAACAATTCCATCACTGTTATCTGTCCCTGGAGTTATCTGTCTGGAATGCCGCCAACTTAAGCTGTTTCCTCTAAGAAACCACAGATGAGGGAAAACATGTGGCATTTGTCTTTCTGTTCTTGAGTTTGCTTAGTATGATATGCTCTAATTCTGACCATTTTCCTACAAATTTTATTATATAAAATTTCCTTACTGCTGAGTAGAACTCCATTTTGTATATGTACCACATCTTCATTTTCTAATGGCCAAATGATAGGCATCTGTGTTTGTTCCAGTTTTCAGTTATTGTGAATTGAGTATCTATAAGGATGGTTGAGCAAATATCTCTACAGTGAAGTGTGGAACCTTTAAGATAGATGCCTAGTAGAGGAATAGATGGGTCAGTTGGTAGTTCTAATTCCAAAATTTATTTTCATGTTTTTTAATGATTGCCATTCTGAGTGGAGTAAGGTGGAGTCTCACAGTTGCATTAATTTGCATTTACCTAATTGTTAATGATGATGATCATTTTCTTAAGTTGATATTAGCTATTTTTATTTATTATTTAGAGAATTACCTGTTCAGTTCTCTGCCCCATTTTAAATGGATTGTTTGATTTTTAATTGCTTAAATTTTTGAGTTCTTTGTAGAATACAGATATTAGGCTTCTGTCAGTGGTAGGGCTGGTGAAGCTATTCTCCCATTCTGTGGGTAGTCTGTTGGCTTTGTTTATGGTATGTTTGTCTGTACAAAACGTTTTAGCTTCATGAGCTCTCATTGTTTGAGAGATTGCTTAATTTCTTGGGCTACCAGAGTATTGTTCAGGAAGTCTTTCCCCACTTCTATATTGTGGAGAGTTCCCCCTATTTTTTCTTCTAGTTGTTTAAGAGTTTCAGGTCTGACATTGTGGTCTTTACTCCACTTGGATTTGATTTTGTGAATGGTGAGAGGAGTGTGTCTAGTTTCTTTTTTCTATACATGTTTATTCAATTTGTCCACTGCCATTTATTGAAAATGCTGTCTTTTCTCTGGGAAACATTGTTGGCCCTTGTTGAAGATCAATTAGCTGAACTAAGTGCCAGTCTTCAATTCTGTTCTATTGGTCTATATGTTTATTTTAAATTATTTATTAGCATGTGGAAATAGACATACACACAAAGAGAGAGAATGTACAAGCCAGGTCCTCTAGCTACTGCAACTAAACTCTAACCATGTGCCACTTTATGTGGAATCAAACCCAGGCCATCAGGCATTGCATACAAGAGCTTTAACTGATAAGCCATCTCTTCAGCCCAAGAACCACTATTAAAAGGAATGCCTTTTATTAATAATTTTCTCCCCACTCCTATTCCTCTTCTTATTCCTTCCCTTCTTCTCTAATTCTTATTTTTTTGTTTTTAAAGTTATTTTTATTATTTTTCCTAATGCTTTTTCTTTCTCTTTAGCTTTTTTAGTGATTGATTCCAAAGACACACTTCTTCCAGCAAGGCTCCAAACACTAAAAGTTCTGAAACCTTTCCAAACAGTATCATCAACTGGGGAAAATTAGAGGTCATTTTACATCAAACAATAATACAGCCCTTAAAAATAGACCCGCATCTGTTGTTTCTACCACGTACTTGTTGTTTACCACTCCACTATTATAACAGATGAAGTCACTCTGTTCAATACAGAGAACTAAAAAGAAATGACACTATGCTATTGAAACCAGTCTATAAAGTTTGTAAAAAGAGTTTGATCAAATAATTTAGAAAATTAGAAAAACGAATTAAGAAATCAACAGCATTCACTTATCATTAAAATTAAATTATTTAGTAGTAAATTTACCTGAGGAACCAAAAAGCCTTTTTACTGAATGTTGTAAAGAAGGTAGAGATGATAGGAATATATGTAAAGATACACAGTGCACAGGTATTAAACATTTAATATTGGTGTAATATCTATATTACCCCAAAGAATTTATTGATCCAGTGAAATTTCTATCAAAATATTAACCTCATTTCATATGGAAGTCATATTGATGCCTTAAGTTTGTGTGATATTACAAAAATGCCACAAAAATTGAAAGCAGAGGCTGGAGAGATGGCTCAGTGGCTAAAAATGCTTGCTTACAAAGTCAGATGCTGGGATTCAGTTACCCAGTACCAAGTAAACCTAGGTGCTCTAAGTGGTAAATTTGTCTGAAGTTTGTTTCCAGTGGACAAGAGGCCCTGGTGTGCTCATTCTCTTCTCTCTCTCTCTTTCTCTCTCTCTCTCTCGTTCTCTCTCCTTCTCCCTCTCTCTGTGTGTCTCTCTCTCATAAATAAATAAATAAATAAAATATTTAAAAATTCAAAGCAGTCTCAAGGAAAATATCACAATTGAGAGCATCACACTATCTGATTTAGAAATCAGTTACAAAGTTATTGCCGTAAAACCAGAATGGTTTGGATATAAAACAAGCATGCTAATTAACAGAGTTGGATAGAGACCTCAAAACTTGATCTATGTACTTATGGTCAATTGATTTTTGACAATGGTGACAACATAGTTTCTTCAATAAATATTGATGGAAAAATGGAACATTCACATTCAGAGGAATGAATTTGGACTTTGATCTTATGGCATACCCAAGTCAACCCAAAATCAATTAAAGCCTTAATTGTAAGACCAGAAATTGTGAAATTCCTTGAAGAAATTTTATGAGAGATATATTATGTCATCAGTCTTGGCAAAGATTTCTTGGATATTATAACAACAGGCAAAAGGGGTAAATATCAAAATGGGATAACATCAGTATAAAAACCAAACTGTATGCACAGGAAAAGAAATAAAGGAATTTCACAATTTCAGGTCTTACAATTAATATCTGTCAAAGCAATGCATGGTCTAAACTACTTAGCAGCAAATAACTTGGTGTGATGCCCACACAAGTGCAGTGGTGGCACACAGCCATGGTGGGGAACCAACTGCTCTCAATTCGGCTAACTGATCCCCTCACTGGTATGGGACCCATAGCTGGAGCTGGGAAACAAGTCACAACCATATCCAAACATAAGCCCACTCTCCAATATCAAGCTACCATCAATTGTGGGCTACAAGAGGGCCTACACCTATTAAATTCTCTATTAAAAAAAAAAGTAAGGGTTATCTCATTTGTCCTGGTGCTAACTTACTCTCCGTTGGAGAATCTGCTTTTCTTTTTCAGATAGATGTAGATCCTAAGGAGAGAGCCACCCCATGATACCTCAAAAGGGCCCCGGCTGAAACTAAGAAAAATTGGAGAAACAAGCAAGGGAGCTGTTTTCTTGATGAACCGGATACCAGCACAAGGGTGAAGGAGATCAGCACAGAGAAAAATCAACTCCTACCAAATCAGAGAGCCAGAGCCACAGAGGCCCCCAACACCTCATCACTGAAGCAGATCAAAAATGAACCCAACATGGCTCAGGGAAATTTTGCGGAAGAGGGGGCAGAAAGAATTTCAGAGCCACATGTTGGGTCATGATATGCAGAGACATTTAGCTTACCCATAATTGTGGGCTAACTCCACAATGCATGACCCGTATACCTCAACAAGGAAGGGCCAAGGGGAGGGGGTAGGTCACGGATGAGCCTAATAATGGTACCAAACTGACTGTATTTGCTGAATACAAAACTGACTAATAAAGAAAAAAAATAAAAAAGAAAAATAAAAAAAGAAAAGAAATAAATTATACAATGAAGGTATATCTCATGTTTGGAAAACTTATATGCATTGCAAATCAATCGTATGATAAGGGAATGAAACCCTAGATATATAAGGACTTCAATATTCCCTGTAGTGATAAAATGAAATGTCCAATATGGGAAAAAAGTAAAAGAACTCAAATTTCATTGTGTCATTTTTTCTTACTGCTGTATAGAATTCCATTGTGTAAAAGAACTAAATGTACATACAATAAAAGAAACATACAATCACCAACAGGCACATGAAGAAAAATATAATTACTAATAACTAATAACCAGTGAAATGCAAATAAAAATCACATTACTATATCACCTCATAGCCATTAAAATGGCTACTCTCAAAAGTACAGTGTTTGACAAGGATTAATTTTATAGAAAAGAGGGATTTCATGCACTGTTCATAGACGTATGATTAAACATAGGCAGCATGAAAACACTGTAATAATTCCTCAGATAAATGAATAGTGGAATCACAAGTCATTAATTATTTATTATGAATTCTACTTCTGGATATGTAGTAAAGGAATTGGCATTAGGATGCCAAACAGTTTTCTGAAATCCCTTATTCAATGCAATACCATCCACAGTAGCTCAAAAACTAAGATAACTGATGCCTCCACTCTCAGATGAATCGATATAGAATAAATTACATGATAATATATACACAGAGCACTATTACTCAACCATTAAAGGGCATTTCTTTTTTCTTTCTTTATTTTTTTTTTTGAGGTAAGGTCTCACTCTACTACAGGCTGACCTGGAATTCATTATGTAGTCTCAGGCTGGCCTCGAACTCACAGGGATTCTCTTACGTCTGCCTCCTGAGTACTGGGATTAAAAGCATGAGCCACCACACCCAGCAGAAGTTGTCATTTATGAAACTGTGATGAATTTAGTGGTTATGATGTGAAGTAAAACAAGCCAACACCCTACAAATAGCATGTGATCTCACATGTAAAATGGAAAAATTGTAATATAAATGCAGTATAATGTTTACAAAAGGACGGGGCATAATGGGAGAAAGTAGTGTTTTGAATTTGAGTAAAAATCTCAGTGTCACAGGAGAACTAAAGTTTACTGACCATTGCAGAGAGTGATAGCAATAATAATAGTAATGCAGAGCAGGCTTTGAAATTGTTTAAGGAATACATTTAAAAATGTTCATCACAAAGTAATAACATTATGATAAATTGATAATCAGAGTGATTTAATACTTATAAAATGCATCACTATCAAAATATCACATGATATAATATAAATGCTTGTTTTGTCAGTTATGATAAAATTAAGTCATTAACATTAACATCTATTGTTTGCTTACAATTTGTACAGTAGGTTTTTTGAATCCAATAACCTGTTCCTTTCTCAAAATATATAAGTAGACATAGGGCAGGATTTACTGAATAAGATGCTGGTTCCCCAAGAAATAAGGCAATCAAAAAATGAGACCTCATAAAAGACTTTGTATACCGAAGGAATTGGTCAGTCAAGTCAAGTGGCAGCATATACATGCATAGTGGAAGAAATTTTTGCCAACTATGTAGTTGATGAAGAATTCATATATACAATATACAAAGAACTCAAAAACTAAACAATGAAACAATGAAACAATCAAATCAAAGCTATGAAACTGAACAGAGTCATCAAAGAAATCATATAAATATATATATATATATATTGCCCATCAGGGAGACACAAATAATCAAATATAAACAATGCAGTAAGGCTGTGGGGACAAAGGACTGCTTAATTACTGTTGGTGGGAGTGTAAACAGGTACATGTATTATAGAGGTCACTGTTGAGGTTTCTCAAAAAAAGCAACACTAAAAATAGAGCTACTATATGATCCATTATGCCCAAAGAACACTGTAGCCTACTGGAGAGATACTTGCACAGAAATGTTCAGTGCTGCTCTTTTCATAATAGCTATGAAATGAATTTTGCTTAGGTTTATATCACCTGATGAACAGACAATAATCATGTGGTACATATATGCAAAGGAATTTTATTCAGCTATAAAGAAAAAATAATTAAGAAGGTTTCAAAAAAATTGATAGACTTGGAAAATAAACTAATTAAGGTGTCTCAGGGCCCAAAATACAAATATTGCACGTACTCTGTCATATGTGGATCCTAGTGTCAAATTCTTAGATGCATGAGTTCAATTTGTCATTTCTGCAAAGCACAAGGTATTAGAAAGGAGCTGAGGAGAGGAATGAGGCCTTACAGGGAGAGGATTGTAGAATACATCATGGCAACAGGAAAGGACAATACTGGGGTTGGAAAGACAAAAGCAGGGATAAGGGCAGGAGAGTTGGGAACTGCGGGAGGATAAGAGAAATCTAGCTGTTTTTAGGCAGTTTTAGTTAGGGAGGACCTGGTGCCTGATTGAGACTGATCTAGTGTCCCCGGCTCCCAGTCTAACAATCTATGCAGACAGATAGCCATGGATGGTCTGGCCCAGGGATCTGTCCTGCAAACCTACTAACGAACCATGTCTTCATCTTACCTATAAAGGCCCCTGTCTTCTTCCTGCCATTGACTTCATCCGACTCAGCTCAATTCAGCTCAGACCAGCTTCGCTTTTCTGGCTCTGTTTGGCCTGCCCACTTCTCCTCTCTTTGGGCCAGAGGGATACATGTGAGTCCAGCTTCCCCCTCACCCAGCCTTTGTGGGGAAGCATAAAACTGTTTCTTGATCTGAAGAAAATTTTCTGCTTGCCTCTACTTTATAGTTTAGGGTAACTTTCCACTTTGATTACATACATGACTTTCCTCTAGTTTCTGAATCTACCATGTGGTAGTTTCCTTACACTACAGATCAACCATGTGGTTGTTCTAACAAACTTTAGGACTGCTAACTGTGTAATTTCTTTAAACTCAAGGTAACCATGAATGTAATTCTTTTCATTGCTCGTTTCACCTCTGGATCTCTTAGTCTCTGCTTTCATATCTACCCTCTCATTTTTTTTCCCTTTAGCCTTATCATTTGTTCTCTTAACTTCTCTGAAAAAAACAGACCCATGAAAGATGCCATGCCAGTTTCCCCTAAGTCTCCCTATACAAGCTTCTAGATTCCTACTTCCCACATGCTTATGACTCTGTTCTAGCTTTCCTTCCTAGATCCCAATCTCCCTTAAATAGACCCCACAATTTCAGGTTTTCCCCTCAATAAACTTAATAATTTAAAATTTATCCTTCTTGAGTCCATCTTTATTAACTCTCTATTAAAGGTAAGACTGAACCCAAAACGTGGGGTTCATAAATTCTGCTTAACTCCTCCTGAACCCCCAAACACTGCATCAATACCAATGATGGAAACATGTTAAACGAAATTGGAAATCTAAAAATACCTTTAAAATTCTAGCATGGTGGCACATGCCTTAAATCCCAGCACTTGGGAGGCAGAGTTAGGAGGATTGCTGTCAGTTCGAGGCCACTCTGAGACTACATAGTTAATTCCAGGTCAGCCTGGGCCAGAGTGAGACCCTACCTCGAACAAAAAAGAAAAAAATATGTATATAATTAAAAAAATGGAAATACCATAAAACGCACTACTTTGGAAACCTAATAAAATGCTAAAATAATACAGGTATGGAGTTATTCTATGCAGATGGATAATTTTTCTCCCAGTAGACATGAGATATAAAACAGTAATGTCTTTGCCAAGCATAGGAAAATTCCCTGTGAGTTTTAGTCAAGGATGCCCTATAGGTCTTCAAAACAATAGAGGTTATTTTCTTTGCACTTATTTGCCCATCAGATGAATGGTAAGAAATTATAACTGACAATAGGCTATCCTTTGGTTGAAGCACATAGAGAAATCAAACTAGAACTGTGCTAGAAGCTTTTTCACTGCTGGCTAATTTTCATAGAACCAGAAGTTGCTATGAAGTCTGCTGGCTGAGAAAAGAAATCAATAATAGCATCAGGTAGTGTATGTTGCATGCTGCTTATACTATCCTAAAAGGCAAGAGGTGCCCTCTAGTTGTATTATTACCATGGGGAAAACCAACTGTTCTTTGACTGGATTTGAAGTCTATTTCGCAAATTTGAATTCATGCCTGGTACTGACAAACAGGTGAAAAGCACATAGGCCCTAGGGGAAAACCACTCTTGTTGTTTTACTAAATATACATGTTGTCAAACTGCCTTCTTAAATGTTTATCTTTATACCTAGAAGATAGTTCTGCTCTCAGACCTGGCCAGAAAAACTTTTTCTTTTTTTTTCCTCATCAGTGAGAAAAAGTCAATGCATAGACTCATAACCGGTGAAAATGTAAAAATATGTGACTAATGAATGCTCATGCCTACATGAAATATGTTATATATTATATATCATATATTATATATTCCTTTCCCTCTATGATTCAGGAAACATTACAGAAAAAAACGATAGAAACAAGAGAAAAGTTGGAGGATGGAGAAGAACATTGTACAGCTCATAATGGTTTTCACATACATGGTTTTATTTTAATGCTACTATGATTAGAGACATTTACATACGTTCCAAATCATTTATGGTACTAACTCAGCAAGATCAGAGATGTCTCAATCTGTGTTTTACATCCTGTCATTAGAATATTACTTCCAAGTATTTCATGTAAATGGATGGAACTTTAGGTCTTCATGTTAAGTGAAACAAGCTAGTCCCAAAAATTCAAGTATCAATGTTTTGTCTCATATGTGGAAGCCGATAAAAGAAAAGAGAAGGAGGTCAGTGCTGGGCATATATCTCAGTAGGTAAAAAGGGTTTTTTTGTATCAAGAGCTTCAGTTTGGATCCTAAGAACATACACAAGAACCTGAATGTGTTGGTGGGCTCCTATAATCTGAGCACTGTGGAGACAGAGACTGATCACTGGATATCTTGTCTAGCTGAATCCATGAGCATTGTTTTCAATGAAAGATATTGTCTCGAGAAAATATCATGGATAACAACAGAGGAAGACACCTGGCATTGCCCTCTTTTATCTGTACTCATCTACACACAAATGCATATGCACCTGCACACACATGCCCATGCATGCATGAACATGTATGCATTCATACTATAAAAATATACACATGCAAAAAAGAAGGAGATGAGGCTAAATGTGAAACTAGTATATATGTGGTAAGAGAATAGTATAGATGAGGAGGCGATAAAATATTAAAAATGCAATAAATATGTCACAAGTATATTATATACATTTATGAAAATATCAGAATGTTTCAGGTTATTTGTCAAAGAAACATGCATGGAAATGTCTCCATAATTGATTAATAATTAGTTTTTGATTACTAGTATCATTTTGAAAATATCAGTTATATAAACCAGATATTCAAATTAATATTTATATAGCATGCAATATTTGTTGAGCATTAAACATAGATTATACCATGTTTTCAAATTTTAATTAAATAATATTTTATTGATTTGTCATAAACGGTTCACTAATGCTGAGAAAAATAAACAGCATTATGTGGAAGGGAGAACATTTAAACTTAATTTTAATGGAATCAAGTTATATATTTAGTTCCAATACTAAGTAAACATTAATCCCTGGTAAAAATCAGTTCATTTACTAAAATCTATTACATTTTAACGTAACAACTAGGCAGTATGCTTTTAGACATAGACGTAATTGTCAACAATCAGACACAAGAGTTGTGACTGTCTGTACATTGTCATGGTTAATAGCAGGGGTCAATTTGTTCACCTTAATGATGCTTGATAGTTATCAAGCACTATATCCAAGTTTATCTGTGAAGATACTTCTGGAAAAGAGTAGCATTAAAGTCATTGATACGAATGAAAAAGACAGATCTACTCTCCCTCAAAGTAAATAGCTAAAGGCTTGAACAGAATAAAAAGGTACAGGAAAGGGGAAACATATTTATCTTCTGTGTGTAACACAATTACCTTTATTACCTGGCCTTAACCACCAGTACTTCCTGTTTTCCAGATTATACCCTCCTTGTGCTTCCCATTGACTCATGCTTAGACTTGCTCAGTGGCTTCCATCTCTCTGAGTCCTTCAGACTGACCTTTGATTGTAGCTTCGTTGATTTTCCATCATGTGGATGGTTGCATTTCTATCTAAATCCATGTGACTAAATTACCTTAATAAACCCCTTGAATGCACCTATATCTCTATAGATAGCATATTGGATCTGTCTTCCTAGGGATATCTCATTTTACACATGTGGATGTTGTCATTTTATGTATGTCCATGTGTGTGTACATGGTCATGTGTATAGGTGTATGTAAAAATGTCCACCTACCAGAAAATTAATTTTTAACATAAGAAAACGGATAATATTTTCAAAAATCCAATGTGTCATGAGTGTTTCAAGATATAAATAGTATAAAATGTATGTATTCTTCAAATTACACTTCCATTGATGATTGAAGAGCACTGATTATTTTATCAGTGCTAAAATGGTTGTGTCTAATGGCACAAATTTAAAAATGTCTGAAATATTCATTTGTAAGTTTTTTCTTCAGTAAAAGGTACAGATTACATGCATGTCTCTTCAAAATAATCTGTGAAAAAGATTGGTCAACTTCCTTTAATCAAGAGGTTCATGTCTACTGAATCTACCTTAATAACTGAGAGTTATTTCACTAACATCTAGTTAATTCAGCTATTGAACTAAACTAGCATTCAAGAAGATACACTATATATATATATATATATGTATATATATATATATATATAGTCAAAGGGATGTATCATATATAATAATGCATACTACAATGTTATTTTTACAATAATACTGTATGCATTTACTTCAATATCATGTATCAGTAGGCAGATCAATTTCAGCTGCTATGTTCAGATTTACATGTATTAAATTAATTTAATCCAAATTATTTCTAGTATTGCAGCTTTAGTGTCCATTGTGCATCACTACAATACTGCAAACATGCCGGGCGTGGTGGCGCACGCCTTTAATCCCAGCACTCGGGAGGCAGAGGTAGGAGGATCGCCGTGAGTTCGAGGCCACACTGAGACTCCATAGTGAATTCCAGGTCAGCCTGGGCTAGAGTGAAACCCTACCTCGAAAAACCAAAAAAAAAAAAAAAAAATACTGCAAACACCCAGTATTTTTTCGTACTTTTTTTCAAGGTAAGATCTCATTCTAGCCTAGGCTGACCTGGAATTCACTATGAAGTCTCAGGGTGGCCTTGAACTCACAGCTATCCTCCTTTGGCCCCTCTAGTGCCGAGATACGAAGTGTGCACCACCATGCCTGGCTAGCACCCAGTATTTTTGAGTGTATAAAGTATACAAACATTGTGTAGAACAGCCAAAAATTAAAATAAATACTCAAAATTCCTCAACAACCTTGTTATAGAACAATATCACTGATGTAGACATCAGTAATAAAAATTATTAAGTATTTCATTTTTATCCAAAATAATAAATATGCTTTATTTTCAGTACAAACTACCCTCCAATGCATGTACTTAAATATTCTTGGGGAAAATCTGCTTACTTTTCAAAGGCAAGTTGCCTAAATAGTTAATGCATACTGGCATTCATAATTAAATTATTTTTCTATTGATCTTTTTTATTGCTTTATTTCATATTTCACTATATTATTTATAGCACACAGTAATGAACTTGCTCGTCTTTATTGCATTATTTGGTAAACAATGTAACAAACTAGAGAACCAGAGTAATAAAATTAAGATGACTTAGCAATAAAAAAATTCTGAGGATTTTAATTAAATTATGTAAAATTATGTTGTAAAGATTTTAAAGCAGTACTTTGCAATATGAGTCTAAGTTTTCACACATTTAGAAATAAAATGCTGAAAATGCAAATCATCTATAATATAATGCTAATTTTGATTGTACTTTTAAAAGCAAAAGACAAGAGATTAATAATTTCTAAAAACTTCCCTTTATCCATAATTGAGAACCCAGTAACACTTAAAGGTCTTACGTTGAAAGGCCTGGCAATCAGCACAAGTATGGATACTTAAGCGCCTTAAATGACAGTTCAAGAATATAAGGTTGTAATTATGGAACTATTTTACTTATTTATTTTGTGTGGGGGAGGGTGGGTGTATGCACGTGCACATGTGTGTGCCAGGGTCTTTTTCCTCTGAAAATGAATGCCAGATTAACATGTCACTTTTTGCATCTGTCTTTACATGAGTGAGTGGGGAAATAAACCTTATCCTGCAGGCTTTGCAAGAAAGTACCTTCTACCACTGAGCCATCTCCTTAGTTCCCTCATTTATTTGATGAATCAATTTTGCTTAGAAATGAGACAATAAAAGTTTTGCATAGTAGACTGTGATCATAGCCCAGGAGTAGAGCACTTGCCTAGCATGTAAGAGACACAAGATTCTGCCTAGAGAACCATAAAACAAGTTGTAAATAATAATGGGGGTACCACGCTGTATCAGTTACTTTCATATTGTTGAGAAATAAATACCAGACAAGAAAAAGAATAGAATGAGAGGGTTTAATTTCTCTTTCAGTTTCAAAGGGAAGTTTCCTCATGGTGGGATGGCATGATAGGCAGATGCAGAAGTCACTCTCTATCTCATCATAGAATGTAGAATAAGAACAGTACTTTTATCTGGGCTATAACACCTCAAATGTGGTGCTTAGTCACACACTTTGTCCATTAAGGCTCCACATCCTACGGATTTATAACCTTTAGAACAGTGTTACAAACCAGGGACTAAGGATTCAAACACATGCTATTGGGGCTTTGTGTATTCAAACCAACACACACACAATGTTCAATACATGTAAACATTGCATAATGTTTAAAGGAGGAAGAATATTACTCGGTTCACCAAATATTTAAGATTTATTCATTATAAAGTCTTTCAAATATACTATCGTCTAGCTCTTTGAAGCTTAAAGTACAAAATATTATCTACTGGGGTTATGCTGCTTTAATAATAGGGAACAGAGCAGAGAGTTCTCAAAGGAAGAAATAAAGTTGGACAATAAAGATCTAAAAAGATGTTCAACACCTTTAACCATCAGTTAAATGCAAATTGAAACTACTTCACAATTCCCTCTTAATACTGTCAGAGTGAATATCATAAAAAAAAATCCAGTGACAACCAATGTTGGTGAGGGTGTGAGGAAAGTTTTGGGAACTCTCATCCTCTCTTGATGGGAGTGACAACTTGTACAGCCACTATGAAAATCAGTATGGAGGTTTCACAAAAATTTAAGCATAGATCTACTATTTGACCAGGTATACCAGTCCTGAGCATATACCATAAGGATTCTACTCTGCATGGCAGAGATATTTTCTCAGTTATATTTGTTACTGCTCTGCTCACAGTAGCTAGAAACTGAAATCAGCCCATATGACCTTCCAACTGATAAATGAATAATGAGGATGTGGTACATAGGCACAGTGGGATTCCGCTCAGCAGTTACAAAAATGAATCAGTGAAATTTGCAGGAAAATGGATGGACTTGGAAAAAATCATACTAAGTGAGGTTACACAGGTTGAGAAAGACAAATGACATATGTTCTTTCTCATATGTGGTTTCTGACATGGAACTTCTTGATTTGTGTAAACATTGTAGCAAGAAACAGTAGTATTTTCAAGGAACCAGAATGAGACTAGGAGAGAGGGGAGACAGGCAGGATGAGAGGAGAGGATTCTTGACAGGCAAGTGGAAAGACAGAATACAGGGGAGGAAGTCTTGAGGAGACTGGGGTAGGAGAAGGTGGGAGAGGGAAAATACACAAAACTAATGATGGCATGAATCAGTACCATAGAAACCTTCCTCCTTGCTATCTAATTAAACGTATAACTCTTAATAAGAGAGGGGGCAAAATTGTGAACAGTAGTACACTGTAGGAAATGGAGAAAGTTTACCATAAAACCATAGGGTCTTGCTGGTAAATCCCCAGTACCAGAACTGTGTTATACAGTGAGCTGTTTGTTAGAGAGGCCCTTGAGACCCCAAAAATAATGCAGGCCATTGCCAAAACAGTTGGTTACACACAGGATCTAAATGGTAGTACCCTACTGCTTAGGACACCACAGGCTGCAGTCATAGGACATTGAGTGATCATGCTGGAACTGACATAGAAGCTTGCTCCCTGTTGGCTAGCCTTCATAGTGCAGGAAAGTTACATGTGAGCTGCTGGGGTATAATGACCTACAACAACATGAACAAGCACAGGATTCTGTAGGCTACAAAATCAACCAGCCAGGCACTATGTATGAATTGGTATAATAGTGTGACAGCAGTTCTGGAGGTGAACATCTATTCTCTGATTGGATATGAGGCCTGCAAGTGAGAGAATTTAATGTCATGTATTGAGAACCTTTGGCTTGGAATGCCATATACCCTAAAGAGAAGTCTCCATTGTTCTTTGGCTAAAAGAAGACGTTAAGTGCCTCCAAGAGTCTTCTAAATGTCTCTGCTCATCCCTTTATTCCATGTTGTTCTAACTCTTTCTTATAGATGGGAGCATACTTTCTATAGATTGAAGTTAATATCATGGAGGCCCAAGACCCATCCAAATGACAAGAAAAAAAAATGTTAGTGCCTAGTAAAGAGATAAGTTATTCCTGCCACCCTTGTCATGGCTCAGGAAATATTACAGAGGAAGTAGTAGATTATTTTTGAGTGCTGTTCTCAAAGATAGCTGTAAATCCTCAGTCATGGAGATGGTGGTAGATACTGAGGAGACACACAACTCATTAAAGAGGGAATTAGAGATTTCCAAGAGTTCAACACTAAAGGATACTTATACTATGTTTTCCAAAGGTCAAAAACATAGAAAGGAGATGGCGGAAAGAATATAAGAGCCACAGGTTGGGAAGGTGTACTCTGAGGCACTGTTCCACTCCCACAGAAACTTTCTGATGTATCCATAACCCCACATTAATTACCAATGGTCCCTACTAACAAGAGTCCTCAATGGAATGAGGGCAGAGGAGAGGGCAAATAAAACTGTAACTTAATGTCAATGTGACCAATTTCCAATATGTTCATATATTAAAATTCTCATAAAAAATCTAAAAAGTAGTTCCCTAGATTTTCTTATCCTGTATATTTGTATATTAGAATTTATTGGTCCATCTTTCCCATTGATCCAGCCTCTGATAACTGGTAATATTTCTCTAATTTTATAATTAAACTTTTTTTAGATTTGACATATGAGTGAAAATAAACAGTACTTGTAATTTTGTATCTAATATTTTGCTTAACATAATGTTCTTCAGCTCCATTCATGCTGTCACAAATGGCAGGATTTTATTATTTTTTGCCTCTGTATAATATCCATTCTATATGTGAACACTGCTTTCTTCATTCATTTAGCAGTTGGTATATATTATGTTTGCTCTATTTTATGCCTATTATAGTGATGCAGTGAGTGTGTGAACATACATGTCTTTTTGACATACTGATTTAATTTCATTTGTACATGTATTAAGTAGGGAAATTGTGAGATCATATGCTACTTTATTTTATTTTATGTTTTTGAGGAACCTCAATACTCTTAGTTACTGTGTTGCTGTAATGAAATGTCTGGCAAAAACAGCTTAAGAAAGAAATTGTTTATTTTGGCCCACAGTTTGATGGTATAGTCCATCTTGTCTGGATTAGATATGTTGGCAGGAACATGAAGGGGCTAATCACATTCAATCTACAGTCAGGATGCAGAAAGTGATGAATGATGATATTCAGCTTACTTTCTCTTTCTTATTAAGTTCAGGATCACAGCCCATGAAATGGTGCTATCCATATGTAAGATGAGTCTTCCATCATTAATTAATCTAATCTGAAAACTCCCTCACTATAAATGTCCAGAGGTCTGTCTCCTACATAATTGTAGATCCTATGAAATTGACAATCAATATTAACTATAATAAATGTTTTTTTTTTTGTTTTTTTGTTTTTTTTTGTTTTTCGAGGTAGGGTCTCGCTCTAGTCCAGGCTGACCTGGAATTCACTATGGAGTCTCAGGGTGGCCTCGAACTCACGGCAATCCTCCTACCTCTGCCTCCCGAGTGCTGGGATTAAAGGCGTGCGCCACCACGCCCGGCAAATGTTTTATACACTAGTTAAATTCAATTACGTTTCCATCAGCAGTGGTAAGCATTTCCTTATCTTCACATCCATACTAGCAATGGATAGCTTCAGTCATTTTTTTATTTTAATTTTTTTGGAGGTAGGGTTTCATTCTAGCACAGGCTAACTTGGAATTCACTTTCTAGCTCCAGGGTGACCGTGAACTCATAGAGATCCTCCTACCTCAGCATTTCAAGTGCTGGGATTAGAGCATGTGCCACTAAGCCTGGCATTTTAGTCACTTTAATAGTAGATGTTGCTACTGGCATATGGTGGGATCATAAACTAATTCAGTGGCTATGTAAATCTACATGAAAAATATTCCAAAATCTAAAAATAAAGTTAGCATATGTCCCAATTATATCATTTCTGTGTATATACTCACAGTGTTACTTACAGATACATGT
Organism: Dipus sagitta; assembly: GCA_036346955.1. Lineage (NCBI taxonomy): Eukaryota > Metazoa > Chordata > Mammalia > Rodentia > Dipodidae > Dipus > Dipus sagitta. Next base: position 113,369,664 of record CM070776.1, on the reverse strand, counting down.
TTATTGTGGCAGTGTTCATTATAATTAAGTTATGAAATCAGCCTAGTGTCAGGCAACAGTTGAATGGATTAAGAACACATGACATATATACACAAAAGGGCTTTATTGAGATATAAATATAAAAAATTACATCATTTCTTCATGGGAAAATGGATCCAACTGTAGATCATCACATTAAATGAAACAAGCCAGACTCAAACTGAAAATATTACAAGTGTTCTATTTGGGGATCCTAGAATATACATAGCTAACCAAAGTACAAAAGTTCATCCTTAGTAACCTATTTCTTCCAACTAGGTTTCACCTTCTACAGTTTCTACTACTTCCAAGAATATCATACACATATATGAAAATATATATATATATGTATATACACACACACACACACACATATATATATATATATATATATATATGTATGTATGTATATATGCTATATAAAAGTGGAGAATGGAGGATATGGAATGAATATTATCAAAATACATGATATACTTGAAATTGTATAATGTAAGCTATCATTACAAACAGTGAATATGTGCTAATTACAGAATAATATTCAAAGTTTAAACACTATTAGTAATCAATATAAAAATTAACCAAGAGTAAGGAAAATTTTCATACAGTTACAAAACAACTAAACCAAATTACTTATAAAATATATTATTATACAATAGAAAATGACATGTTTTTTTTCTAAAATTTGTATAGCTTATTTTCCATGAATAACTTGGGCTAAAAATCAAATTGAAATGCGCTTAAAATGTTGAATTATTAAAAATATCTTTAATAAAATATGTAATAAAAATAAATGAGAAATTTGATTAAATACTGTGCAAAAAAATAACTATAGCTACAAAATTGGGCTGTGTTTTTTATAAGCATAAGATATATAAATTTAAAATTCCATTATCTCTATCATAATTTTCTAGCCATATCTTTGGTTCTGATGGCCTCCTAAAGGTTTCGATTTCTTCATTCCCCTCCATACATGAATACACATCTAGTAAAAGTACATGTAATCCTACCCATTATTTTTCTCTTATCATGTCTAGTCACTCTTACCATAATTGAATTTGTATCCTAAGATGTACATACAGTGTCAGAATATCAGCATTACTTTGGAGAAATTATAAATTGTAGCATATAAAGTTAGCAAAATTTGACTTTACTGAATTGATTCAGATTATTTTATTTTATTTTATTTATTTTATTTATTTTTTTGGTTTTTCGAGGTAGGGTCTCAACTCTAGCCCAGGATGACCTGGAATTCACTATGGAGTCTCAAGGTGGCCTCGAACTCATGGCGATCCTCCTACCTCTGCCTCCCGAATGCTGGGATTAAAGGCGTGTGCCACCACGCCCAGCTAGATTATTTTATTTTTAATTGTGCATCATAAGTGACATATATCTGATTCCACAATGTATTATATTTTCATAGAAACAGTGATGCTGAGTAATAAAGTAAATATAAAAAAGATTATCAAGTTTTGCCTGGATCCAATAAACATAGGAAACCCAGTTATATGTATTTAATTATGTCTGATCCTGAATTCAATATTGTTGATTCCCAATACCCATGCAGACCCAGCTACCAGTGTTCCATGCATCTGGAGTTCATTTGCACTAGATGGAGGCCCTAACACACCCATTATCACTCTTTCTATGTCTCTCTTCTCCCCTCTCTCTGCTTGCAAATAAATAATAATATTTAAAAATATAACTCAATACCATGTATTTCTAGTATAAATATATATCCTTGGAGATTCTAAAGCATATGAATCAAACCTTCTTCATTTTAAACTACTGCTCTTGATGTGATTTTTATAGTTCCTTTTTCCTCAGCACTTCTAAACTTCTCCCTGATGTGCACACATTAAGGGATACAATCTGGTAACTCTATTGCTAAATATAAAAAATGAGGTTCTCTTACGTGTCATTAAAATATATCTGAGTTCCATGCATGAAACACACACACCAAAATATCTGAATTGAAATATATGTTGAATCAATTAAAGTTATATTGTGTTTATAGTTGTATACATGTTGAGTAACTATGAGAGTAAACATAGTAACATCCTCATTACTTACAGATATATTTTAAAGAGAATATGTTTAATGAATATTGAATTAATATATACTATTTCCCTGAATATGAGTAAAGGTGATTACCAACTCTTAATAGAAGATAATTTGAACAAAATTTTTATTAATTAGTTTTGTATTCAGCAAATACAGTCAGTTTGGTACCATTATTAGGCTCATCCATGATCTACCCCATCCCCTTGGACCCTCCTTGTTGAGGTATATGGGTGCCAGCACAAGGGGGAAGGAGATCAACACAGAAAAATCAACTCCTACCAAATCAGAGAGCCAGAGACCCAGAGGCCCCCAACACCTCATCACTGAAGCAGACCAAAAATGAACCCAACATGGCTCAGGGAAATTTTGCGGAAGAAGGGGCGGAAAGAATGTCAGAGCCACATGTTGGGTCATGATATGCAGAGACATTTATCTTACCCATAACTGTGGGCTAACTCCACAATGCATGAACAAAATTTTTAAAATGAAGTAAGAAAATGTATACCAAATTCACTAAACTAAGAAGAAATTAAATGGAAATCCTAAAATACTTTTCAGAGACCACAATGTAAAAAAAATTGTAATATAACAAGGATTTAATATAATAAGACTCATTGACTATAACAAAAATAGAGACCAAAAGCTAATCAAAGATTTAAATCCCATCCAAAATGAATAGAGACCCAATTCAGTAACTTTGTCATCATATTTAAGCAAAGGAGGTTATAGGGCTGGAGAGATGGCTTAGAGGTTAAGCGCTTGCCTGTGAAGCCTAAGGATCCGGGTTCACGGCTCGATTACCCAGGACCCACTTTCGCCAGTTGCACAAGAGGGCGCATGCGTCTGGAGTTCGTTTGCAGTGGCTGGAGGCCCTGGCGCACCCATTCTATCTATCTATCTATCTATCTATCTATCTATCTATCTATCTATCTATCTATCTATCATCTATCTGCCTCTTTCTCTCTGTGTCTGTCACTCTCAAGCAAATAAATTAAAATAAACAAAAAATTTCAAAGGAGGTTATAATGTGAATTTGAAATGTACCCCCAATTCTCTTGTGTTGAATGCTTTATCCCTAGCTAGCAATAATATTTTGAGAACTGAGGAGAATTTTAAGGAGTTTATCTGGAGGAAGTAGGTCACTGAGAATAAGCTTTTGAAGGTGCCTCCTTCCTTCTTTACTACTTCCTGCTCAGGATACATGAGTCCAAATGACATGCTACTGTAACCATAGGATTATGCATACCATTGTGTCCAAAATGAATGGACTCTAGTACTATCGACTGCAGCCATAAGAAAAATAAATCATTTTCCTTTAAGCTATATCAGGTAATTTTACACAATAATGAATGTAACAGCCATGAAAATCTATTCAGTGTATAAATTCAACCTAAGTGTGAAGCAAGCAGAAGGAATGATACAAAATTTATAGTGTCAATAAATTATATGTAGAAAATAGAAAAAATGAAATTATAGCAAAGATCAACTAGATGAGGTTGATTTAGAAAAATGTCCAAAGAGAAACACAGAAGCAACAAATTAGTAAAATCAGAAATAAAAATGGGGTACTAATACTGTTGCTACAAATGAAAAAGTATGTGAGAATATTATGTATAATTATTTTTAATTTTTTCCTATTTTATTTTTATTAATGTATTTGAAATAGAGAGAGAAAGAGAGGGAAAAAGAGAGACACACTGAGAGAGTAAAAGGTGCAGATAGAGGGACTGGATGTGCCAAGGCCTCCAGCCACTGCAAACAAACTCCAAACACATGGACCACCTTGTGCATCTGGCTTATGTGGGGTATGGGGAATTGAACCTAGGTCCTTTGACTTTGCAAGCAAATGCCTTAACCACTAAGCCATCTCTTGAACCCTCTTCCTAATTTTTTTGAAGTAGGGTCTCACTGTAACCCAACTCAAGACTCAAACTCAGAATGAACTTCCTAACTCAGCATCATAAATCGTAGGATTAAAGATGTGCACCAACATGTCCAGCTGTTATGTATAATTATATATTCACAAATTAAATTATCTTCATGAAATAAAGAAAAAAAATCCAAAATCATTTTAATTATAAAAATGATCAATAAATTAATTAATATTATAATAGTTAATAGGAAACAGTAATATAAATAAAATACCTTGTGATAAGGAATTGCTCAGTTTCAGGTGACATCTTTGAACAATTATTTGAAACACTTAAGGAATATTTAAAACAAATATTTTACAAATTTTTCATGAAAAAAATGAAGTGGAAGGAAAATGGCCTACCTCCGTTTATAAGACTAGTATTACTCTCATACCACAACAAGGTAAAGACATTACAGTAAAACTTAACATCTTATCTCTTAGATGCTGACAATACTATTATATACTATAGCTTTCCTTTTTTTTCTTTTTTCATTGCTTAAGGTGGCATTTTTGAACAGCTTTGCATTCAAGCCATAACTGAACAGAAATTTTAAATATGTTTTCCCCACCACTATATGTGTAACGTTTTCCATCACCAACACTTATATTTGTATAAAAAATCCTTACATTATTCTGAGGTTATGAAAAGTACCTTGGAAAGCACGTGTTTCCTACTGCTTTGACTTTAAAGATTTATTAGGTGTGACCGAAATCACACTGAACCAAGAATGATCATTCCTCACTTATTGCGACTGAAATATTTCTGTATATACTTTTCAGTATCCGTGATGTTGAGATGTTGCCAGTACCCTTAGGAAAAGAGTCACCCTCTCATGTCCTTTGGGAAGACTGGGCATTCTTAATATTAAGATTTTTCAGTGTGTACTTCTCTTGGTCTGGTTATTTTCTTCTAATGTATTTACTTACCAGTATTAAAATGAATACTTGAGGGAACGTCTAATAATACCTGGAATTCTGTCTGTGTTCAGCTTTCTCATCTGTAATACTTTGTACTGGGTGTTGTTGCTTTCATCTCTCCATATCTCAACATCTATAAGGAGTGTCCTGTACTGTGGCTAGATTCTTCTTCACTGCAGGTTATATTTTGCAAGCTCCCTAGAAGCCACCATCAATAATGATAAACTGTGCTGGTATGTTTTATGTTTGTGATAATAAAAGTATTTTACCTCTCTTTTCTTATACCTTCAAACCACATTACTCTACTCTATCCATGAGAACAAATCAGACAATTACCAAATAAACAGCTTTTTGTGAAATAACTAAGCAGTAATTCTCAAAATTGTAAAGGTCATTAAAAGTATCTGAGAGACTGTCTTAGCCAAGAGGTTACTGAAGTCCTTTGATGACTAAATACTTTGTGGTAGCCTGGATGGGAACCTGGAATAAGAAAGGAACATTAGATAGATAGACAATAGACAGATTTGTAGAAATATGTCAATCATATTACTATTCCTGTAAAAAGACTGATGGTATTCCATACTTGTTTTATATATCAAGAAAATAATGTAGGTTATTTTCACAAAATCACATGCAGAATCACTGGTATAATAAAGCTTGGATTAGTAAGAAGCCCAGGTGCATTTTACCTTAAACCAAGGCTTTTTCTAGGAAGTTATTTTTGTGCTTAAAATGAAACATTATTAAATGTATGGTTATTCTAAAATAATGTCATCGTTATCAATAAATATATGGATTTCACACAATTCTTTGAAAATTGCATTTTGATTACTTAGAAAAAAGGATGAATATTATAACTAAAACTATTTTGGCCAGAAAATCACTATTTTAGAGTACAATTCTCAATCTTGTGCTAAATGATCTGAAGATATTGAAGGTTCCTATTCACTGCCCTGATACTAATTTTATTGTAAACCATTTTCTAATAATCTTAAAATATGCTTTCTTTTTCTGACAACATACATGATCTTGTGGTTGAACATTATTTAAAACAATCTAATCTAATATTTCACCTAGAAAAACGTTATAGGAAATACTGTGTATAGGATATGATTAAAGAATCTGTTAAAAATTTTGGCTTACATTTTTACATGCAATTTCTGAAATGGAACTCAACATTTTCCATTTTTTGTAATGATGGGGTTAATGTTTCATTAATTTGATTGCTGGCTGCCACTTTCTGTAGCTCTTATTGCTTGTAGTTAACAATATTTCAAAGCAATGCTTTAGATCTTTGAAAATTATTCATATTATTGGATGAGATATTGTTGGTTAGAAGTTTTTTCTTCTCTATCAGTATGTGTTAGATGCAAATAATATTTTTTCTTTCAACTTTTAAATATTTTATGAACATGATTTTAAAAACTGTGCATTACCATATAATAACTTCAACCTTCAGAAATAGTATGTAAGGATTTTATTTTCACTTTTCTGTATATTATTTTAATTTTCAATTACATAAGATAATGCTATAAAGGCTATCATAATTAGACCACACATAGTAATATTCAGTAGGAAATGGTTAACTTTTCATGTTATTGATATCTTAGAAAATTAGACAGAATTTTAAGAAGTTATTTATAAGGCTTCATTTATATGGACAATCATATTCTAATCACTGACAAGGTGACTCCAGTTAGCATGAATAAAGTAAAATAAATATTATCTACATCCAGAATTTTGCATGAGGTCAACTTTCACTACAATACATAATTATATGCTCTGGGGTAGATAAGTTAAGTATTTTTTTAACAAGGAAGGAGGAGTTACATGTATTATGTTTATTTCATTTTCTTAAATGTTAAAAATATCAAAGGAGAACAGAAGTTATTTGGGGGCTGAGGTGATGGCTCATCAGCTAATAGCACTAGATTGCAAGGCCTGATAGTCCAGGTTTGATTCCCTAGTACCCACATAAATCCAGATGCACAGTGGTGCAATCATCAAGAATTCCTTGGCAGTCGAAATAAGTACTGAAATGTCCATTCTTCCTCTCTCTCTTTGCTTGCAAATAAATGAATAAAATATTTTAAAAAGAAGTAGAGTCCCGGACCAGATGGCTTTTCAGCCAAACTCTATCAAACCTTCATGGAAGAACTCAAACCAATATTCCTCAAACTGTGCCACAAAAGCAGAAAACAGGGAAAGCTCCCCAACTCCTTTTATGAAGTTAGTATCAGCCTAATACCAAAAACAGACAGAAATACAATAAGAAAAGAAAACTATAGTTCTATTTCCCTGATGAAATTAGATGCTAAAATCCTGAACAAAATCCTCACAAACTGAATTCAACAACACATCAAAAGCATTATTCATCTTGATCAAGGAGGCTTTATCCTAGGAACACAGGATTGGTTCAACATATGGAAATCTGACAATGTAATAAACCACATAAATAAGCTTAAGCACAAAAACAACATGATCCTTTCAAAATTTCCCTGAGCCATGTTGGGTTCATTTTTGGTCTGCTTCAGTGATGAGGTGTTGGGGGCCTCTGAGGCTCTGGCTCTCTGATTTGGTAGGAGTTGATTTTTCTCTATGCTGATCTCCTTCCCCCTTGTGCTGGTGTCCGGTTCATCAGGAAAACAGCCCCCTTGCTTGTTTCTCCAAGTTTTCTTAGTTTCAGCTGGGGCCCTTTTGAGGTATGATGGGGTGGCTCTCTCCTTAGGGTCTACATCTATCTGAAAAAGAGAAGCAGATTCTCCAACGGAGAGTAAGTTAGCACCAGGACAAATGAGATAACCCTTACTTTTTTTTTTATAGAGAATTTAATAGGTGTAGGCCCTCTTGTAGCCCACAATTGATAGTAGCTTGATACTGGAGAGTGGGCTTATGTTTGGATATGGTTCTGACTTGTTTCCCAGCTCCAGCTATGGGTCCCATACCAGTGAGGGGATCAGTTAGCCAAATTGAGAGCAGTTGGTTCCCCACCATGGCTGTGTGCCACCACTGCACTTGTGTGGGCATCACAATAAGTTATTTGCTGCTAAGTAGGTTAGACCATGCGTTGCTTCGATAGATATTGGTCAATTTCCCCCAGTCGCCCATGTAGCACCTTCTGGCACTAGACGCGCTGACTGTCTGGGGACTGACTCTCATCCAACTTCCAGCCATGCCATTCTAATTTGCATGTCAATCACATAAGGTATCTTCAGCAGTAGGGTCTTGCCACTAACCTTTGGTGGGTCATCAAGTACTCTGACAGAAATCTGTCTGTCTTTTAGGAAACCTTGTAGGTCTCACTGATCAAAAGCTCATTGTGGATGATAGCCCCATGCTGGTTCTGGGAGTTACAGGTCAGTGCCCACTAAGAAAATGAGGAAAAAGATAACTAATATACAAGAGTTAGAGATAAGAGAGAGAGAGACAGGGAGAGGGGAAGTGAGGGAGGGAAGATGTAGGAGATTAAGGTTAGTCTTAATCTTACCCTCTCCAGTGTCTTGTGGTTCAGGTGTTCCCTGTAAGGGCCTGGTGAAGGATCAACCATTTGGTCTATCTTTTAGTAAGTAGAAGATTATGGTACCATTGCCGTTTGGGTCTAGATTTGCGAGGATGTGGAGAAGTAGGAACACTCATCCACTGTTGGTGGGATTGTAGGATGGTACAACCACTTTGGAAAGCAATATGGAGACTTGTGAAAAAGCTGAGTATAGAGATACCAACAGACCCAGTTATTCCCTTACTGGGCATCTACCCTAAAACCTTCAAACCACAGACTAAAGAGATTTGCTCAACCATGTTTATAGCGGCTCAATTTGTAATAGCTAAGAGCTGGAATCAACCCAGATGTCCATCACTAGAAGAATGGATAACTAAGATGTGGTATATCTACACAATGGAATTCTATACAGCAGTAAGAAAAAATGACACAATGAAATTTGAGGAAAAATGGTTGAACCTGGAACAGATCATTCTCAGTGAACTCACCCAATCACAGAAAAAAAATCGCCACATAGTCTCACTCATCTACAGCACCTAACCTGAATCTACCGAAGATACCTTACATACCCAGCAAGCATCAAAGGGGTGGGAAACATGATCCTTTCAATAGATGCAGAAAAGGCCTTTGACAAAATACAACATTATTTCATGATCAAAACCTTGGAGAGAATAAAAATAAAATTAAATCTCAACATAATAAAGGCTATATATAAAGCACCTAAAGCACAAATAACACTTAATGGGGAGAGAATTAAGGAATTCCCATTAAGATCAGAAACAAGACAGGGGTACCCACTCTCACCTCTGCTCTTCAACATAATACTAGAAGTCCTAGCCCAAGCAATAAGACAAAAGAAAGAAATACAAGGGATACAAATAGGAAAGAAAGAAGGTACATTAGCACTATTTGCAGATGACATGATTCTATACATAAGTGACCCAAGAACTACTTAAAGGTGATGAATTCCTTCAACAAAGTAGCAGGATACAAAATTAATGCACAAAACTCAGTAACCTTTCTATATGCAAAGGACAAAGATACAGAGAAGAAATTAGCAAGATTTCCCTATTTTCAATAGCAACAACAACAAAATACCTTGGAATAACACTAACCAAGGTCATGAAAGACTTACATAATGAAAACTTAAAAAAGCTCAAGAAAGAAATTGAGCAAGAGTTGAGAAAAATGAAATACCTCCGATGCTCCTGAATAGGCAGAGTTAACATTGTGAGAATGGCAATTTTACCAAAAGCAATACACATATTTCATACATTACCAATAAAAATCCCAGCATTTTTCTTCACAGAGATAAAAAATGATCTCAAAATTCATATGGAATGACTGCAGGCCTCATATGTTAAAGCATATCCTCAGCAAAAGAAACACCTGTGGAGGCATCACCATACCTGATCTAAAGCTATATTATAAAGCCATAATAACAAAAACAGCATGGTACTGGCATGAACTAGAGATATAGACCAATGGAACAGAATAGAGGATCGGGACTTTAGGTCAAGTAACTATAGCTACTTGATCTTTGAAAAATGCCACGACAATGTAGATGGGGGAAAAATAGCATCTTCAACAAATTGTACCGGACAATCTGGATAACCATATGAAGGAAAATGAAACTATAACCATACATCTTGCCATGCACAAAAATCAAGTCTAAATGGATCAAAGACCTCAATATAAGACCAGAAACTCTGCCACTACTGGGAGAAAATACAGGAGGAACTTTGCATGATTTAAGAGTTGGAATACATTTCCTAAACAAATCCCCAGTAGCTCAGGAACTGAAGCAATCATTTAACCATTGGGATCTCAGAAAGCTGAAATTTTTTTCACAGACAAACATAGAGTAAGCAGAGCCAATAGACTACCATAGAATGGGAGAAATTTTTGCCAGCTATACAACTGACAGAGTCCTAATTTCTAGAGTCTACAAAGAACTCAAAACCTAAACAATAAAGAATCAAACAACCTACTCAGAAAGTGGGGCATAGAGCTGAATAGGGAGTTCTCAGTGGAAGAAACAAAAACAGCAAAAACATATTTTAAAAAAATGTTCAACATCCCTGTCAGGGAAATGCATATTAAAACAACTGTGAAATTCTACCTTACCCTTGTAAGGATAGGAAATATTAAAAAATTAAATGAAAACAAATGTTGGATAGGATATGGAGAGATAGGAACACTCATTCAGTGTTGGTGTGAATGTAAGATGGTGCAACCACTATGGCAAGCAATATGGAGGTTCCTAAAAAGGTTTACTGTATAGTTACCCACAGACCCAGTTATTCCCTTAGTGGGCATTTACCCTAAAATCTCCAAGCTCAAAAATCCAATCTCCAAGTTCAGAAATACTTGCTCAACCATGTTTATAGCTGCTCAATTCCTAATAGCTAAGAACTGGAATCAACCCATATGTCCATCATTTGACTAATGGATTACCAAGTTGTGGTACATCTACATGATGTTATTCTACTCAGGAGTTAGAAAAAAATGATACAATGAAATTTGTAGAAAAATGGTTGAACTTGGAACAGATAATTCTCAGCAAACTCGCCCAATCACAGAAAGACAACCATTGCATGGTGTCACTCATCTGTGGCTCCTAACCTGGGTCAGCCCAAGGTGCCAGCATACCTAATAGGCATCTTGAGGACCAGACAATAGGGAGGGTGGGGTGGAGGGGAATGTAAGGGTGGGAGGGACACAAAACTGGACCCAAATGGAACTGGTACCACAAAACCCTGTATCCTCAAAGACAGACTAAAAGGTTTAATATTCATCAGGTCCTTTGAGGGAACACCTGAATCAAAGGGCTCTGGAGAGGGTCTGATGAAGATGAACCTTAATTTTCTCCTGTCTCTTTCCCTCCCTACCCCTCTCTCTCTCTCTCTCTCTCTCTCTCTCTCTCTCTCTCCCCCCTCTCTCCTTTTCTCCTTTTTCTATTTCCCTTTCATATTGCCTGTCTTTTTCTTCCTTATTTTATATTTGCACTACCTGTAACTCCAAGTATCTGGATGTGGTTAACAGCCACATTGTGCTGTTTTCAGAGAGACCTACAAGGTTTGTCAAAAGAAGACAGACTTCATTCAGAGCATTTGTTTACTCACCAAAGGTTAATAGTAAGACCATATTGCCAAAGACAACATATGTTGTTGGTACAGAACATGGAGAGACTTGGCTGGAATCTGGAAGAGAGCCAGTCCCCAGACAGTTAACTACTGGGGAAAATGGCCAACATCTGTCCAAGCAACTTGAAGTCTAAGCTACTCAGCAGCAAACAAGCTGACGTGATGTTCACCCACTTGCAATAGTGACATAAAGTCATGGTGGGTTATCAACTGCTCTTGGATTGACTAACAGATCTTCTCAGTGGAAAATAACCCATAGCTGGAACTGGGAAACAAGTTAGAATCATATCCAAATAATGAGTCCACTCTCCAATATCAAGCTCCCAACAATCTTGGGCTGCAAGAGGGCCAACACATATTTAATTCTCTCTAAACCAACAGTGGTTATCCCATATATCAGGTGCTGAGTTCCCTCTCTATTGGAGAATCTGCTTCTTTTTTTTTCAGATGGATGCAGAATCTGAGGAGAGAATCAGCCTATCACACTTCGCAAGGGACCCAGCTGAAACCAAAGAGTAATTACGGAAATTAGTAAGAATGTTGCTTTCTTGGTGAACTGGGTACCAGCACAAAGGTGAAGGAGATAGACACAAAGGACACTCAACTCCTACCAAATCAGAAATCCAGAGACACAGAGGCTCCCATAAGCCCATCACTGAAGTAGACCTAAAATGAACCCAACTTGGCTCAGGGAAATTCGTGGAAGAGGAGGTGGAGAGATCATTAGAGCCACAAGTTGGGACATTACACACCAAGACATTGCCTCTTCCCCATAACTAATGGCTACCACCGCAATGCAGCACCTACAATCCCCATGGGTATAACCATATCCCCAATGAGGAAGGTCTTGAAGTCTAAGCTACTCAGCAGCAAACAAGCTGAAGTGACGTGGGGGGACAGGGATGAGGGTAAGCATGGTACCAAACTGTGCTGTTTACACACTGAGTATGTCCATAACATCTGAGCATCTATCATCTGTTTTTAGTTCTCACAGGTTTTTTTAATGTATTTAAGGAAATTTTTAAGATATCTGAGCCTTAGTCATTCTATTTTCTTAGAAAGGTTAACATTTTCCTAAAATTATCCAAGTCATTGGGATAAAATTAAATAACTGACATAAAAATTCTTTCACATAGAACTTCTGTATTATTTTAGCAGAGATTATTCAGTTACTTTTGAGAAAGAGATTCAATCATTTAATGTGGTAATAAGAATACTTAGACTCAATTTATTAAAATACAAAATGAACAATGTATGACCTAATTTTATGATAACTTTTAGTAGCTGTCTTCTTTATTTTATTAAAGTGTGTAATGAGGCAAGCAATCCATTCTTTTTATTAGTATGACGTCTGGAAGAGAGTTACCCATATTTTTGATGAATTTGCAAACAAGAGAAAGGCCTGATACCTAGCAACTACAAGTTGATATAATGCTTACTGTAACATAAATGACAAAGTGTCAGTGATGACTGTGATGACAAATGACAACATGCATATTAATAAGCACTAGATGACATTCAATCACTGTCCAATATTCTTAGTCACATTGAAGGACAATACAATCTTCAAATGCAGGACCCATAGGAGAAGTGTGAGTGTCATGAAACAACTTGTATAACTTAGAAAGTCAGCAGAAAGCTGGCAAGGTTATGCCTACCTTCATGGAGTGGTGAATGGCACTGCATAATTTTTGTATCCATATTAAAGGGCAACAACAATACCCTCCAAATGAACGTTTAGAAGCCATATCTAAGGTATCATCAGTTTAGGACTTTCCACTGAATTTAGTAACAAATAAAATTTGAAATTTATGATTGTGCATGCTCTATGTGTCTATACCCCTCTAACCACTCCTCCCCTCTTCATTCTGAAACTATGAAGTTATTGGACTGATTTGTTTGTTGGGTTGATCAATCAATACTGTCAGTGTAGTAAATCTAGTAATAATTTATGGTATCCTTAATATTAATTCACTTATGCTATTTAGGACATATATATGTATATGTACATGCATATACTCATACAAATAGATGTATCATGTTGTTAACAAATTTTAGATTTCAACTGTCTAGAATATTTGTGAGATCCAACCAATTTATATTTTATAGGACTTTTTATCTTCTTTTACAGAGAGAGAGAATGCTAGAGATTTACTAAGGAAATTATTGTCAACATATGATCAAACTAAGTAATGTTTGTTCTTGACATAATACTCAGTAACACAACATGGAAGCCCTGAGGTGGACAGTCAAGTCCAAAAGCTTATTGTTCATCAGTGTTGGAAACAGAGATTCCCTGGGGCAGTGAATAAATGAGTAATAGTGTTCTGTGCTACAGTAACAAAGTTGTTCAAAATGTATCATGAAGAAATATGAAAATCCATCAAAAAGCCTATTTATGCGACTGAGATTGAATATAAATGTGCATAGAAAACTTACTCCTTTGGCTTTGATGTTCATTAATTCCTTTTCTACAGAATATCAATATTATTTCTAAATAGGCAACAACAACCTGTGTTGCATGTAGATGGGTGTTACCGAATTGTGAGAGTTTGAATTATTAGCACTAAACTAACTGTTTGAGTCCCTAACAGTAAGATCCCTGTTACAGGGTGGCATGTCACTTGGGGTGGATCATGGAGTGCAGCCCTAAAGTGTGTTTGGGAGCATATGTTAAGTCCAGCCTAAGGTGTGTGGAGAGCAGTTTTGGAACTCCGGGTTTGTACTTACTGGTTTGGTGTTTCCTGCCTGTTTGATGATATTTCTCTGCTTGGATCTATGAAAGTGAGCCAGCTTATTGCACTACTAATGGTGTTTCCCTGGATTATGTAACCTGAAACAAACCCATTCCTCCCATAAGCTCCTATTGATTGGTTGTTTGACATAGCAATGAGGAGCTAACTGCAATACAAATGTACTTTTTGTTCTTATTATTATGTTTTTAAATTAAAAAAATAATTTATTTATGAGAGAGAGAGAGAGGGAGAGAGAAAGAGAAATAGAGAGAAATAATGGGTGTGCCAGGGCCTCTACCCACTGCAAACAAACTCCAGATGCATGTACCACTTTGTGCATCTTGTTTGATGTGGGTACTGGGGAACCAAATCCAGATTGTTAGGCTTTGCAGTCAAGTGCCTTAATGACTGAGCAATCTCTCAAGCCAGGTGTTAACTTTTTTAATTTATGTTTTCTGTTATTTTTATTTATTTATTTGACAGTGACACACAGAAAGAGAAAAAAGGCTAAAAGACAGAGAGAATAGGTGTGCCAGGGCCTCTGGCCACTGCAGACATGTTTACCCCTTTGTGCATCTGGCTAACGTGAGTCCTGGGGAATCGAGCCTCAAACCAGTGTCCTTAGCCTTGACAGAAAAGTGCTTAACTTCTAAGCCATCTCTCCAGCCCAGGTGTAAACTTTTTATTGACAACCTCCGTAGATATACACAATTTACCATGCTCATAATCCCCTCCTAGTACCCTCTTTTGTCATCTCTCCCCACCGTGAATTCATTGAATTCCACATTCTTTTCCAACTTATCCCAGTTCTATTTGATGTCAAAATTTTCTTCCTTCTGTTATAAAGGTCTTATATAGGTACCATCAGATACTGTGAATTTATGAATGCTATGACCTCTTTGTGTCTCAAAGACAGAATTTCAAAGTACTGCTCCCCTTTTCTTTGGCATTTATATTCTTTCTGCCACCTCTTCTGCAATGGTCCCTGAGCTTTAAGGGCTGTTGTAGAGATATCTCACTTAGTGCTCAACACCCAGTTGTCTATTCTCAGTTCTTTGATGAATTCTGAGTCTCACCAGTGGTCACCATGATCTGAACAGAGAAGCTTCTCTAAGTACATGTGAGAATCACGTTAATATATGGGGATAAGATAAATATTTAGTGGACAGTTTGGTGGGTATTGCAGTTACGTACTCAATCTGGACACAAAACACCTGACAAAGAGCAGCTTGTGGTAGGAAAGGGTTTTGGTGTACAGATTCAAGGGGAAGCTCCATCATGGCAGGGAAAAAGGACAGCATGAGCAGAGAGAGGCTAGATTTCACCTCCTGTCTCACATCAAGTAGAAACTGTGGTAGGAGAGTGTTCTCAACACAGGCAAGGAGAAACCGGATATAAGAACCAATAGCTCACTCACAAAAATACTCCTTCTCTAGTAAGACTGTAGTTCCTAAATTGCCATCAGCTGGGGATCCTGCATTCAGAACATATGAGTTTAAAGGGGACACCTAATTCAAGCCACCATATTGGTCATAATATACCCAACCAAATATGTATTCTTATATGAATGACATAAGAATGTTGATACTCCTAATATAGTTATTCTGTAATTCAATGATTAAGTAAAAATTTAAATTTAAACTTCAAATTTGAAAATCCTGTTTTAAATCTCTCTTCTCCCCAACTTAGAACATATTTTTTCCTTTATAAAATTTCCAAATTTTCTGTTTCTATAGTGATATTATGCTAATAATATGACTTGTGTATTTAAGATACAATCACCTGAATTTTATTTAATTTTATTATCTACTGTGTTTTAAAGTAAAGTTCTGTAATTCCTTCTGGAACACAAAATGATGATATTAACTAAAACTAAATTTACCCTTATATTTAAGAACTAACTTACACATACTTTAGAAATAATTGCATATTTTTTCCTTATTTATTTTAGAATAATACACCAGTCTGATTGAATACCATCATAAAATACTCCAGAATTAATGATTTAAAAATTAAATTTATATTTGTAGACTTTTGGAAGACCAGAATGAGTTGTCATTAGGGAGAATTTCTCCAGTAGCCTCTCTCTTTGGCATGTCAACCAAAACCATCTGATGACTTTTTTCTTTGATTGCCCTCTCCTACTATATCTACTCTAATAATTACACAGACTTATGTAACTAGATTATGACCATACAACCTCATTTAATTTTAGTTACTTTAATTTAAAGACTTTATTTCCAAATTCATTTACGTTGGCATCAATATATGAGTCTGCAGTGAGCACAGTTCAGTGTACCACAGAGTACAGAACTGAATGTATTAAAAAATAAACAATATATAATTGTCCACTAAATTAAATT
The DNA here is from genome assembly GCA_036346955.1 of Dipus sagitta. Classification (NCBI taxonomy): domain Eukaryota; kingdom Metazoa; phylum Chordata; class Mammalia; order Rodentia; family Dipodidae; genus Dipus; species Dipus sagitta. Next base: position 113,353,009 of record CM070776.1, on the reverse strand, counting down.
TAAATAAACAAGTAGCCAATGTTTAATTTGTCAAATGTCTTTAATATTTAGACCTTTTTGTCAAAATATTTTCATTTTGAAGCAGATTCTCCAATGGAGAGTAAGTTAGCACCAGGACAAATGGGATAACCCTTACTTTTTTTTATAGAGAATTTAATAGGTGTAGGCCCTCTTGTAGCCCACAATTGATGGTAGCTTGATATTGGAGAGTGGGCTTATGTTTGGATATGGTTCTTACTTGTTTCCCAGCCCCAGCTATGGTATTTTGTGTGTGTGTGTGTGTGTGTGTGTGTGTGTGTGGAGAGAGAGAGAGATAGAGAGAGAATAGGCATGCCAGGACCTCATGCTACCACATATAAATTTCCTACAGCGACTCACTTTATGTGAGTGGCTTATTTTAAATGGGTACAGGGGAATTGAACTCAGGCACACAGACTGTTAAAGAAAGCCCCTTTAGTTACTGAGCCATCTTTCCAGTCCTTAACACATCTTTAAAATATTTTATTTTTATTTTTTTTTTCTTTGAGAGAGAAAGAGGTAGAGGTAGAGAGAGAATGAGAGAATGGGCATGCTGGGGCCTCTAGCCACTGCAAACAAACTCCAGATGCATGAGCCACCTTGTGCATCTGACTTTTGTAGGCCCTGGGGAAATGAATTTGGGTCCTTTGACTTTGCAATCAAGTGCCTTAACCATCTCTCCAGCTCCTTAACACATTGTTTGGTAACAGAATATAAGTAGGAACTATTCACCTGGTACAAAATGCAAAAGAGAAGATTTAGTCAGATAAGAAAATGTGTTTTCGTGTGTAGGTGAGAGAAAGAGAGAAAGAGAGAAATGACTCAGACTTTCAGCCATAAAAGTACGTTAAAATGTTGTAGAGAGGGAGAGAAGACAGTCATATAAATTGAAATCAAGAATAATGTTTAATTTATTATTTTAAAAGTTCACTGATAGTTTTGTTAAGGAAAAGGAGAGACTTCTCAGAAATTTCTGAGGACTCTTGAAAGCATTGAAATTGTAATGGGACCTCAATACAAACTGAAAAACCCAGACCTCCCCTACCAAAATAAACCACATTTATTCATTAGTAAAGACACCGGGTTGGAAATAAGCATAAGACATTACAAAAGGTATCAAAGAAAGTCAATCTATCACCTGGGCAATGAATTTAATAGGGGAATTTGGGATACATTCTATACCTTGAAAATATAACTTCGATATAGTAAAATATTATAAAAATGTAGAACACATTATAGTAAGTCTATTAAGTTGAAGAACTTACTTCCTGCAGAGGGTTGAAATAAATGTAATGCTAATTTGTAGAAACTTGTGTTGGAAATGTGATACCACTGTACCTCATACTAAGTACAGTCATTATCACTGAAAAAAAAAAAAAAAGGTTCATCTAGAACCAAGAATAGGCTTATATATGTCATTCAGCCACTCAATTATAGTCATTACTAAGCTCAGATATTCTGAATGAAATATTATTTTCAAGTAAAATGTACACAACTTCCATGCTGTTAAAGCACCATGTATTCCTGAATCATGTTAATCTATCATCTCTTATAAATTTTCTATAAGTCATCTATAAAAACTCAGTGATATATAGAAAATAGCCAGCCAAAAATAGTATATCTAGCAATATACTGAGGCAAGGCCATTAGACTGCTACTAATCAGGGATATGAGATTAAACTAGACACATGTTGTTTTCTAAATTCAGAAATATAAACTTTTACTTAAATATCACACTCAGTCTTTGATCAAAATTGCCAAAGTATAGATAAAACAAATTCTGAACATTAAAGAAAACATATGTGCATATTCATGTAACTAAAATTTTGGTCTGAATTGTCCATCATGTAAAAGCAGGAGGCTGATATTGAAAAATTGTTCATCTGGAACTAAAGAATTACTGATCATTTCCATATACTAGCATGATAACTACATTGGAACAATATTTTAATTTTGCATATATTCCATTATTAGATCACTTGACAGAATAGGTGAGAAAGGATAAAATTTTATATCATAGAATGCTTTTCTTTTTGTAGAGCAGTTGTATCTGAGCCATCTATCAGATACAACTCAGAAAGATTTTTCTTTCCCCTTTTGGGAAATTTGGTTTTATACAGAGACACCAATATTCTAAGTCAAAGAGTGTTGGATACTTGAAATTAGACTATGACATTCAACAGATAATAATATCCATACCAACAATAAACCACAAGCAAGGGGAAATTTGAGCTCTGTAGAGAAAGTTTATCTATAGAGAAATGGATAGACTGTGTATATGCAGAACCATGAGAACACAGAACAAATAGAACATAGTGAGAGTCTCACTTGCAATCTCTGTTTTCATTAAGGCTATCGTTTCTGTAAACTATTTTCTGGTGCCTTGAAATATTACATGCTTATAACCTAGACATTTTAAAACTTCTCTGTAATTAGAACAGTTTTTAGTCTTATTTATATGTGCTTGTATATGTAAATAACTACCCTGGAAATGAAGATGTTTACATTGCATAGAAGAGAATAACACAACTGTCAATTGTGTGATGCAGAACCTAGAATGAATGATGTGGACATTAAAATGATAGTGAATATATTCAAAAAAGGTTTAGAGTTTGTAGTCATGTAACATTAACATAAATTTAATATGGAGTTAAATTATGAAAATGTATTATTTAATTTTAACATAAACTTACATATAAAATGATTTAGAGGTCAGATCTTTCTTATTTTTATTTTTGTTATCACAGCTGTATGGATGATAATTCTTAATTCACACAAAACTACAAAATAAGACTCATTCTTTCTATAAATGGTCATACTTAAGCTGCATTTCACCAGAAAAGAAAGAGATAATATGACCTAAGTATTCATATTATAGTCAATGACTAGCTTGGTATATATTTGAATTTAATGCTTGTTGAATAAGTGAAGTTCCTTAGAAATATACATCACCATTTCCTTAATTTCTCCATCATTTGCATTTATAAATTTGCCTTGTGTTTCTGTTTAAATGAATTCCTTCACAGAGGAGAAAAGTGTAGAGTGAAAATCCATTAATCCTTTTTACATTCTGTCTTTAGATTTATACTTTTCCAAAATAAATGCTCCAAATATATAAGTATCCAGGAAAGGTACCATTTATAATTGATTCCAGTTGATAAAACTTTAACAACTAGAATGAGGGTAGAATATTATACTTTTTTGAGAAAATAAGCAGTTATAATCTACTGATAATAAGGGAGTCTTAGGCTGAATCAAGGTCCTCTAGAACTTGAAGGCTTAGAGGTAACTTGGTGGGAAATATCTTCTTTCACAGATAAGGAAAACTGAGATTTATAAAATGTAAGGTATTGACTTTAGACTGTAATTCTGAATTTATGGAAAGTGCAGATGGTCCTTCAGTACCTTCTTGTTCTATAGGTCTTGTACAAACTTCTAAATGATATACATAAAGATAATTGTTGTGTGGATGCTACAATGAACAACTTTTGTCCATTGCTTTCTATCCTTCTCATTCTGATACAACTTCAAGGACAATATCAGCCTCTTGGTAAACTTTGGGAATGGAGACTCCACTAGGTATAAAAACAGATTTGAAGAGTCACAAATAGAATCAAGAAGTCATGTAACTCAGGCTACTTGATTCTAATGAAGAAATATGCTTTTAAAACTATTATTTGATTATTATTGTTATTGATGTACAAACAAAATAATAGGCTGTAGTAGATATTCTCATACATGTATATCATTGTACTTGGCTTATATTCACCTCTCAGTTCATCTTCCCCATCACCCTTCTTTCCTCACATTAGTTCTTTGCTTCCTATGCAATACTGTAACTTCTACTTTAATATCATATATTTTAAAAGTAGGGACTGGTAAATTCTAGTTAGTTTTCTATTATTCCTAGATGAATCTGTTCCTATTTCCTAGTGAGTTATGATACCAGAGGTTGGAACAATGTCTAACAATTGGGGAGTTGTCCATAGACATTGCTGTGATCTAAGATTCATCCATTACCCCTATTTTTCTTTCTCCTAAATTCATCCAGCAGTGAATCTTACTAATTTTATCTCATGACATCTCTACTACTGAAGTTCTCATATTGTATGTTCTATGTTGCTTTATGGCCTTAATGATTTCAATCATGTAGACTTTTCTAATTTAAACTTGTTTTATTTTTCTCATTCCTTTTAAGGGAAATCAAAATTTCACATAGCCTGAAGGTCTCATTTTTCTAGTATCATTTCACAACATTTCCGCATTACTTACCGAGCTTCCCATTATTACATCCTAACTTCATTAAATTCTAGGAATGTTCAACTTCCCCTTCTCTAACTCTCCAAAAATTCTTCAAACTATGGATAATTTTGAGTAGTGTTATTTTAGTATTTATTTATTATTTAATGTCAGCCACAGTCTTTATTATTTCTTGGCATCTACTGGGTCTGGAATTGACTTGTTATTTACATCACTGGATTACTAATTCTGAATTATTCAAGGAATGAAGGGTGTATTTGAACTTGCAGTCCATCATGGTGGGGAAAGCATGATAACACTGCATTAACAATGAGCCAGGAGACAGAGAGAGAGAGAGAGAGAGAGAGGGAGGGAGGGAGAAAAGAGATATATGGAGAAATCCTGTGCTCATTTAGCTTTTTCATTTTATTCAGTTCAGGACCCCAGCTTATGGGATGGTACAGCCACAATTAGGGTGAGTCTTTCTACCTCAGATAGCCTAATCTAGAAAGTCCCAAACAGAGTTGCCCAAGAATTTGTCTCCTAGGTGATTCCAAATACTGTAAAGTTGACAGTGGATGTTAAGCATCAAAGTGAGTTGCTGGTTTTTAAAGCAGGTGCTCTCTCATATCACCTCTATTTTCTATTGCCCTCAAGATGGTACTCGTCCTTCCCAGAATGATGTGACAGATCAAGTCAACTTGTTCTGGAACCAGTTTACCAACCTTCATTCCTCTACTCTGTAGCTGCCATTTGTGCTATCCAACACCTACCTTTTTCCTATTGCAACTCCTATGCCCAGGAGACCCCTCCCTTGCACTCCCACTGCTCACTACCCATTGCTCTGTTTGAAAAAAATCTATGATCTCCCTTCTAGGAGGTCCCCAGGGACTCTGCCTGTCTACTCAGGACACTGCCAAGGATACCTGGATCCCTTCACCTCAGATCCTCCTGCCTCCGCCTCTTCAGCAATATCCTACCGGCATGCGCCACCACAACCACAGGTTCCTGCATTCTCAATTGGGGTCAGTGGTTCCACCTCCACATCTCAAGCCCTCCCTGTCCAAGAGCACAAGAGTAAATGACATTAAAATCATGTTCACATTATCTTCATCATCGTGTGTGTGTGTGTGTGAAATGGTCCCTTGCTAACAGGGAAAGGGACATGGAGAACTTTTAGAGACTGTTTTCCTATAGGTTGCTAAGTAGGGACTTGCTGAGGCCCTAAAATAAGACTCCATGTGCTTCCTTCATATTACTTCCCAAAAGGGTCCAAGTGCCATCCCTCCATGCCTGCTTGGCAACTGCTCCTGTTTCTTTATTGCCTAGGTCCTGCTCCAAATTTTAAAAAAAATATTTTTTATTGATTTGCAAGTAAAGGCGGAGAGAAGGAAATGGATACAGTTGAGCCTCCTGACACTGCAAAAAACTCCAGATCCATGCAATATTTTATGTACGTGGTTTTACGTGGGTACTTGAAATCTAACCGTGGTCATCATACGTTGCAAGCAAGCACCTATAACTGCTGAGGCATCTCTCCAGCATTAATTCTGAATTTTCAATGTGTGTACTTATGGTTATAAACTTTCATCTTAAAAGTACCTGGGTTGTATCCCAAAGGGACTGGTATGTGTGTTATCATTTTTTTGTTTATTTATTTATTTATAGTTTCTTGAGGTAAGGTCTTGTTCCAGCCCAAGCTGACCTGGAATTCACTATGTACTCCCAGAGTGGTCTCGAATTCACAGAGATCCTTCTACCTCTGCCTCCTGAGCCTCCTGAGTGCTGGGGTTAAAGGTATGTTCCACCATGACCAGCTTGTTATCAATTTCATTAGATTCCACTAACCACTGTTCCTTCAAAACTGTATTGTTACTTCCAGGCAAGATGGCTGCACAGGAGTCACACCAATACAGCCTAGGGAGGGATTTGAGCCAAACCACAGCAAAATACAGTCTTTATCTGAAAAGTAAAGGTGCATGGGTATTTATCAGCCACAAAAGAGAAGCAGGAGAGACTAAAATCTATCAGGAAGGAGGAAACTTGCCAGAATCCCACAGAGGAGTTTGCAGACGCAGACCCAGACCCAGTCCATGCAGACCTGTGCAGAACCAAGTGCACACCCACTGTCCAGCTGAAACAACGGGATTGTTCAATCTCATCAGCCTCCTTGCAAAGTCAAGAAATCTGAAGAGAGGACAGCAGAACACAGGCAGGAACAGCTGAGCAGTTCTAGTACAACTGCAGGCTTCATGCACTCTCTAATCCCACAACTAATAGAATTGTGACCCTCTGGAGAGGGCATTCAACTTCCCAGGACAGGGCATACACCACAGCTGATCAGAGCACAAGCTTCACAGGGACCAAGGTGAACACACAGCATTGGTGAGAATTGAAGCCACCCAAAAGGTAACTAGGCCAACTAACAGAAAAGCAGGTACACAGGTCTTCACTGGAAGTGTTAATCTCTCTTTCTATGTCAGGGAAGGTTGTCAGTTGGTTACATATTCTTGGTTGGCTTTAAAATTCTCAATTAAGGTGTATTGGGGGATTGAATATTATTGCCTTTAATTATTTCAGATTCATAAGGCTTTTGTCTTTTTCTTCTGTCATTATTGGGGGCAGGGTCTGATTCAGACCCAGGCTGCCCCGGAATGAATTTTAGAACAGAAATCTCAACCTCCAAGATGAGAGGATTAAGGGTGTAGAACAACACACACCCTTAGGGATTGTGGTTTTATAAGGTTATCTGTTTGTTTCAATCCCCACACTTGCATATTCTGTGTTGGTTTTTATTAGATGTGTATATTGCTCAGTTGAATTTTACAATTTGCCAGTAAATCACTCCACACAGCCCACTATAACACTTACATAGCAGGCAAACTCAACACCTAAGATTACATCTGTGGTTGGATTAGAGTACAAGTGCTACACTTGGCACCTTAAATTCCTTTTCTGAAGGTACATAAAGTTGGATTTCCAAATCTAAAAGTTTTGCACATTATTACAAAACCCAAGCACCAAATCAATTCAGGATGCAAAAATTGCAACATTCTCATACATGAAACACAAAGAATCAAGATAATACAATCCCACCAAAAATTATAAATCCATCATAAATGGCCCCCAATCAGACTGTCTTAGAAGAAATGCCTAAGATTTCAAATAAATGATTTTATCTATACTCAAAGAAATAAAAGGAATCAAAGAAGAAAACCAAGGAATTAAAGAAGAAAACAAACCCTTGAAGGAATTCCAAGAGAACACAGGAAACTAGAGGTCATTACAAGACATGAGTAAGGAAATATAAACACTGAAGAAAAACCAGGCATAAATTCTAGCACTGAAAAATGAGTCAGGGGCTGGAGAGATGGCTTAGTGGTTAAGCAGTTGCTTGTGAAGGCTAAGGACCCTGGTTTGAGGCTCAATTCCCCAGGACCCATGTAAGCCAGATGCACAAGGTGGCACATGCATCTGGAGTTCATTTGCAGTGGCTGGACGCCCTGGCACACCCATTCTCTCTCTATCTATTTGCCTCTTTCTCTCTCTATTTGTTGCTCTCAAATAAATAAATAAAAATAAACAGAAATATTTTAAAAGAAGAAAAACACAGTCAGTCAAATAAAAAACTCTGGAAAATCTCACCAGTAGAATGGATGAGGGAGAGAACAGAATATCTAAACTAGAATACCAGGTGGCAGATCTAATACAATCCAACAAAGAGAAAAACAAGCTAATAGGAAGGTATGAATGGGAATTTAAAGATATTCAGGACATTATGACAAGATCAAACATAAGAATTCAGAGTATAGTAGAAGGAGAAGAAGTTTAATCCAGAGGTGTTTTAAACAAAATCATAAAAGAAAAATTTCCTCAAATTGGAAGAAATGCCAATGCAGGCCCAAGAAGCTTTTAAAACACAAAACAGACAAAACCTGGAAAGAACCTCTCCTTGGAATTAGACCATTAAACATGCAAACCAAATAACATATGTTGAAAGCAATTAAAGAAAAAAGGAAGTCACCTATAAAGGCAAGCCCATAGGAATCACAGTAGATTATTTAACACAAACTTTAAAAGCTAGAAGGACTTGGAATGGTGTATTCCAAGTTCTAAAAGATAACAACTGTCAACAAAGATTATTTTCTCCTACAAAGCTATCTATCAAAATTGAAGATGAAATAAGGACATTCCACAACAAAAACAGGCAAAGGAATTTATGACAATTATGCCAGCTCTATAGAAAATACTTGGAGGAATCTTTCACATTGAAGAGAAAGCAAAATACACACATGAGAAAACAGGAAAAAATAAACCACACTCAAATAACAGTTATAACAAGAGAGTACAGGGAAACAGGAAGCACTACAAAACAAGGAGAAAGGTGAAAATAAACACATAACTTTCAATGATAATTATTAATATCAGTGTTGTCAATGCCCCAACCAAAAGACACAGGCTTGCAGAGTGGATTAAAATGCAGGATCCTGCTGTTTGTTGCCTCCAGGAAACTCATCTCTCAATAAAAGATAGATACTGTCTTAGGATGAAAGGATGGAAAATGGTATTTCAAGCAAATAGGCCTAGGAAACAAGCAGAGGTTGCTATCCTAAGATCTGACACGATAGGCTTCAAACCAACATTAGTGAGGAAAGATAAAGAAGGTCACTTTGTACTGATTAAAGGAACACTCCAACAGGAGGACATTACAATCCTAAATGCATATGCACATAACATAGGGGCTCCCAATTTCATCAAAACTATTAGACTTAAGGTCACAGATGACACCAAACACAATTATAGTTGGTGACTTCAGTTCCCCACTCTCATCAATTAACAGGTCATCCCAATAAAAAATAAATAGAGAGACAGACATATGGATTAAATGATGTCATGGAACAAATGAACCTAATAGATATCTACAGAACATTGCATCCAGATGCTGCAGAATATACATTTTTCTCAGCAGTACATGGAACACTCTCCAAAATAGACCATATACTAGGACACAAAGAAAATCTTAACAAATACAGGAAAATTCAAGTAATCCCTTGTACTGTGTCTGACCACAATGGGATTAAACTGCAAATCAGCAACAAGAAAAGCTACAGAGCATACAGAAACTCATTTAGACTAAATAGTACACAATTGGGTGATAAATTGTTCAATAAAGAAATCAAAAAGGAAATCAATAAATTCGTAGTATCAAATAATGAGAATACAACATACCAAAACTTATGGGACACAATGAAGGCAGTCCTAAGAGGAAAATTAATAGCTTTAAGTGCCTATATTAAGAAAGTAAGGAGTTCACAAGTAAACAATTTACTGCTTCACCTTAAGACCTTGGAAAACAAAAACAAGGCAAACTCAAAATCAGTAGATGGGAAGAAGTAATAAAAATTAGGGCAGAAATTAATGAACTAGAAACCAAAAACATAATCCAAAGAATCAATGTAACAAAGAGTTGGTTCTTTGAAATGATGAACCAGATTGATAAACACTTTGCAATTCTGACCAGAAGAAAGAGAGACTAAACAAAAATTAATAAAATCAGAGATGAAGAAGGCACCATTACAACAGACACCAAACACATTAAAAAAATCATAAGGACATATTTTAAGAATATATACACTGATAAACTTGAAAATCTGAAAGAAATAGTGATTTCCTTGATTCATATGACTCACCAAAATTAAATCAAGATGAGTTAAACCATTTAAATACACCTATAACAAGTAAAGAGATCCAAGCAGTTATAAAAAGTCTTCCAACTAAAAAAGTCCAGGCCGAGATGGATTCACTGGTGAATTTTACCAGACCTCATGGAAGAACTAACACCACTTCTTCTCTTTTTGCCTAGCTGATCCAGATCTTTTATCATAAAGCAAGGATGAAGTTTATCAAAGGTTTTATTCTTCATCTATTGAGATGATTATAATTTTATTCAGTATTTGATATAAACTTTGATTGGAATATCACTGTTTATGCATTTTTCTTTACATCTATGTGCGTCTTCACTTGTAAAGTTAAGTGCTTGTTTGGTAGCATCATTTTGGGTCTTGCATCTTTATTCATTTGCCAACTCTGCTTTTTTTTTTAACTCAGAGAAATTAGTCTGTTTGCATTCATATTTACTAATAATATCTAAGGACTTATGATTATTTTTAAGAGATATCTAAATATATTTGGATCTAATAAAAGCACATCATGTCAAAATTCAATGGCTTCAGCTTAATTCTTAAGGGAAAAGTAAAAGTTGGTCATTATGTTAGAAAATGTATCTTCAACATATTACAATCTGTCATATATTATACAATATGTAACTATACAAGCTATATGTGTTATAAGTATCGTAAATTAGTATACAACTGTATTTTCATGTATTTTATGATTATTTTGTTGTTTTTCTTCTAGTTAGTTTGATTTTTCCCCCTTGTTCCTTATTCATCAACTCTCCTGTTTAGGAGATCTATTTCCTCTCCACTCCTGAAGGAGCTAGGTCCACATAAAGTACCTTTTATTTTCAGTTATATCCTTTCAGATACTGGAATATACCATTCTTTTCATTTCTGATTCACAAGATTTCTTATGAGAGATCTGTTGTAAATTTTTACAGGGTTACCCTTAAATATAATCAATGTTATTTGTTTGATTAGTATTGCAGTTTTAGAGATTCCTTGTTATCTTGTAATTTTGATGGTTTGGTTGCAATACACTTTTATAATTTTTTTCATATGCCCATGTATATTTGTAGTCCTGTAAGCCAAAGTGCATTAATATCCTTATCTTTCCCAAGATCAAGTAGATTTTCTGCTATTACTTTGTTGGCAATGTGGGATGCAGTGCCTTTATTATCCCACCTCCAAACCAGGAAAGGTAAATGGTACCATCTACTTGAAAATGAAACTGGGAAAAATATCATGGTCTCTGACACTAAACTAGTACATGGACAGAATATTTATGTCCATTCTGTTTTGAGGTAGAAACCCACAGCTCCTTACATATGGCCTCATGTTTTGACCTGCATCAGTGCTGCCTAAGTAATAACTCTTGAAAAACATTGCAATTATTTTCTCTACAAAATATATTACTTATTGAGTAATTATGCAAAGAGATATTGCCTCTCCCCCATAACTAACTGATACCCCCATAATGCACAATTCACAATCCCTATGGGGTTGACCTGCATCCCCAATGAGGAGGTCCTTTTTGGAAAAGGGACAGGGGTGTGGGAAAGGATGGTATCAACATGTGTTGTTTACATACTAAGTATGTCCATATCTAATAAAAATAAATTAAAATATATATATAGGCAAAAATTATTTAGGAACAATTTTCACCATGTGAGTGGAAATTCATTACATTGAAAATTACAAACATTCACAAATAAAATTATAGATGACATAAACAGAATGATGTCTCATATACATGGACTAGAATATTAAACATTTAATTGTTAATATTTTCTAAAGTGTACAAATATTCAGTGTGACGTTTATCTAGATATTAATGTAAATTTGCACAAAATGAAAGAATTCTGAAATTATATGTCAATGCAATAGACCCTGAAGAGCCTAAGCAACCATGAGCACAAATAACAGAGCTAGAGGCACCACATTATCTTATGTCTTCTAACACAATGTGGAAGATTTAAGCACAAGCACTTCATTGCATAAAGTGGCAAAAAGTGCAAGTAAAAGAATTCACCCAAAGAGATAATGCTAACACTTTTAGCTGGCTTGAGAGAGAAGGTCAAACTATATATATGTGTGTGTGTGTGTGTGTGTGTGTGTGTGATTTATATAACAAATATATCTTAAATGTAAGGAATACAGATGTTAGAAGTAAAAACACAAGGAAGGGCTGGAGGGATGGCTTAGTAGTTAAGGCATTTCCTTGCAAAGCCAAAGAACCCAGGTTCATTTCCCCAGGAACCATGTTAGCCAGATGCACAAGGGGGCACATGCATCTGGAGTTCATTTGCATTGGCTGGAGGCCCTTGCATGCCCATTCTCTCTCTGTCTTACTCTGTTAAAAAGAAAAAAGGGAAATACTCTATCCACTAACTGCTTTCAAGGACTTATTAACCACACTAAGCTGATTTCATCTCCCTCTAAATGAGATGAATTGTGAAATTAACAGAATCAACAAAGAATATATACATATATTTACCAGAATGTTTGATCATAATTTAATAAAACTGATGGCCTTAGTATCCTTCTCACAAATATATATATATATATATATATATATATATATATATATATATATATCCTTCTCACAAATATATATATTAATGCATTGGCCCCAAATTGAAAAACCAAATGGGAATAATCAAGCCAATTCAGAAAATGGAGCATTATTTAAAAAACAAAAAACCAACAACTGATGTAGGCATGATTCAAGGACTAATTCATTGGGGAAATGGGGAGTTCTTTTAAATAAAACGAAGATACAAAATAATCAAATGCAAAGTATTGGTATTTTTTGGACACTCATTCAAATGTTCCAAGAATAGGTGTTATTTCTGGCAAAATTGAAATAAATAAATAGATTTTATATTAGGTACCAAAATAAAGTATTATTTATTTTCTAAGGGTTTATAATGTTATGCTGGAAATACAGAACGAGGTTATTCTTGGTATAACCATTCTGAAATATTTATAGAAAGAGCACAAACACTAAATATTTGAAAGTATGCCTAGTTTGAAGGGTTTAAACATTTTTCTTTGTTTAAATTATATTGCAGAAATTAAATATGTGATGAAACCTATTATATAGATGATGAACTATAAAATAATCACAATATTAAATAGAATATAAGATACTCTTTATATACATTACTATACATTATTTCATATATTAACATATCTTATAATATCATATTCTACTTTTAGGAAGCCTGGAGATTATCTGTGTTGGTGATGGTTATGGTTAGCTTTTATTTATTTTTTCATAAAATAGAATTTTAGATTCAATGAATAAGTAAAAATATTTATCACTTAAAGATTTTATTTGTGTACTCTTGTGTATGTAGGCACATATTTATCTGAACTGAAATGACAATTTGTAAATGATAAAATATTTTCATCATATAGGCTCTTGAATTTTTTAATAGGAAAAGGCAATCTTGATTCAATTTTCAAGTTTGGAATAATAATTAACAATGAAAGTGAAGCATAGGCATATGTAGGGGAACAATTGTCTGTAAATTCTATGAAAATAACCTAGAACAAGTATAAAGAGATGAGTAGGAAGAGTGATGTGGGAAACGCCAAGGACACATGTGACATGTGAACATTACTTAAGTGGATATTGGGGAGAAGGGAGATAGTGGAAGTTAGGATCAGGGAAAGCAAGAGGGAAGGCACATGAAGTAAAACTATTTGATTTTGAAATTTACAGAATGAATTATACCTGAATATATGTATGGCAACTAAACACTTTTTGGAAAGAAATTACAACTTGTTGAGAATGGTTAATTCTGTAGCTTAATAGTTTTAAATCTAATAAGTTTTGAACTTCACTTAATGGAAAAAAAAAAGCTTTTTGGGCTGGGAGGTGACTGCTTGTAAACATAAGTTATTTTTCCTGTTTCTGTTACATTACTGTATCAAATAAAGTTTAGAACATCTTTCAACATACATATGATTGGATAATGAGAATATAAGTGCTTAAATTAAGATGCATTGTGAAACATGTCATTTCCAAATGTTTGCCTCTAACAATTGTCACAAAGGTAAGAAAAATTCAGTTTCATAAATCTGAACTTGGGTAATAAAAATTTAATCAGGTATAATTGCATAATGATTTTTCTTGAGGACTGAATATTTCAACACCTAGCTTTATTTTTCAAGTTCATATGTTGAATGGTTCTATTTGTAGAAAAATGTGACAATTCATTTCAAACTACACATATTGGAAACAACATAGAACACATCAATGGAAATATTAATGTGGGGAACCATGACCATTTTCCCTTTAAAATTTTTCACAATAATCATTTTCTATGTATAGATATGAATGAGTTCTACATGCATTTGTAGATTCCCAAATAATCATACTTATATTAGGAAAAGTCTTGAAATGGTATATATTTATCATTAATCAAACTATAAAAACCTAATTATTAGAATATTGTGTTCATTCATAGCAAAATTTTTACTCAGGTAGAAATTTCTTGTAATAAAATTGCATGTAATATTTTCATAATCTATCACAGACTAGGGTCTCTACTATGTAAATTTTAAGAGCTGAGCATGAATGGGGTTTATTAGTTATTGCCTGTGGTTGCTTGTGTGTTTTGTGTTCTGAATGTTAGGTCCCCCAGCTGGTGGCAATTTGGGAATTGGATCCTTCTCAAGGTGGTTTATTGTTGGGGGTGGACCTATGGGTGTTATAGCCAGCTTCCCCTTGTCAACGTTTGGCATACTATCCTGTTGCTATTGTCCTTGTGAATTGGCCAGGAAGTGATGTACACCCTCTGCTCATGCCATCGTTTTCCCCTGCCATCGTGGAGTTTTCCTTTGAGTCTTTAAGCCAAAATAAATCCTTTCCTCTCACAAGCTCCTCTTTTTCGTGTGTTTTCTGCCAGCAACATGAAGGTGAATCCAACATTGCATTTATAAGCAACATATGTAGAAAATAAAGAGGGTAAGAGTGAGACTGGTTAGAAGAACTTTAAGTGTAAGGATTTACTTGTTGGTAGTTCTGGAGTGAGAATGACCCTTGAGGATTATTCAAAGGAGAAAGTTACTAGTCCTTTGTATTTCCATGCCTATAATTTCATATGGGTTTCTGTCTAAGGCAGTGTTAATATATGAAGTCCACCATCACTCATGAAATTAGACATAGATGAGTAGATGAGGCAACAGTGCATCCACCACATAGCTCTGCATGAAATAAATAAATAAATAAATAAATAAATGTTGATGTACCAGTGGCAACAAATAATTTAGGAACATCTTCCCAACATTTTCAGAGAAACATATACTGGAAGTATCATATATTCTAATAGATTAATTTACTAATTTTTAAGTTAAACTTGATTTAAATCACCTATATTTTGGAAGAAACTGAAACCAACTCTTAGCTGAGCTGAGCTGTAAACTCTAGATGTGTAATTATGATATATGATAAAGCAATGCTGATTGGATAAAAATTAATTCAGATATAAAAAACTGCTAATTTTCCTCTTTTATGTATTGTATTAATACAATACCCTGTATGTGTTTTTAATACTACTTGCTATATATACAAGTAAACATTGACTTTTCTAACTATGTCTACAAGATAAATAATAATTCTCCTGAATATATTGGAGCAAATAAGATAAATATACATGATTAATATTTAAAATTAATCTTATTTTGCAATGTAATTTAAATTATTCCCATTCTTATAAACTATATTTTCAGTTTAGTGGGAAGTATAAACAATGAGGAGTGAATAGATGTATAAGTAGGCTCTCTCTCTCTCTCTCCATATATATATATATATATATATATATATATATATATATATATACATGTGTGTGTATATGTGTATATATATATATATATATATATATATATATATATATAATATTTTCTGTCATGTTTACTCCTAACTTTGCATACTATTTTCTTTTGTTTCTTTTTCCATTGAAGTCTGAAGAACAATGACAGGGATCAATATTAAACTGAAATTCAATTGCATTCATCCAACAGCCTTCAATGTGTTGCCTGATATCAACATCTTTTCCAAACTCAGAGGACCTTTCTCATTTTGTATAATGTATGCACTTATATGTGGTGGAGAGAAGAAGGGGTTCAGAAGGAGTAAGGAGTGATATGAGAGGGTACAGATATTGACAATATTTATGAAATTGACAAAAAAAGAAAAAAAAGTTGATGAGAATCTCAATAGCATCTAAGAGTATAAAACTCTTTGATAAAAGTAAATAAAGGACATTTTATGTTGTTACTTATGTTTATTTCTACCTATTTCCCTGGTTCAAAAACATATGATAATACAATAAAATGTTGCATAATTTCTACCTATTCATGATTCCTTCTTTCTCTGCTTCTTGTCTACCATGAGATGTAGTGCTTTGTTCTAATCGTGACTCCAATGTTGAGCCTTACCTAAATCTAAATGCAATGGACCCAGCCCATAAGACTGAAAATTTCTGTTAGTGTGAAAAAATTAGATGCTCAATACTTTACTTTCATTGGCTTAGATATTTTGTTACAGTAAATGGAAAACTCAGTTATCATAGTAAAGCATCTATTTTGCTAACTGTATAATATCAAAGTTCTCCTCTACTACTTCAATGGATGTTTTGAAGAAATGTTTTCAGTAAAGATGAAAAACAGTCCCCAATGGAATGTGGGCAAGGATGAGGGAAAAGAGGGTACGAAAATATGATGTATCAAATTTTCAAATTATGACAATTTACACTACTTTTTTTATAGGTAGGTGATTTTCTTAGCTTAAAAACATCAGTGCAATGATGGCACACAGCCTTGCTGGGAAAACAATGGCTTTCTGATTGGCTAACAGATCTACTCAGTGAAAAGAAACCCATATCTGGAACTGGGAACCAGTTCTGAATCCTGTGGAGACAAAGATTATGGTCCCTTGAAAACTGAATTCAACAACACACCAAAAAGCATTATCCACCTTGATCAAGTACCATTCATCACAGGGATGCAGGGATAGTTTAACATACAGAAATCGGTCAATGTAATACACTGCATAAATAAACTGAACTATAAGAACCATGTGGTCATCTCAATTGATGCAAAGAAGGCCTTTGACAAAATACAATACCATTTCATGATCTAAATGCTGGGAAGAATAGGCATGGAGGGTATAGATATCAACACAATAAAGGCTATATATAAAGCTCCTAAAGCCCAAATAATTCTGAATAGGAAAAAAATTGAAGGAGCTCCCATTGAGATTGGGAACAAGACAGGGGTGCCCACTATCAGTACTGCTCTTCAACATAGTACTAGAATTAGTAGCCCAAGCAATAAGAATAAAGAAAGAAATAAAAGGGATTCAAATTGGAAAGGAAGAAGTTAAGTTAGCCCTGTTTGCAGATGACACGATCCTGTATTTAAGTGACCCAAAAGTCTCCATCCCAAAACTTCTATATGTGATAAATTCCTTTAGCAAAGTACCAGGATACAAAATCAATGCACAAAAATCAGTAGCTTTTCTATATGCTAATGACAAATATGCAGAGATAGAAGTCAGTGAGACTGTCCCATTTTCAATACCAACAAAAATTAAATACCTTGGAATAACACTAACAAAGGATGTGAAGGAACTATATAATGAAAACATAAAATCACTCAATAAATAAATAGAGCACTTAAGAAGATGGAAGGACCTCCCATGTTCCTGGATAGGTAGAATTAATATTGTGAAAATGGCAATTCTACCAAAAGCAATATACAGATTTAATGCAATACCAATAAAAATACCAGCATCTTTCTTAACTGAGACTGAAAAATGATATCAAAATGTATATGGAATGGCAGAAGGTCTCAGATATCCAAACATATCCTCAGCAAAAGAAACATATCTGGTGGTATCACCATACCTGATTTGAAGTTATATTACAAAGCTATAGTAACAAAAACAGCATGGTACTGGAATAAAAGCAGATACATAGACCAGTGGAACTGAATTGAAGACCCAGACTTTAGGACAAGGAACTATGGCTGCTTGATCTTTCACAAAGGAGCCAATAATGTAGACTGGAGAAAAGACAGCATCTTCAACAAATGGTGTTGGACAAATTGGATGACCATATGTAGAAAAATGAAATTAGACTCACTTATTTCTCCATACCCAAAATCAAGTCCAAATGGATTAAACACTGCAATATAAGACCTGAACCTCTTCAAGCAATGGAAGAAAAACTAGGAAGCACTCTCCATGTTATAGGACTGGGAAAAGACTTCCTGAACAAAAACCCTAGAAATCAAGGATATTAAACAAGCACTCAATCAATGGGATGTCATGAAGCTAAAAAGTTTTTTTTGTGTTTTTTTTTTTTTTTTTTTTTTTTTTTGAGGTAGGGTTTCACTCCAGTCCCCACTGACCTGGAATTCACTATGTAGTCTCAGGATGGCCTTGAACTCACAATAATCCTCCTACATCTGCCTCCCAACTGCTAGGATTAAAGGCATGCACCACCACACCCGGCTTGCTAAAAAGCTTTTGCACAGACAAATATACCATAATCAGAGGCCATAGATTACCCACTTCGTGGAAGAAAATCTTTTTCAGCTATACCACTGACATAAGTATAATATCTAGAATCTACAAAGAACTCAAAACCTAAACAATAAAAAGTGAAACAACCCACTCCAAAAGTGGGGCAGAGAACTACATAGGGAGTTCTCAGAGGAAGAATTCCAAATGGCTAACACACACTTAAGAAAATGTTCAACATCCCTAACCATTAAGGAAATGCAAATTAAAACTATGAGATTCCACCTTACCCCAATAAAGGTAGCAAACATTTAAAAATAAAATGAAAAAAAATATTTTTGAGACTACAGAGAAACAGGAACTCTCATTTACTATTGGTGGAAATGTAAGCTGGTTCAGCCACTGTGTAAATCATTTTGGAGACTCCTAAAAAGGATGAATATAGAGTTACCAGCAGACCCTGTTATTCTCTTAATATACAATTTGCTCAGTTCATAATAGCTAAAAACTGGAATCAACCCAGGTGTTCCCATCATTGGATGAATGGGTAACCAAGATGTGGTATATCTATATGTTGGAATTCTGCTCAGCAGAAAAAAAAAAAGTGATACATTGAAATTTGTAGAAAAATGGTCAAACTTGGAACAGATCATTTTAAGTGAACTCAAACAATCACAGAAAGACAATCATCACATGATCTGACTCACCTTCAGTTCCTAACCTGGATCAGCCCAAGTTGCTGTCGTAACTGAATAGCATCTTGAGGCATGGACAACTGGGAGTAAAGGGCTTGTGGAAAGGGAAAGGGTGGGGGAACATAAAATATTAACCCAAGTTGAACTGGTACCATAGAATCCTATATCCTGGAAAGCAGTCTAAAAGGTGGAACCCTCAAGCAAACCTTACTAGGAACACCTGAATCGAAGTTTCCTGGAAAGAGTGAGACAAAACCTAACCTCCAATTTCTCCTGTTTCTCTTTCCTCTCTGGCTTTTTCTTTCTTCTTTTCCGTTGGCTCTGGCCTTTAATTCCTTCTACCAGGAATGTGGTCTACATACACAATGAGCTGTTGATCAGAGAGACCTACTAGATCTCCCAAAACAAATAAGGCAGACCTTTTTGAAAGCACTTTATTACCCATCAGTGTTTAATGGTGAGACTCACTGCTGAAGAAACCAAGTGCTGTTGGCATGGACCATGAGGAGACATAGTTGGAATCTGGAGGAGAGCCAGTCCTCAGGTAATTAGACCATCTAGTGCTGGAAGACACTAGATGAGCTACCAAGGGAAAGTGGCCAACATCTGTCCAAGCAACTCAAAATCTAAGAGACTCAGAAGCAAACAACCTGATGTGATGCTCACACAAGTACAATAGTGGCACACAATAGTGGTGGGCAACCAAATGCTCTTGGATTGGCTAACATATCTGCTCAGTGGAAAGGAAACCATATCTGGAACTGGGAAACAAGTCAGAATTATATCCACATGATTCTTCTTTCCTTTGTCAAGCTCCCACTAACCTTAGACTATAAAATTGTCTAAAACCTTTTAATTCTATCTAAATTAATAATGGTTAATCCATTTAAATGGTGCTGACTTCACTCTCTGTTGGAGAATATGCTTCTCTCTTTCAGATGGGAACTGGACTTGAGGAGATAAATGACCCAACACACCCCACCCTGGCCTCAGCTGAAACCACAGAGGAATTGGGGACATGAACAAGAATTCTGCTCTCTTAGTTAAGCTGATATCACCACAAGAGTGATGGAGAAAGATACTGAAGACACTCAACACCTACCAAACCAGACATCTAGATCCTCCTAAGTGTCCATCACTGAAGTAGACTTAAAATGTTCTCAGCATGGTTCAAGGAATTTTGTGGAAGATAGGGTGGAATGTTAGAGCTCCTAGTTGGGACATTTTGCACAGAGACATTGCCTCTCCCACATAACTGACAACTGCCCCCATAGTGCATGACCCACAATCCCCATGGGGTTGATCATCATCCCCAATGAGAAAGGCCTCTTCAGAAAAGGGGCAGGGAGGAGGGAAAGGATAGTACCAACATGCGATGCTTACATACAAAATATGTCCATATCTAATAAATAAATAATAAACACATAAAAAGTGAGTGGCCAGTGCTATGTGGGATCCTCTATTCTGTTCCATTAGTCTAAATGCCTTTTGTGGACCAGCACCATACTGTCCTTGTAACTGTCAATTTGCTGCACAATTTGAGTTCAAGGATTATGATAACTCCAGCAGTACTTGTTCTCCTGAGTACTTGGATTTTTTTGTGCTTCATATAAATTACTAGGTTGTTTTTCCCAGTTCTGTGAGGAATGCCACTAGAATTTTTACAGAGATTTCAATTTATCCATAGATTACTTTTGAAAATATTTTTATTTTCACAATATTAATTCTGTAAATCCAGGAAAATGGATTTTTCAATCATCCAATATCATTGGTTTCTTTCCCAGTGTCCTAAAGTCTAAAATGAGTTATTTTCTCTATAATATCAGTAATTTTTTTTTTGGGGGGGGGTTGAGGTAGGGTCTCACTCTAGTCCAGGCTGACCTGGAATTCACTATGTAGTCTCAGGGTGGCCTCCAACTCACGGCGATCCTACTACCTCTGCCTCCCAAGTGCTGGGATTAAAGGGGTGTGCCACCACACCCAGCTTTCAGTAAATTTAAAGAGATTAAATGTATCAAAAGATAAAATAAGGTAGGTTAATAGCTTAGTTGTAGAGGATACACACAGTATTGTACATCTCTTTGTTTAATCACCATCATAAGGCTTGCAGTTTAGCTCAAGTGGCAGAATTCTGGTCTTACATGCACAAATCCCTGTGTCCATCCCTGGAAAATTTGTCCCAAAACTAAAAAGACAAAAAAAGTTTAATCACCATCAACAAAATTTAAAGAGAAATGTACTATAAAGGTTGATCTAATACTGCATATTGATTATATACTACTTGTCATAAAAATATTCACATTATAAAGGTACAATTTTAAAGTAAAATGATGGAAGAAATACATTATGGAAAATATAATCAAAAGAAAATAATTTCCTTAATATATATTTTTGAGAGTAAAGGATTTTTTTTTTTTTGGTTTTTCGAGGTAGGGTGTCACTCTAGTCCAGGCTGACCTGGAATTCACTATGGAGTCTCAGGGTGGCCTCGAACTCTCGACGATCCTCCTACCTCTGCCTCCCAAGTGCTGGGATTAAAGGCATGCGCCACCACGCCCGGCGAGTAAAGGATTTTTTATTTTTATTTATTCATTTGAGAGAGTAAGGGAGAGAGAGAGAGAGAGAGAGAGAGAGAGAGAGGAAGAAATATTAGGCACACCAGGGCTTCTAGCCATGGCAAACAATCTCCAGGCACATGTACCACATTGTGCATCTGGCCTCGTGGGTCCTGGGGAATAGAACCAAGGTCATTTGACTTTGCAGGCAAATGCATTAACTGCCAAGCCATCTCTGAAGCCCAAAAGTAAAGCATTTTATGGATAAAAATAATATAACTTCAAAATAATATTTAAATTCACTATGATATATAATGATTCTTAATTTGTATGTTTTTAACATCATATATTTGATTGAGAAAATAAATGCAATGTTATTCAGTCAACTCAGTCAAGTCTACAATACGTATTTTTTAAATTTAATATGCTATCATTCATGATGAAACAAAATTTTAGCAAATGGTAGAGAGGAAGTTATTTTTTTAGTCATGAAACCCAATGAATAAAAAGTTGTAATAAATATAATACTCATTTAGAAATTTTGCAATTTTGTCTTTAAAAGAACTGAAACAATGTCGTCTTTTAAGGATTCTGCATAGTACACAATTTATAATGGGTTCATTTCCATCCAAAACATCTAGAAATGTAATAACATATAGAGACTGCAATGAGAGAAATAAAAATCTCAGAATCCATAGAAAATATAAATAAACCATTTAAGTTATTGAGTGGACTTAATACAGTGACAAAATATATAGCCATCATGTTTTGGAAGGTGTAGCTAGCATGAGAGGGAGCGGAACTACTTCTTACTGAAGGTAGGAAGCAAACCATAAACCACATTTGGAGCAGGCTATAACACCTCAAGTTCTGTCCCTGGTCATCTACTTCCTCCAGCAAGGCTCCTTCTACTAAAATACCCATGCCATTTCCAGACAGTGCTACTACCTGGAGACCAAATATTCAATCACATATCTTTGGGTAGGGGTGCTGGCATTTTACATTCAAATCATCACATTGCATATACTAGAAACCTTGACTATGCACTGAGGAAAATGGAAGACTGGCCATGCTGGCTAGAAATGGAAAATACACAGGTTTGTAGCTCCTCAAGACCCTTGGGGCCCATAGCACTCGCTAGATGATGAACATTCATCTGTGGGATTTAGTGTTTGAACATCAGAGTTTCAGTCTTGCTTCACTATTCTCTTGCTCCTCCAATTTGTAAGGGAAATATTTACTTTTTATATTAGAAGCTTGTGATATGTCCATTTTCAATTTATGAGGACTTAAAGGTAAGAGTTCCTCTTGAGTCCTCAAGTACACATTGCCTTAGGGCTTTTGAACAAATCTGGGACTGCTAAGACTATGGGGACTTTTGCAGAGAGAATAAATGTATTTTTCATTTTGAGATGGCCATGATACTTAAAGGGCCACAGACAATGTGATTATGTGAATATTAAATCCTCCCCAATAGGCTAATATGATGAACGCTTGCTCAGTAATGCTCATTTGGAGGTGTGTATACTTAGGATTATAGGGCCCAGTTGGAGGAAGTAGGTCATTACAGGAATTCCTTTGAATTTTCGCATTGACCACTGGTGCCTATCTTGCTCTGTGCTTCCTGTCTGCCAACAATTAAAGAAGCATTTCTACCACATGTTACCACCTCCATGATGTTGAGCCTTCTGAGGTTATTAGCAAGATTCTTTTTTTCATTCGTATAAGTTGCTCCTTAATATTATTTTCGTCACAGTAGGCACAAAACTATCAGAGATACTGTCACATTTGTTTTATTCTTCAAAAAAATATAGTTTATTTATTTATTTGAGAGACAGAAAGAGGCAGAGGGGGAAGGGAGAATGGGGACACCAGGGTCTCCAGCCACTGTTTTATTCTTCAATGTTTTAAAAATTTATTCTAATATTTTTATGTTTTATATTATACTATACTTGGATTTACCTTATATTTACTTCCTACTCTGCAATTCTAGGACTCTTAAGACTATTACTTCAGTTCCCCTGCTAATCATTATTGTTGGTCACCAATATTCAATACTTATTTCTCCTTACATGCACAAAATTTCATGCACCTTGCTTCAAATAAGCTATTATATCATTAATATTAACTATTTATGTTTCTAGACTTTTACCATTCTCTAAAATGTAGGTGTTTTGAACATTGTTCTCTGTACATATTCATATTGGATATTGCATTTTGAGGGGCCTTTATTTCAATGAGAGGCATTTTTCTGAGTCACATTGCATTCTATCACTGTATAAAATTTCAGACCTACACAACATTTTTCAAAATCTCTACACAAAACCTATAAAAGTATAAGCTAATTTGTGCTCTGTTTTATGGACCTTCTTGCTTAATCTATTTTTTTTGCCAAAAGATATTGTGGGTAATATTAGATTTCTGCCTGGCAGTTTTACTGCATTAATTCTAAGCATTGTGTTTCTTAGCCAGTAGTTTCTCTAAAAGGTAATGGGATGGTGATGTTAGTGGTGGTGGAGACATATGTGTATGTGTGTATGAGGAAAACAAGGAGTTGGGGAAAGAAAGAGAAGTACAAGATTCATTCAAGTCTCAAATACCCTTACAACTTGGCCACTGGGGGGAAAACTGGCTATGTTTTCTGTAGGATGTAATAGAATAAGAATATTGCTAGTTTCGTGACTTCCTGTTTAAGTTATCAGAACTTTACTTCAATAAAATACTCACATAAGCGCCGGGCGTGTTGGCATACGCCTTTAATCCCAGCACTTGGGAGGCAGAGGTAGGAGGATCTCCGTGAGTTTGAGGCCACCCTGAGATTACATAATGAATCTCAGGTTAGCCTGGACTAGAGTGAGACCCTACCTCGAAAAACAAACAAAAAAAAATTCTCACATAACTATATGTGATTAGGTATTTCAAATTTCTTTTATTAAAATTATTTCTATATCCTTTGAGTAGTTATCTATAAAAAAATAAAATTGACAAATTTGGTTAATCTTCTGAACACTTCCAAACAGTGAACTGAGCTATTTCTCTCTATCTCTGTCTCTCTCTCTGTCTCTCTCTCTCTCTCTTTAATTGGCCAAACCACCTTTCACTATGTAAAGTATACTCAAAAGACTTAGGCAAATATAAGATAAATTTTAAGCTCTGGGGTATCAGAGGCCTTTCAGTTATTTTATCTTTAAGCGATTACCAGAAGACAATGCATAATTTTAAATTATGTATTTTTAGAGAGAAAAAAACCCAATTACCCCTTCATTTCGTTACTATTCAGATCATCTTGATATTTTTTAAATATTTTTGTTTTTATTTTTATTTATTTGAGAGTGACAGAGAGAGAAAGAGGCAGAGAGAGAGAGAGAGAGAGAGAGAGAGAGAATGGGCACGCCAGGGCCTCCAGCCACTGCAAACGAACTCCAGACGCGTGCGCCCCCTTGTGCATCTGGCTAACGTGGGTCCTGGGGAATCCAGCCTCGAACCAGGGTCCTTAGGCTTCACAGGCAAGCGCTTTAACCAATAAGCCATCTCTCCAGCCCCATCTTGATATTTTGGTTTGCATTTTTGGCCTTGAAAACAACTATCCTAACACCATCACAGGAACACATCAATCACTTGGAATTAACATTAGTCATTGCCCCTCCCCCCAACTTATCTTTTAATCAACCTGTACTAGTTTGTTCATAACTACTATGGAATGCATATTGGAGAACTGAACTTTCCACAAGTTTTCCATTTAGTATTTCTTAAACTTCAGGGATATTTAATGTTTTCATGATTTATATGCACACTTACTATACAGCAGATTGCTTTGTAGACCTATAAGTTATATTATGACTGATCTTTCATTAGGAAAATTTGTTTCAAATAAACACATGTCTAAAAAAAGAGAAAAAAATTAGAGTTACATACTTAGAGTTACTTCCATAGTTTCATCACACAGTAGAGGTGGGAGAAAGAATGTAAGAGCCAAAGGAAGGGCAGGTCTCCTTAAAACGTGCTCCTCCAGACACAAAATGGCCTGGATACCCATGACATCACAGTGCCTGACAGTACCTACACAAGACCATCATAATAGGAAGAAAATATGATGACATCCAAATAAAAGAGAGACTTATTGAGAGAGGAAGGGGATATGGTGTAGAGTGGAGTTTCAAAGGGGCACGGGGGGGGGAGGGGAATTGCCATGGGATATTGTTTACAATCATGGAAGTTTCCAATAAAAAAAAATTTTAAAGGGCTAGAGAAATGGCTTAGCAGTTAAGCGCTTGCCTGTGAAGCTTAAGGACGCTGTTTTGAGTCTCAATTCCCCAGGACCCATGTAAGCCAGATGTACAAGGTGGCGCATGCATCTGGAGTTTATTTGCAGTGGCTGGAGGCTCTGGCATGCCCATTTTCTCTCTCTCTCTCTTTCCCTCTTTCTCTGCCTGTCGCTCTCAAATAAATAAATAATTATAAACCAATTTTTTAAGAAAAAATTAAAATAAATAAATAAAAATAAATTCAAAACTATACATTTTGTTACTATTGTTCAACATCCACCATTTCTAATTTGGTCTATAATAGAAGACAGTTTGTTAGACAGAAGATGTTGACTAGCAAAAAAAAACTGTACAAAGATCTGAGAACGTCCTATCTCTCTTGGACTGTTGCTTCACTGCCAGGTAAGTAACCTGTCATTGAAACTAGGCTTACGTTGAATCTTTACAAGGTAAAATTGACATGAGAATCCACACATCTCATCAGTAAAGATGTACAATTACTCCTTAGACAATGATGTTTCCTACACCTTGAAAGGTTCATGACAACTTTTCTTCCTTCTCTATTGACCAGCTTTTAAGGATATGTGTAAATGAAAACTACAAAACTCAAAGAAAAAATGTCAGCAGCAAAGATATCTCCAAGGAAAAGAAGGTAATTTACTCGGTACAGTTTAAATGAATTTAGTATAGATTTAAGTTATTGACATGCAAAAATTTAAAAGTCTATTTTATTGTGAGGTTAGCATTCATATCTAACAATTAAACTCACACTACCTCCTTACTAACAACAAATATGTCATATATAAGGAAAGTGTTGGGTGTTGAAACAGATTTTCATAGTTGTCAAGGAAATTTGTGCATTGATGATTTAATATAGTCAATACTGAAATGATTTATTCTAATCCCTTACATACTGCACTTGTATAATAATCTTGGATGCACAATATATAGCTTGTAAGGTATATCTTTCCTAAATAATCCATCTAGCATATGTTCAAAATAAACATTAAGTTTCACAATATGATTTATATGAAACATCTATAATCTCATTGATGACCGTATCATTGACCTCTTAATTTATCATCATATTGTTACTTAATTGTTAAATAAATACATCCAATGATTGAATGTGCCTAGTTTAAGATTACAGAAAATATAGTTCCACTTGAAAGCCCTGATAACAAACCCTTAACATGACTAGGTAGGAGTGTGTCTACAAATTCCCATCATTTATATGCCTTTCCCCAGTGCTTCTCCAAGTGTTCTTAAAGAAATTTTACTGAGATCCTTAATAAAATGTCCATCAATGAGACAATCTTCCTCTGGCAGTTACTGGTCCAAGAACAATTATTTCTTTATCAAGTATGTATTTTAGCTCCTGCCAGGGTATGACAGTGATTAGCTATTCAGGGTATGTAATCTTGATTACTTACTCGACATCCATAAGTAAAGAGGAAGGAGAGGGAAAAAAATTAACCCATACACAAGTGCAATCATACTCATGAGATTTATGAGAAAATTAACGATAAATGTCAGTATTAAAGTTTCAAATGTAAATAGCTAGGAATTGTTTTCAAAAGTAGAAAATAGAAATCCCATGTAATCCTTAAAACTTCTGGCACTAACTGATCAATCCTTGTACACTAGAATTGTTCAGCTATATAATGTATGTTTTAAATGTATACCACTTGAATATTGAATTTATTCTTCATATATAATTAAAGCTAAATGAAGTACAGATAATATTAAGAAAATCAAATTAAATATTATAGGAAAACAAGAGTTTAGTTTGAACTGTGGGTCCTTTACTACTTACTTGGCTGTTAATTTGCTCCATGACCTTCAGTCAGTAACCTCATTGTGTCTCAGAGGATATAATAATCCTGACCTGCTTCACAGGGGCGTGCTGTACCTTAATTGATGTGTGATAAGCTCCTGGAGGTACTTTAATGAAAGCCATTATTGAAATGCAATTATTAACATTTGGGATAATGAAGTTAGCTTAGATGGTTTCACCAAGCCTCTTGTGACAAGAGTAAAAAAGTTCACTGTTATAAAACTTTTTAAAAAAGCCTAAAAGAGCAAAAATAGAAAATGAAACCATAACTGGCTTATTTGCTGACTTTAGCAGCATCAGGGCTGCAGTTTATTGCTTTGTCTCTGATCAAGTAAGTACAAAGCAATCAATGCGAATTACTACAGAGATGCTAGCAGATAATTTTACAAAAAATGTCAAAAATGCAAAGTTTGGGAGAGCTGGAATGCCTAGAAATGACTATCGATTTTCTAAAGGTTGGTAAATTACTACAATGGCACCTTTCTATAAGGTAGATTGCAAATCTTGCATTTTAAGCAAGATCAACTTTAATTTTAAACTTCATGAGAAGCTTAGTGTACTATATGTATTAATTTTATCCATGAGAAATTTAGAAGTCATGTGCTTACCTAGTAGAATTTTTTTTGTTGTTAAACTCCCAATAGAGCTCATCATTCTGCTGAACATTTCTTACCTGTCTATACATTTAAGCAGGGCTTGTCTTTTCTATTCAGAGAATAGCAAGACCAGAATAGATAGAAGTGAAATTAACTACTCATTCTCAAAAAGTTACAAAACATCAAACAAGGACATTTTAGAAAAATGGCCTCATTAATGATCATTTGTATCACACAGATATCTATTTGTTTATTAATATATTCATTTATTAATTTAATATTTAAAATACTGTCAATTGCATTATAGAAGTATAATGAAACCTAGACCTCAGGGTCATCCATACTGAAAATTTAAAACTTACAATACATTTCACTAAGTAATGGTTAGTTTTCAATCAGTTGTAGATAGCAAAAGTGCTCCTAAAATTTTATAATCCAGTTATTTATTGTTTAGTTTTGTCATTATGGTCATAAAAAGTTCAGAAAAACTTTAAAATTACAAGAAATCCCTATGATAGCACATCACAGGTATAACAAAATTATTTATATTAACTGAAACATTTATTATTTTTCTAGCCATTTCTGTGTTTAACATGGATAAGTTCCTTTATGGTTTAAATTTCCTTATTAATTTAATGACTTAAATTCTTCTGAAAAACGCATTAGAAGATAAAATTAGAGGTGTCTAACTATTGAAATGTAGTTCAATATTTGTAATATATAAGTGAAAGGTATACACTGTTGCTTTTATTTCCATGTTGTAAATGCATTAAAGACAATAAACTGTAACTTTCTCTACCTTGTTTTTTTTTTTCACTTTATAGTATTCTTCCCATGTATTCATGTTCATTCATATATGGCTGTTACTCTCATTACCATGCTAATATATCATGATATTCTTGTGTATATTTACACTGATGACCTTGTAGATTGATTTTTAATGATTTTGCTATTATATACAGATATTTTACAACTAAACTATATAAATATACTTGTGTATATACATATACATTTTAGTTCATAATGGTTTTATTTACAAATGCATATATATGTATATTTATTTATATATATGTATGTATAAATATAGATATAATTTCATAAGCGTATAAATACACACAAATTATAATATTTTACTACAGCTGTCAGTACAGTCTATAACACAACAAGGTTTTTAAATAGAAATTAATTTTGTTATAGTTCTCAAAACTAAAACTAGGTCTGGAGAGATGGTTTAGTGGTTAAGGCTTTTGCCTGCAAAGCCAAAAGACCCAGGTTCAATCCCCCAGCACCCACATAAGCCAGATGCACAAGGTGGCACATGTGTCTGGAGTTCATTTGAAATGGCTGAAGGTACTGACATGCCCATTATCTACCTTTCTCTCTCTCTCTCTCTCTCTCTTTCCCTCTTTCTATCACTCTCTCAAATAAATAAAATACAATGACAATTAAAAAATTAAAAATCAAAAGTAGAACTAGATGCTGAAAAGATTTCCCTGAGAATGTCTTCCACGGTATCTAGATGTTCTTTCTTTATTTGTCCCTTCTTCACAGTACTAGTTTTCTGTGTGTACACATAACAGATGTCTCATTTTGTTGTCAAATTTCATCTTATTATAAGGATAACATTAGCCTAACATTAAAGCTCACTTATATGACCATATTTGATCTTACTTAAAGGAACTATCTACAAATTCTGTTATAGTCTGAGGTGTTAAGTGTAAAGCAAAAACAATTAAACAAAAATATTAAATTCAGTTCATATATGAGTATATATGGAGAAGTGATTTACTGAAATAATCACGTGGCCAGTTACAATGAAAAATTAACTTGTAATATAATCAAACTCTAAATATTTAAAATCACAAAATCATGGGTTTTTATTTTTGCAAGAATGTGTCTTCTTCCATTTTATCTAAGTTACTCCTTTTATGTGAAAAATGAAGCTGTACATATGTATGAATTACAATGTGATGCTTTCATACATTGTGTAATGACCAAATAATGTGTTAATATAATACACCCTTCAGGAGAGTTTTAATTATGTGGTTACAGTGTTAAAGAACCTTATTGTCTTTCAATTCATCTACCACAATTCTTTCAAAGAAGCTAGGAAGATCATCCAAGCAGATAATGAATAGAGAAATAACAGCACCATAGACTAACTAGTCCTAACAGACATCTATAGAACATTTCACCCTGATTCTATAGAATAAACTTTCATCTCAGCAGCCCACAGAACCTTCTCCAAAATAGATTATACAATAGGGCATAAAGTATGTCTCCACAAATTCAGAAAAATTATTGTAACATCCTCTATCACATCAGACCATAATGTGTAAAAGTTAGAAATTACTTTTTTTTTTTTTATTAGTTAGTTTTGTATTCAGCAAATACAGTCAGTTTGGTACCATTATTAGGCTCATCCGTGACCTACCCCCTCCCCTTGGCCCCTCCTTGTTGAGGTATACGGGTCATGCATTGTGGAGTTAGCCCACAGTTATGGGTAAGCTAAATGTCTCTGCATATCATGACCCAACATGTGACTCTGACATTCTTTCCGCCCCCTCTTCCGCAAAATTTCCCTGAGCCATGTTGGGTTCATTTTTGGTCTGCTTCAGTGATGAGGTGTTGGGGGCCTCTGAGGCTCTGGCTCTCTGATTTGGTAGGAGTTGATTTTTCTCTGTGCTGATCTCCTTCCCCCTTGTGCTGGTGTCCAGTTCATCAGGAAAACAGACCCCTTGCTTGTTTCTCCAATTTTTCTTAGTTTCAGCCGGGGAACTTTTGAGGTATGATGGGGTGGCTCTCTCCTTAGGATCTACATCTATCTGAAAAAGAGAAGCAGATTCTCCAACGGAGAGTAAGTTAGCACCAGGACAAATGAGATAACCCTTACTTTTTTTTTTAATAGAGAATTTAATAGGTGTAGGCCCTCTTGTAGCCCACAATTGATGGTAGCTTGATATTGGAGAGTGGGCTTATGTTTGGATATGGTTCTGACTTGTTTCCCAGCTCCAGCTATGGGTCCCATACCAGTGAGGGGATCAGTTAGCCAAATTGACAGCAGTTGGTTCCCCACCATGGCTGTGTGCCACCACTGCACTTGTGTGGGAATCACAACAAGTTATTTGCTGCTAAGTAGGTTAGACCATGTGTTGCTTCGATAGATATTGGTCAATTTCCCCCAGTCGCCCATGTAGCACCTTCTGGCACTAGACGTGCTGACTGTCTGGGGACTGACTCTCTTCCAACTTCCAGCCATGCCATTCTAATTTGCATGTCACCCACATAAGGTGTCTTCAGCAGTAGGGTCTTACCACTAACCTTTGGTGGATCATCAAGTACTCTGACAGAAATCTGTCTGTCTTTTAGGAAACCTTGTAGGTCTCTCTGATCAAAAGCTCATTGTGGATGATAGCCCCATGCTGG
Organism: Dipus sagitta; assembly: GCA_036346955.1. Classification (NCBI taxonomy): domain Eukaryota; kingdom Metazoa; phylum Chordata; class Mammalia; order Rodentia; family Dipodidae; genus Dipus; species Dipus sagitta. The sequence goes on along the minus strand of CM070776.1, from coordinate 113,321,164 downwards.
ATCTGGGAGTTACAGGTCAGTGCCCACTAAGAAAATGAGGAAAAAAGATAACTAATATACAAGAGTTAGAGATAAGAGAGAGAGAGAGAGACAGGGAGAGGGGAAGTGAGGGAGGGAAGATGTAGGAGATTAAGGTTAGTCTTAATCTTACCCTCTCCAGTGTCTTGTGGTTCAGGTGTTCCCTGTAAGGGCCTGGTGAAGGATCAGCCATTTGGTCTGTCTTTTAGTAAGTAGAAGATTATGGTACCATTGCCGTTTGGGTCTAGATTTGTGTTTCCTACCCCTTTGATACCCTCCCCTCCCTCCCCTTCCATCCTAGTGTCTAGTCTAGGAGATGCTTGCTGGGTATGTAAGGTATCTTCGGTAGATTCCGGTTAGGTGCTGTAGATGAGTGAGACTATGTGGTGATATTTTTCTGTGATTGGGTAAGTTCACTGAGAATGATCTGTTCCAGGTTCAAACATTTTTCCTCAAATTTCATTGTGTCATTTTTTCTTACTGCTGTATAGAATTTCATTGTGTAGATATACCACATCTTAGTTATCCATTATTCTAGTGATGGATATCTGGGTTGATTCCAGCTCTTAGCTATTACAAATTGAGCTGCTATAAACATGGTTGAGCGGCATCACCATCCCTCATCTAAAGCTATATTACAAAGCCATAGTAATAAAAACAGCATGGTACTGGCATAAAAACAGGAGTATAGATCAATGGAATAGACTTGAGGACCCGGACTTTGGGTCAAGCAACTATAGCTACTTGATATTCGATAAAGGCCCAAACAATATAGGCTGGAAAAAAGACAGCATCTTCAACAAATGGTGCTGGACAAACTGGATAACCATATGCAGGAAACTGAAACTTGACCCACATATTTCACCATGCACTACACTCAAGTCCAAATGGATCAAAGATCTCAATATAAGACCAGAAACTCGAATACTACTGGAAGAAAAATTAGGAAGTACTTTCCATGATATAGGAATGGAAAAAGACTTCCTGAACCAAACCCCAGTAGCTCATGAACTTAAACCGTCACTCAACCAATGGGACCACATGAAGCTGAAGAGTTTCTTTACAGACAAGCATACAATAAGCAAAGCCAATAGATTACCCACAGAATGGGAGAAAATATTTGTGGGTTATCCAACTGATAGAGGCCTAATCTCTAGAATCTACAAAGAACTCAAAAATCTAAACAGTAAGAAGTCAAACACCCCACTCACAAAATGGGGCAAAGAGCTGAACAGGCAGTTCACAGAGGAAGAAATACAAATGGCAAACATACACTTAAGAAAATGTTCAGCATCCCTAATCATCAGAGAAATGCAAATTAAAACAACTATGAGATTCCACCTTACCCCAATAAGGATAGCAAACATCAAAAAATCAAATAAAAATAAATGCTGGCGAGGATGTGGAGAAGTAGGACCACTCATCCACTGTTGGTGGGAATGTAGGATGGTACAACCACTTTGGAAAGCAATATGGAGACTTCTGAAAAAGCTGAGTATAGAGATACCAACAGACCCAGTTATTCCCTTACTGGGCATCTACCCTAAAACCTTCAAACCACAGACTAAAAGTTAGAAATTAAAAAGAGAAACAACAGAAATTACACCAGCCGCTGGAAACTGGATAACACACTATTAAATAATAAATAGGTCATAGATGAAATCTAAAAGGAAATGATAAAAATTCTAGTACTGTATGATAATGAAAACACAACATACCAAAACTTATGGGACACAATGAAGGCAGTCCAAAGGAAAAATTTCATAGCATTTAATGACTTCATAACAAAGACAGAGAGATCTCAAGTTAATAACCTATACATCCACCTAAAGCCATTAGACAAACAAGAACAACCCTATCCTAAGAGTTCCAGAAAGAAAGATATAATTAAGGTCAGAGCAGAATTTAATGAGTTGGAAACTAAGAAAACAAGTAATTAACTTGATTAAGTGAAGAGCTGATTCTTTGAAAATATGAAGAAGATTAAAAATCCAGTAGAAAATTTGACCAAATGAAAAAAAGAGAAGTAGAAATTAGCAAAATTAGAAATGAAAAGGGAAAGGTCACAACAGACATCAATGAAAATGGAAGAAGCATCGGGTCATATTTCCAAAACTACTGCATAAAATTGGAAATCTTGAAGAAATGGATGAATTAATTAACACATACCCCCTATAAATACTTAATTCAGAGCATATAAATGTACTAAACAAGCCTATTGTATTCAGTGAGATTGAAAATGTAATAAAAAATTTCCCCCAAAGGAAAAGTCCAGGACCTGATTAATTCTCAGTCAAATTTTACCAAATCATCAGTGAAGAACTTAAAACAAACTGGTTCACAGAATTGGAGAACACATTATGCCCCTGAACTCCTTCTATGAAGGTAGTATCACCCTAATATCAAAATCAGACAGAGATACAAGAAAACAAAACTACAGACCTATAACCCTGATGAACTTAGTTGCAAAAAAATCTGAATAAAATCTTTGCAAATTGAATTCAATGACACATGGAAAACATTATGCACCTCGATCAAGCAGGTTTCATCTCAGGGATGCAGGAGTGATTCAACATATGGCAATAAATTAATGTAATACACACCATAATCTTAAATACAAGAACCATATGATCAGTATAATATGTATAGAAAAGACATGTGTTGCAGTCAGGTTCACAATGATGGCAGAAATCACCTGGCCAAGAGAAGCTTGTGGGAAAAATTTTCATTTTGGCTTACAGGCTGGAGGGGGAAGCTCCGTGATGGCAGGGGAAAATTATGGCATGAACAGAGGGTGGACATCACCCCCTGACCAATATGAGGTAGACAATAGCAACAGGAGAGTGCCAAACACTGGCAAGGGGGAAAAGGGAAACTGGCTGTAATACCTATAAACCTGCTTTCAACAATATACTGACTACAGGAGGCCTTAATTCCCAAATCTCCATCAGATGGGTACCTAGTATTCAGAACACCTAAATTTATTGGGAACACCTGAATCAAGCCACCACATTCCACCCCTGGCCCCCCTGATAATCATACATGATGTAAAATGCAATGCATTCATTCAACTTTAAAAGTCCCAATAGTTTTTATCACTCCCGATGTTTGAACATCGAAATAGTCCAAACTCTTTTACCTGAGCCATAATGCCAAAAATAACCTCAAAAACCTATAATGTCACAGAATAAACATTCATACTGCAAAAGATGGTATTAGGTATAGCAAAGAAATAATTGAACCAATACAAGGTTTAAACAGTGCAAACATCAAACTTTAGCCAGTAACAAGTCTCCATGTCTGATAATTCTAACCAGCAACAAGTCTCTGGAGTTCCAATTCCGCCCCTACAGTTAGGTTACTCACAGTCCTAGAAAACTTCATCAGGGCCTGGTAGCTCTCCACTGGGTCTCCACTGCAACACACAGTTCATCCACATGGGTCCATAGGGTCTCCATGCAGGTATCCAGCAAACCTCCTTCTCACTTCCCACTGCCTTTTCCAAAACACAAGACTGCATGGCAAACTCAATGACCCTCTTTCCTGCAATTCTTATACTGCGCAATACCAGGTAGGGTGCCAATTTGTTAATCCAGGGGGTAATAAAACAGACTTTGAAGAACAGGACACTCCTTGAGCATTCAGTCCCCTTCAAAAGACTGCATTCTTTCTGTGGTTCCAATGCAGGTAAACTGGCCCAATCTCAAACATTGCAATCTCTCATATAATTGCATCTGAATGGGCAGAAGTTTCAGCCCAAAAATTTCCTTTCTGTGCCATATCTGTCTGCCCACACCAGTCCATTTCTATGCAATGCAACCCTGCACAAGTTCTCAGGATATGGGCATATCAGCAGCCACTCACACAAACTGCTTGTAGCCCAGTCCAGGCAAAGCTCTTTGTCACTCTGGTAAGCCAAACCTCAATGTCCTTAGTTCTTACTGCATCCAGGTCTTTCAACTCTGACCAGAATAGTCCATTTATCTATACTTACAGCACTGCAAGGCATCTCTTAGAACAAGGTTTCAAACCCTTCCACATTCCTCTTGAAAATCAGTTCCAAAAAGCCAAAGTCACACAGTCATGTGTCTAGCAACAACCCTATTTTTGGTACCAACTATACCGTTGCAGTCAGGCTCACATTGCTGGCAGAAATCACCCAACCAATCGTGAATTTCAACAATCCCACTGAGGAGGGTCCTTAGTGGAAGTGGGGCAGAGAGAAGGGAAATGATGGTTCCAACACATGATGTGTCCATACAGTTTCTACTTAATTAAAAGAAAACTTAGGAAAGCACTCTACTTAAAACTAAAGGAGAGTTGTTACCTTAATATCTGAAAATGCTGCTGATGAAAAAAATGTTTAAAAGTTTTCTAGTATTTTTATATATACCGACAGCTGTAAAACCTAAGGAAGAAGAATGAAAAATATTTCGAAGGAGGCATTTATGCAAAATATTTTTAATATAACATAGTTTGTTACAATGACTGAGAAATAAATTGAGGCACTCCTCCAAATGCAAGTCATACAACTCTGGAGAATTTTGCCATTTCTAAAGGCAAAACTTGGTGATACTTACACAGTTAAGCAAAGTCAATAATTCGGCATTTGAAAAAGATAGGTATCTCCCTCTATCATGTCTCCACTTTAATTTTTGAAATAATATTTCTCATTTTACCTAGAGCTCACTAGTTCTGCAGTCTAGCTAGCAAGCTTAGGTAAGGAATCCTCCTGCCTCCATCACAGTACACTGGGATGACAGGCACTTACCACCATGCCTGGTACTGACATGGGTATAGGATATCTGACCCCACTCAGATCTGCACTCTTGTGGAGCAACCACTTTACAAACTGAGCCATTTCTTCAGCTCTATTTTCATATTGCTAATGAATGTATAAAAAAGTAGAAACCATATGCACCTCTCTCTTCTACATAAATGGAATATTATTCAACCAAGAAAACTAAACTCAGTGCAGCATGTTCATCACTAAGAACAGACATACAAGTATGAACTGATTTTTTTTTTACAAATAATGAGTGTATGTGCTAAATTGAATTTATAAAAATACCATTATTCAGTATTTGTAATTTGTATGAATTTGATTTATCCTATATTCCATCATATTTCAAATCTCAGATGCTTATTACTGATATAATCAGATATTATTTCAAAACATAACTGATAGGTTTTTAATAATTTTATTACATTCAACAAGCATCAGACTTGTAGTTTGATTTGATGACTGAGATTTTATTTGATCAAATCATTTGATTACAGAGTAATCATAATTATTAGATTAGAGGAAATTAAGTTACAATTATGAAAAATTACTAGTAATTATAATACAGCTTAATTTCAAACTAAGCTCATCCTCTAAAGAAAAACATTTAACTCATGTGCTTAAAATATGCCTGCATATATATTAATGTGATGCATAATAATGGCTTTGGTCATTTGAAAGCTAAAAGTATGTAATTGAACAATTATTACAGCCACATTGCCTGAAGGCACTATTTGTCAAGAGAGTTATATGTTGCCCAATTATATCCACTCAACCTTGAAGGATAATTCTATCTTCTGATGGGAACAAATTACCATTACATTTCTTTCCTTCCTCCCCTAAAGTTTTAACTATTGGCTTTTGCAATTTAATTTTCTAAAATGAACTATTTTACGTGTCCAATTTTACTTTTTAACCAAGACACTTCACATTTATTTGAATATATCACATAGTGTTTTAAGGAAAAGTAAAATAAAATCTTAGCTTGAAAATACATTCAAAAATCCAAGAAATAATACTAAGTTTGACATTATGTAAATATTTGTTACCATAACCTAACTTTGAACTATGCATATTTTTCTCACAATAGAGATAGTCACTTTGCTTCAAGATATAGTCTGGTTATTCAGTTTCATTACTATGGAGCCATTATAAGTAATAAATGAGAAAGAATGGAGAATGAATTGCCAGATCTGTGATATCAGCAGCAGGAGAAAAAACAGCTAATATGTTACTTCAATAATTGAAATATAAATAAAAACTCTTATGAATTATACTCTGACATAAAAAACAATACATTTAATATTCATTGTGAGTTAAGAAGCAATTACATTACATTTAATATCTTTTTTATATCATGGATTAGAACAGACTTGAAAGTTCTTAAGCAAAAAAAAAAAAAAAAAAAACTAGCTTTTATCATTCTTCTGTTATCTCCAAATTTAGGTACTCATATTCTGGCATGAAGACCAGTAACACTATTCTACACTTAGGTGAAATAATTTAGTGTTTGAGAAAGAATATTGTTTTGTGCTAATAAGTTATTTTTCATATTTCATTATTTTAACAATGACTTTAGAGTTCCAAATATTTTATGCATTTACTTAATAAATTCTAGTTCATAAGTGCGTTTTGTATTTTTTTAAGCATACGCGTTTTTTTTAATTTTTTTTATTTGGAAGCAGAGAGAGATAAAGAGGGAGAGAAGAGAGACAGACAGACAGAGATGGGCATGCCAGAGCCTCCAGCAACTGTAAACAAACTCTAGACACATGTACCCCTTGTGTATCTGGCTTACATGGGTCCTGGGGAATCAAACCAGGGTCTTTTGGCTTTGCAGGCAAATGCTTTAACCACTAAGCCATCTCTGCAGCCTGGGTTTTGTATTTTTTAAACTGTCCCTTGTCTTGAGATTTTAGGCAAATTTTAACAATATTAGAAAATATACTTTATATCAAGTATGTTACCTTCTTTCTTAATTATTTTTATTTATTTATTTGCAAGCAAAGAGGAAAGAGAGAGAGAATGTGCACTAGGGCCTCATGCTACTGCATTCTGGTTAAAAATGCCTATAGTAGCAAATGCAAAAATATTGTATGTACATTATGATATTAATTTCTGAACAATTTATGGTTTCATTTTTACAACGAATTTAAGCAATTATATATTTCCTACTCACAAATAACAAATTAGAAATTCAAAAGTGATCAAAATAACTGGACAATTCGGTCACCACAAAATGTGTATGATTAAACCTTCATGAAAAATTTAAAATTATAAAACTAGATAATTCCACATACTGGTATAAAAGTGTAGAAGTTACATACACTAAAACAACAACAACAACAAAAAACATGGGTAGTCTTATGTGACGGTTTAAGTTTGTACATTTACCATTTAATTAAAAAGGTAACTCAAGGACATGTCAGATATAACTTGTTTCCATTTATCATGGAATGCCAATAACTAATGTTCTTAGAGAACTTTTGTGAAAATCAAAAATGTAGGGATCATATGTTAAAATCAAAATTCTTTGTTTAATAGTAGCCAATTAATTTTAATTTAATGAGCATGGTGGTAACTGCACAAGCTAGTTTGGGAGACTCAAAGATAAACCAGTCCTGCTTCATATCCTAGAAGAAAAACATTTAGTCTCTTTTTGTTCTGACTGTAAGAAACAGCTAAGACATCCAAAGGATTATTTAACTTTCTGATTAACTTATTACAAAAGTCTTAATTTCTATAACGGCACTGTTATTACTTATTAAAACAATTACAATATGTTTTTGAGTGAATGAATGAATGATCAAATGGTTACAAATCAGAAACAACGTTTGTAACCTACATAATTTCAAAAGCAAATGAAAAACTCCTGCTTTATTTAATTCTAGTGACAAAAAATTAAAGTATCTTGAATTCTATGTATTGTATGTTAGCAACATTCCAACAACATTCCTTGTGAGATGTCAAAGGGGTATCAGATAGCGAAGTTTTAATTTATTCACAAGCTGTATTAGTCAAATAACTACTTTTAAGAATATAAACCCTAGATTGACTGTATTTTCATCCCATAATCCCACATTTATTACCCATGTGAGCTTAATCAAGCTATTAATCCTCTCTAGAAATCAATTGTCCTATAAGTAGAATGGGAATAGATAATAAATGCTAACTTCCATGGTGTTTTTTTTTTTTTTTGTTTTTTGTTTCTTTCTTTTTTTTTTTTTTGCTTTAAACTAGATTATTACATTGTCTGCTTCTAGCCATAAAGGTATCTCAAGAACTGCATTCTGATTAGTGTGAAAATTTAACTACTCACATAATACTTTGAAAAGAGACATTGATAATAGACATTATGTGATTGCAATTCCTTAAAAAGTGAAACATTCAAAGTGACTACTATGACCATTTTGTCTTTAGTGTTAAGAGACTCCTAAACCCTGCTACACATTAAAAGAACCTGAATTGATTCCTAACGCCTTAAAACACTGAGATGTTAGTAATAAGGGGTTTTAGATACCATAGTGGTGATGCATTAAAGAGAAGTATTTCAGAGAGAAAGAAATTATGAAGGAAAAGCCCACTATAAATTAGTGGCAGGATACATTGAATATCAACCCAAAATTTATTTTGTACATATATATTTTAAGAAACTTTAAGAGACTGAACAAATGTAAAACTCAAGAGAAAATATATTTGCAAAAGGAGCGAGAACAATAACGCTCCAAAATCAGGTAGCTCCAGAAATCATTGAAGATCCTAAACTTTTCTATGAAAGCACAAGACATTCAGTAGGAATAAGAAATATATATATTATTTTATTTTTGGGAGAAATGATCCCTATATTGTAAAGTGCATTGGATCTTCCAGAATAAACCTTCCACATGCTCCTAAAATGTGATAATGAAACCCATTATTTTTACACTAATTAGAATAAAACAATAATAAAAAAGTGTTCTAAATTTTAAGTTATTGCATGCTATAAAAAGTCCAATATTCTTTAAATGAGTACAACCAATTCTGATTGAAATATATAAAGTTTATGGTTACAATTCACAAAATAAATAGCATGTATGAAAAGAGAAATGGTGACTCCTTACTAAAGGTCATTTGAAAGAGACTGGGAACTAAAGCTAGTAGACAAAAGTCTTTAACATAGATATGGGAAATAAGTACAGAAAATAAGTAGAAACTAATCTATTGTATTTACTATATGTTACATTAAAAGTTGAATGGCTGAGGAAATTTTATTTAAAAAGCAACACAAAATTCTAATCTATAAGAAATTTCCATTTAATATAACATAAATATGAGTTAAAACAGTATTTAAATATATATATATATACCAATTTCTAATCATATTAATATTTGATTAGCTATACTAATATCATTCATCATAAACTTTAAAGCAAGAATTATTACTGGGGATAAAAAACAAATATGTTATAACGATATAATGAAATGGTAACATTTAATTTGTTATTCATAATGACTCTAGAAGACTCCTAACTAACATTGCATATACAACTACATTGACTAAACTTTTATTCACAGATTACCTCCCTTCAAGAGATGGACATAATGTAGTTGAAATCCTCCTACACACTAGAATTAGAAAAAATCCACTGCAAAACTCGGTAAGAACATCATAGGTAACGTTCATGTTGAAAGTCCGTCCTGAGCATAGTCTCTTACAGTTCCAGAAGCAATCAACCGACCACTTGTTCTTGTGCAGTGAGGTGCTTTGCCATGCATACAACATCCCTAAGGTCACCATTACTGACAGAGAGCTTAGCCCTTAAATCACTTAAATCACAAGAGATAGACCTGCCATTATTTCCCTGAAGCACAGCAAAGATACTGTGGAGTTGAACTGCATGACTACTTCTAGCTGCAGCAGAAGCACCCACAACTCATTGATAGGTGTTGGCTGCACACTTTTCTAGCTGCATCTTGTGATCTTGGATTTTAAATGCATCACAATTGACTGTACATAGCAAATAAAGAATAAATCTGGAGACAAAATAGAAGGGATAGCATTCTCCATACTTTCTTTCTTAGCATGATCCACTAGTAAATGTAGTCCTTCGAGTTATTCTATAGTCTTGCAGTTTTCCCCCGTGTGAGACGAAAATCCACACATAGATACAAAGACAAAATAAGCAGGCATATTAAGCAACATTCTAGGCAGGCTATTTAAAGTGCGTCATTACCTTCTGCTCCTTTCCTTCCAATTAGTTTGGTGAGGAATTGGAAGAAAGATAAGACACAGAAAGATTATATATTGAAAACCAAATTTTAGAAGATACTATTTATTTGATGGACATTATTAATTGTGATTTCAATTTCAAAACTATGGTACATATAAGAACTATATATCTAGAAATAAAATTTATGCAAACATGAAAAAACATTAAAAATCATTCAGAAAAGATTATGTCATATGATTTTCTACCTATTTAATTGAATTATCTTTAATAATTTTTTCATTATGTTGTCTTGAATATTCATGTGAAATATGCATGGATATTTTACAAGCATACATTTTCTATTATATGCATTTTGAAAAAGAATAGGAAACTAAAGATAAAAAAATTAAATGAATGACATTATGAGAGCTATGCTTTTAAAAGTCATTCTTGGAAAAAATAGAAATAAAACAGAAAAATAATATGTAGACTATATTTTTATAGTAGTGCAATCATTATTAAGGATTCAAGTAAGTTAAATATGTAAAGGAGAAAATTTAATTCATGTGAAGTGTTTTGAGATATTAATGGAGAAAGTACAATTATGGACATGAACTTACATTAATTAGATTCTGCTTTCTCAAATATTTGGAGTAGAATCATGGACATGAGACTAAAATACATAAAAATTGATTTCAGACAATAAAGCAAGCTTAAGGAGAATGACAAGAGTAAGCAGATATTATTTTCAGTGAGGTTGGTCCTATGGTTATCATTATAATTTTCACACTGAAAATAAGACAGAGAAGCTAAATACCACTGCTCAATATCAAAAGGTCCATGTAGTGACAAATTAGAGTTTCGGTTTCCTATTACATAAACTGAATTTCAATTTCAAGGTTATTAGATAGAGATGAGGATATGGCCATGTACAACTAATGAAATAACAAAAAATAAAAATAAAAATAGTACATAACACAAAGAAGTTCTATAATTCAGATACTTTTCATAAGCTTATTTGAGTCAAAAATTTTATAAAATAGAAATAATTAACACATGTTACACACCATAAATTCAATTCATTCAATTAACTAATTATATATCAATATACATACTTACATATATATGTATATGTAAATATGCATATATAAACTTTACAATACATGTTCCAATTGAATACCCTTCCAGTGTTTCAAATCCCAACAAGTATCTAAAACTTAATTAAAGCAACTTTTATTAATGTCATGTTTATAGAAGAATCGTTTGATGCAATAAGTAGCCTCCAGCTTTAGAAGCAATCACAATTAAGGCTATCGATATTCATTAACTGCTTTATGTGCTTAGTGACAAAAATAAGTTGCTAAGTAAAGTAATTTGAATGGAAGAATACTCTATAGAGTACTATAATGAGTTTTTATCTATGAAAATAAGAATGGATTAATTAAGTAAGGCTGTTAGGGAGTGAAACAGAAAAAGGATGAAAATGCTAGACTTATTTAGATCTACATAAGCTTAAACTATTGGTTGGAGGACATAGAGAAATCAACAAGAATACAAAAACAAACTGGAAAACATAGAACAATTTTTTTGTATAGAACGATTAAAACAAGAAACACAAATGTAACAATAATATTTAGCAAAATTTAATTAGTTACAATTTATTTCCCAACACACAATAGCTTCTAAAGCATATTGCTGTGCTACAAAATCTTGCCAAATTTCCCATTAAAATTCTCAAACCATTCCACATAATTGTGATGGAGAGGCATCATTATTCTGATATAATACCAGAAAGACCACATGCAAATAATAAGAATAATAAATAAATGATAAATAAAATAAACCCCTCCCAGGCATGGAAAGCCTACTGCAAATATATGTAATATTTGTTTACTTATTCTGGCTTATTGCTTAATGTGATGATCTTTATTTCTATTCATTTTTGGGTTTTTTTGTAATTAGAAAACATTTCATTTTGGTACTTTAATACATAATTTCTTATTATTGTGTGTTTTTATGTATGTATGTATGTATGTATGTATGTATGTATATATGTATATGATGTGTGTGTATTCATGTGTGATTATAGCTACATGCATGCCAAGAATCACTTGTGTGGGTCAGAGAATAAACTCCAGTGTTGCTTCACCTTTCACCTGGACATGAGGCAGGGCTTCTCTTGTCCATGGCTATGCTCACCAGGCTAGCTGCCCTGTGAGCTTACAGATACCCTGTCTCTAAATCCTTCCTTGCATTATGTGTGCTAGGATTACAGCCACACATGCTAAGCATCCAGCTTTATATGGGTTTTGGAACTCTAATCTGACATCATCAGATTTATGCAGCAAACATTGTACCCAAGGAGATATCTGCCTAGCCCCGTGATATTTTTTTATAACCTCCATTGAAACTTCATTGTATGTGTTTGTGTGTTGACCATGTTATCAGGTAAAACACACAATATTTATCGTAGCACTAGCCAAAATAGCTAAGTTATGGATTAAAAAAGAATTTCACTGATGAGTCAATTGACAAAGACAGTATAATATCAATAGATCTTTAAAAATAGATACATAGATGATAGATGGATAGATTGCTGGCAGACAGATGATAGATAGATATATAGATTGATATAAAGACTGCTAACATTATTTTACCATTCTAAATACTGCCATAATAATCATGAATCAGTAGGATCTCTGTGTAATGTGGACTTGGTATCCTCACTCAGAATTGGTATAGATAAAATATATGGTAGACTTAGATTTTGTATTTTGAGGTAATTTTATCCTGATTACAGTAGTTGCAGGAAAAAGTTATATTTCAATCAACAGTATATAAAATCCAAACATTATTGACAAAATACTAGGAAACACGTCTTCTAAAATGATACACAATGTTCAAAATGGCATTAATCCCAGGGTTACAAATGACTGAGGATTAGTAAATATTGTGCTTCATGTCAATGAAATAAAATTTGAAGTTGTTTCATCTAAATTATGGAATAAGGAAATAGAAAGGGAGAAAGGGGAGGACTTAATAGGATGGCATTGTATATATGTAAGTGGAATGGGGGTGAAAAGGCCTAAGTGAGGTCAGGGGAAGAGACTGAGTAAAGGAAAGGTGGACAGAGGGCTAATCAAAATCTAAGAGGATATCAGTAAGTCATATGGAACCTACTCTTTTGGACAATGGAACACTCAGGAGCCATAGATTTTTACTAGAAAGCTTTCAGTGCCAGGGATGGGATACCGTCCAGTGAGTTGTTGATGACGGAGGTCCCTGATGCCCCCAAAACATTACAGGCCATTGCCAAGGCCCTTGGTTTCCCACCAGGAATAGATGGCAAGACCCTGTTGCTGAAGACTCCACATACTTGGGCTGCAAGATCACTGAGAAATCCTGCTGGAGCTGAGCTGAAACCTTCCTCCATGTAGAGCATCTGACAGAAAGCTGAAAAAAAAGCCACATTGCATGCAGTTCAATGGGAGAGAGAAAAACCAACAGTGAAGAGACTCAACAGTAGAAACTGCAAGCCTTATATTTGGGCAGCCAGGCCAAATGAGCCAACAGGTGCAATAGTGGCATGTCTGTTATGGGGGAAAACAACCACCCTCTAATTGGACTGGAGGCCCACTCCATGGGACGGAATATATCCCTGATACTGAAAACCTACAACAGGGGTAGTCAAGAGCCCTAAGGGTGTAAAGTCTGCTGCTGTTTGGCTAAATGTATATACTATGCTCATCAAACTGCCCAGTAAGCACTTCTCTTAATGTTCATACCCATATATTAATGCTACTCCCACTTTTGGTTAGAGAACCTTCTCTTTTCGGATGGCAGTGATCTTGGGATGACTCAGAAAGCACCATAGTGCTGAGAAGAAGTGATAGAGGAGTGCTCGGCACTAAAACATCTCTATCATACCTTCCAAGGCTCAGGGTCCATTGTGGAAGAGGTGGCAGAAAGAATGTAAGAGCCAAAGGAAGGGCAGGACTCCTTACAGCATGGTCCTCCAGACACAAAATGGCCTGGATATCCATGACCTCACAGTCTTAAATGACAAAAAAAAAAAAGTTTGCTTTAGTAAATGATTGCTTCTAATGACTTTGCTTTCCTACTCCCTTATGCTACCCCAAACTTGAACATGTCTTATCTCCCAAGTAGGTTAGAGACCTCTGTTGGCCCCATAAGCATATATCACTTATTAGTTCATCTGTTCTCCATATGTAAGGTGCATTAACTTAGAATCAGACAGTGAAGACTTACAGAAATTAAAGCAGGGAATCTTGGCCTTAGAATTCGTCAAGTAAAACTTACAGCCATCTTTCAATTTTTGGATGTTTCTGCAGACTGCTTGTTAAAAAAACTCTGTGTGCAGGGAGCAGGACATTACTCAATGGCATTTCTGCCAAGCTGGGGAGAGTGACACCTGAGGACAGGGCAATGTGGAGCCAATGTTGCTTTATCATCTCAAGGCTATCATGCATCATGCAGCCAAAATATCCCTGAACACATCTATTTATGGTCATTTCTTTTAACAATATAATGGTCTTCCTTCAGTCACCAGAGCCAAGGCCATGGGAAGAGGACGTGACAACTTTCTTGTACAGACAAAAGAAGTGCGATTAAGAGGCTGATAGTGACTGCAAAGAAAAAAATGAGCTTAACAAATGTAATGGAGATTGTTAGGTCTAGAAATTTTGACATATGAATATCCAGTAAGTAGCATTTGTATTTTTAATTTTATAATTTTGATATTTTTAAACTCACACATACAAAATGTATAAAATCATCAGCTAAACTTAGGGTAACAACATTTTTGTAAGGTGAAGATGGAATGATAAGTGAGACGTTTTAATAAAATAGCAATAAAACATTAATTTAAAAAAGAGATGTGTTCACCTCATGAATGAGTGCTCCTTTCTCTTGAATTGATTAGGTGTTCTGCTTTTATGAATGAACTAATTATAAATGGACTTTAGGCTTCCCCTTCTTCTCCTTACTTACCCTATTCCCTCTATTCTTCTCTTTTATGAGACATGGCTATCAAAAATATAGCCCCCAAAGTCTGGAAATTCATATAATCTAGAACTATAAGAAAAAATATGTTCCTTATAAATTGCTCTCAGATATTTTGTTATGGAAACACAAAATGGACTAAGATCAACACTTATTATCTCATGGATTGGTGTATCAGAAATCCTGGTGACCTTGGCTTGTTTCTCAAAGATGAAATCAAAGTTATCTGGTATGCTATCTGGAAGATCTCAAAAATAATGTATTTCCTGGCTCATTTATTTTCTTAGGGGAATCAGGTTCCTTTTAGCTTACAATGGAAGTCATTATTTCCTTGCTATCTGTAGCTTAAGACTGAAGTCTTTCTTTCTTTGATGACTGTTGCTTACCTCAACAAGGCCATGAAATATTTTCTTCACTTGGTCAAATGAAAAACAGTTTGTAAATTACTTCTTCCTCTTCAAACATATAACGGGTCTTCTTTCCTCCCAACCAGAAAAAGCATTCTGTTTTTAAAGATCTATTTGAATAGATCAGACACATCTAGATTATCTGCCTGTTTTAACATCAATACTGTCACATAATAAAGCAAAATTGCATAGAATTACTTCTTATGATTATTCATGGTTAGATATTTCAAGATTACATATCACAGAAAGCTTAAACAGTCATTTTGCATTGAAGGAAACTTGAAAATTTTCATCAGATAAATTAAAGATGCAAATACTAAAGCCAGACAACATTCTACACAGTACTTATGTATTGAAAACATACATATTTAACATAATTCAAATTAATTGATTAATTTCCTATCATGTTCATATTTTTATGGTCTACATAGAGAATCCTAAGATTTCATCAGGATTTTCTTAAATGTATATATAGGATAATTACAAAATTACAAGGGAAAGAATAGTGGTAGAATATTTAAGAAAGAAAGAATCATCAAGATATTTTAGCTGATGTTAAAAAATTAAGCTTATTGTGTAACTGAAAAATTAATACATATTAGCATGAACATCATTTAAATTTTTATTACTTAATGATATACACCTAAGTTCATAAAACTACAGGAGTAGGTTAGTCTTCCCTGCTCAAATGTTGCATCTGGTTTTGTCTTATTCTTCTCTAGAAAAGAACTCTGTATGTGATCGTGCATTTCTTAGTTTCTATGATTAATATGTCTTCTGAATAATGGAAGTTGAGATATTACTATCACAAAACATAAGTATTTTAAATCTAGCTTCTTAAGTGAAGCAGTTTTACTTCTATAATAGCTCTATAACTCATAGTTATGATGTAGCATAAGTTCTCTTGGAATAATTTAATTAAAAAGAATATTTTATAGAAATGTGTTGAGTGATGAAAAGGTGATTACTAATTTCTGATATCAATAAGAAAACAAATGTAAATTTCAATGTATATATTCTGAGTGGTTTGTAATTCACACATAAATATTGAATAAAAAGATTTGTCTGATCAGTGGAAGGGAACCCATAGCTAGCACTAGGAGCCAAGCCAGAACCCTATAGAGATGACAATAATGGACTCCAGTGAGTAGCACCTAATACCCTTTGGTCAAAAGTGAGGCTACACACACCAAATTTCTCTAACAATACTCCTGCCCTTAAACCTACTCTGATCTTACTCTCCATTGGAGAATTTGCTTTTCTTTTCCAGAAAGCAGAAAGAACTAGGGGTATCAAAATCTACCAACAAATCAAGGATAGCTGGTTCCCTGGAAGGAAAAGAACCACCCCTCATACAGTAGCCAGGGCCCAGGTGAAACTACAGAGGGACTGGCAAGATGAGGAAGTGTGTGCTTCCAAGGTGAGCCTCATAAACTGGGCCAGAGTGATGCAGAACCTGAGGATACTCAAAACGCAACAAAGCAGTTCAGAAGCTGCTGAAAACTCAACACTAAAGTAGAAAGAAGACCTACCAAGAATCAGGGAAATTTGTGAAAGGGGGAGGGGAGATAATGTATGAGTCAAAGGATGGGAAGGACTACCCAGTGACATAGCCATCCCCACAATGATAGACTGCTGCTCTCACGACTCAAAACCTACAACTATATGGTGAATACCAGCAATTCCTCTAAGGGTGGCCCTCAATGGAGTGGGGGCAGTGAGGAGGGTAATGATGGAACCAACATAGGAGGTGTCTATACAGTTTCTACTTAATAAAAAAGTTACAATAAAAAGGGAAAACAATAAAAATTTTTCATCTGGCCAGAGAATCACTGTGCAGCTCTTAATATGAATGAAAATGTCTATTAACCCAGGTATTTGAAGGGGATTTAATAGGGAATATTCTTTTTAAACTTAGGTTATTTTACTAGTATACAAATATTTTGGTCGCATTGTGCTGTGCTTCAAGCAATTTTTTTGTTCTACTCCCTTCCTCCACTCTTTTCATGTCTCCCTCTCGCCCCTTTTGCACACCTCTACCATAGACTACTTTATGCTTTCATAGTACGTGTTTTCTTATGATCTTCAACCCCTTTCTTGCCATTTTCCCCTCTTTTCTGATCTGTCTTAACTTGTAGTCTATACTCACTTTCATACCCCCCTTGTTTACTTATACATACATATTAAAAGCTAGGATATGTAAATGAGAGACAATGTGTGATTTTTTGACTCTCTGGACCTGGCATTCCTCATTTAGAATATCTTAAATGTTTTACTCTTTCAAGAAAATGGCACTAATTTTTCTACTTTCACAAAAAACATTAGAGAGTATATATGTAATAGAAAATTGAAGATCCAAGACAGATACTTTACTAATGCATTCACTCTTGGGTGATACATAATAAATTGCCATAATGTAGTCATCAGCCATTTGGAGTTCATGATAATTTGGCTGCACTTGCTTGAAGTTTGTCTTTCCTCTCTATTTCCAGAAAAATTAAGTTCAGAGAAGTAAAAGTCTTCTTATATTTCAAAGTAAAGGCTCAAATCTTATTACTTTAGAAATAGTATTCCCAGATAGGCTTTGCTAATGAATAAAGCATTCTTAGTGTAATAAGTTAATTTACATTTAAAACACATATTGAGATTTAATCAGGATTTGAGTAATATGCACAACCAAAATAATTATGCTTTTTATACAGAGAATAGATAGTAAAGTAACTACATCCGGAATTTCTTGAGAAGTTCCATGTGAGAATTTTGTTCTGAATGTACTATCACTTAATAGTGTTTTAGGCCATTACTACCCAGAAATGAGGGTCTAATCTGACAAAATTATTTTCCATATGTAACATAGGTATTAGAATGCATACTATAGATTCTTGGGTTGATAATTGCCCAAATGGGCTACAGGAGATGTTTCCTATAAGAGATATGTATTTGAAAGTAGGTAAAGACCAGGTTGTGGAGAAATGTGAAAATTCAGGTGTTGAGGTATCTATTATCTTATAGCCCTTTAGTATATAACATTTTTTGGTGGAAGATAATCTGATGCATCACATTCGTATGAGCAATTCCTTCAAATGAATGTACTCAAAAACATATATTTGGTCAAATACTCTAGATTCACTTCATTCTCTATAATAAAAGGAAGTGTTTATAAATTCATATGATTATGTTTTAATGGTAATAATTCTGAAATAAGACAAATTTCTTACTTAAATATTTTCTGAATAGTGCTGTCATATTAATGTTAACTATAGTATATTTCACAATTTAACAAGTTAGCTTGGATCATTTCTTTGGAAAATAGTCATACACACACTACTGTGTGTTTGCATTGACTTATTGTTTTATTAAGAAAAAACACACTCACTAAGACATTACAAGATTTTGTATCACACACATTATGATAAAATGTAAAATGTGGAAAATTTGTACATAAAGACTTTTATTATAAAGAAAATAATAAGTTTTATTTTTATTTCATGTTCTTTCCTTTACAAATAAAAAGGAGGATAGAATATGCTGAAAGTTTGTGTTGAGATATTCTAAATTTTGTTAGTTTATTTAATTAAAGATTAGTTTTAATATCAGATTGCCCAAAGGTATAGCCACATAAATTGGTGGCATAGCCACTTTTAATTGCCAAACTAGTAACTAGGAGGTTCAATCTAATGTAACCCATATTTCTGTGACAGTGGTAAACACATTGCTGAAAAAATTATGAGCTTTCATTAGTAAAGTCTGAACAGCAATGAGATGGTGTTCTTTGTGTAACATACCAGAAAATAATAATCTAAATAAAATATATACAGTATAACAATGATTCCTTTACATAATTAAAAATTGTTTGATGCTAAATGAAGAAAAATGGGTATAACAAAAAGAAGTATTAAGAGTCAAACTACATTTATAGCTACATAATACCAAATAACAGATCAAAATTGAACATCAATTCATTCTGATGTTTTCAAGTGCCAAGTCATAAAATATCAAGAAAAATAAATGCATCTTAACTTTTCTTCTAGATGTCTGCACATACTCGTATTAAGATGGGATTTCAAAGAGTAAAAGCTACTAACTTCAATATAATCATCTGAAATGAATCTTGTGTCCTGTGTATACTTTCTTCCTACAAGAGAGGAGTACAAGCAAGTTGAAAAGGTTCAAAAGGAGACCTTTAAAACTTAATAGCCTTCCCCTATGCTTAAATTATATATAACAAAGGGAAATTTGTATATAGTCTACATAAAGAGAAAAATAAGGTGCAGCTTAAAAATGGATATTGCCATGTTGGGTTCATTTTAGGGCTATTTCAGTGATGGGAGGTCTTTGGATCCTCTGTGTCTCTGAATAACTGGTTTGGTAGGAGTTGAGTGTTCTCTGTATCTATCTCCTTCACCCATGTACTGATACAAGGTTCACTGAGAAAGCAGCTCTTGCTCATTACCTACTAACTCTACAGATTCAGCTAGTGCCCTGTTGAGGTGGGATGGGCTGATTGTCTCCTCAAGTTTGGCATCCATCTTTAAAAGAGAAGCAAAAAAAAAAAAAGTGGATATTGCTTTACCCACTAACAAACAATGGTAGAAACTATTAGTTGTAAACTAATAATGTCCTCCGTGTTTCTAATAAATGCTTTGAAGACAGTCCTGTGTTTTCAGATGATGAGAGTACCCAACCATAATCCATGAATGAGGCACAGATAGCAAATTTAAAGAATGCAATCATTCAAATATGTGATACATTCTTTCTGACCTGCTTATCTATTTTTTATTATCAGTAGCACTATTTATTATTATTTTTTATTAATTAGTTTTGTACTCAGTGAATACAGTCAAGTTGGTACCATTGTTAGCCTCCTCCCTGTCCTTAACCCTCCCCCTTGCCCCTCCTTGTTGAGGTATATGGGTCATGCATTCTGGAGTTAGCCCTCAGTTATGGGTAGGAGGAAATGTCTCTGCATATCATGATCCAAGGTGTGGCTCTAACATTCTTTTCATGCCCTTTTCCACAAATTTCCTTGAGCCATGTTGGGTTCATTTTAGGTATGCTTCAGTGATGAGGTCTTGGGAGCCTCTGTGTGCCTGGATATCTGATTTGGTAGGAGTTGATTGTTCTCTGTGTTGATTTCCTTCACCCTTTTGCTGGTACCAAGTTCACCAAGAAAGCAGCACCCTTGCTTGTTTTGACAATTATTCTTACTTTCAGCTGGGGCCCTTTTGAGGTATGATGGGGTGGTTCTCTCCTTAGGATCTACATCTATCAGAAAAAGAGAAGCAGATTCTCTAACTGGAGAGTAAAGTTAGCACCAGATAAATGGGATAACCCTTATCTCTTTAGAGAGAATTTAATGGGTGTAGGCCCTCTTGTAGCCCACAATTGGTGGTAGCTTGATAATGGAGAGTGGGCTCATTTTTGGATCTAGTTCTGACTTGTTTCCCAGCTTCAGCTATGGGTTCCATTCCACTGAATGGATCAGTTAGCCAAATCAAGAGCAGTTGGTTAATCACCATGGCTGTGCACCACTATGGCACTTGTGTGAGAATCACGACAGGGTATTTATTGCTAAGTAGGTTAAACCATTTGGTCATTTTCCTCCAGTCGCCCATGTAGCACCTTCTGGCACTAGAAGCGCTGACTGCCTGGGGACTGACTCTCTTCCAGCTTCCAGCTATGCCGTTCCATTTTACATGTCAACCACATATGGTGTCTTCAGCAGTAGGATCTTACCACTAACCTTTGGTGGGTCATCAAGTACTATGACAGAAATCTATTTTAAAGTTTTTTTTTTTTCTTTAAGAATCTGAGTTCTTAATCTTTGACTTAGTATTTGGAGCATAGACATGGATGGCTTAGGCACATTAGGGCAAAAGGGATGAATTACAATTAAAGGAGAACTATTTTGCCATATGCTGCAGTTTGAATATGTAGTGTCCTCAATCACCTCATGTATTTGTGATTAAGCCTCATAATAAATCTCTCTGCTGTTAAAGCCTTTTGGAGGTACTTTGCTAGAAGAAGTCTTTCACTGAGGCTAGAGCTTGGGATTTTATTATCTATTCCACCTGTCAGTACAAGGTAGCTCATTCTTTCTGCTTCCTCCCAGTTGATGTGCCAAGATGTGACTCCCAGTTGTCTAGTTTCATCAGGCTTCCCCTACCATGTTAAATCTTGTCCTTGAAACTGTAAGCTGTAGTTAATGTTTTCCTTCCAAGAACTGTTTATGACTGAATGGTTTTTTCCCAGCAATGAGAAGGTAATTGCTGCATTTTACATTGTCTCACTATATTCCTCTGGAAACAGATGAACATTTAAATTTTAAAGGGTTTTTTAAACTAACAATTTATTTATTTGTAAGCAGAGAGAGATAGGGAGAAGAAATACAGACAGAATGGTAATGCAAGGGTTTCCAGCCACTGTAAACAGATGCATGTGATACCTTGTGTACCTGGCTTTATGTCTGAACTAGTGAATCAAATTCAGGTTGTTAGGCATTGTAAGCAAGCACCTTAACCACTAACCTATTTCTTCAGCCCGATGTTTTAATTTGAATGATGATAAATAAGAACATGTAATTAAAACATCAAATTTGGGTGCGTACAGGCATGCTGGTGTGGAGTGAGTAGAACAGACTCTTGTCTCCTGGCTCCTCCCAGCACCCTGGTCTGAGTTCCCTGCATGGACTGTGTGCAGGGGCCATGGCAGTATGGAGGGAGTAGGCCAGACCCCTGTTTCCTGGCTCCTTCCAGTTCCTGGTCTGGGTTCCCTGCTAAAACAGTGTGTGTGGGGGTATGGCAGAGTAGAATAATTAGGCCATAACCCTGTGTTCTGGTTCCTCCTAGCACCCTAGTCTGGGTTCTGTGCATGACTGTGTGGTGGTTCATGGTGGTGTGGAGTGAGTAGCACAGACCCCTATCTCCCAGCTCCTCCTAGCTCCACCCAGTCCTCTGGATCTGGTAGATCCTACTATGCCTTGCTGGGGTCCTGTTTACCTGAGTCAGAGAGTGCATGGACCAAAGGACAAAAACTTGCGTTCTCCTTAATAAAATAAAGAGTCTCCATAAAATGGGTAGAAAACAATGCAAAAAAGTGAATGAAAGTCAGAAAACTGAGGGATCTCCACCAAACATGTCTAGTTCTACAATGGAAGGCTCCAAATAAATCATAGAGAAATCAACAGAAATTCATTTCCAAAATGAAAACACAACAACGAATGAGATGCTGGTCAAAAAAAAAAAATGCTGAACTGGAAGCAAACCATCAAAGAACCAACAATTGTATCAATAAAATTGAACAGAATCATCTCCTAGAGCATTCAGCTTTTAACAGTAGGCTTAACTTGACAAAAGAAAATGTAAGAACTTTCCAAAGAGATATGAATAAATAGAATGTAAGTTTAGAAATGGAAGATCTCAACAACCAGCTGATTAACTTTAATGAAGATTTGATCAAATGCAAGAATGAATTACAGGAAGCATAAAGAATATCAGAACTCATTGTGGGGTTAGCCATATGTTATGTGTAGGAAGAAATATCTCTGTGTGTCATGACCCAATGTGTGGCTCTGATATTCTTTCTGCCCCCTCTTCCACAAATTTCCCTGAACCATGTTGGGTTAATTTTAGGTTTGCTTCTTGAAATCATACCTCAGAAAAGAGATGGACATGATGCAAAATAACACAATAGAAAACAAAAATCAAATAGAAATTATAAAAAACCTCTCCAGACCTGAACTGGATGGCACATGCCTTTAATTCCAGCACTCAGGAGGCAGAGGTAGGAGGATCACTATGAGTTTGAGGCCACCCTGTGACTACATAGTGAATTCCAGGTCAGCCTGGACTAGAGTGAGACCCTACCTTGAAACAACAACAACAACAAAAAATCCTCTCTAGAACCCCTCACCAACAGAGTTACTCAAATGGAAGATGGAACCTCTGACATGGAAGACAAGACAGAAGAAATGGCTTGGGAGGCCAAAAACTTTGCTAAATTCAAGCAATCAAGTGAACAGAATATGAGGGCACTGTGGGATACCTTAAAGGACCAAGTATCTGGATCATGGGTATGCCAGAAGGAGAGGAAATCCAGGTCAGAGGCACAGAGAACATATTCAACAAATTATTGAAGAAAATTTTCTGAATCTCACAATAGAGGCACATCCAGATACAAGAAGCCCACAGAACAGCACACAGAGAGGACCATAGCAGAAACTCTCCAAGACATGTCATAGTTAAAACTCTAAAAAATGAAAACAAAGAGAGAGTATTAAAAGCAGCAAGAGAGAAACAATTCACAATACACAAAGCCAATCCCATTGGTGTTATTTCAGATTTTTCAATGGAAACCGTGAAATCCAAAAGGGCATGGAATGGAATACTTCAAAGTCTAAAAAACTATGGATTCCAGACCAAGATATTCTACCCAGCAAATGTATCCCTCATAATAGATGGTGAAAGGAAAACTTTTCATGAAAAAAAAAAGTCAACTCTGTGATTATATAAACACAAAGCCAAACCTCCAGTGAATACTAGAGGGAATACCAGACACAGGACAATCAAAAACCAATGTAAAAAGCCAACAAGATCACAATAATTAAAATAGACCAGGCTCAAAATAGCATAAAATGTAAGAAAACACCAAAGCCTATAAAAGACCTCATCATGGCAGGAATTAATTCAAGCCTCACAATAATAACCTTAAATATTAATGGACTTACCTAATGCATCAAAAGACATAGGTTATCAGGGTGGATCAAAAAACTGGACTCTTCTATCTGCTGTCTTCAAGTAAGCCACCTCACTACTACAGATAGATACCTCCTCAGGGAGATATGTGGGAAATTATATCCACAAGCAAAAGGAAATTAAAAAAAAAAACACAAATAGATATTGCTATATTCATGTCTGATAAAATAGACTTAAAACAAGAAGTACTCAAAAAGGACAAAGGAGGCCACTTCTTACTCATCAAGTGAATGATCCAACATGAGTACATCGCAATCATAAATATTTATGCACCAAACACAAACACACCACAGGTTACAAAACATAATCTACTTGACAATAAACACTAACACCATCATAGTTGGAGACTTAAATACTCCACTATCATCAATAGACAGATCATCCAAGAAGAAAATAAACAGGAAAATAATAGATCTCAACAACATCGTAGATCAACTAGACCTAACAGATATCTATGGAACTTCCAGCCAACTCTATACAATACACATTCTTCTCAGCAGCCCATGGAACTTTCTCCAAAATTGACTATATATTAGGCCATAAAGTGTGCCCCCATAAAGTCAGGAAAATTGAAGTTACTCCCTGCATCATGTCAGATGAAAATGATTTAAAGCTAGAAATTAACAACAAGAGACACATCAAGAACTCCACCAGCTCCTGGAGATTAAACAACCCAATTTTAAGCAATGAAGTTACTAAAAAAGAAATTGTAAAATTCCTAGAATTCAATGATAATGAAAACACAAACTACCAAAACTTATGAGACATAATGAAGGCAGTCCTAAGGGGAAAATTCATAGCAGTAAATGCCTTAATTATAAAGACAGACAGATCCCAAAACAGTAACCTCACTGTCCACTTAAAGGCACTGGAAATAGAAGAAGAACCCAACCCGAAGAGCTATAGATGGAAAGAAATAATCAATATTAGAGCATAAATTAACAAATTGGAAACTAAGAAAACAATTTTAAAATTGATTAAATAAAGAGCTTTTTTTTTCCAGGTTCCAGCCTTAAATTCGTGTTTCTTTTTTATTAATTAGTTCTTTACTCAGCAAATACAATCAATTTGGTACCATTGTTAGGCTCATCCATGCCCTCCCCCTCCCCTTGTTCCCTCCTTGTTGAGGTATATGGGTTTTGCATTCTGCAGTTAGCCCACAGTGATGGGTGGAATAAATGTCTCTGCATATCATGACCCAACATGTGGCTCTGACATTCTTTCTGCCCCCTCTTCCACAATATTTCCCTGAGCCATGTTGGGCTCATTTTTGGTCTGCTTCAGTGATGAGGTGATGGGGGCCTCTGGGTCTCTGGAAATCTGATTTGGTAGGAGTTGATTTTTCTCTGTGTTGATCTCCTTCACCCATGTGCTGGTATCCAGTTCACCAAGAGAACAGCACCCTTGCTTGTTTCACCAATTGTTCTTAGTTTCATCCAGGGCCCTTCTGAGATATGATAGGATGGCTCTCTCCTTATGATCTACATCTATCTGAAAAAGAGAAGCAGATTCTCCAAAAGAGAGTAAAGTTAGCACCTGACAAATGAGATAACCCTTACTTTTTATAGAGAATTTAATAGGTGTAGTCCCTCTTGTAGCCCACGATTGGTGGTAGCTTGATAATGGAGAGTGGGCTTATGTTTGGATATGGTTCTGACTTGTCTCCCAGCTCCAGCTATGGGTTCCATACCACTGAGGGGATCAGTTACCCAAATCAAGAGCAGTTGGTTTCCCACTATGGCTGTGTGCCACTATGGCACTTGTGTGAGCATCACGACAGGGTATTTGCTGCTAAGTAGGTTAGACCATGAGTTGCTTGGCATTTGGTCATTTTCCTCCAGTCGCCCATGTAGCACCTTCTGGCACTAGAAGCGCTGACTGCCTGGGGACTGACTCTCTTCCAGCTTCCAGCTATGCCGTTCCATTTTACATGTCAACCACATATGGTGTCTTCAGCAGTAGGATCTTACCACTAACCTTTGGTGGGTCATCAAGTACTATGACAGAAATCTATTTTAAAGTTTTTTTTTTTTCTTTAAGAATCTGAGTTCTTAATCTTTGACTTAGTATTTGGAGCATAGACATGGATGGCTTAGGCACATTAGGGCAAAAGGGATGAATTACAATTAAAGGAGAACTATTTTGCCATATGCTGCAGTTTGAATATGTAGTGTCCTCAATCACCTCATGTATTTGTGATTAAGCCTCATAATAAATCTCTCTGCTGTTAAAGCCTTTTGGAGGTACTTTGCTAGAAGAAGTCTTTCACTGAGGCTAGAGCTTGGGATTTTATTATCTGTTCCACCTGTCAGTACAAGGTAGCTCATTCTTTCTGCTTCCTCCCAGTTGATGTGCCAAGATGTGACTCCCAGTTGTCTAGTTTCATCAGGCTTCCCCTACCATGTTAAATCTTGTCCTTGAAACTGTAAGCTGTAGTTAATGTTTTCCTTCCAAGAACTGTTTATGACTGAATGGTTTTTTCCCAGCAATGAGAAGGTAATTGCTGCATTTTACATTGTCTCACTATATTCCTCTGGAAACAGATGAACATTTAAATTTTAAAGGGTTTTTTAAACTAACAATTTATTTATTTGTAAGCAGAGAGAGATAGGGAGAATAAATACAGACAGAATGGTAATGCAAGGGTTTCCAGCCACTGTAAACAGATGCATGTGATACCTTGTGTACCTGGCTTTATGTCTGAACTAGTGAATCAAATTCAGGTTGTTAGGCATTGTAAGCAAGCACCTTAACCACTAACCTATTTCTTCAGCCCAATGTTTTAATTTGAATGATGATAAATAAGAACATGTAATTAAAACATCAAATTTGGGTGCGTACAGGCATGCTGGTGTGGAGTGAGTAGAACAGACCCTTGTCTCCTGGCTCCTCCCAGCACCCTGGTCTGAGTTCCCTGCATGGACTGTGTGCAGGGGCCATGGCAGTATGGAGGGAGTAGGCCAGACCCCTGTTTCCTGGCTCCTTCCAGTTCCTGGTCTGGGTTCCCTGCTAAAACAGTGTGTGTGGGGGTATGGCAGAGTAGAATAATTAGGCCATAACCCTGTGTTCTGGTTCCTCCTAGCACCCTAGTCTGGGTTCTGTGCATGACTGTGTGGTGGTTCATGGTGGTGTGGAGTGAGTAGCACAGACCCCTATCTCCCAGCTCCTCCTAGCTCCACCCAGTCCTCTGGATCTGGTAGATCCTACTACGCCTTGCTGGGGTCCTGTTTACCTGAGTCAGAGAGTGCATGGACCAAAGGACAAAAACTTGCGTTCTCCTTAATAAAATAAAGAGTCTCCATAAAATGGGTAGAAAACAATGCAAAAAAGTGAATGAAAGTCAGAAAACTGAGGGATCTCCACCAAACATGCCTAGTTCTACAATGGAAGGCTCCAAATAAATCATAGAGAAATCAACAGAAATTCATTTCCAAAATGAAAACACAACAACGAATGAGATGCTGGTCAAAAAAAAAAAAATGCTGAACTGGAAGCAAACCATCAAAGAACCAACAATTGTATCAATAAAATTGAACAGAATCATCTCCTAGAGCATTCAGCTTTTAACAGTAGGTTTAACTTGACAAAAGAAAATGTAAGAACTTTCCAAAGAGATATGAATAAATAGAATGTAAGTTTAGAAATGGAAGATCTCAACAACCAGCTGATTAACTTTAATGAAGATTTGATCAAATGCAAGAATGAATTACAGGAAGCATAAAGAATATCAGAACTCATTGTGGGGTTAGCCATATGTTATGTGTAGGAAGAAATATCTCTGTGTGTCATGACCCAATGTGTGGCTCTGATATTCTTTCTGCCCCCTCTTCCACAAATTTCCCTGAACCATGTTGGGTTAATTTTAGGTTTGCTTCTTGAAATCATACCTCAGAAAAGAGATGGACATGATGCAAAATAACACAATAGAAAACAAAAATCAAATAGAAATTATAAAAAACCTCTCCAGACCTGAACTGGATGGCACATGCCTTTAATTCCAGCACTCAGGAGGCAGAGGTAGGAGGATCACTATGAGTTTGAGGCCACCCTGTGACTACATAGTGAATTCCAGGTCAGCCTGGACTAGAGTGAGACCCTACCTTGAAACAACAACAACAACAAAAAATCCTCTCTAGAACCCCTCACCAACAGAGTTACTCAAATGGAAGATGGAACCTCTGACATGGAAGACAAGACAGAAGAAATGGCTTGGGAGGCCAAAAACTTTGCTAAATTCAAGCAATCAAGTGAACAGAATATGAGGGCACTGTGGGATACCTTAAAGGACCAAGTATCTGGATCATGGGTATGCCAGAAGGAGAGGAAATCCAGGCCAGAGGCACAGAGAACATATTCAACAAATTATTGAAGAAAATTTTCTGAATCTCACAATAGAGGCACATCCAGATACAAGAAGCCCACAGAACAGCACACAGAGAGGACCATAGCAGAAACTCTCCAAGACATGTCATAGTTAAAACTCTAAAAATAGAAAACAAATAGAGAGTATTAAAAGCAGCAAGAGAGAAACAATTCACAATACACAAAGCCAATCCCATTGGTGTTATTTCAGATTTTTCAATGGAAACCGTGAAATCCAAAAGGGCATGGAATGGAATACTTCAAAGTCTAAAAAACTATGGATTCCAGACCAAGCTATTCTACCCAGCAAATGTATCCCTCATAATAGATGGTGAAAGGAAAACTTTTCATGAAAAAAAAAGTCAACTCTGTGATTCTATAAACACAAAGCCAAACCTCCAGTGAATACTAGAGGGAATACCAGACACAGGACAATCAAAAACCAATGTAAAAAGCCAACAAGATCACAATAATTAAAATATACCAGGCTCAAAATAGCATAAAATGTAAGAAAACACCAAAGCCTATAAAAGACCTCATCATGGCAGGAATTAATTCAAGCCTCACAATAATAACCTTAAATATTAATGGACTTACCTAATGCATCAAAAGACATAGGTTATCAGGGTGGATCAAAAAACTGGACTCTTCTATCTGCTGTCTTCAAGTAAGCCACCTCACTACTACAGACAGATACCTCCTCAGGGAGATATGTGGGGAAATTATATCCACAAGCAAAAGGAAATTAAAAAAAAAACACAAATAGATATTGCTATATTCATGTCTGATAAAATAGACTTAAAACAAGAAGTACTCAAAAAGGACAAAGGAGGCCACTTCTTACTCATCAAGTGAATGATCCAACATGAGTACATCGCAATCATAAATATTTATGCACCAAACACAAACACACCACAGGTTACAAAACATAATCTACTTGACAATAAACACTAACACCATCATAGTTGGAGACTTAAATACTCCACTATCATGAATAGACAGATCATCCAAGAAGAAAATAAACAGGAAAATAATAGATCTCAACAACATCGTAGATCAACTAGACCTAACAGATATCTATGGAACTTCCAGCCAACTCTATACAATACACATTCTTCTCAGCAGCCCATGGAACTTTCTCCAAAATTGACTATATATTAGGCCATAAAGTGTGCCCCCATAAAGTCAGGAAAATTGAAGTTACTCCCTGCATCATGTCAGATGAAAATGATTTAAAGCTAGAAATTAACAACAAGAGACACATCAAGAACTCCACCAGCTCCTGGAGATTAAACAACCCAATTTTAAGCAATGAAGTTACTAAAAAAGAAATTGTAAAATTCCTAGAATTCAATGATAATGAAAACACAAACTACCAAAACTTATGAGACATAATGAAGGCAGTCCTAAGGGGAAAATTCATAGCAGTAAATGCCTTAATTATAAAGACAGACAGATCCCAAAACAGTAACCTCACTGTCCACTTAAAGGCACTGGAAATAGAAGAAGAACCCAACCCGAAGAACTATAGATGGAAAGAAATAATCAATATTAGAGCATAAATTAACAAATTGGAAACTAAGAAAACAATTTTAAAATTGATTAAATAAAGAGCTTTTTTTTTCCAGGTTCCAGCCTTAAATTCGTGTTTCTTTTTTATTAATTAGTTCTTTACTCAGCAAATACAATCAATTTGGTACCATTGTTAGGCTCATCCATGCCCTCCCCCTCCCCTTGTTCCCTCCTTGTTGAGGTATATGGGTTTTGCATTCTGCAGTTAGCCCACAGTGATGGGTGGAATAAATGTCTCTGCATATCATGACCCAACATGTGGCTCTGACATTCTTTCTGCCCCCTCTTCCACAATATTTCCCTGAGCCATGTTGGGCTCATTTTTGGTCTGCTTCAGTGATGAGGTGATGGGGGCCTCTGGGTCTCTGGAAATCTGATTTGGTAGGAGTTGATTTTTCTCTGTGTTGATCTCCTTCACCCATGTGCTGGTATCCAGTTCACCAAGAGAACAGCACCCTTGCTTGTTTCACCAATTGTTCTTAGTTTCATCCAGGGCCCTTCTGAGATATGATAGGATGGCTCTCTCCTTATGATCTACATCTATCTGAAAAAGAGAAGCAGATTCTCCAAAAGAGAGTAAAGTTAGCACCTGACAAATGAGATAACCCTTACTTTTTATAGAGAATTTAATAGGTGTAGTCCCTCTTGTAGCCCACGATTGGTGGTAGCTTGATAATGGAGAGTGGGCTTATGTTTGGATATGGTTCTGACTTGTCTCCCAGCTCCAGCTATGGGTTCCATACCACTGAGGGGATCAGTTACCCAAATCAAGAGCAGTTGGTTTCCCACTATGGCTGTGTGCCACTATGGCACTTGTGTGAGCATCACAACAGGGTATTTGCTGCTAAGTAGGTTAGACCATGAGTTGCTTGGACAGATATTGGTCATTTTCCCCCAGTACCCATGTAGCACCTTCTGGCACTAGATGCACTGACTGCCTGGGGACTGACTCTCTTCCAGCTTCCAGCTATGCTGTTCCATTTTACATGTCAATCGCATATGGTGTCTTCAGCAGTAGGGTCTTACCACTAACCTTTGGTGTGTCAAGTACTCTAACAGAAATCTGTCTTTCTTTTAGGAAACCCTGTAGGTCAATTAACAAGATTGACAAACCCCTGGCCAATTTGATCAAGGTAAAAAAAGACAAGTCTGAATTTAAAAAGATCAGAGATGAAAAAGGAGAGATCACAACAGACACCAAGGAAATTGGAAGCATCATCAGGGCAGAGTTTCAATACCTCTACCCTATAAAATTGAATAATCTGTAAGGAATCGATGCATTACTAGATAGATACAACCTACCAAAACTAAACTCAGAGATTAATCTCCTAAACAAAACTATCACAATCCTGGAGATTGAAAAGGTAATCACAATCCTCCCCAAAAAGAAAAGTCCAAGAACAGATGGCTTCTCAGCTGAATTCTATCAAATCTTCATTGAAGAACTGAAAACAATTTTTTTAAAATTTTTTTGGTTTATTTATTTATTTGAGAGCGACAGAGAGAAGGAGGCAGAGAGAGAGAGAGAGAGAGAGAGAGAGAGAATGGGCGCGCCAGAGCTTCCAGCCTCTGTAAACAAACTCCAGATGAGTGCGCCCCCTTGTGCATCTGGCTAACGTGGGTCCTGAGGAATTGAGCCTTGAACCAGAGTCCTTAGGCTTCACAGGCAAGTGCCTAACCGCTAAGCCATCTCCCCAGCCCATGAAAACAATTTTTCTCAAACTGTTTCGCATAATCAGAAACCAGTGAATCCTCCCCGACTCATTTTATGAAGCAAGGATCACCCTAATACCAAAACCAGACAGAGATGCAACAAGAAAACTATAGGCATATATCTGTAATGAACTTAGATTCAAAGATCCTGAACAAAATTTTTGCAAACCAAATTCAACTACACATCAAAAGCAATATCCACTTTGATCAAGTAGGCTTCATCCCAGGGATGCAGGAATGGTTTAACATATGGAAATTGGTCAACATAACAGACCAACTAATTAAACTTAACTATAAGAACCACATGATCATCTCAATTTATGCAGAGAAGGCCTTTGACAAAATACAACACAACTTCATGATCAAAACACTTAAATGAATAGACATGGAGGGTTTATATCACAACACAATAAAGGCTATATAGAAAGCTCCTGAAACTCAAATAATACTTACTGGGGAAAAACTCAATGAGTTCCCATTGAGATCGGGAACATGAAAGGGATGCCCACTCTCACCACTGCTCAACAACATAGTATTAGAAGTACAAGTCAAAGCAATAAGAGAGGAGAAAAAAATTAAAGGGATTCAAATTGGAAAGGAAAAAGTGTAGTCAGCCCCATTTGCAGATGACATGATGCTATATATAAGTGACCTGAAAGTCTCCATCTCAGAACTTCTAAAGGTGATACATTCCTTCAGCAAAGTGGCAGGATACAAAAATCAATGCAAAAAATAAGTAACTTTCAATGCAAAGGACAAACATACATATAAAGAAATCCAGGAGGACATGAGAAAGTTGAAAGATCTCTCATGCTCTGAGATAGGTAGAATTAATATTGTGAATTGGCAATTTTGCCAAAAGCAATATACATATTTAATGAAATATGAATAAAAATAAGAGCATCTTCCTTCACAGAGATTGAAAAAATGATCTCAAAATTCATATGAAATGGCAGAAGGCCCCAGATATCCAAACATATCCTCAGAAAAAAATTAAAAACAAATTAAAAAAACACCTGTGGCAGTATCACCATACCTGATCTAAAGCTATGTTACAATGCTATAGTGACAAAACAGTATGATACTGGAATAAAAATAGAAACATAGACTAATGGAACAGAACTACAGAACTGAAGACCAGACCTTCAAGTAACTAAAGCTACTTGATCTTTGACAAAGGTGCCAATAATATAAACTGGAGAAAGACAGCATCTTCAACAAATGATATTGGAAAAATTCGATGATCATATATAGAAAAATGAAATTATTCCCCCTCATTTTACATTACACAAAAAAATCAAGTCAAAATGGATATAAGACCTGAAGCTCTTCAAGTACTGGATGAAAAAGTAGGAGGCACTTTCCATGGTAGAAGACTGGGAAAAGACTTCCTGAACAAAACCCCAGTATCCAGGAAATTAAACAACCCCTCAGCAGATGGGATCTCATGAAGCTTAAAAGCTTTTGCACAGACAAACATACCATAATCAGAGAAGATAGATTATCCACTGAATGGGAGAAAATCTTCACCAGCTATACCACTGACAGAAGCCTATTCTCTAGAACCTACAAAGAACACAAAAAAACTAAACAATAAAAAATCAAACAACCCAGTCCAAAAGTGGGGCATAGAGTCTTATAGGGAGTTCCCAGAGAAAAAATTACTAATAGATAACACTCACTTAAGAAAATTTTCAACATCCCTAACCATTAGGGAAATGCAAATTCAAATGACTATGAGATTCCACCATACCCCAGTAAGGATAGCAGAAATTGAATTTCAAATTAAAACAAACGTTGGCAAGGATGTACAGAAATAGAAACACTCATTCACTGTTGGTGAGAATGTAAGCTAATACAACAATTATAGAAACCAATTTGGAGACTCCTACAATGAATGAACACAGAGCTACCAACAGATTCTGTTATTCTCTTACTGGGAATTTACTCCAAAAGCTCCACATCTCAGTTCAGAGGTATTTGCTCAAACATGTTTATAGCTGCTCAATTCCTAATAGCTAAAAACTGGGATCAACATAGGTGCCCATCATTAGACCAATGGATAACTAAGATGTGGTATATCTACACCATGGAATTCTACTAAGTAGTAAGAAAAAATGACACAATGAAGTTGGTAGTGAAATTGTCAAACTTATTACAGATCATTCTAAGTGAACTCACACAATTACAGAAATACAATTGTCGCATGGTCTCATCTGTGGTTCCTAACCTGGATCAGCCTGAGGTTCTGACATACCTGAATGGCATCTCAAGGCTTGGACAATAAGGAGTATAGGTCTCAGGGTAATGGGGAGGTTGTGGGGGCACAAAATTGAACCCAAATATAACTGGTACCATAGAATTCTATATCCTAGAAGTTACACTAAAAGCTGGAACCCACAAGACAGCCTTAGGGGAAGCACCTGAGTTGAAGGGCCCTGGAGAGGGTGATATGAAGCCTAATCTTAAATTTTTCCTGTTTATCTTTCTTCTCTGTCTTTTTTCTTTTCCCTTGGTGCTAGCCTGTGACTTCCTGTAATAGGATGTGGTTTATATCCACAATGAGCTGTTGATCAAAAAGACCTGCTAGATATCCCAAAACAAACAAGATAGACTTCTGTCAGAACACTTTATAACCCACCAGAGGTTGATGGTAAGACCATATTCCTGAAGACACCATACCTTTCAGCATGGACCACGGAGAGACTGGGTTGGAATCTGGAAGAGAGCCAATCCCCAGACAATTAGTCCATCTACTGCTGGAAAGTGCTACATGAGCTACCAGTGGAAAGTGGCCAACATCTGTCTGAGCAACTCAAAGTCTAAGTGACTCAGAAGCAAACAACCTGAAGTGACGTTCATATAAGTGTAATAGTGACACACAGCCATGGTGGGTAACCAACTGCTCTTGGATTGGCTAACAGTTACACTCAGTGGAAAGAAAACCATATCTGGAACTGGGAAACAAGTCAGAATCATATCCAAATAATGATTCTGATTTCCATTGTCAAGCTCCCACTTGGGTTGCAAGAGGATCTACACCCTTTAAATGCTCTCTAAATTAGTAATGGTTATCCCATTTTACTGGTGCTGAGTTCACTTTGTGTTGATAATCTGCTTCTCTCAGGAGCTAGACCTGAGGAGATAAATTACGCAGAGCACTCCAACCCAGCCCCAGTTGAAACCATAGAGGAATTGGGGAAAAGAGCAAGAGTGCTGCTTTCTAAGCAGATTTGATATTAGCACAAGGGTGAAGGAAATAGACACTGAAGACACTCAACACCTACCAAACTAGAGATATAGAGGCTCCTAAGTGACCACCACTGAAGTAGACTTAAAATGCACCCAACGTGGCTCAGGGAATTTTACAGAAGAGGAGACAGAAAGATTGTTAGGGCCACAAGTTGGGACATTTTGCACAGAGGCATTGCCTCTCCCCCATAACTGACTGCTTCCCCCATAATGCATGACCCACAATCACCATGGGGTTGACCTGCTTCCCCAACATGGAGGAAGGCCTCTTCAGAAAATGGGCAAGGAGGAAGGAAATGATGGTACCAACATGTGCTGTTTACATACTGAATATGTCCATATCTAATAAATACAAATTAAAAAATCTAATTTGAATTTGAATATTTTAATAGGATTGATTTCTGTGA
This sequence comes from Dipus sagitta, assembly GCA_036346955.1. NCBI lineage: Eukaryota > Metazoa > Chordata > Mammalia > Rodentia > Dipodidae > Dipus > Dipus sagitta. The sequence continues at coordinate 113,285,686 of CM070776.1, read as the reverse complement.
GAATATTATTTTATTAGATTTGAAAACAGATTCCTTCCCAACGCTTTTCAAATTGTGTATAATTACTCTAGCTTGTATGTATAAAGGATGGTACTTTCATAGAAGACTTCCAGGTGGTCTTTTATAAAGAAAGAAACCACAACTATTGTGGCTTTGGAGAGTAAGCAAATGGGAAAGGAGGGGATATGAGGAGTGGAAGCCATGGGAGGAGAAGGAAAATTAAGAAACACACTAATGTACATGAGCACACATAATATTTGTCTCATTTATTTTTATTGAGATGAGGAAACCCTGTGTGCCTTTAGTCATAAAGCTTTCTATTAACAGAGACTATTAGAGGGATGGTTACAATAAAGTAATTTGTCTCCACCTATGTTTATTAAAGCATTTAATATGTAATAATTTGTTCCAGTGTCACTAGCATACTTCCCTATCCCTCAATTTAGAGAAGACTAACCTCTGGAACTTTCCTATCCAAAAGTGACCAAATTGCTTCTAAACAGAGCTTGAGACGTGGGAGAGCTAATGCCTGGCACACCCAGCCCAGAGTGGGCTGGTTGCCTCTTGAAGTAGACTGTATGAAAAAGAAATGTAAAGGGAGGTTTAACTTAAGCCATCAATAAACCCACTGCAACTGATGTTCTGATCTTACTGTAAATGTGACTTCTTCTGCATCCAAGTACTCATTACTTTGTTATTGAACATAAAAATACCAGTAATAAGTAAACAAGTAAGGGACGTCTGACGTTGGATAATCATTAATCATCTGTTAAGGGAATATAGGCTTAGGAATGTGAACTGATGGACTCTGCTGATCCAGAACATATACACATTCTGATCACAAGAGCAATCACATTATGCCCACCTGTTGTCTTCAACATATCTGTGGGTACTTCATTAATGACCTTTTTGTGTTCATTGCTATGTAGGCGCTGCTTAGGCATGTATCCTGTTTGCTCTGACTAGAGAGTCCAGTCAGATCACTGTGGTAATTGGGCAAAGATCAGTCAGCATCTCTGAAAATTGCTCATCATCTCTTTTTTCAGGGAAAGGTACAACAAAGCAGAAGAAACATAGTTACATTGCTTCAAATCGGTGGATTAAATACTTGTAAAATTGACTTTAGAGCAAGTTATACATAATGAATGTAAAATTTCACAATAATAACCTCACAAAAATATTTTAAGGTCCACAAGGAATATTCTGAGTTCTTCCCCTTACTTCATTCTTATAGTTCATTCCCACAGTTTATTATTATAGTTCATTAATAGGTAGAAAAATAGTAGGTCCAGGTAGAAAGAATGGCTTCCAGATGAAAATTTATGTGGGCTGTTTCAACATGCAGATTGAGCATAGCTAAAGATCCTGTGTCAGTATGCAGTTCTCTACACATTGGTCTTTTGTGCACAAATTAAATGTGTGGGTCCATCACCAATGCATATCAATGTAAGGGCTCTTCCTCTTTTTTTGGTGTGGCCAATAATTTCTTGAGCCCAGTTTTCCTGATATGATTTTGATATCTTCCTGTACTTCCTGATGCATTCACAGGGTGGTACCCTTTGTACTTTCCTGTCTTTACTTTTTTTTCTTTTTTTTCGAGGTAGGGTCTCACTCTGGTCCAGGCTGACCTGGAATTCACTATGGAGTCTCAGGGTGGCCTTGAACTCATGGTGATCCTCCTACCTGCGCCTCCTGAGTGATGGGATTAAAGGCGAGTGCCACCATGGCCGGCCCCTTTGTACTTTCAATAATAAACAATTTATCAGTCTGATCTACATGGTTATCTCTGGGACATAGGAGCATTCATGTGTCCACCCAGGATCAATCATCTTCCATCTTCAAAACTGAGTCAAAAGCTGCATGTAAAATGCAGACTCTTAGGGCAAGGTGTAGTCTGAGAAAAAAAAAAATGCAGTTTTACACAGTATATGTGGTAATTTAGGCAGGGCAGAGCCTGTTCTTAATAACCTGTTATGACACTTTACTGCATCTTATATCATGAAATGTGAAGAAAAATTTTTGTTATTATTATTATTAATATTATTATTATTATTGCTAGGCTGAGACAAGAAAGGAAGTTTTGTTATGATAACTAAACTTTAAGGTGTTTTTTTTTTTCCATGCTGAAGAAAATGGCAAGATTTGTGCTCTAAGTCAACAGTAAAAAATATGGACAAGTTTGAAATGATGACAAGAGTATCCATGGTTTTGAGAAGAAGTGACAGAGGAGTGCTCACACTGAAATATCTCTATTGCACCTTCCAAGGCTCAGGGTCCATTGTGGAAGAGGTGGCAGAAAGAATATAAGAGCCAAAGGAAGGGAAGGACTTCTTACAACGTGCTCCTCCAGACAAAAAATGACAAGGATGTCCATGACTTCACAGTGCCTGACACTACCTACACAAGATCATCATACTAGAAGGAAAAAATGATGACATCAAAATAAAAGAGAGACTGATTGAGAGCAGGAGGGAATATGATGGAGAGTGGAATTTCAAAGGGGAAAGTCAAGGAAGGGGAGGGAATTATCATGGGATGTTGATTACAACCATGGAAGTTGTCAATAATAATAAGAAAAAAAAAAAAGAAAGAAAAGAGAATCTGAGAGGAAGGTAGAGTGAGCTCCCAAAGGGAGGATGAAAAAGAAGAAGGCAGGTAGACTTAAGAAAGCATTATATTTATATTGAATATTTAGGAGATTCCTCCCACAGAATATCTTCCTTTGTTGATTTTTGGATTTTAGTACAGTCTGTCCAACATTTGAACCTAGATTCAGCAGTGTTCTGGTGAATATAACTGTCTGGGTTTTATTCTCAAAGAATAAAAACAATTTTATGAAGCAGGCCATGATTAACAACTTTAGTAACTTTGGAGCAGTTATATGTTGGCTATAGAAAAGTACAGGGAGGTACAAAGAAGATATTCACAATGATAGCTGAATCAATGATAATGAAAATATAAGCATACTCTGGGAATATTTAGTAATTTTCAAAGATGTAATCATTTTTTATCATCAATTAGTTTACTCTGCCATTATGTTTATTTAAAGGATAAGAGTTTGAGTGAGTTGTAGAGTTTGTGGACAACTGGTATCATTGTATTAATATCTATCACTGATTCTCTGGGATTGATTTCAGATACTGATAGTCTACATATTAAGATCATTTTATGTATCTGTATCATTAGAAGTACTATACACAAGTAATTCTTTAAATTTTTACATGTCTATAAAAAGAAAGCTACTTCAGATTTATCCTCATATACATTTACCCATTGTTCATTAAATATTTATTAAATGGGGCTGGAGAGATGGCTTAGTGGTTAAGCGCTTGCCTGTGAAGCCTAAGGACCCCGGTTCAAGGCTCGATTCCCCAGGATCCAAGTTAGCCAGATGCACAGGGGAGCGTACGCATCTGCAGTTCGTTTGCAATGGCTGGAGGCCCTGGTGCACCCATTCTCTCTCTCTCTCTCTCTCTCTGCCTCTTTCTCTCTGTCTGTTGCTCTCAAATAAATAAATAAAAATAAACAAAAATTATTAAATGTTTTTAAATATTGATTAAACTTTGAAATTTAGTATTTGACAAACATGTAGTTTTTTCTTTATTTCAGAAGTGGTAAGTGCTCTGCCACTGAGTTAAATCTCCAGGTATTTTAATGCTAGCTTTCTATAAGTTGTATTTCAAGTGGGTGGTGGTCAATACAGAGTAAGTTAATAGTCTATCACAAATTTCCCTAATAAGTGGGCATTATCTCCACAGAGATTTGAAAAACTAAGAATAAAACAAAAATCAGTTTGTATTTTCACCATATTCCATTATTTATCAACAATGTTATGATAAAAATTTAACCTTCAATGCATAACTATCCCCATATTCTGTCCAACATTTGATGAATTATGGCTATTCACATATTTTGTTCTAATTATATCAATGTGCTAAAAATAATGTATATCAAAACCAGATTATGTGAGTTCAATACCAACTCTACTAAATATTAGCTAGGTGACTTTGGAAAAGTTACTTAATTACTCTATACATGTAGCATCAACATTATAGACATGTGAAAATTAAGTTAAACATTTTTAGAAATTATAATGATAACTATCACATAACATATTAATACACTAAATATTAATGTTATTACTTTTACTACTGTTAATCTTATGGGATTGTGATGATTACTTTGTAAATGTAGGTACAATTATCTTACTAATACACTAAACAATTTTTAGTATGACTTTTTTCTGAGTCATATCTCTGAGCATAAGTTGATCATTTCATCTCCATCTTTGAGAAGAATTTAACTTGGTCCTGTAGCCAACCCATGGAAAATAATAGAGCAGAACCATGAAGTGATAGGTAGGTCCATAGAAATGGAAATAGAGCTGTTGACACTCCCTTGTAGAAGTGGGAGAGTAGGAAGACCCTCAACTGACTTTCAATTCCAGCCAATATTTCTTCTTCTCCCAAAGCTGCATGTAATCATGGCAGATGTCAGAATGTATAAGAATTGAAGAGTTCATTGAAAATGAGACTCTACAGTGTAGCTTGCTTGGGGGTCTTTGTCCATGGTATGGTGGGGCTCTGTGGTGAGCAAACAGTTTTGGGGATGTCATGATTCTGTAAGTACTCTTTCGGTCATGCTTTGTAAATCAGTCCAATGAACTCATAGGTTCAACATATACTTTTCTCGAATTGTAACTTGAATTTCTTGTTGTTGCTCTATCTGAGGAGAGTAGATACTGATAAATGTCTCCTCAACAAACATTAATGCAACAATTACAGGTTATGTTATATAAATATTTGTTACATTTGCATTCATTGTGGAACAAATGAATTAACTTAATGTTAACCTTGAAAAAAAAATGGATCCTCTTGAAATAACTGTAAAAAGAGATGCTGGTGCAATAAAGCTAATTTTTTTCACCAAAAGCTCAACATATGTGTGGAAGACTAGCATTTCTATAATTATTGAATGCCCACTGTATGTTAGATACTATAAGTGATAAAAGGACTATCTCAAATTTTTAATCTAGTGTATTAGAGTAAGTAATTCCAAAAACTATGTTTACAAAATTATCAATTTATTTGACTATAGAAGAGATTGTTAATTGATCAGAAAATTACTATTCAGTATTAAATATACCTGACAAAGAGACATCTGATTAAGATGGTGGCTTAGGAGCCAGGCCAAACCAGCCTAGGGAGGGATTTTAGCAAAACCCCAGCAAAATATACTCTTCCTCTGAAAAGTGAAGAAGTATAGGTAATTCTTAGAAACATCGAAGAAGCCAGAGAGACCAAGACCCACCGAAAATGGCCAGAATCCCACTGAGGTGATCGCAGCACTCAATCAGCACCCAGTCCCACAAGGTGTGCCAGGCAGCAGCAGAAGCAGCAGAGACCAAGCAACAGATTTCTCAACTCCATCAGCCTTCTTGCAAAGTTAAGAAATCTGAAGGAAAGACAGCTGAGATCAACTAAAGAGATACTGAAAGCACAAGCAACACCAAAAGTCTGAACTCTCTCATCCCCCACCATCAGAAATAGGAACTGCCAGCATTCAGCCCCCAGTGGCAGTGCAGCCATCAGAGCTGTTCAGAGGTACAGCTTAACAGTAGGAAAGAGGCAGGCCCTCAGCATTGGTGAGATTGGAAGCCACCCCAAAAGGTAACAAGGCTGACTGACAAAAAACAAAAAAACAACAAAAACAGGTACACAGTCCTGCAAGAGCTAATCTCTCTTTCCTTGTCAGGGCAGGATAAAAGGGATATATTCTTGGTTGGAATTACCATTTTCAAATAACCTGTATTTGGGTTTGGGGTTGAATTTTATTGCCTTTGATATATATATATATATATATATATATATATATATATATATATATATAGAGAGAGAGAGAGAGAGAGAGAGAGAGAGAGAGTGCCTTTGTTTTTTGCTTCTGTCATTATTGGGGTCAGGGTCTGATCCAGATCCAGGTTGATCTTCCAGGTTGATCTGGATCACAATTCAGAACAGAAATCTCTACCTACCAGCTGACAAGATTAAGGGTGTAGAACAACACACACCCTTAGGGATTTTGGCTTTATATGACTCTGTTTGTTTTAATCCCCACAATTGCATACTTTGTGCTGGTTTTTATTGACTGTGTATGTTACTTGGTTGAAGTTTAGAATTTTCCAGTAAATTATTCCACCCATTCCACTACAATACTTGCTTAGCATGCAAACTCAACACCTAGGATTACTTCTGTGGCTTGATTGGTGGACAAGAGCTACACCTGGCACCATGAACTCATATCCTGAGGGTATATAGAGGTGGATTGTCACATCTGGAAACACTGCAGATAAATAGAAAACCCAAGCATCAAATCAATTCAGGATGCAAAAGTCGCTACAATATAATACAAGAAACTCAAAGAATCAAGACAATACAGTCCCACCAAAAACTATAAATCCATTAGAAATGATCACCAATGATACTGTTTTGGATGAAATGTCTGACAAAGATTTCAAAAAAATGATGGTATCTATGCTCAAAGAAATCGGAGAAGAAATGAAGGGAATCAAAGAAGAAAACAAAGGAATTAAAGAAGAAAAAAAAAAAAAACTTCTGGAAGAGAACACAGGAAACCAGCTTAATGAAATAAAGAAGTCATTACAAGAAATGAGTAAGGAAATAGAAATACCAAGAAAAACTAGGCTGAAATCCTGGCTCTGAAGAATACAGTCAATGAAATTAAAAAAAAAGTTCTGTGGAAAGTCTCACCAGTAGAATGGATGAAGGAGAGAACAGAATATCTAAACTAGAAGACCAGGTGGCAGAGCTAATTTAGTCCAACAAAGAGAAAGAGAAGCTAATAGCAAGGTATGAATGGGAATTTCAAGATATCCAGGACACTATGAAAATATCAAACATAAGAATTCAAGGTATAACAGGAGAAGAACTTCAATCCAGAGGCTTACTAGGTGTTTTCAACAAAATCATAGAAGAAAAATTTCCTCAAATTGGGAAAGAAATGCCAATGCAGATTTTATAACACCAAACACAAAAAATTCTGGAAAGAACCTCTCCTCACCATGTTATAATTAAACTACTAAACACACAAAACAAAGAAAATATGGTGAAAGCAGTTAGAGAGAAGAAGCAAGTCACCTACAAAGGCAATCCCATCAGAATAACTGCAGATTACTCAACACAAACTTTAAAAGCTAGAAGGTCTTGGAATGATATATTCCAAGTTCTAAAAGATAACAACTGACAAGAAAGATTACTTTATCCTGCAAAATTATTTATCAAAATTGATGGAGAAATAAGGACATTCCACAACAAAAACAGGCTAAAGGAATTTATGACAACTAAACCAGCACTACAGAAAAATACTTGAAGGAATTCTTAATGCCAAAGAGAAAGCTAAACACATACAGGAGGAAATACGACAAACACACACACACACACACAAATAACAGTTAAAACAAACGAGTAAAGGGAAAATAGGAAACACTACCAAATAAGAAGAATGGTGAGAATAAATGCATACCTTTCTATAATAACTCTTAGCATCAATGGCCTCAATGCACCATCCAAAAGACACCGGATTGCATACTGGATTAAAAGGCAGGACCCAGCCATTTGTTGCCTCCAGGAAACTCATCTCTCAATAAAAGATATACACTGCCTTAGGGTGAAAGGATGGAAAAAGGTATTACCAGCAAGGGGGCCTAGAAAACAAGCAGGGGTTGATATCCTAATGTCTGACAGGAGAGATTTCAAACCAACATTAGTGAAGAAAGATAAAGAAGGACATTTTATACTGAATAAAGGAATAGTCCAGCAGGAGGACATTGCAATCCTAAACATATATGCACCTACCATGGAGGCTCCCAGTTTCATCAAACAACCACTATTAGACTTCAGGTCACAGATAATATCAAAGGCAATTGCAGTGGGAGACTTTAATACCCCACTTTTCATCAACTGACAGGCCATTCCAACAAAAAATAAACAGAGAGACATCTGAATTAAATGTTGTCATGGAACAAATGGACCTAACAGATAGCTACAGAACATTCCATCCAAATGCTGCAGAATATACATTTTTCTCAGCAGCACATGGAACATTCTCTAAAATAGACCATCACTTAGGACACAAAGCAAATCTCCACAATTATAGAAAAACTGAAATAATCCCTTGTACTCTATCTGACCATAATGGGATTAAACTGCAAATCAGCAACAAGAAAAGCTACAGAGCATACAGAAATTCATGGAGACTAAACAGTACACTGTTGAATGATCAATGGGTCATAAATAAAAATAAACAAATAAATAAATACATAGAATCAAATGATGATGATAATACAACATACCAAAACCTTTGGGACACAATGAAGGTAGTCATAAGAGGGAAATTAATAGCTCTAAGTGCCTATATTAAGAAATTAGAGAGTTCTCAAATACACAATTTAATGCTCCACCTTAAGGCCTTGGAAAAATAAGAACAAGACAAACCAAAAACCAGTAGACATGAAAAAATCATAAAGATTAGGGCAGAAATTAATGAAATAGAAACAAAACAAAACAAAAAAAAAAAAACAAAGAATCAACGAAACAGAGTTGGCTCTTTGAAAGGATAAACAAGATTGATAAACCCTGAGCAATTTTGACCACAAGAAACAGAGAAGAGACAAAAATTAATAAAATTAGAGACAAAAAGGCACCATTACAACAGATAACAGAGAAATTCAGACAATTATAAGGACATACTTTAAGAATATATATTCCTCTAAGTTTGAAAATCTGAAAGAAATGGATGATTTCCTTGATTCATATGACCTACGAAAATTAAATCAAGATGAGATAAACCATTGAAATAGACCTGTAACAAGTACAGAGACCCAAGCAGTTATAAAAAGTCTCCCAGCTAAAAAAAAAAAAAAAAAAAAAAAACAAAAAAAAAAAAAAAAAAACAAAAAAACAAAAAAAAAAAAACAGGTGCAGATGGATTCACTGGTGAATTTTCCCAGACTTCCATGGAAGAACTAACACCAATGCTTCTCAAATTATTCTATAAAATAGAAAAGGAAGGAATTCTACCCAACACCTTCTATGAAGCCAGAATCAGCCTCATACCAATACCAGGCAAAGACAGAACAAAATAGAAAATCACAGACCAATCTCTCTCATTAACATAGATGCAAAAATTCTAAACAAAATATTGGCAAACAGAATATATCAAAAAGATTATTCACCTGGACCAAGTTGGCTTTATGCCAGGGATGCAGGGATGGCTCAACATATGCAAATCAATAAATGTAATACGTCTAAAGGAAAAAAATCACATGATCATCTCAATAGATGCCAAAAAGGTATTTGACAAAATCCAACATCCTTTCATGGTAAAAGTATTACAGAAACTGAGACTACAAGGAACATACCTCAACATAATAAAAGCTATTTATGACAAACTACAGCCATGAAAATACTAAATGGTGAAAAACTCAAAGCTTTTCCACTAAATTCAGGAACAAAACAAGGATGTACACTGTCCCCACTTTTATTTAATATAGTACTGTAGGTCTTAGCTATAACAATAAGGCACGAGACACTCATAAAAGGGATAAAAACTGGAAAAGAAGAGATCAAATTATCACTATTTGTAGATGATAAGATTCTATACATAAAAGACCCTACAAACTCTACCAGCAAACTGTTAGAGCTGATAAACACTGTTAGCAATGTAGCAGGATACAAAATAAATACACATAAATCAGTAGCATTCCTATATACTAACAACAAATGTGTGGAGAATGAAATCAGGGAATTTCTCACATTCACAATTGCCTCAAAAAAAAGTACCTTGGAATAAACTAAGGAAGTGAAGGAGCTCTACAATGAGAACTTTAAAACACTCACGTGAAAAATTGCAGAAGACACAAGGAAATGGAAAGATATCCTATGTTCCTGGATTGGAAGGATCAATATTGTGAAAATATCAATCTTACCAAAAGCAATCTACACATTTAATGCAATCTCCATTAAAATTCAAATGATATCCTTCACATGAATATGGAAGAAAAAATAATCCAAAATTTAATTTGGAAGCACAAAAAAACTCGAATAGTCAGAGCAATTTTGGGCAACAAAAATAAGGTTGGTGGTATCACCATACCCGATTTTAAGCTATATTACAAAGCCATAGTAACAAAAACAGCATGGTATTGTCACAAAGACAGACATGTAGACAAATGGAACAGAATAGAGGACCCAGATGTTAATCTAGGAAGCCACAGTCATCTGATTTTTGACAAAAATGCCAAAAATATTCATTGGAGAACAGACAGCCTTTTCAACAAGTGGTGCTGGAAAAACTGGATATCTATATATAGAAAGATGAAAATAGATCCTTGTCTTCCCCATGCACAAGAATCAAATCAAAGTGGATCAAGGACCTTAATATCAGACCTGAAACTCTGAAATTGCTAAAGGAAAAAGTAGGGGAAACCCTTCAACAGATTGGCATAGGTAATGACTTTCTGAATATAACCACAATTGCTCAGAAAATAAAACCACTAACCGACTACTGAGATCTCATGAAATTCCAAAGCTTTTGTACAGCAAAGGACACTGTGAATGGAGCAAAGAGACAACCTAAAGAATGGGAGAAAACTTTGCCATTCACACATCTGACAGAGGATTAATATCCAGAATATAGAAAGAGCTTAAAAATCAGAACAATAAGAAATCAAATAACCCAATAAAAAAATGGGCTATGGAAGTAAATAGAGAGTTCTCACCAGAAGAACTACAGATGGCATATAAACATTCAAAAAAGTGTTCTACCACCTTGGCCATCAGGGAAATGCAAATTAAACTACCTTGAGATTCCATTTCTCTCCCATCAGAATGGCACACCAAGAATACAAATGGCATTAAATGTTGGTGAGGTTGTGGTAAAAGGGGAACCCATCTGCACTGTTGGTGGGAATGTAATCTGGTAAGCCATTGTGGAAATCACTGTGGAGGTTCTTGAGCTAGCTAAAAATAGATTTGCCATATGATCCAGCTATAGTACTCCTAGGCATATATCCTAAAGACTCTTCTCACTACCTTAGAGATACTTGCACAACCATGTTTATCGCTGTTCTATTCACAATAGCTTGGAAATAGAACCAGCCTAGATGTCCATCCACAGATGAATGGATAACAAAGATGTGGTACATCTACAAAATGGAGTTATATTGAGCAGTAAAGAAAAATGAAATTATGAAATTTGCAGGGAAATGGGTGGATCTGGAATGGATTATACTAAGTGAAGTAACTCAGTCCCAGAATGCCAAATGTTGAATGTTCTCTCTTATATGTGGATCCTAGCTACAAATGTATAGATTTTTGTGTGATCTGGAACCAATAATCAGTAGCAGAGGCCCATAAGCTAGAAAAAGGCTATAAGGAAGGGAGGAGAGGGAAGGTCTTAAGAGGATGGTATTGTATATACATAAGAAGAAGAACAGATTACAGGTAGGGGAAAGGCCTAAGTGCACTCAGGGGAAGAGATCATATAAAAGAAAAATGAGGGGAGGGTCAATCAAAATTCAAGATATTCTGAATAAGACATATGAAAATCTACTTTTTTAAATAATGGCACATCCAGAAGCCATAGATTTTTACTTGAAAATTTTCAGTGCCTAGAATGGGATACCTCCCAGTGAGTCATTGGCCAGGGAGGTCTATGTTGCCTCCAAAACATTATAGGCTATTGCCAAGGCAGTTGGTTCCCCATGAGAAAGAGATGGTAAGACCCTAATAAAGAAGATGTCACATGCCTGAGTGGCAAAGTCACTGAGAAATCAAGGTAGTACTGAGCTGAAAACCTTCTCCCCGTAGCCCATCCAACTGAAAGCTGGAAAATCTGCACTGCATGCAGTCTTATGGGAGACAGAAGTCATCAGCAGTGGAAACAGTGGACACTGGAAACCTCAAGTTTGGCCAAATAAGCCAAATGTCTGAACGAGTGCAATAGTGGCATGTCTGCTCTGGGGGAAACCAATGGCTCTCTAACTGGACTGAAGGCCTACTCTATGGGAGGTAATATGTGCCTTGTACTGAAAACCTAATCAAAAGCCTATGGTAGGAGAGGTCAGGAGCCTTAAGTGTATAAAGTCTGCTCTTGTCTGGATAAATGCATATATTACTCTCACTAAATTGCCCTGAAATCACTACACTTAATGTTAATGCTCATATATTAATGTAACTCTTCTGGTTAGAGAAGCTTCTCTTTTTAGATGGTGATGACCACTGGGATGGCCCAAAAGGCAACACAGTGCTGAGAAGAAAGGATGGAGGAGTGTCCAGCACTGAAACATTGCACACCCTCCACGGCTCACGGTCCACTGTGGAAGAGGTGGCAGAAAGAATGTTATAGCTAAAGGAAGGGTACCACTCCCTACATAAAACTGTCTGGAAAGAATTTGTTGCTATCCAAGACCTCACAGTGCCTAGTAATACCCACACAAGACCCTCTTAATAGAAGAAAAAGATGATGACATCAAATTAAAAGAGAGACTAATGGACATAGAGAGGGGATATAATGGAGAGCAGTGCTATGAAGGAGAAAGTGGGGGAGGGTATGGGAGGAGAGGGAAATACCATGGTTTGTTGTCTGTAAGTATACAAGTTGTCAATAAAATATATATAATAAAAAAATATATACTTGACAATCATTCAGCATGTAAGATTTAAAGTAACCTCCATAAGGCTATGAACACTGTTAGTTAAGATAACATATATTTCCCACTGAATTTCAAGGTGATATCCAATTACTAAATGAATAATATGATCATTGGAAATCATAATAGAGGAGTAAAGGATTAAAATCTTTTAGAACCAATGACTAACAATTATATTTATCAAATTTAAAATCAGTTTCATGAGAACAAAACATTTTCATGAAATAAAGCAATATCATCACTGATTATTGTGGCCATCCACAATGTAGGTTTATTATTCTAAATGTTAAATAGACTAGGTCAATATCCATTTGTTGAAAGGAAGTATTTGAATAAACAATCAAAATCAAGTATAGTGATACATTAAGGTAGAGTATTTTATTTCTGTATAGAAAAAATCAATTAAGTATCCCTTTAATTTTTGGGGGGAATACATTGAACTCCTAAATAATTGAACCTAAGAAACAATTTTTGTATATTAGTATATATGTATATAATCATATGTACTTTCTAATATTTTTTTTCTTTTTAAAATAAAAATCCTTAATCTTAATGTGGAGCACAACTAATCTTCCAAAATAATAAGAGAAGGTATTTTTAAATGAAAATTCGGTCTGTACCTTTTCTCTTTGCTATAACCAAACATCTACCAAGAAGTATCTTCTTGCTTGTTTCAAAGATTATTTTGGCTTACTCTTTGAAATATAACAATCCACCATGGAGGGGGAAGGCAGGAAGTCAAAAGCATGAGGTTGTTGGTTATGTTGTGCCTGTAGTTGGGAAGGTGAGAGAAAGGCATGCTGGTGTTCTGCTCACTTTTTTTTTTTATATTTCAGCATAATCCCAAAACCATAGAGTGGTACCACACATAATTAGGGTAGATTTTACATATTATGTTAAATCTTTCTTGAAATGTCTTAAAGATATACCTAGAAAAGTGTTTTATAGGTGATTCTAAATCTAGCCAAATTGACAGTGAAGACTTCCCATTTCAAAATTTAAACATCACTTAATCAAAGATAAAGCTTTTGCACTTGATATGCAAGTAGGTTATTTGTCAATTAAATTGTAAGGCACCAAACTCTCAAGTATATACATAAATATTCAAATGCACATTTAAGTTTTGAAAAAGAATGTTCTCTCTCTTTTGTGTTTCGAGACATGGAACAATTTGATTTGATTATATGCTGTAGTAAGCATCAGTAGTATTAGAAAGGAACCTATAATGAGGCTAGGAAAGAGGAGAAATAGGAAGGGATAATAGCAGGAGATACTTGGCAGGCAAGAGAATGGACAGAATTCAGGGCTGGAAGGGTCTTTGGGGAACTAGAGTAAGTAAGGGTGGGAGGATAAAATGCATGGAACTAATTACATCATGAATATATACCTTAAGAATCTTTCCTCTTGCTTAGCGAATTAAAAGGTGCAACTCATAATAAAAATGGAGGGTCAATAATCTCGCAGAAGTAACCTATAGGGGTTGGATAAAGCATAACACTAAAACCATATGCTCTTTGCTGGTAAATTCCACTGCCAGAACTGGGTTACTCCCCACAGTGAGCTGTAGGTCAGTGTAGCTCATGAGGTCCCCCAAATAATGCAGGCCATTGCCAAAATACTTTATTAACCACCAGATCTAAATGATAATATCATATTTCTGAAAATACCACAGGTTATGAGCACAGAATGATGAGAGATCATGATAGAACTGAGATGGAAGCCACTTCTTTACTTTCTAGTCATAGTGCTGGACATTGATACTGTTAAGAAGAAGGGAATCCTACAAGCTATAAAATCAACTACCCTCACAAGATGTATATATTTGTGTAGTAGTGGCACACAGGCGATAGGGGTAATCAACTGCTATCTGATTGGCTATGGGGCAAGCTCAGTGGGAGGGAATTTATACCTGGAACTAAGAATCCAACATAGAAGCCTATAGAATAGAAGGTCATAAGAACTTAGACCTTCTAGGGTCCTAGCTCATACTATCCTACTATTCTATAGCTGAAATAGTAGTATATGCCCATCAAAAATTCTTCGAAATGGCTGTGCATCCTCTTTGATTCAGGATGGTTGCACTCTTGGATAAAGAATCTGCTTTTAACTGATGGTAGGGAATAGCAGGGATATCCAATACCAATCAGTATGACGAAAAAAGAAAGGCAAGTACCTACTATGAAACAAGTCATCTTTATTAAACCTGCCAGGGTCTAGGAAACATTAAAGAGGAAATTGTGGGTTAAATATGAGTCGTGTTATTAATTCTAGACTGAGAACCTCTTCCAAATAGAAGATACTAGACACTAAGGAGACTTAAAACTCATCAGAGCAGAAAATTGAGGCTGTTAAGAGCTCAATACAAGAGAGGACTTATAATGTACTGTACAAGTCTCTGAGAACATTGGAAAAGAGGGTGAAACAAGATTGTAAGAGCTACAGGGTTGGAAAAAGTATTCCAAATTATTGCACCCCCAACAGAGACTGACTAGTGCATTCATGACCCCTGCAATGAATATTAATAACCCTACTGAGGAGGGTCCTCAGTGGAATGGGGACTGTAAAGAGGAAACAAAAAAAAATATATCATCCAATAAGAATATGACCAATATGTAATGTGCTCACTGATTAAAGTTTTCAATAAATAAAATAATTACTATTTGAAATTGCTGATATAAAATGGTATGTGATTCCAGACTGTGTTTTGTCTCTCACTTGTATTTCCTAATATGGTATTCTGAGTATAGGGCTACATTACTCTGTATAATTACCATTACTTAGAGTTAGACATTTTGACACATATATTTCTGGAATTCTTGGTCAAAAATAAAGATTGAGCTTCAGATAGAAGAAGAAGTAATTTATGATTATATGCTTATGCAATTCTGGGTCTCTGATTGTTTCAGGGGCTGGCCTGCTACAATGAAGCATGCTTTCAAATTAAGTGGATGCAACATCAGTTTGTTTGATGTTTTTATAGGATCCATTCAATTAATAGAAATCTTCCAAAATATAATAAACAGATGTATTTTTGTGAAAGATGTTTTGATACACATGAGTTATCTGAATTCTGGAAAATAAATGCATTTGGTGGCTTTTTGGCAAGTATTTAATGGATGCTTTCTAAGATGATTGGGTATTTTAAAAACCTTCAAAATTAAATGCAATGTTTTGGAATTTGTTCTTATGGGCAGCAGGTAATTATATTTCTTATTCAATCTTTATTGAATGTAATATTCTCATTCATTCTTAACTGAGTTCAGAAGAAATTTGCATGCGAAGGTAATGCTTAATAAATTAAAAATGTAGTGTTGAAATGCAAATATTTTTATAAATTAAATATTTTTATCATTCTTCACATGAGATTAATGGGAATATGTGGGCATAGAAATAAAGAAAGACATTTGTGTGCATTTTGCAACCAAACACTGAAGTTAATGTTCACTGGGGATCTGGAATATAATAGATCATGAGATTGTATAGCTCTTCTGATGCACTCATGACTTTAGTGATTTTCTGCCACTTTTTTTCTGCAGAGAATCAGTAGGAGTCTGATTTTTCAGTCTATCTTAAAATATGTAACATCCAACTGGCAGAATCATTGCACTTTTATACCCTACAATCACTTTCTTAGAATGCTGTACTCTGTAAACTACTTATGCTCTTGTTCCTGATCCTACATATTCCTCTACCAAATGTAACAGTAAGTGGCAGTAAAGAAATATGTGTCACTATTGTTTCATCATAGTGATCAAGGAGGATATACTAAAGAAGTCAATTATTCTCTTCTCTAGCTGAGGCCCTAGTTCAAATTTATCTCATGGTCTAGTATTTTGAAACTTAGTGAAATATGTTAGTTTTCTATAGTCTGTTTTACTGAAGATGTCTACATATACAGTAACTAATTAATTCACTCACCTACTTGACATCATGGTTGCTTCTAAGTTTTATCAATTAGATACAAGGCTTCTGTAATACTCCATATACGATTCATTGTGGACATATATTTTCAATAACATTATATAAAAATTGAATTGATGGGTTACATGGTAAGAATATTTAGATTAATAAGAAAAATGCAGGCAGATCATATGTTATTGTTGCTAAGACCAGAGGATAAGTTCTAGCACACAGATTCCCTTTATGAATTCTTTATGCATCAGTAGACAGGCACAATCTGTGTTTGGGGCTGGTCCCAGTGAGAGTTTCATCAGATTCTCTAGCAATTCCCTCTCTCTACATTGTAGGTGCTCTATGTGACAGAAACTCATACTGAGTTGTAGCACTTGGATTCACTTTACAAATCCACCTTCCTTCACCTAATTGGCATACATGATCCACCATTGGTTCCAGGACCATGATGTACAAATCAATTCTATCCCATGATTCAGTTTGAGAATCCTTTAGCCTTAAGTTCACAGGTGCTGACTATACATTATTTTGCCTGGTGCCAGGGCAATAATTCCAGTATCAGATTCCAGTTAAGAATGATATTCCCAGGTTGGAGAGATGGCTTAGTGGTTAAGGTGTTTGCCTCCAAAGCCAAAGGACCTCAGTACTACTCCCCAGGACCCACATAAGCCAGATACACAACATGGTACATGTGTCCCAAGTTAGTTTGCAGTGGCTAGAAGCCCTGATGCACCCATTCTCGCTCTCTATCCCTCTTTCTTGCTCTCTCAAATAAATAATTTTTAAAAAAAAGAATGATATTCCCTTTGCCACATGAATGCAGACAATCCACCATTGGGGATGGTGCTCATACTGAGTACCAGCCCATGAATTCACTCTAGAAATACTTAATCCCTTCTCTAGAAAAATGCTGATAATTAGCTATTGTACTTGAGACAGGCATGTGAGTTCCAGTACTTGGATTCCCTTCAGAAGTCCTCCTCCCTCCACTCTAGGATCACAAAAGATCTTCCATTTCATCTTGGATCAAAATTGTGACCACCTCAACAGCCACATGCATGAAGCAGCACCCAGTATCTCCAGAACTGAACTCCAATTACCACAAAGAGAGATAAGTGAACAAAAGAAACATCAAGCACAGTTCCAAATACTCAGTTAATGTAATTGTGTCAGAAAGTTCTGACCAAAATACTATTTCCAGTTAAATGTCAATGTAAAATTGTCAAAACACACACACACCAACACATAGACACACACAGTAATATGTCTCTCCAGAAACTATATAACCCACATTAGAGGATCCAATAAGAGCTACTTAGAATAAACCAGATAAAATGATTATGAATATGGGGAGATAATTCAAGTACACAGATAAATACATGCATAAAATGTTCAGTAAATTCAAATAGGAGACAAATGAAATCCAGAGGAACACAAGCAGCTAAAAGAAATGGGAATGTCAAGCCGGGCGTGGTGGCGCACGCCTTTAATCCCAGCACTCGGGAGGCAGAGGTAGGAGGATCACCGTGAGTTCGAGGCCACCCTGAGACTCCATAGTGAATTCCAGGTCAGCCTGGGCTAGAGTGAGACCCTACCTCGAAAAACCAAAAAAAAAAAAAAAAAAAAAAAAAAAAAAAAAAAAAAAAAAAAAGAAATGGGAATGTGAAGCTAGGATATAAAAATGGAGCCGAAAGTAGGAATATTGGAGCAAAAAAAAAATTGAACTAAGGCTAAAAATGAAAATTGCAACATGTCAAATAAACTCCATGGAAATCTATGTCATTAGAACAGATGAAGTACAAGCATAATATTAGGCTTGAAGACAAAGGAGAGTATTTTTAGATACAACAATGAGAATTAAAAAACAAACAAACATGAACAGAACATGAGAGCTATGTGGAAAATCTTGAAAGACCAAATGTGCAAAAAAACAGGCATAGATGAAGGGGAAGAACTTTGAGTGGAGACCATATGAAATATTTTTAATAAAATTATTGAAGAAAAATTTGCAAATATAGGAAAAGTATTGCCCATCTAGGGACATGAGGCATACAGATCAACAAGTAGATAGTAACAGAATAAAAATTCTCCAAAATATTCTCAAAACACTCTAGAAATAGAACAAAGCAAATATATTAAATGGTGTAAGAGGAAAACATCTT
The DNA here is from genome assembly GCA_036346955.1 of Dipus sagitta. Taxonomy (NCBI): domain Eukaryota; kingdom Metazoa; phylum Chordata; class Mammalia; order Rodentia; family Dipodidae; genus Dipus; species Dipus sagitta. The sequence goes on along the minus strand of CM070776.1, from coordinate 113,266,885 downwards.
GTTACATATAAAGCAGAACCATCAGAATATAGTCAAATTTTCAATGGAAACTCTAAAAGCCAGACGTGCCAAACACAAAACATTTCAAGTATTAAAATACCATATTTGTAACCCAAAATACTAAACTCAGCAAAATTGTTTCACATAATAGAAGGAGAAAGAAAAAAAAATTTATGATATAAAACAGGCTAAAGGAACCTATGAACACAAAGTTAGGCCCACAAAGCATACTGAATAGAATTCTTCATACCAAAGAGTAAAGTAAGCATATAAAAAAGTCTATAGGAGAAAAAAAAAACAATAAATAATGCTAGATCAGTTGTTAGGCAAATGAAGAATAAGAAAACACCAAAAACTACAAAGTCATCAACATGACACTTCTCAATAATATCTATGAATATTAATGTTCCCATCTCCCCAATCAAAAGACACAGACTAGTCTCATCATATATTTATTTTATTTTAGACACACACAGAGAGAGAATTTACATTCCAGGGCCTCAGCTACTGTAATCGAACACTGGAGGCTTGAACCACCTGGCAGTGCATCCTTGCACTTGTCTCACCTTTGTGTGACTGGATTACATGAGATTTGGAGAGTCAAACATTGGTCCTTAGGCTTCACAGGCAAGTGCCTTAATAGCTAAGCCATATCTCCAGCTCTCATCATAGTTTTATGACCATATTCTGCTCCTAATTACCATTAACGCACATTTCTACTTTATCCTGGTTAGGAACCTTGTATGAGAGAATACATGTGACTTTTGTCTCTTTGTATCGATATGACCTCACTTTGAATGTTTATTTTTTTCAATTCCATTCATTTTTCTAAAATTTTCATTATTTCATTTCTTCTTACTGCTGTGTATGTATATGTACCACATCTTCATTATCCATTCATCACCTGATAGCCATCTGCGCTGATTCTAGCTACTGTGAATAGAGCTGCAAAAATTTTGACAATCCAGTTTCTCTGTAGTAAAGAGTGCATTCTTTAGGGAAAAATATAACTAATATACAATAGTTAGAGAGAAGAGAGAGAGAGAAAGAGGGTGAGGGAGGGAGGGAAGCTGTAGAAGATTAAGGTTAGTTTTCATCATACCCTCTCCAGTGCCTTGTGGTTCAGGTGTTCCCTCTAGGGGCCTGGTGAACGTTCAGCCATTTGGTCTGCCTTTTAGGAAGTAGAATTTTATACCATTGCCATTTGGGTCTAGATTTGTTTCCCACCCCTCCGTTGCCCTCCCAGCCCTCCCCACCCATCCTATTGTCTAGTTCACGAGATGCTTGCTGGGTATGTAATGTACGTTGGGTAGATTCAGGTTAGGTGCTTTAGATGAGTGAGACTACGTGGCAATTTTTTTTTTCCTGTGATTGGTTAAGTTCACAGAGAATGATCTATTCCAGGTTTGATCTGTTGGTGGGAATGCAATCTGGTTCAGCCATTGTGGAAATCAGGGTGGAGGTTCCTAAGACAGCTAAAAATTGATCTACCAGATGACTTAGCTATAGCACTCCTAGGCAAATATCCTAAGGACTCATCTCATTTCCTTAGAAGTACGTGCTCAACCATGTTTATTGCCACTCAATTCACAGTATCTGGGAAATGGAACCAGCCTAGATGTCCCTCAATTGATGAATAGATAATGAAGATATGCCGCATTTATACAATGGAGTTCTACTCCATGGTAAAGAAAAATGAAGTTATTTGCAGGAAAATAGATGGATCTGGAAAGGATTATACTAAGTGAGGTAACGCAGGCCAAGAAAGCCAAGTGCTGCATGTTCTCTCTCATATGTGGATCCTAGCTACAGATGATTGGGCTTCTGTGTGAGAAGGAAAAAACTCAGTAGCAGAGGTCAGTAAGCTAAAAAAGAGATATAAAGGGAAGAGAAAGGAAGGGAGGAGGGTACTTAATAGGTTGATATTGTATATATGTAAGTAGAAGAATATATTAACGGGGGTGAAAAGGCCCAATGTGAGGTCAGGGTAAGAGATTGAAAGGTGGAAGGATGGCTAATCAAAATCTAAGAAGATATAAATAAATCATATGGAAACACACTGTTTTGGACAATGGAACACTCAGGAGCCGTAGATTGTTGATAGAAAATCTTCAGTGCCAATGATGGGATACCTTCCAGTGAGTTTTTGGCCAGGGAGGTCTCTGATGTCCCCAAAATATTATAGGCCATTGCCGAAGCCCTTGGTTTCCCTCCAGGAAGAGATGGTAAGACCCTATTGCTGAAGATGTAACATACCTGGGCTGCAAGGATACTGAGAAACCCTGCTGGAACTAAGCTGATAACCTCTTCCATGTAGACCAGCCAACATAAAGTTGGAAGAAGCCATTCTACATGCAGTTCAATGGGAGAAAGAGATACCACCAGTGGAGATACTCAACAGTGGACACTGCAAGCCTTATAATTGGCCAGCTAGGCCAAATGAGGCAACATGTGCAATAGTGGCATGTCTATCATGGTGGAAACCAACTGCCCTCTAATTGGACTGGAGGCCTGCTCCATGGGAGGGAATATATCCCTGATACTGAAAACTTAAAACAGGGGTAGTCATGAGCCCTAGGGTTGTAACATCTGCTGATGTCTGGATAAATGTAGATACTATACTTATCAAACTTCCCAGTAAGCACTTCTCTTAATATTCATACCCTTATATTAACGCTACTTTCACTTTGGGTAGAGAATCTTCTCTTTTCAGATGGCAGTGACCTTAGGATGACTCAGAAGGTATCATAGTCCTGGAAAGAAGTGACTGGAGTACTGAGTTACATCTCGATTACACCTTCCAAGGCTCAGGGTCTAATGCAGAAGAGGTGGTGGAAAGAATGTAAGAGCCAAAGGAAGGGAAGGACTCCTTACAATGTGCTCCCTCCAGACATAAAATGGCCTGGATATCCATGACCTCATAGTGCCTGACACTACCTTCACAAGACCATCATAAGAGGAGGAAAAGATCATGACAGCAAAATAAAAGAGAGACTGATTGAGATGGGGAGAGGATATGATGGAGAATGGAATTCCAAAGGGGAAAGTGGGTGCGGAGGGTATTACCATGGGATATTTTTTTTATAATCATGGAAAACGTTAATAGAAATTGAGAAAAAAAAAAAGAATTGGGTCTAGAGCCCTGATAATTTTAATGAAAGGTTTCAAGCTGTTCAGTTCTCATGGCCTCCCCATAGTCCTGACCTTCCTAGTAATAAAGCAGCACTGAGAAAGTGAAAAAAAGGAAAAAAAAAAGGAAACGATATTCAGATATAACACAAAATAAAACTATATACCTATATCACTAATTAAAATGCACAAATTATTAATAAAATATGCAAATCTGATTTAAGAACGATTCAAAAAGATCATTCACCTTGATAAAGTAGGCTTTATTCCAAAGCTTAAGGGATGGTTCAAAATATGTGAATCAATACACTTAATACATTACATAAATAGAATCAAGAACATAAATTGCATGATCATATTAATACATGAAGAAAAGGCCTTTGACAAAATACAACATCCGTTTATGATAAAAAGTACTGTAGAGAATAAGGATAGAGGGGACATATCTTAATATAATAAAGGCTATATACAGCAATCATTTAGTTCACAACATACTAAACTGAGAATAAAAAAAACTGATGTATTCTCACTAAGATGTGGAAGAAGACAAGGATCCCTATTTTCTCTGCTTCAATTCAAGTTAGTACTTGAAGTCTTATCTAGCCCAATAAGAGTAAGAAATAAAATTAATACAAATTGGAAAGGAAGAATCAAATTATTCTTATATATAGATGATTATATACATGATACACTAAAGGCCCCACCAGCAAATTCCTAGAGTAGATAATCCCTTGCAACAGAGACATAGGATATAAGATTAACAAACAAAATCATTAACCTTCTTATATACTAATGACCTACTCAAAAGGTAATGCACAGATTAAAAGAAAATCTTTGTCATCTACATATATGACATAAAATATCTGTAATATACAGAAAATTAAAAATATATTAAAAAGAAAATATGGGCTGGAGGGACATCTCACTGGATAAGGTGCTTGCCTGCAAAGCCTAAGGACCCAGGTTTGAATCATCAGTAAGCCAGATATACATGGTGGTACAGGTGTCTGGAATTCATTTTCAGTGGCTGGAAGCCCTGGCATGCATGCTCACTCTATCTATCTGCCTCTGTCTCTCTCTCTGTGTCTAATATATACATATATGCATATATATATTTTTTTCTTATAAAAATGGCTTATAGGACAGAACAGAAAGTTCTTAGAAAATAGTGGTATCAATAATTATGTTAAAAGTTCAACATTAACCATCAAGAAAATGCAAATTAAAAGCTATTTTGCAATTTCGTCTGACACCAATCAGAATAACTATCATCAGAAGTAATCAATTGACATCCAATGATGGTGAAGGTATGGGGAACAAAAAACCCTAATTCATTGTGTTGTTGACAGTATAAACTTTTGCTGCCATTGTGGAAATTACTGTGGAGAGGTTTATTAAAAAGCTAAAAAATTGGTATACAATATGATATATCATGATTCTACTCCTAGGCATATTTTGTAAGGACATTTTCTTTACCATAAGACATACTTGTTCATCCATATATGTTGTTGCTCTAATTATAATAACTAGGAAATGGACTCAGCCTAGATGTCCATCAACTAATAAGGGGATAATTTAGATGGGGTATATCTTCACAATGTAGTTTTATCCATATATAAAAATGAAATTATGAAATTCACAGGGAAGTGGATGGTTCTGCAAATTATACTAGGCAAGTCAGATTCAGAAACTGAAATTCTTCTTGTTCTCTCTCATATGCTGACCCTAACTTCAAATGCTTAGATTTGCATATAAGTTGACATAAGATACATTAGATGTCAAGAAGCTAGAAAAGATCTATTAGTGGTGGTGGAGGAAAGCTTAAATGGAAAAGATTGTTATTATGTAAGTTTTTGGGGAGAATATAGAGAATGTAAATGCTAAAATGAGAGTAAAGAAAGCTAATGAAGTAAATGAAGTAATGAAGGAGAGAAGAAGGTAAGAGGATTGTTAACCAAAACTATGATGAAGACTGCCCTTAATCGTCTACAGCTTTTCTCTCTTTTTTCTCTCTAACTATTTTATATTAGTTATCTTTTTCTTCATTTTCTTAGTGGGCACTGACCTGGAACTCCCAGTACCAGCATGGGGCTATCATCCACAGTGAGCTTTTGATCAGAGAGACCTACAAGGTTTCCTAAAAGAAAGACAGATTTCTGTCAGAGTACTTGATGACCCACCAAAGGTTAGTGGTAAGACCCTACTGCTGAAGACACCTTATGTGGTTGATACGTAAAATGGAGTGGCATGGCTGGAAGTTGGAAGAGAGTCAGTCCCCAGACAGTCAGCGCATCTAGTGCCAGAAGGTGCTACATGGGCGACTGGGGGAAACTGACCAATATCTGTCCAAGCAACTCATGGTCTAACCTACTTAGCAGCAAATAACCTGTTGTGATGCTCACACAAGTGCAATAGTGGCACACAGCCATGGTGGAAAACCAACTGCTCTTGATTTGGGTAACTGATCCCCTCAGTGGTATGGGACCTATAGCTGGATCTGGGAAACAAGTCAGAGCCATATCCAAACATAAGCCCGCTCTCTATTATCAAGCTACCACCAACTGTGGGCTACAAGAGGCCATACACCTATTAAATTCTCTATTAAAAAGTAAGGGTTATCTCATTTGTCTGGTGCTAACTTACTCTCTGTTGGAGAATCTGCTTCTCTTTTTCAGATAGATGTAGATCCTAAGGAGAGAGCTACCCCATCATACCTCAAAAGGGCCCCAGCTGACACTAAGAACAACTGGTGAAACAAGGAAGGCTACTGTTTTCTTGGTGAACCAGGTACCAGCACAAGGGCGAAGGAGATCAACACAGAGAAAAATCAACTCCTACCAAATCAGAGAGCCAGAGCCTCAGAGGTCCCCAACTCCTCATCACTGAAACAGACCAAAAATGAACCCAACATGGCTCAGGGAAATTTTGTGGAACTGGGGGTGGAAAAAATGTCAGAGCCACATGTTGGGTCCTGATATGCAGAGACATTTATCCTACCCATAACTGTGGGTAACTCCAGAATGCATGACCCATATACATCAATAAGGAGGGGCCAAGGGAAGGGGGTAGGTAATGGATGAGCCTAATATATGGTACCAAATTGACTGTATTCGCTGAGTACAAAACTAATTAATAAAGAAATTGCAGTAAAAAAACTATTTTTAAAAAGCCACAATGCAATCCACTTCTTTGTGATCTAATGTACAAATTAAGAGAGAGAGAAATAAGGAGAGAGAGAGAAAGAGAGAGAGAGAGTAAATTTGGGCAAAGGCTTCTTGTATAGGTAGACAATGCTGCTCTATGAAGTGATATCTTGTTGCAAGAAAACCCCAGTACAGTATTCGTGTGTGGAATACCTCCTATGACTTGTTTTTCAGAGAGACTTTAAGGTCCCCAAAATAATACAGACTATGGCCAGGTCTCTAGGTTTCCACTAGAACTGGAAGGTGATAATCTAGTACTGAGGACACTACATCTGTTACCATACCTTTTGCTTGCAAGAAACTGAATAATCAAACTGAAAATGTACTGGAAGCCTCCTTTCTTCCAGCAAGCTTTCATTGTTTGGAAAAGTGCTATCTGGGTTACTGGGGAGAAAAGTTATCAAGAGACTTACACAATGGTGGATCTACTCAGCCTGTTACAAACCATCCAGCCTAGTGTGAAATACCTAATGTTGCAATAGTGGCAAGACTGTTATGCAAATAACCAACTGCATTATTTACTAGATCTAAGGCCCGTTTCATTGGAAGGAATTCTTCCACACCTGGTAGTGATGAAGCCACTGGTAAATTGCCCATTCCACAGATAATAGGATTCTATCTATGATTATGCAAGCAAACATAATTAAATTCAATGGGGTTAAAACACATGGACATAAAATGGGGATTAATGGGAAAGAGAAATCATATAAATAGAAAGGGGAGGGGGTAATAGAGGGTGATGGGAAATAAAAATTAAAATACATAATGGGAAGGTGTAAAAATGTCAAAAATAGCAAAAAATAAATATGAATCCTAGCTAAAAGCCTGTGGCTGAAACAAGCATGGATCTTGGGGTTATGGTTAATAGGCTCTACTATTGCTTGACTAAATGGATATAATGTGTTCTCTTAATTGCCCTCCAAAATTTTATATGTCCACAGATGATTACTACTCTCACCATTATCCAGAGAAGCTTTGTTTTGCAAAAGTCAGTGAATACCAGGGAGACTTAAAACTCACCAAAGTGCTAAGAATAAATGGCTATTGAATGCTTAATAATTAATAAGACTCCTGTATCATGTCCTCCAAGTCTCATGGAAAGTTATGAAAAAGGGGACTGAAGGAATATAAAAGCCAGAGGGAGGGAAGTATATTTTAGAACATTGTACTCCAGTCATGAACTGACTGTCACATTTATGACCTCATAGGGACTTTCAGCTATCAGTACCTCCACAAGACATACACAATATTGAGCAAATTAACATTTAAAAATGAGTGATGGTCAAATGAAAATGGAAAGTGTCATCAAAATTTAAGAAGGACTAGTTGAAAAGATGAAAGTGTACAATTGAATAGAGATAGGTGAAGGGAGAAGACAATGGGGAATTCAGATCAAATTACAATATGCCAATGAGTGAAAAATATCAATAAATAAGAAATAAAAAGGAAAAAGAAACAGCCAAACTGTCTTCAAAAGTGGTGCTACCATTCAACACATTATAGGAATTAAAATGTCTCCATGAAACGAATTACTGTGCAAAATGTATATTTGCCAAAAATAAATCAAATATATAATATTTATAAAAGAAGTACAGAACAGAGTAAGGGTCCAGTGCCTAAGAAGGATGTGAAAGAAAGAAATGAATGCATGCACGAATGTAAATGTGCTTGAATTCTGAGTAAAGGATTCTAGATTTCTGAGTATGTCTTTTAAGAGCATATACAAATATGCTCCTTCCTCAGATTTTCTTTTAAGATTTTGGTAAGTCTCTTTGTACGTCCACTGGTATTATAGACTCAGACAGCTGAGATATTAAACAACTGCCACTGATTATTTCCTAAAGCGGCCCCATGGAAAAGCCTTTCATGTTGAGTAAATTCTGAGTTAGATCAAATAAAGGCAAGCCTATTGATTTGGAGTTTCCAGAGAGCCCCACAGTGGTTAAATAATGAAAACTCTCAGTGTGGCTTAATGGTTAGGTTCAAGCCTGTTCAATCTCCTCCACTGGCTCTAGACTGCTTGTTTTCAGTGATGTAAGGGATATTATAAGTATGTGCAGGGTCAAAGGAGATAGAAGTAAGCAGAGGGCAAGAAAACCATGCCACAAATCTCACTAACTTTACAGAGATCCAGCCATTTTTCTTGAATGATGACAAATGGTCAATTGTAATCTAGAGTTCTAAAAAGCTGATTTTGAGGTTTTCTGGATGGCACTCTCATTTCTGTTATGGGGAAGTGCATTTTTCAAGGTCCTACATGACACTGGTAGTCTTACCACTTTAAAGCTCTTCCTAATATATAGTGAGGAGCCCGAAAATCTTCATGGATTCTCCAATCTCCACCTCTTCAGTCTGTGATTACAAACACTCAACACCGTATTTAGTATTTCTCATGTTTGCTGGGGATCTGAACTCAGTTACATATACCAGCAAGCACTTTATCTATTGAATCAACCCACTTTCTATTTTTTTACTTCATTTTTAGTACTTTGTTTTTCTTAGTATTCCACTGGTATTTTTCTATTCCTTAAAGATATTAGCCATTCTCTTGAATCATTTTTCCCACTAACATTCTCTTTCCCTCTAATTGTTCCTTCAATAGTGTTACAGTCAGGTTCACGTTGCTGGTAGAAGTCACCAGACCAAGAGCAGCTTGTGGGAAATTTTGGCTTACTGGCTCATGGGGAATCACCACAATAGCAGAAGAAAATGATGACATGAGCAGAGAGTGGACATCATCTCCTGGCCAACATAAAGTGCACTATAGCAACAGGAAAGTGTGCCAAACACTGGCGTGGGGAAACTGGCTATAACAACCATAAGCCCAGCCCCACCAACACACTACCTCCAGGACATGTTTATTTCCATTTGCCATCTGCTGTGGAAACTAGCATCTAGAACACCTAAGTTTATGGGGGACACCTTAATCAAACCACCACATTCCACCCCTGGTCCCATAAACTGATAACTATACATAATGTAAAAGTCTCCATAGTTTTTTTATCAGTTCCAATGATATTCATGTATTCCCATAGTCCAAGACCTTTCAACTGAGACACAATTCAAAAAATATAACCACAAAAAAACCTATAATGGCACAGAATAAACATTGATACTGCAAAAGATGGCATCAGGCATAGCAAAGAATATTCAGTCATTATAAGAATTAAAACAACCAGGGAAAACATCAAACTCTGTAGCTCCAAGTCCAATAACTCTAGTCAATGACAAATCTCCAAGTTTATTAATTATAACCAGCAACAAATCTCTGATATTCCAATTCTGCCCCTCAAGCTAGGCTACTCACTTCCCTGGAAAACTTAATTGGGACGGCAGCTTTCCGTAACAGCCATCACATTGTCCCGACACCTCCACTGGGTCTCCACTGCGATCCACGGTTCATCCTCATGGCCCTATGGGGTCTCTAGGCAGGCAACCAGGACACTTGCTTCACAGTGCCCATGGCCATTTCCAAAACACAAGAACATGTTGCATACTCAATGACCCTCACTTTCCTGCATTTCTTATACTCGATAATACCAGATAGAGTGCCAATTTGTTAATCCAGGGTGGAATAAAACAGACTTTGAAGAACAGGACACTCCTTGAGCATGCAGGCCCCTTCAAAAGACTCTACATTCTTCTTGTTGCCCCAGTGCAGGACAGCTGGCCCAATCTCGAAGTTGGTAATCTCTCAATTGCAGCTGAACGGGTAGCAAGTCACTCAAAGATCTTTTTTTCTGTGCCATATCCCTCTGCTCACACCAGTTCATTTCTATGCAAAGCAACCCTGCAAAACTTCTTAGGACCAAGGCATAACAGCAAGCACCCCACACAAACTGCTAGCCCAGTCCAGGCAAAGATCTTTCTCACCCTCATAAGCCAAACCTCACAGTCCATAGTTCTTACTGAATTCAGGTCTTTCAACTCTGAACAGAATAGTCCATCAAGCTGTACTTAGAGCACCGCAAGGCATCTCTAGGCCAAGATTTCAAATCCTTCCTCTTTCCTCTTGAAAATCAGCTCCACAAGGCCAAAGCCACACAGTCAGGTGTCTAGCAGCAACCCCACTCTCGGCCACTTTACTGTTGTAGTCAGGTTTGCGTTGCTGGTAGAAATCACCCAACCAAGAGCAGCTTGTGGGGGAAAAGTGGTTTATTTTGGCTTACAGGACTCAAGGGGGAAGGTCTATGATGGCAGGTAAAGCAATAGCATGAGCAGAGGGTGGGCATCAGCCCCTGGACCACATAAGGTGGACAACAGTAACAGGAGAGTGTACCAAACACTGCCATGGGAAACTGGCTATAACACCCATAAGCCTGTCCCCAACAAAACACTGCCTCCAGGAGGCATTAATTTCCAATTGCCAACAGCTGGGGAAACTAGCATCCAGAACATCTAAGTCTATGGGGGATACCTAAATCAAGCCACCACAAATAGCTACAGTAGTTATTTTCCCACATCCTAAAGACATCTTCTCATATTACCCTATGAGATAAGGCTTCCTTTGCCACATATTTTGCTACTTCTACCATTTGAGAATGTACATATGGCAAATATGGGATTATGATTTGAAAAGTACTATATGCTTATCTTTTAAATTAGTTTATCAAAGTTAGGCAAAGTTCATTAATTATTTTCAGAATTAAAGTAAAATTTAAGTTAATGGGCATAAATTAAAATTATTTTAAAATATTTATACTTGTTTATGTATTTGAAAAAGAGAGAGGGGGGGGGAGGGAGGGAGAGAGAGAGAGAATGGGCACATCAGGGCCTCCAGCCACTGCAAACAAATTCCAGACACATGTGTCAATTTGTGCATCTGGCATACATGGGTCTTGGGGAATTGTAGCTGGACCTTTTGGCTTTGAGGACAAGCACCATAACTGCTAAGACACCTCTCCAGCCCCAAATTAAAATTATTTATTGTATAATGTTTTATATGAGGTTTTAACATGAATGCTGTTTTTTGTGAATTTTGTTTGGTGGATTGCAAATGTTTGAAATTGTCCTTGAACAATAAACCTTTTTATAAAAAATAAATTCTTTATAGAAGACATAATGAGATAAACTTAGAGGCCACAAGAATAACAAAATTTTAATGACTAAAATTATTACTAGGAAATCTTTATTTCATTTTTTCTGAGATTGCACTATGGAAGAAACTGGTCAGCATTTCCCTTCACCTCAGAGTTGACATCAATATGATGACATGATCTTCAAATTTATTTCTAAATTTAGAAAGAAGTTTTGTAAACTGACCTTGCTTTTCACTTTCAAATAAGCAATTATTTTGAGGATTATTTTGGCTACTGTTGAATGAAAGGCACTAAAGTTTATTTTCACCAACTAAGATATTTTCCATATAGATCACCAAGGAATCATTCATTAGTTAATTCCCACCTAAGCACTCATCTGAGCATACTTACATGGACCACTTTGCAAGTTCTCCCAAAAATTACAGGAGAGTATAATGAAAAAATGCTTCTTCAGCTTATAGTACAATTAGGTCACCTTTTAAAAAAATCTTTATTTCATTCTATTTAAGTAAGTTTTGTGCTATAAAGAACAATTATTGACACAGCCTCTTTATAGGATTAAAATGTAGTAAAATAAAGTTTCATGTGGGGATGCATTTGTAGAACAAGCAAAGAAAATACTTTCATGAGTATCATTTAAAGAAAATTACCATTGTATTTTGTATTATATTTGGTGATGTCATCAAAAAATTCTAATCACCATGGGACCTGAAATATGATGAAATAAAAAACAAAATTCCTTAGTAGCTAATAAATCCAGATTTGTCTCTCACAATTAAAGTACATAGCACATATGAGTAGATGATATTTTCAAAGAATAGATAAAAGAAACAAATAACAATGGTCTGTCATTGTGGTGGTTTGAATGGATATCCCCCAATTGATTTAGGATTTTGTTAAAAGCTTGTAATTTGTATCTCCAGATGCTTGGTTGCAGGAGGTGTCACTTTGGGGGGATGTTAGGGTCTGGCCCTAAGGTGTGGGGGTGGATTTGGAATTCCAGTTGAAAGATATGTAACGTGCTTGTGCTTTGCCTGGAGTTCCTGAAGTATGTTCTTTTGTGCTGATGTGTTTGGTTGTGGTCTCTCTCTCTCTCTCTCTCTCTCTCTCTCTCTCTCTCCTTGGTCCAGTGAAAGGGGGCTGACTTCTTCTGCCATTATGGAATGTCCCTTGGATTTATAATTTTCAATTTTCAATAAATCCCTTCTTCCCATAAACTGTGTCTGGTCTGGATGTTCATCCCAGCAACTTGAGCCTGACTGCTACAGTCACTGACTTTGAGATATTCAAAATCTGTTATGAACATAAATCTAGAGAAACAGCCTACCTCAAGTGTGTGTTTTTCATTGTTGCTTGTTTAGTGGCTAAAAGAGAATGAGGGGAGAATGGAAGAAAGTCCTTGAGATCTTTTTTTGAATATTTATTTTTATTTTATTTTTGTTTAATTTTTTTAAATTTATTGATTTTTAACTCATTAGTTTTATACTCAGTGAATACAATCAAGTTGGTACCATTGTTAGGCTCATCCATGTACTACCACCTTCCCCTGGCCCCTCCTTGTTGAGGTATATGTGTCATGCATTGTGGAGTTACCCACAGTTATGGGTAGGAGAAATGTCTCTGTATATCATGACTCAACATGTGGCTCTGACATTCTTTCCGCCCCCTCTTCTGCAAAATTTCCCTGAGCCATGTTGGGTTCATTTTCGGTCTGCTTCAGTGATGAGGTGATGGGGGCCTCTGGGTCTCTGGATATCTGATATGGTAGGAGTTGATTGTTCTGTGCTCATTTCCTTCATCCTTGTGCTGATACCTGTTTCACCAAGAGAACAGCACCCTTGCTTGTTTTGCCAATTGTTCTTAGTTTCAGCTGGGTCCCTTTTGAGGTATGATGGGGTGGTTCTCTCCTTAGGATCTGTGTCTATCTGAAAAAGAGAAGCGGATTCTCCAAAAGAGAGTAAAGTTAGTGCCAGACAAATGGGATAATCCTTATTTTTTTTATAGAGAATTTAATAGGTGTAGGCCCTCTTGTAGCCCACGATTGGTGGTAGCTTGATAATAGAGAGCGGGCTTATGTTTGGATATGGCTCTGACTTGTTTCCCAGATCCAGCTATAGGTCCCATACCACTGAGGGGATCAGTTACCCAAATCAAGAGCAGTTGGTTTCCCACCATGGCTGTGTGCCACTATTGCACTTGTGTGAGCATCACAACAGTTTATTTGCTGCTAAGTAGGTTAGACCATGAGTTGCTTGGAAAGATATTGGTCATTTTCACCCTGTCACCCACGTAGCACCTTCTGGCACTAGACACGCTGACTGTCTGGGGACTGACTCTCTTCCAGCTTCCAGACATCACATTCCGTTTTACGTGTCAACTGCATAAGGTTTCTTCAGCCAGTAGGGTCTTACCACTAACCTTTGGTGGGTCATCAAGTACTCGGACAGAAATCAGTCTTTATTTTCTTTTCATGGATACAAATTTTATTTTTATTATTTTTTCTTTTGGGTTCTTTTTAAATTTTTTTTTTTATTAATTGGTTTTGTATTCAGCAAATACAGTAAGTTTGGTACCTATATTAGGCTCATCCATTACCTACCCCCTCCTCTTGGCCCCTCCTTGTTGAGGTATATGGGTCATGCATTGTGGAGTTAGCCCACAGTTATGGGTAAGATAAATGGCTCTGCATATCATGACCCAACATGTGGCTCTGACATGCTTTCCGCCCCCTCCTCCGCAAAATTTCCCTGAGCCATGTTGGGTTCATTTTTGGTCTGCTTCAGTGATGAGGTGTGGGGGACCTCTGGGTCTCTGGCTCTCTGATTTGGTAGGAGTTGATTTTTCTCTGTATTGTCTTTCTTTTAGGGAACCTTATAGGTCTCTCTGATCAAAAGTTCATTGTGGATGATAGCCACATGCTGGTACTGGGAGTTCCAGGTCAGTGCCCACTAAGAAAAGGAAGAAAAAGATAACAAATATAAAAGAGTTAGAGAGAAGAGAGACTGAAAGAGAGAGGGAGAGAAGCTGTAGAAGATTAAGGTCAGTCTCCATCATACCCTCTCCAGTGTCTTGTGGTTCAGGTGTTCTCTCTAAGGGCCTGGTGAAGGTTCAACCATTTGTTCTGCCTTTTAGGATGTAGAATTTTATGGTGCCATTGACATTTGGGTCTAGATTTGTGTTTTCCACCCCCTCCCTTGCCCTCCCCTCCCTCCCCACCCTCCCTATTGTCTAGTCCTCAAGATGCTTGCTGGATATGTCAGCATCTTGGTTAGACTCAGGTTAGGTGCTGTAGACGAGTGACACTATTTGGCAATTTCCTTTCTGTGATTGGGTAAGTTCACTGAGAATGATCTGTTCCAGGAAGTTCTTGAGATCTTGACAAGTGCATATACTCAACATTCTTCTTTGTTTCTATAAAGACTTTATCCATGGCTGTCTAGATTTCTCTTTTAGATATGTAAGCTCAAACGGCAAGTTATCTAAGTAAAAAGAGAAACAACCATGTTATGTGTAATGATGAGTAAATATTTATTCATATGTTAATCCATTCAACAATATTTACTAATTAATTATCCTTACAATATTCTAAGCGATATAGCAGGAAAATGAAATATGTGCATAATGCATGGTGATGGAATGTAGTAGGTAGTAAAACAGATTAAAACATTCTCTCAGAGTTTAGTGGAGAGAGAAAAGATTTATGACTAGGAGAGAAGGGGCAAGTTTAGGGATCTAAGGAATATCCTGGTTATATGTGATGAAGCTTGACCTGGTTGTGGTGTACAGTGATTTAAAGTTGTTTTGGTATTAGAGCACACAACAGATATTGCTATGGCATCACGACAATGTAATGATATGAACATTAAAATATGGAATTTACATAGGAGGAGTCTAAAACGCAGCATATTAGGGTTTTAATTCTTTTATTGTTTTTTGTTGCTTAGAAGTAGAATTTTAGGTAGACAAATTGCTTCATACCTGAGGATGACTTTGAATTTCTGACCATCCTGGAATTGTCACCAAAGTGCTGGGAATGCAGGCATTTTGTCAATAAGTTTGTTCTTCTATAGATGGGAACTGAATTATAGAAAAAATAACTATAACAACAGTAAACTTAGACTTTATCAACGACTCAGTATTGAAGAATGAAAAAGAATAGTTAAAAACAACTCACTGTATTTAGAAAGATATACCTAGATTCAGAAAAAGAAAATAGCAATGGAAGGGAAAAAAAACTATGAAAAGCATGATAAATTTGATAAATGCTAAAAACTAGGTGGGAAAGATCTATGACGCATATTTCTGTCAAAAAGCCTTAAACCAATCAATGTAATTCTGTTAACATTAGGCTAATGAGGCTCTCACTTTATTTTATACTCCAGAGGAGTTAAGGTTTGGAAAGATACTGTGTTCAGTGTCCTAGAATAAATTTTCTGTTAAAGTGAATAGTGAGACAAGTAACCATGACACGGAAAGATTACAATAAAAATTCTCTTTCAAGTACAGAGGGGAAAATCAAATCTCACCATATCTCTTTTAGATATTCTAAGGTTTATAGGATTCTAATAGTGAAAACATAGGGGAAACTGATTATTTATTGGCAGGTACAACTGCATACCAGTTAAGAGCTAACATCATATTAGCTTATTTTCATTTCATGCATTACACAAGTAGAGAGTCATGGAATAATTGGAAAGAGAGAATTCTCTTCAAAGAACAGATATGTAGCTTTTCAGTTCTTATCTCTGTATACCCACTAGCACAAAATCTATTCTTTATAAAAATAAAAGACATTAGGTTTCTTTATTTTCACCTAGTGCTTAAACTTCTGTGTGAGGATACAGAAGTTACCATAAAATGAACTAGATTTTAAAACATGATTTCAAAGACACAGATAAGAAAAATACATTAATGAAGCTTATTCCTGTGCTAAGAGTAGTGAAAATCCACAATACCATGTTAATAAAAAAAATCCATATACAGGGTTGAAGAAATGGCTTACCTACTAAGGCACTTTCCTGCAAAGCCAAAGGACTCAGGTTCAATTCTCCAGGACCTAAATAAGCCAGATGCACAAGGTGGCACATGTATCTGGAGTTTGCAGCAGCTGGAGGCACTGATATACCTATTTTCTCCGTCTCTCTCTCTCTCTCTCCCTCCCTCCCTCCCTCCCTGACTCCCTCCTTTCCTCCCTCCTTTTATATCTCTCTCAAATGAATAAATAAAAATAAAATATGTTTAAAATCCATATACAATGAAATAAAAAAATCTTTATTAGCATGCTGAGGAAGACTACCATAAAAGATGACTGGTTATAAAAAAAACTTTATCTATGAAATTCATGATATATTGGTTTAACACATGCTGAATAAATAATAATATTTATAATTCATATGAAAAAGTGGGTATAAACTTTGATTATTTTTCTATTTGATAGCTTTATATACCTGACCTTTAGATTAAATTTTACTGATGTTGGTTTCTCATTAATATTGAATGCTCCAAACCAGTTCCTGAGTAGAGCTTCTCAACTTCTGATTTTTAGATACGGTTTACTGTTGATTATATGGCATTTCCTATTTTACCTGCAGATGAAGCTGACATTCAAACAAATATCGCTAAATAATATTTTTGTGCTTAAAACAAATTTACCTAAATAGAATTCTGAAAAGCTCAAAAATGTTTTACTCATTTCTTGATGATAATTTCTGTAATCCTCAACATATTTCTCAGTTACTAATGTACAAGGTTGTTATATCCCTATAAATGTTTTATATAATAATAAATCTTATTATATAGAGTTAATATTTGTGCTGCATGTTATCTATTGATCAACTTTCAATTTTATTATCAACCATTTTCTTAATTAAGCCATAAGTTTATAAATACTATACCATGTTTCTCAATTTATGTATATTCTTTACAAAATTGAGCTGGCTTCTGAAACATGGTGATACAGAGGACAATGACCAAGTTATTGAAAATAAAGAGAAATGATCTCAGAAATACAGTGACAAAGCATGGTTTCTATATGTAACTTTATCAATTACTGTGTATTTTCCTGATTTGAGAGAATGGTATATACATTGGAGCAAGTTTTATGGCAGATAACAATAAACATGATTGTCAAATGCTTCTGTTATTAATGCACTGTAATTATTCCTGGGAGATGTTGCAAAAAGAGATAATGAAGTCATATGCATTCTCTCTGTCTCCTACTCATGTTCATATTTATTAGTGTATGAATAAACTCATGTTTCACACATAAGTCATATATGTCTATTATTATATATTGTTCTATATTTAATATGCCATACCCATATACTATAAACTTAAATATATTTTATGATGTATTATATTCAAAAATCTAAAAGTACACAATAATTATGATACGTTCTGTGCATATGTTCTATTTTAATTACAGCTACTATTTTACCAATCAATTATTTATTTTATTTTTAAAACACAAAATCTTTTACTAAATAGAAACATTATATGGACACATTGTATATTGGTACCATCATTTCCTTTACTCCCTGCCCCCATTCTACTGAAGGCCCTCCTCAGTGGGATTTCTGGTATTCACCCTGAGGTTATGAGTAGTGATTTGTGAGAGAAGCAATCATTGTGGTGGGGAGGATGCAATGCTTCAGGATATTCCCTCCTACCCTGTGGCTCTTATGATCTTTCTGCCCCCTCTTCTACAAATTCTCTGAACCTTTCTGGGTGTGTTTTATATTTACTTTAGTGTTGATCTCTCAACTGCTTCTGCATTTATGCTTTGGTATACTTTTTGTTGTTGTTGTTTTTTATTTTTCGAGGTAGAGTCTCACTCCAGCCCAGGCTGACCTGAAATTCACCATGTATTTTCAGGGTGGCCTTGAACTCAACGCAATCTTCCTACCTCTGCCTCTCCAGTGCTGAGATTAGAGGTGTGCACCACCACGCCTGACAGCTTTGGTACCTTTTGAGTATGCTCAGTGTCTATCTCCATCACCTGGCACAGGTTGTCAGGCTCACTATGACTAGAATCTGGAAGGAAGCTAGTACCCAGATGGTTAGCCCTTATAGTGCTGGAAAATATTACATGAACTGTTGGGGGAAAATGGCCAACAAGGTTGTGAGCAAGCAGGGGACATTGACATGCAATGGCAAACAATGAATCTTTTTTAAGAAGTGGAAGTAGTTTCCTGGTAAAGAAAATTAAGGAACCTTGTTAGATATACATCCTCCATATTCCTTCATTTAACTTCTCAAGAATTTGAGAGACTATTTGCCTATTCTATAAATATAGATACCAAGCAATTTTGCATCTATATGAATGAACTGAATATATTTTTCAGATATTATAGAATGTGTAGTGGTCACAATTAGGGACTCTTTAGCCTTGCTGCCTTGATTTTAAGATTGGTGGTACAGCTTAATATCCTTGTTATTTACCACAAGTTTATTTACTTTTCTTTGACACTCAGTTCTAAAGTGAAGACAATAATAGTATCAAAGTCACAGGATTAGTTTGAAACATACTAAACATTACCAAACTTCATTATTATTATCTAAACACTCAAATTTTTCCTTATATGGGAAAGATATAGTTTTGCCTATTTGTCAGAATTATGAAAGTATTAAATTGTTTTCAACTAAAAAAAAGTTAATGTTTTTGTTGAAACATAAAGAATTTCTTTCCATCTATAGACCCAAACTTTTGGAAGTGAGTATACAAGCCCTATTCTTGACCAAAATAATACCTACTGTCAAAATTTGTGAATAGATTATATGTTGGTTTTATAATAGAGTAGCTATTTATTACATGTTAATATAGAAAACTTAAAATGTGACCACAGTTGGGATATGATGTAAGATTTTGAAAACGTAGTATGAAAATAAAAATTAAAGTATCATTATATTTTATGTAAATTATGTGCTTAAATTAAATATTTTGAATATATTAGATTAACTGTTGTAATATCAATCACGCTTGTCTCTTTTTATAGTGAGACCAACATAAAATATAAAGGAACATGCAAGCAACATTTCTGCTGGACAGGAATTTATTAGAAAGTTAGAATATCATGTCCAAGAAGACAGAGTTAATGCCAGACATTTATCAAGATCTATAGATGATTACCATGCACATAACAGTTGGAGAAATACTAAGAATCTGTCTCAAAACCAAATCAATCAAATAATAAAAGGGCCTGTATTTATTTTTACAGTGTATATGTTCTGACTAGAAATGATGTGACATAAAGTTTTATTTGCTTAATCTT
This sequence comes from Dipus sagitta, assembly GCA_036346955.1. NCBI lineage: Eukaryota > Metazoa > Chordata > Mammalia > Rodentia > Dipodidae > Dipus > Dipus sagitta. The sequence goes on along the minus strand of CM070776.1, from coordinate 113,247,244 downwards.
TATTTGGTTGTGATCTTCAATGTGACCATATTTGAGGAAATCTTGTAGCAGGAGGACTCAGTTAGTGAATGGAGTGGGATGAAGTATATTGTTCTAAGAAAACCTTACTCCTGGGGCTGCATCAGTAGGATCCAATATTAAAGTTACTAGATTATAGGAGACTACTAGAGAAATTGGCTTAGTGTATTTAAGCAAGTATAAAACATGACATTGCATTTGAGAAATCTATGATAATTTCTTCCCCTGTAAAATGAGAGTGAAACATCTGATTGCTGACAATTCTGTAAGTGGATATACTGACAACCTTTATTGGTCTGTAATGATCAAGAAAAGTAATGAATGAGATAAGAATATTTATATCAAAATTTGAAAATTAAATTAAAAGAGAGAATCTAGTCCTGGATACATGTCCAGAATCAAAGAAACAGTAATAAAGACAACTGGTATTTTTATGCAAATGAATGTGAAAGTATCAAATATGAGGGCTGAAAAGAAGATGGAAGAATGATGCTTTGTTATGGACAGTCTCAATAATGAGCTACCACTGAAAAGGCCCTGGGGAAACAGCATGCATGCTAGAGATTCAGGTATTTCAGCAAAGTCCTAGATATAATTCATGTCAACAAATTTACTAAAGTAACAATTTAATAAAAATATTCTGATATGTATATAATGAATTGGGGAGTTGCTGATTTCTATTTAACATACTATTGTGGTTTTCAAACACTAAACTTTATTAGAATTTTTAATAAAAATATCCATTAAGATCATGAATATTGTATGATTAATGTACCATATGATTATATGCACTGTGCCATTCCCAGAGTAAATGTATCATGTAATTGCATGAGTAAATGCAAAACTATGTAATTAAATATAAATCTTTGCTGATTGTAACTGATTTTTATTTTATATGTAAAATATTGAGTCAGCACATGCTATTTTTTTCACATGAGGTCATCCAACACTGCATAATTTTTTTTCTATTCATATACCTAATTAATTACATTTCCTCATTTTCTTCATTTAATACCAATCATTGCCAAATAAATATGTATAATATCCAGTAAAATCTGAATTGCACATAAAAACAGATAATGCTATAGTATTAATATAGCATGAGTTAGGCTATTTGCTGCATATATGAAACTCAAATTTTACTGCACCTCTTTTATTTTACCTGGGACTCTTAGCTGTCCCTTTGTTTTCCAGACACTTTTTAAGTTCCCCTGCTACTGGTGTGGGCAGCTGAGACCATGAACATATGTTCAGCAAGAGAAGGCAACAATTTCCAATTGCCCAGTGGGACAGGTGGAGAATCACTAGGTATACACATGTGTTGTTGATGTAGTATTTTGGGGTTCAGAAGGGATCCCCAAGATTTATGGACCCCAAGTTTTTGGTTATGTCCTACCTTTAATAAACAATTAATAGACGGAGAAAGCCTTCTTGCTGGAAACAGGTATCCACCAAAGAAGTGTGCACTGGGGGCAAGGAACCACAGAGGAAAGTCTGTTTCCTGAGGGAAGGTAGACATAAGTGAACCCACATCCAGCTTTGGGCACCTCCACATTCTCCTGTTCCTGCTCTGGTCACCTCTGCAGACTGACACCCCCACACCAGCTACATCTGTAGGCCCTCATACAGGCACGGTCCATGAAGCCTGGCTCCAACATTCCACCCTCCCCTTGCCACCCACTTCCCCCAACAGCTGAACTGCTGCCTTGTTGGCACCTCATACCTGCCACAGATAGGGAGCCCAGGTGTATCTGGCAAGCCCATGGGGATATCAATGCACCTCAACAACCTGCTCAACTGGGGTACAATGGGGGGGGGTAAGGGCAAGAGCTAATGTGCCTGAGCCCCACGGGTAAGGCATAGCTGTGACCACTGGCTGAAGAGACTCCAGATCTCCAAACCAGCTTCCAGCCCAGACCTGCTGCCTCACTTGCAAGCTCCACAACCTGTTCATTTACATTTATAACCACATCCTACTCCAATCCAGCTCAAATCTAAAAGAGAACACTCAGTGGAGACACTACAAGGCCAAATAATTGCTTCCTCCTTAATAAAATAAGACTTTTATCCCAATTTTGGTACACAAAGAAAAGACAAGCAGAGATCTCCACCAGGGTTGCCTAGTCCCACAATGGAAACCTTTGATGAATACATGGAGGTGATAACAGAACTTGAATCTCAAATGAAAACACAATAAGCTTGTTGCATAAACTGCATAAATTCAATGAGACCCTGACCAAGAATCTCACAGAATGCCAAATAGACAGAAAGAAGGAAAATTTCAAGGAACAACATAGTTAAAACTCTAAACAATGGAAATAAAAAGAAAGTGACAAAAGCAGCAAGATAGAAACAACTCATTACATACAAAGGCAATCATGTCAGAGTTACTTTAGAATTTTCATTGGAAAACATAAAGCCTGAAGGTATTGGAATGGAGTGCTTCAAAGCCCAGAAAACTGTGGCTTCCAACAGAAGCTCATCACTGCAAACTCTCTACCCATGTTTCAGGGAAATTTGTGGAAGAGTAAGCAGAAAAATTGTAAGAGCCACAGGTTGAGACATCATGTCCAGAAGCATTTCCTCCCCTCCAAAAAAATAACTGACTTCTGCTCCCACAATGCATAAACCACAGCCCCATAGGGAATACCAGCAACCCCACTGAGGAGGGTCCCCAATGGCATGAAGGCAGGGACGAGGGAAAAGAGAGTACCAACACATTATGCATCCATACAAAATATGTTATTAATAATAATAATAATAAGATTTAAATTTAAAAAGCAGAGCATGAATAAAAACATAAAAAGCACCAAACTCCACAAACCCTCCAGGATGACAAGGGTTGAATCAAACCTCACAGTTATAACTTTAAATATTAATTGACTTAACTTACCCATTAAAAGACACAAGGGTGGATCAAAAAAAAAAAAAAAAAGATCCTTCCAACTGCTGCCTTCAAAAAGACCACGTCACCATTAGTGATAGACCCATTCTCAAGGTGAAAGGATTGAAAATCATTTTCCAAGCAAATAGAAAATATGAAACAAACAGGTATGGCTATCTTAATATCTGACAAAATACACTGCAAACCAAAAGTAATTCTAAAGGATGACAAAGGCCTGGCCCAAGCAATAAGGCAGGAGAAGGACATATAAAAGATACAAAGGACTTCCAGCCAAGATGGCGACCGCCTAGTTGCGCTGCAAATCCCGGGGAAAGAAAGGCAAGATATTAAGGGTTCATTGGGGCTTTTAGGGAAGAGAAATCTCCAATATATTGTCAGTGGGAGGGCACAGGGGCGGGGGAAACAGGGGATCACAGATCCCCTCGCAGGCGGGCGGGTGGGTAGCCCACCTCTCCCCCCAAATAACCCACTGTGTCCATAGCAACGCCGCTGCCGCCAATGCCGCCACTGCGGCCGCCGCACACCAATTGATCCCTGCGTGGGGAAGCTTAGACTGCTCTGCACATTAGTCAACTTGCCTACTTACTGAGTGAGCCCAGTCCCACAACAACTGCCGCACAAGCTCAGACTATGTCTCTCGCTTGCGCCAGCTCAGGTGTCATCCCCTACCAGTCTTCCACGCCGGCCGTCAGCCACTGTCCTGTGGCGGGGGAGCGCAGGCTGCTTCCGGGTCCCAGTGTTCCCAGCCAGAGTTCGGGCTGCCTCAGTGCTTGGTGCCTCAGTGCCACTCCTAGCTCGAACGCAGGCAGCTTTGGCACATTACCGCTTGACAATTCAGGCAACTTTGGCACCCCTGCCAGGCAGTAGATAGGCGGCTTTGGCAAGTGAGAGCCAAAGCCCAGTCTGCTTGGCAACTGCCCCAGGCTGCCTCAGATTCCCACTGTGCTTGAGCCCAGGCTGATACGTCCACCTACATGCCCATACACTGTCATGGGCAGACCACAGCGCAAAAGAAATAACATGAAAAATCAAATGCAAGAAAATCCAGTTAGATCACCCAGTCCTACAATGAATACATCTAACCAAAATATAGAAGAACCATTAGGATCAGAACACCAAATGGAAGCTATGAGCAATGCAACCCTGACCAACCTACTGGTAGAACTTGCAGGAAAGCAACAAAGGACCGATAATTGTGTGGATGCTGCCATCACTAAACTAGAACTAATAGATAAGACATTGGAAGGAGTTCAAAGAGAGTTAAGAGATTTGAGGGAGAGTGAAAAAAAAGAAGACCTTAAAAATCAGTTGTCCATGCTAAATGAAGACATAAAGAAATGCAAGGATGAATTCCAAGAATCATCAAGAAAATCAGAAAATGATGTGAAAACGGAGCTTTACAGAGGGATGGAAATTATACATAGAAAAATAGTAGAAAGTGTAAACTTAACTGAGCAAGCCCAAAACTCTCTAGAAGTTGTCAAGAATAGAGTCAGCCAAGTGGAGGATAGAAACTCTGATCTGGAAGACAAGATGGAAGAAACAGTTAGAGAGTTCAAAAATTTCAGTAAGTTCAAAAGTTCCTGGGAACAGAACATGAGGGAATTGTGGGATACACTTAAATGTCCTAGTATCAGGATCATTGGAATACCAGAAGGAGAAGAAATTCAGACCAAAGCATGGAGAACTTATTTAACAAAAAAGATACAAAGGCCAATACAAGATTTTAAACAACCAGCGCAAAAATCAAGACTCACATGTTGGGTCATGTTATGCAGACAAATTTATCCTACCCATAACTGTGGGCTAATTCCACAATGCATGACCCATATACCTCAACAAGGAGGGGCTAAGGGGAGGGGGTAGGTCACGGATGAGCCTAATAATTGTACCAAACTGAATGTATTTGCTGAATACAAAACTAATTAATAAAAAAATTAATTGAAGAAATAAAAACTGTAACTCCAAGTCCAACAACTCTAGCCAGTGACAAATCTCCATGTCTGATAATTTTAACCAGCAACAAATCTCTGGCATTCCAATTCCACCCCTCCAGCTAGGTGACTCATAGTCCTGGAAAACTTCATTGGGGCCAGCAGCTCCTTAGCAGCCATCTGGTGGTCCCAGCATCTCCACTAGGTGTCCACTGCAACCCAAGGTTCATCCTCATGGCTCCATGGGATCTCCATGCAGACATCCAGCAAACCTGCTTCACACAGCCCATGACCATTTCCAAAACAGAAGACCATGTTGCTAACTAAATGACCCTCTCCTGTATTTTTTATACTCCACAATACCAGGTAGGGTGCCAATTTGTTAATTGGGGGGGGGGATAAAGCAGACTTTGAAGAACAGGACACTCCTTGAGTACTCAGGCCCCTTCAAACAAGTCTACTTTCTTCTTATTGCCCCAGTGCAGGTAAGCTAGCCCAGTCTCAAAGGTTGTAATCTCTCAATTACAGCTGAACAGGCAACAGTTCACCCAAAGACTTTTCTTTCTGTTCCATATCCCTCTGCTCACACCAGTTCATTTCTATGCAAATCAACCCTGCAATATTTCTCAGGACATGGGCATAACAGCAAGTTTCACACAAACTGGTAGCTCAGTCCAGGAAAAACTCTTTCTCACCCTCATAAGCCAAACCTCACAGTCCATAGTTCTTACTGCATTCAGCCCTTTCAACTCTGACCAGAATAGTCCATCAAGCTGTACTTACAGCACCACAAGGCGTCTCTTAGGCCAAGGTTTCAAATCCTTCCACATTCCTCTTGAAAACCAGCCCCAAAATGCCAAAGCCACACAGTCAGGTGTCTAGCAGCAACACCATTTCTGGTATCACTTTACTGTTGCAGTCAGGTTCACATTGCTGGTAGAAATCACACAACCAAGAGCAGCTTCTGGGAAAAAGAGGTTTACTGTGGCTTACAAGCCTGAGGGGAAGCTCCACAATGGCAGGGGAAAACGTTCTCATAAGCAGAGGGTGGATATCACCCCCTGGCCAACATAAGTAGGACAATAGCAACAGGAGATTGTTCCAAATATTGGCAAGGGGAAACTGGCTATAACACCATAAGCCCACCCCCAACAATACACTGCCTCCAGGAGGAGTTAATTCCCAAATCTCCATCAGCTGAGAACCCAGCATTCAGAACACCTATGTTTATGAGGGACACCTGAATCAAACCACCACATATACCAATCAAAATCCTTGCAAGCTGAATACAACAATACATCAAAAGCTTTATCCAACTCAATCAAGCCAGGTTCATCCCATGGATGCAGGGATGACTCAACATACAGAAATCAATTAATGTAATATAACACATAAATAAACTTAAACAAAAGAAACACATGAGCATTGCAATAAATGCACAAAAGGCCTTCAACAAAGTACACTATCCCTTCATGATCAAAATGGTGGAGAGAATAGGCATGAAGGATGTATATCTCAACATAATAAAGCCTGTATAACAAGCACCAAGTTATATGTAATAGAGAAAGATGCAAGATGTCATTGAGATTGAGACTAAGACAAGAATGTGTACTCTCACCACTGCCCTTCAACATAGTGCTAGCAATCCTGGCTCAAGCAATAAGGCAGAAGAAAGACATTAAAAAGATACAAATTAGAAAGGAAGATTTCATAGTAGCCCTACTTGTATATAACATGATCCTATACATAAGTGACCCAACATACTCTACCATAAAATTTCTAAGGTTAATAAATTCCTTCAACCAGTAGCAGGATAGAAAATCCACACACAAATCAGTAGCTTTCCTATGTGCAAAAGATGAATATACAGAGATAGTAATCAGTGAGGGTGTCTAATTTTCTATAACCACAAAAAAATCAAATACCTTGCAAGGACACTAACCAAGGATGTGAAAGACCTATACAGTAAAAACATAAAAACACCCAAGAAAAAAATTGAGGAGGACTTGAAAAGATGAAGAGACTTTCCATAGTACTGGAGAGGTAGAATTAATATTGTGAAATTGGTAATCCTACCAAAAGCAATATATAGATTCAATGCCATAGCAATACAAACACCAGCATCATTCTTCACAGAGGTAGAAAAAAATCACAAAATTCAAACGGAATGCCAGAGGGCTTCAGATATTCAAAACCATACTCAGCTGAAAAAAAAAAAAAAACCTCTAGAGGTATCACCATACCAAATCTAAAGCTATATTACAAATTCATTGCAATAAAAACAGAATGGCATAGGCATAAAAACCAAAATATATACCACTGTAACATAATTGAAGGTACAACTCTTAGCTGACAAAACTATAGCCACTTGATCTTTGACAAAGGAGCCAACAATGTACACTGGAGAAAAGACAGCATCTTCAACAAATGCTGCTAGTCAATTTGAACAGCCACATGTAGAAAAATTGAGCTAGACACACTCCTCTCACTATGCACAAAAATCAAATCCAAATGGATCAAAAACCTCAACATAATACCTGAAACTCTTAATTGCCTGGAAAAAAAATAGAGGAAACTCTCCATGGTATAGGAGTGGGGAAAGACTTCCTGAGCATTAATTACTCCAGTAGCTCAAGAAATTAATCAGTCACTCAATCAGTTGCATCTCATGAAGCTAAAAATCTTTTGTACAGACAAATACAACATAAACAGAGCCAACAGTCTACCCACAGAATGGGAGAAAATCTTCACCAGCTACACCACTAAAAGAGGGCTAATATCTTGAATATACATGAACTCAAAAAACTAAGCAATAAAGAAATCAAACAGTTCACAAAAAATGGAGATAGAGAACTGAAAAAGGAATTCTCAATGGAAGAAATGCAAATGGTTAATACTCACTTAAGAAAATGTCCCCAGCACTCAGGAGGCAGAGGTAGGAGAATCACCATGAGTTCAATGCTACCCTGAGATTGCAGAGTGAATTCCAGGTCAGCCTGGACTAGAGTGAAACCCTACCTTCGAAAAACAAAATGAAAAAAAAAAAGAAAGAAAAGAAAATGTTCAACACCTTTGACAATCAGGGATATGCAAATTAAAACAACTATGAGACCTTACTCAGGTCAGGATGGTATTCATGAAAAAAATTAATTACAATAAATCCTGACAAGGATGTGGGGAAAGTGAAACCCTCATTCACTGCTGATGTGAATGCAAACTTGTACACCTACTATGGAAATCAATACAGAGACTCCTGAAAAAGATGCAAACAGAGTTACCAAGTGACTGCACCATTCCTCTCCTGGACATCTACCCTAAAGGCACCACTCTTCACTGTAGAGATATGTGCTGAACCATGTTTATAGCTGCTCAATTATCAATAGTTAAGAACTGGAATCAACCCAGATGCTGATTCTTTGATGATTGGATAATGAAGTTCGGTTACATATACAATTGAATTTAAGTCAGAAGTAAGGAAAAATGATATAATGAAACTGGAAGGAAAATGGACAGACTTGAAAAAGAACATAGTATACGAACTCAAACAAGCACAGAAGGACAAACACCACACATTGCTCTTCCCCATTTGTGGTTCCTTAACTGGAACAGTCTGAGTTGAATACATATTTGCTAGACCACTCTAAGCACAGATAAGAGGGATATAACTGTTTGGGGGAGAGGGAATGGGAATGTATGTGGGGATGTTAGATACACACAGAGCGAAAACCAAAATGAATTGGTACCATAGAAACTTTTCTCCTGAATAGCAGACTAAAAGATGTACTCTTCAACAAGATTATGCAGGGATTGCCTCATAAGAAGTGCCCTGTAGAGAGTGGGATAAAGCCTAACCCTAAAACATCTCTGTCTCTGGCTGGCATGTCCCAGTATCATGAATCAGTTATAGCCCATATTGAGCTGTTGATCTGAGAGACCTATAAGGCCACCAAAACATAACATATCTCCGTCAAAGCTCTTGATTATCATGCCCCCAACACAGATCATAGAGAGACCTAGGTGGAATCTGGAAGGAAGTCACTTCATAGATGGTTAGCACTTATAGTGTTGGAAGTCAGTACATGAGTTATTGGGGGAAAATAGTCAACAATATTGGGAGCTAGCAGGGGACACTGTTATAAATACCAACCAGTCTAACAAGATTTACACACCTATGCAATGGTGGTACCCACCCTAGTTGGGTAACCAATGGCTCTTTGATTGGATAAGTGATCTACTCAGTGGACAGGAACCCATAGGTGGATCTGAGAACCAAGTCAGAATCCTATGGAGACCAAGATTATGGACTCCAATAAGAAGGTCCCTCTAGTCTTTGGCCAAAAGAGAGGCTATACCCAACAAAATATTTTTTATTTAACAATGCTTATCCCACTAAATCTAAGCTGACATCATTTTCATTTGCAGAATATGTTTTGCTTATTCAGAAGACAGTGAAAACTGAGAAAATAAACCACACCTTGCACATCAGTCAGGACCCAGGGAAAACCACAGAAGAAATGGTAAGTTGAACAAGAGTGTTGCTTCAATGGTGAGCCTGACAACCACTATCATGTTGACAGAGACAGACACTGAGGATACTCAAAACATAACAAAGCAGAAATCTAGAAGCTGCTGACAACACAACTTCAAAGTAGACTTAAAACACACTGCAGTCAGGGAATTTTGTGGAAGGGGGGAGGCAGAAAGATTGTAGAGTCACAGAGTGGAAGGGAATGTCCAGAGGCATCCCCCCCCCCCAACCACAATGACTGGCTGCTGCTCTTGCTTTTCATAACCCACAACCTCATGAGGAATAACAACTATCCCACATAAAATTGCCTCAGTGGAATGGGGACAAGGAGGAGGGAAATTATTGTACCAACATATGAACACTAGATTACTCACCAGGGGTTAGTGGTATGGCCCTATAGCTGAAAACATCAAATGCTGTTGGTACAGACCATGAAGAGACCTCATTGGTATCTAGAAGAGAGCCAGGCCCCAGATAATTAGCCCATCTAGTGCTGGAAGGTGCTACATGAGCTACCAGGGGAAAGTGGCCAACATCTGTCCAAGCAATGCAAAGTCTAAGTGACTCAGAAGCAAACAACCTGATGTGATGTTTACAGAAGTGCAATAATGGTACACAGCCATGGTGGGTGACCATCTGCTCATGGAATAGCTAACATATCTGCTCAGTGGAAAGGAAACCATATTTGGAACTTGGAAACAACTCAGAGTCATATCCAGATAATGATTCTACTTTCCATTGTGAAGCTCCCACTAACCATAGACTATAAGTGGCTCTAAACCCTTTTAATTATCTCTAAATTAATAATGGTTATCCCATTTAACCAGTGCTGACTTCATTTTCAGTTGGAGAATCCACTTCTCTTTTTCAGATGTGAGCTGGACCTGAGGAGATAAAAAACCCTGTGTACTCCACCCTGGCCCCAGCTGAAACCACTGAGGAATTGGGGAAAAGGGCAAGAACATTGTTTTCTTAGTGTATCTGATATCAGCACAAGGAAGATGGAGAAAGATACTGAGGACACTCAACACCTACTAAACCAGAGATCCAGAGGCTCCTAAGTGCCCAACACTGAAGTAGACTTAAAATGCTCTGAGTATGGCTCAGGAATTTTGCAGGAGTTGGGGAAGAAAGACTGTTAGAGCCACAAGTTAGGACATTGCCACTCCCCCTCTATAATTCATGACCCACAATCCCCCTTGGGGTTGGCCTGCATCCCCAATGAGGAAGGCCTTTTCAGAAAAGGGTCAGGGAGGAGGGAAAGGATACTACCAGCATGTATTGTTTACATACAAAACATGTCCATATCTAATTAAAAAAAAAAAACTTATGTTTTCCTAAAAACAAACAGAGGACCACTAGGTCTTTGGTACTTCTTTTAATTCTGAATTTTTTATTGTACCCAGACTTTTATTTTGAGGCTTTTTCTCTTCATTTTCTTTACTATGGTACATTGACTAGAGTTCAGGTTCTAGATTCTGTCTTTCTCTCTCTCTCCTCCTTCTCCGTCTAATTTCCCCCTTATTTTTGTCATATATTAACATAAAAAACGGTTGCTATTACCTATGAGGATTCTTGTTAAAAATGAGTGAGAAGAAAAAACTGAGTGGGAGGTTGGTTCTATTCTTTGCTTCTTTAAATAAGTATATTTCATCTTTCAAAATCCTCGTCCATTTCTTAATTTCTTGCTATTTCAGGTACTATTTTGTTTCTGCTCTCTGGGCCTTTTATTGCATTTTGTGATGATCTGTTTACAATTGGCAAGAAAATTTACATGCAAAAACAATCAGCAGCATTTTTTTAAATTTTTTTCTTGTCAATTCGAGAGTGACAGACAGACAGAAACAGGCAGCGAGAGAGAGAACGGGGGCGCCAGGGCCTCCAGCCACTGCAAACGAACTCCAGATGCGTGCGCCCCCTTGTGCATCTGGCTAACGTGGGTCCTGGGGAATCGAGCCTCAAACCGGGGTCCTTAGACTTCACAGGCAAGCGTTTAGCCGCTAAGCCATCTCTCCAGCCCCCAATCAGCAGCATTTTAAAAGTATAACTTGAGCTACTTTTGTCTGTCCCTTAAATGGTGTCTCTTTACCCTTGCTCTACAATTAGAAAGTTCTTTGAAAAGAGCCAATCGGGCTGGAGGGAGGGCTTAGCAGTTATGGTGTTTGCTTGCAAAGCCAAAAGCTACCAGTTCGACTCCCCAGGACCCACATAAGCCAGATGCACAAAGGGGCGCACACATCTGGAGTTCATTTGTAGTGGCTGGAGGCCCTGGCACACCCATTCTCCCTCTCTGTCTCTCTCTCTTTCTCTCTCTCTACCTGCCTATTTATCTCTCTCTCTCTCTCTCAAATAAATAAATAAAATAAAATAAAATAAAAGAGCCAATTATTGATGTAAACATAGATAGATACAAAGCTGAAAATCCTATTGGAGTGGGGTTCAAAAGTAAAAAGAAATATGTCCCAATTATTCTCCTCCATATGTATAAGAAGATATTCTTAATGTAAATTAAAATTCTACAAATATGTTAAACGTTTGATTCATATATTTTATCATATTGGAAAGACTGCATATTGTACAACTGTTGTCCCAGATGCACCTATAAAATGCATAGTCAGTCTTGGGAATATTGACATCTTCCTAGATGATTTACCTATCTATGTGTTTGACTCTGGACCTTTAAATTCCTTGACCACTGCTAATTCTGACCTCATTTTTTCCCAGTAAACAATAGAATACAAATGAAAAATGTCTTTTCTGATTATTTTCATCTTTTAGTGTCCAAATTGTAAGTTCCCTCTAGCGACAAACCATCTTTTATTCCATCATTATCCCTATAAATCTTCCCACTTACTTGCCCTTCAACAAGAGTGTCTTTGCAAACTTGCAGTGTGTTCTCTGAGGGTTTACTCTATAATGAACTGCTGATCTATAGACTCAACCACTTCTCTGAACATTGTCCTCACATTTTATTTTTAACTACAAACAGAATATCCTCTGAGGGCATCATTGACTCTTATAGCCCTCTTAAGTGGAGATAATTCTGTTTTCTTATCCTCATTGGCCATATTTCAGGGTTTAATGGTTGTTTTAATCTGTGAGTCACTTCCTAATGTTAGTTTCCAGACTATTAATTCTCCAAACTCTTTTTTAAAAATGAAAGAAAAAAATGATCCTTCAAAGTTGATACAGTTTTAAACCATGTTTTCGTCTTGCTGTTACTCATATCCTTATAGCCCCCCCCCCTTTGCACATGAACCATGCCTCTTAATAAGAAAAAAAAATTACATATTTTGAAGTCATGAAAGCAGCAATGCTCCCAATATGATAAAAGAGACACACAACTATAACACAGATATTGTCACCAAATCTTCTTCTTTAAATAATACTTTTTGGGCTGGAGAGATTGCTTAGTAGTTAAGGTGCTTGCCTGCAAAGCCAAAGGACCCAGGTTCAATTCCCCAGTACCAATGTAAAGATAGATGCACATGGTGACACATGTGTTTGCATGCCCAACTTCTCTCCCTCTTTCTCCCTCTCTCTCTTTTAAATAAATAAATAATATTAATTTATTTAATTATTTATTTGCAAGGAGGGAGGGGGAATGGTTGTACCAGAGCCTCTTGCAACTGCAAACAACTCCAGAGGCCTTACCCCTTTTTGCATCTGGGTTTATGTGGGTACTAGGGGATCAAACCCAAGACCATCAGGTTTTGCACACAAATGTCTCTAACTGCTGAGTCATCTCTCCATCCATCTTCCAATCCTCTTAATGGCAGCAACACTTAACTGTGTCCTGGCATAAAATGAGACTCCAGGCGAAGTGAAAGTATTTTATTAGCAAAACTTGAAATTTTTTTAAATGGACTCATCTGGAATCCTGCTGACTTTTAAACATATTTTCTTTTTTGGAGAAGTAAATAGGGGTATAGTTAAATTAACAGAGAAAATGATGGAGATTAAGAGCGAGGTAGGCTTATTTTGTAGGTAGTCAGGGACACAGGACCCAAAGAAAATAGATGATGGTCTACCCTGGCAAGAGGTAAAGACAATTCAACTCTGCACTCTTCTTCCTGACCCACCAACCAATCAATGTCCTCTATAATAATTTACACTTTACAAATGAAGGTAATCCTAACTGGATACATAATTAACATCTTCAAGCTTGTAAGAAAAGCCAATCTGGGCTGGAGAGATGGCTAACCAGCTCAGATGCTTGCCTGCAAAGCCAAAGGGCCCAGGTTTGGATTCTCCAGGAACCACGTAAGCCAGATGCACAAGGCAGCAAGTGTGTCTTGAGTTCATTTGCAGTGGCTAAAGGCCCTGACATAGCCATTCTCTCTCTCTCTCTCTCTCTCCCTCTCTCTCTCTCTCTCTCTTTCTCTCTCTCTGTCAAACAAATAAAATAAGATAAGAAGTTTCAAGGAAAAGAAAAAAGTAAAACCAATTCAATTTGTCATGCAGATTACCTGCTTTGGATCCCTCCCCCACCTCCCTCCAGCTTGGAACTTGTCTGTTTCACTTTCCTAAAATAAATTTTTAACTTACCCTTCTATGTTTCTACACTTTCAGTTCTTTGTGAGTTGTAAGACAAGAGCTCAAGAGCCATTAGCTTAGGGAATTCCAATAACCAATAAGCGTCCAGGGCTCTATCTCCTCAGCAACATGCATCCTGAGCCTAGTGGGGCTACATTGTTCTCAAAACCACTAACAAAAAGTTTAGTGTTCACCAATATTGATTTTTTTTTCTTATTTGCAAAGAGAGAGAGAAAGGGAGGAGTGACAGAATGAATATGGGCACAAGTCCTGTTGCTACTGCAAACAGCCTCCAGTTGTATGGCCCAATGTGCATCTAGCTTTAAGTGTGCACTGGGGATCTGGGATTGAACTCAGGCCATCATGCATTTCAAGCAAGCACCTTTCACTGCTGAGCCATTTTTTCATCCCCAAATACTCATTTTTTTGTTATTCATAGAATATTATTTCCTTTGTTGAGATTTTTAATACTTGAGGGCTGCTGGGAAGATGGTTCAGCAGTTAAAGGCAACTGTTTGCAAAGCCTCGTGGTTCAAGTTCAATTTCCAAGCTACCCAATAAGCTGGATGCAAAATTCCTCAAGAAAATTTTAATACTTGAACACACTATAATATTATAATAATCTCCTTCCATTGTACTCCTTTGTCTGCCCCCACAACCCATTCCAATGAATTCCCTCCTCTTTCTAAGTAGTCATTCATCCATTTTGATATCACATTCTTTTCGTCCTCTTCTATCCTCCATGACAAAATGGTGACGGGTTCAATAATGTGGAAGGCTTCTTGAGGTACAAATATCCACTGGGAAGTCATGAGTAAAGTATTCAGTTAAAGTCAAGATGATAGTGTCCAAAGTGTTCTTCCTCACATTGTGCCTCTCACATTCGTGCAGGAACTTTTTCAGCAATACTTCCTGAAACTTGGAGGACTTGATAGAGGAATCCCACATAATGATGATCTCTCAATAGCCTCCTATTTTCATTCCATTTTGATGATATTTGAACCTCCCTAGTAGCCATGACAGTCTCCCAAGAGAAGTGTCTGAATAAATTTGGGCATAAGATTATTAATGGATCATTCTAGTATATCAATACTAAATAAATCCTTATTTTCTTATAATATTCTCATGCTTTTAACACATTTGGCTAATTAAAGATTTTGTAGGCATGGATATACTTTTTACTCACTAATTTTTATCAGCCTTTCATAAAATTGCTACTTATATATTCATGGAGTCATAATGTCTTAACAGCTATCACATGAAGTTTTAAAAAAATGTATTACCTTCAAAAATACTACAAGCATTAAAAAAATTGTCATCATTTTACTAGCCTGTGATGATCTAGGTAAGTTATCACATTTAGGATAAAATAAATTATCCCATGGGTATTCTACAGTCAAGTGCAGGTGTTAAACATGAAAGTTCCTATGATATTTTTTTGCTAGAAATTTCAAATAAAACCCAATTCAATGAGATAAAATTCGTGAAACAAATTATTTAGCTTTATGCAGATCCTCATATTTTCTTGGTGAATTCTTAATATTTAAGCACTTGTTAAGACTTCAAAACATGTTCATTTTGCATTAGTTATGCACTTGTATGAGTCCAGTGAGAAAACACCTATGTTGAAGTATTATTTATGGAATGGCATCAAGTGACAAAGGCAGCTATTGTGCTTTGTGATCTGGTCCCCAAAAGCTGAAGAGTGCTGCCTGGAGTACAAGAAATCTTCATGTGGCCATTTTCTGGATAGCTATGGAAATCTGTCTTAGCTTTTATACTTCCAGGGCTGCAGCTTGCATTGGGAAATTTTTTTGAAGGTCATTCTTCCTCTGAGAGAGAGAGACACAGACAGACAGACAGAAAATCTAGTCAGTGAGGGCAGTTCTTTCCTAACTCAAGTGTTAACATTTCTTGGAAAGAACAAGAACAAGCACGAAGCTTATTCAAATAATTCTCTCCTATGTCAAAGTATTACATCTTCACTGCATCCATTACTTCTTTTGAGATCTACAAACAAGAAAGAAGTAGAACTGGGTCAATACAAGGTCATTCAGAGAACTGTCCTTTAGGGAGTTGAATATGGGATGAAGTTTTACAAGTTTTGGGGTTGTAGTACCTCGTTTGTTTGATAATATGACATCATTTCCAAAATCAGCAGTATATTGCACAACCTACTGTCAAGACAATATCTGCCCCATGAGTCATTTAGGAAGAGCAGTCATAAAACCAAATGTGCTGAGTACCATAAAGGGGCATTATATCAGTATCTTTTCTAAGTTAATTTTCTTTTGTAAAGTAGACTTTGGAAAATACTAAGGAAATGTTTAAGATATCTAACAGGGTCTTGATTGTCACAGGTAAAAGAACAGGAAGCAGAGTTTTCAAAAAATGACTCACATCAATTGAATCAGAAATATTTCTATTTTTTATTACATGTATAATCAGCCTAATTGAGATTATATTTCACAAGTTTTGACTAGTAGTACTTGCCACTGTGATTGGTATATAGTAGGAAATTATTAAGGATTATAATGATAATAATGCATTAATTCACTAATGTACCAAGTTCCTGCTATGTATAAGACAAAAATAGACAAGGTTCTCACCCCTTTGAAATTTACAGTCATAGGAATAAACTACATGAAATATAATTATGTGAATTCAATTGTGATAAGGGCAGGAGAATTATAGTGTGGCTAAAAATTGAAGGGATAATAATTACAATAAAAATAATGAAGAGTTTGAAGTATCCCAGAATATATATACTTTCCTACCTTAACTGCTATAAATATCTTGAAATGGACAATTTTATGTGTCTGAGTAAATTTCTTAGTGAGCTTGCTTTTGACTTACATTAGTAATGATGGAAAATTCAGCAAAGACCACAGGAGATCATGGGACTTAGGAAAGCTTTTATATTTCAAAATTGTATGTCAATTTCTAACCAGCACTGGGAAATATTTATGCTAGGTAACAATTAACTGTGAAATAACTGTAGAATATAAAAGCAATACATATGTGTAAATAAAGTTCTAATGCTGATAGGCATTTTTGTTATGGTAATGACAGAAGACATGGTGTTCCTGCAGAAAAATGAAATATATATATATATATATATATATATATATATATATATATATATATAGACACGCACACATAAGAACACATGAAGAAACAAAGGAGTTACTTTTATGAATCATTTGATGATATGGGCCTGATGCATTTGTTCATTTCTAAAGACCTACTTGCTCTAGAGTTGAAGCAATAGAATCTCTTGAATGCATGAATTAAAGGGTAATCTAGTAAGATTCATATTCTCTCTCCCACTTTTCTTTCTTCCCATCATCTCTCCCTTATTCTTTCCACTTTTTCTGCTCCATCACATTGCATACACTTTTATTAACAGATGTATCCCTATAGCTCAACAAGTTGATTTTCATGAATTTCTCCAGCAATTAAAAACAGCATAATTAACACTGTTATTTTAATAGCACTATAGATCATTGACATTTTCTTGATTGAAAGGCCAGGTGGTTACCAATAACTGTAAGATTCTTCTTAGATATTTTTCCTTCTCTCTCATTAAATAAAGTGGTATCACCAGTTAATTAGTTTCTGGAATTTGACAGCTGTTTTGATTAAAAGTACTACAGGTTAGCATTTCTTATTTAGTTTGTTTCTCAGATTTAGTAGAATCCACCATTCCTTGCATAATGACCCAGTCACAAAACATGTGACTCTATTGAAGGGACAACTCTTGTTTTATAAACTACATTCTACTAAACATCTTTCTTAATGTGGATACTAATACATTCCAGGAATAGGGAATATTGGTTTATTTCCTCACAGTATAAAAGACTAAAGTATCCTTAATCCCTTAAAAGTTCATTGCACCAAAAGTAGACTCTGTTTTCTACTGCAAATTCTGTTTTGGGACTCTTTCATACATATATACAATACATTTCATTTTCCTTCCCCTCAGTTCTCCTCTCCCATTTCCTCCCTCATGCTACTTAAATGTGTTTTTTTTAATTATTTTGACCTAGTGAGTTACATTAAGGTCAATTGCCTGATTAAGGGTGGGAAATTATTTACTGGAGAATGGGCAAGCCAGCACTGAAGGACATGACTCCTCCCCCTGTCCCAGTAATCATCAGCTACCACTGGCTGCTCTGGGAGGTGTAGAGTCCCTCCCTTGTCTAGAATGGAATATTGATAGGCTTAATATTGTGCAGGTGGTTATATCCACTGCAGGTTCATGAATGTAACAGCCATATTGCATCCAAAAGGCAGCATACTGGAGTCCTTCTCCCCCTTGTCTAGCTCGTACATTCTGTGCTCTCTTCCATGAGGATACCTGAGCATTGGAGGGTGTGGAAATGATGTCATGTTAATATCTACCACATTGATTGCTTATCCCTGGTAATTTTACCAGCTCTGCATCTCTGCCTTAACCTTTTCCTTTTCTATAGAAGAACTCCTATGTTTAAGGTTACAAGCAATACCACTCTATGGGAACAAACATCGATATTTAAAGGCAATTTGTCATGCTATGCACTTACCATGGCCTCAGTATTGGCTTCCTCCTGAAGGCCTAAGTCCCTAGCTAAAGGTTTTAAGTGAGATTTACAGGACCAGACAAGATCTTTCTCCTAGGGAGTAAGCCTCAAATCCAAAATGAAGCATTGTTGTACCTGTGGACACGTCTTGCCTTGCAGGCTGGTTGTTGATTGCAGAGGGTCCACTAGTGGGTAGGATTGCTCATGATATTTCTCCTCCTGAAGTTTGCTTAACACCTTCTGGCATTAAGAAACTTCACCAAAATAAATAAATAAAATATATTTTAAAAAATTAAAAAGGGCTGGAGATATGGCTTAGCAGTTAAGGCATTTGTCTGCAAAGCCAAAGGGTCTCAGCTCGATTCCTTAGGACTCACATAAGCCAGATTCACTAGGTGGTGCATGCATCTGGAGTTTGTTTGCAGTGGCTGGAGGTCCTGGCGCTCGCTCTCTCTCTCTCTCTCTCTCTCTCTCTCTCTCTCACCAATAAATAAATAAATAAAATATAATGTAAAACAATTTAAAAAAAGGAAGTCCACCAGCAGAAAGGAATCTTTTAATAAAGTTTCAGCATGTGTATTTTTTTAACATTCTGCAAGAAAAGAATGTTGTATCTCCAGTAATAGACCCATTCCATCTAGTTTTGGTGGGTAGCCAAAAAAAAAAAAAATGGCAATAGACAGTATTGTTTTAGGAGACTCTACATCATCCCTTACCAACAACTTATTGGCAGGAATTTTCAACTAATATCCTATGGCTCTTGGTAAGTGTTATTTGTTTCAAGGACCTTCATTTATACATTCGTTAAATTTATATTTTACATTGACTGATCAAGTAATAAAATTCCATGTGGCTTCTACACATTTCCTTCATTTCTTTAGTTTTGGTTCTTCTTACCACACTCTTCTCCCTCTCACCTTCCTAATTTCTGCTTAACCCTTTCTCTCTCACTAACACCTTCCTCTAATTACATATCACATGTATTCTGTAAGTTTCAGTTTTCTTTAAAGCAGAATAAAATCCCATTGTATATATGTACCACATCTTCATAGTACATTCAT
This sequence comes from Dipus sagitta, assembly GCA_036346955.1. NCBI lineage: Eukaryota > Metazoa > Chordata > Mammalia > Rodentia > Dipodidae > Dipus > Dipus sagitta. Next base: position 113,227,700 of record CM070776.1, on the reverse strand, counting down.
CATTAGATATCTAAGCTGAATCCATTTCTAAGTATGGCAGATAGAACAGCAACAAACATGGTTTACAACGTATCTCTGAAATAGTGTAGAATCCTTAGGGTATATCGCAGGGTAGTATAGCTGGATCATGTGGAAGTTCTATTTTGATCTTTTTGAGAAAAGACTACACTGATTTCCATAAAGACTGTACCAGGTTGAATTCCCATCAACAGTGAATGAGTCTCAATCTTCCCACATAGTTCTTAACATTCATTATCTTCTTTTTTTAATACTTACCCATTTTGTCCAGGGTGAGATGGAGTTTCAAAATAGTTTTCACTTCTATTAAGCCAATGGATAAGGATGATGAACACTTCTTAAAATATTTATTATTAGGCATTTGTATTTCTTCTTTTGGAACCTTTTTTCTAAATTCCATAGCTCACTTTGGATGCTAATTTTATTTATTTCATGTTTATGATTATTATCATTAACAAGGTGTTTTGTATTGGTACCCTCTTTTCTCTTGTCTCTGCCCCATTCCATTGGGGATGCTCCTCAGTGGTGTTGCAGGTATTCCCCATGGGGTTGCAGTTTATGCATTGTGGGAGTAGTAGCCAGTTATTTTTTTTTGGGGGGGGGGAGAAAATGCCTCTGGGCATGATGTCTCAACCTGTGGCTCTTACAATCTTTCAGCCCTTTCTTCTGCAAAATTTCCGGAGACTTGGTGGGTAAATTTTAAGTCCACTTCAGTGATGAGCTCTTAGGAACCTCTGGATCTCTACTTTTGTATGTGTTGATTATCCTCAGGGTCTGTCTCTTATACCCTGGAACTAATTATGAGGTTTAGCATGGAAGCAGCACTCTTGCTCCTCTCTGTATTCTTCTGTGGGTTCAGCTGTGGCTTGGCTGAAGTGCAAGGGGTAGTTTATCTCCTCCGATCTCACTACCTTCTAAAAAACAAGAACATATTCTCCAACAGAGAGTGACATCAGAATAGTTTAAATTAGGTGAGAATTGTTAATTTAGGAAGAATTTGATGTGTATAACCCCCCCTTTTAGCCAAACACTAGTGAGAGCTTGACACTGGAAAACATAATCTTTGTCTCCGTAGGATTCTGATCTGGTTTCCAATTTCAGATATGGGTCCTTTCCACTGTGAGGATCTGTTATCCAACTGAGGCTGTGCATCAATTATTGGATTGGGTGTACACCATGTCAGGGTGATTGCTTCTGAGTAGCTTAGATCTCTGGTTGCTCAGAACTTTATTGGCCATTTCCCCCCAGTAGCTCATGTAGCACTTTTCAGCACTAGATAGGCTGTCTGAGGACTGGCTTTCTTCTGAATTCTAGCCAGGTCTCACCGTGTTCTGTGTCAGCAGCATATGGTGTCCTTACTTAGCATAGCCCCTTTTTGGTTACTTTTTTTTTCTGAGGTAGGGTCTCACTCTAGCCCAGGCTGTCATGGAATTCACTTTGTAATCTCACTCACACGGATCCTTCTACCGTGGCCGCCTAGGTGCTGGGATTAAAGTTGTGCGCCACCACTCCCAGCCATGTTGTTCAGAATGTTTAGTTTTATGAGGTTCTTATTAGTTATGGAAATATTCAGTATGTAAACAGCTCATGTTGGTAGCATCCTTGGTGGTACCACCTCTCATCCCTGCACCCCCTCCAAAGGGACCCTTCTACTTGGGGATGCCAATTATCCCCATGGGGATTGTAGGTCTTGCATTGTGGGGGTAGCCATCAGTTATAGGGAAGAGGCAACATCTCTGTGCATAAAGTCCCAACTTGTGGCTCTAACAATCCTTCCACCCCTACTTCGACGAAATTGCTTGAGCTATGTTGAGTTCCTTTAGGTCTACTTCAGTGATGGGCTCTTATTTTTATAGTCTTGATGAATGCAGATGTGTAGCTGGTGAAAGTTTTCTCATATTCTGTAGGCTGCCTTTTCACTTGAGTGACCATATCCTGTGCTATAGCAAAGCTTTTTTTTAATTTCACGTGTTTCCGTTTGTGAAATGTTGGCCTTATTTACCGGGTGACTCAAGTCTCATTCTGAAAATCATTACCTATGCCTATACTTTCTAGAAGTTTTGTTGATTCCTTATTTTTTTCATTTCTATTTCATTGCATTCTTCTCTGATGATAATCATTTCCTCCCTTTTACTGTTTTGGGAATTGGATGGTTCTTACTTTCCCAAGTCTTCCAGATACACCATTAAGTTATTTATTTAAGCTTTCTGATTTTTAATGTAAACTGGGGTATAAAATTCTTTCTTTGAAATGCTTTTCTTATATCCCATAGGTTTGCTGTAAGTTGTGTTCTCATTTCCACTTAATTCTAAATATATATTATTTCTCAATTTTTCCAGTGACTCATTCATCATTTGTTAGCTTGTGGTTAAAACTCTAAATGTTTGGAAATTTTCTGTAGTCTTTCCTTCTGTTAATGTCTAGTTTTATCGCATCATGGTCAGATAAAATACAAGGAGTTACTGTAATTTTCCTAAATTTGTTGAGGCTTGCTTTGTGGCCTAATATGTTATATATTTTGTAATAAGTTGTATGAAATGTTGATAAAATGTATATTCAGTTGTTTGGGGTGGAATACACCTCTCAGGTCCATTTGCTGTATAATATTTATTTAAAAGTTTTGCTTTTTTTATTTTTTTGTTTTTTCGAGGTAGGGTTTCACTCTAGGCCAGGATGACCTGGAATTCATTATGTAGTCTCAGGGTGGCCTCGAACTCATGGCGATCCTCCTACCTCTGCCCCCTGAGTGCTGGGATTAAAGGCATGCACCACCACGCCTGGCTAGTTTTGCTTTTGTAAATATTGGGATGACTTGTCCTGGGAACAATTGTGTGCTGAAGTCACCTACTATAATCATGTTGGGATGAATCTGTGACTTCATGTCTAATAGTATTTGTTTTATAAAGTCGTGTGCCTCTATGTTCAGTGCATATGCATTTATAATTGTAATGCCCTCTTGGTGGTTTGTCCCTTTATTTCTATGAAATGTTCTTTATTTTTCTGATTAGTTTTGATTTCAATCTATCTGGTCATATATTAGAATAAAAATATGTTTTTCTGGTTCCATTTTTCTTGGAATAACTTTTAACATCCTTTCATCATAAGTTACTATTTTTATTTTGTAGTGAGGTGAGTTTCTTAAAGATATGAAAAAGATGGATCCTGTTTTCTGCTCAGTCTCTTGTCCTTTGATTAGAGAAAAATATCATTAATATTGAGAGCTACTATTGAGAAGTGTGATATAATGCTGTCATGGTGATTTTGTGTTATCTTATGTTTTCTTGGTCTTAATTTTCATAAAAATATTGCATTACAGATTATTGTTTTTCCCTCTAACTTCTTGAATTTGTTTACCCTGAACTTCAGTCCATTCTTCTATAGGACCAATTTATTATTCTGTTAATCTGCTTTTATCTAGGAAAATTTTTGTTTAATTATTATGAGAGATAACATTGCTGGGTATAGTAGTTTGGTTTGGTGTATTTAGTTTACTAGTATTTGAAATATATCATTTTAAGACCTTCCTGCTCTTAGAGTATCCATTAAAAAAATCAAGTGTCATTCTCATGGACCTGCCTTCAGATTTGATTTATTTTTCTCTCTTGTTGCTTTTAATATATTTTCATCATTCTGTGTATTTTGGGCTTTGACTATAATATTAACTTGTAGTTTCTTATAATTTCATTTTTTATTAATTGAGAACTAGACCATGTGAACTTATTGCATATTTGTCATATTGCCACTTGGCTATTTTATTTTTATTCATTTTTTAATTTACAACTTAAATAATTATAGACAATAAACCAAGGTAATCCCTCCCCTGCTACATTCACCTTTGCAACTCCACTCTCCATCTTACCACCTCCCCCTCTAAATCAGTCTGTCTTTTACTTTTGATGTCATCATCTTTTCATCCTAGTATGATGGTGTTATATAGGTAGTTAGAGGCACTGTTAGGTTGTGGATATTTGGGTCATTTTGTGTCTAGAAGAGTGCATTGTAAGGAGTCCTACCCTGCATTTGGCTCTTATATTCTTTCTGCCACCTCTTTTGAAATGGACCCTGAGCCTTGGAAGGTGTGATAGAGATTTTTCAGTGCTGAGAACTCCTCTATCACGTCTTCTCAACACTATAGGGCTTTCTGAGTCATCCCAGAGGTCACTGCCATTTGAAAAGAGAAGTTTCCCTAACCAAAAGTGAAAGTAGCATTAATATATAGGTATGAACATTATGAGAAGTGCTTACCAGGAAGTTTGGTGACCATAATATGTACATTTAGGCAAACACCAGCAGATGTTACCACCTAGGGCTCATGATTTCCCCCATCATAGGTTTTCAGTATCACGCCTGTATTCCCTCCCATGGAGCAGGCCTCCAGTCTAATAAGAGAGCAGTTGGTTTCCCCCATAACAGGCATGCAACTATTGCACTTGTTGGATCATTTGGTATGGCTGGTCAAACTTAACGCTTGTAGTGTCTATAGAAAGAGGATATAAGGGAGGGAGAAGGGGGGAACTTAAGAGGATGGTATTGTATATATGTATGTGGAATAACAGATCATTGGGGATGGAAAGGCCTAATTGAGGTCAGAGGAAGAGATTGAGTAAAGGAAAAGTGGGGGGAGGGTTAATAAAAATCTAAGAGGGTATGAATAAGTCATATGGAAACTTACTTTTTTGGACAATAGCTCACCCAGAAACCATAGATTGCTACTAGAAAATTTTCATTGTCAGGGATGGGATAACTTCCATGAGTTGTTGGCCAGAGAGGTCCCTGATACCCACAAAACATTATAGGCCATTGCTGAGGCTCTTGGTTTCCCACCAGGAATAGATGGTAAGACCCTGTTGCTGAAGACTCCACATACTTGAGCTGCAAGGTCACTGAGAAATCCTGCTGGAGCTGAGCTGAAAACCTCCTCCCTATAGGCCAGCTAACAGAAAACTGGAAAAAACTATGCTGCATGCAGCTCCATGGGAGAAAGTGAATTCACCAGTGGAAATAAACAACACTTAGCTATTTTCTTATTTTCCTTCTTTACAACTCCCTTTCTACTAAGGCCCTCAGCAGGTTTATTGGTATTCACTGTGGGATCATGAATGTAAAAGTCAGTCTCTGTGAGGGGAATGCAATGCCTTAGGATACTACTGCTCACCTTGTGATTCTTATGGGCTTTCTTTTTTCTTTTTTTTCATTTCCAACATGTTTTAAAATTTTTATTGACTTCCTTATGCTCTAAATATTATAAAGAACAAGTATATTCATATATTGATGAGATACTATTGAAAATAAATTCTTATGATGAATAAGTATTTTCACATTTTATCAGCACATATGTAAAACACATTTTTTTTTATTAGTCAGTTCTGTATTCAGCAAATACAGTCAGTTTGGTACCATTATTAGGCTCATCCGTGACCTACCCCCTCCCCTTGGCCCCTCCTTGTAGAGGTATACGGGTCATGCATTGTGGAGTTAGCCCACAGTTAAGCTACTCTTATGGGCTTTCTACTCTGTCTTTTCCAATGTTCCCTGGGGCTTAGAGGGCACATTTTAAGTCTCCTTTAGGACATCAGGAAACTCTGATTTTCTGCTTACAAGAGCTTTGAGTCTCCTCAGCATCTACCACCAATTCATTGAGGAGGTGTTTATGCTATCAGTGACAACAGCACTCTTACTTAATTAATCATATCCTCTGTAATATTTCCTAGGCCCTGGTATTGTCTATTTGGTTTCCATTATGTCTAGATGGAAAACTCTTTTCCTAAGCTTTGGACCACATCTTCCATAACTTTATTGAATGTACTTCTATTCCTTTGGATTGAAACTCATTTTCTTCATCTATACCCAATATTTTAAGTTTTCCCTTTTCTTGGTGTCCTAAAATATCTCTCATAGTTTTGCTCATATTTTTTTTTACCTTTTCATTGATTTTGGTCCCCTGATCACTTTCCTCTACCTTGTCCTAGTGCCCTTGTATTCTGTACTTCTCATAGTCTCATTTAGTCTCTATTAGTGAGGCATTCCAGAAAGATTTTATTTTACCCTTTCCTTTTTTGTTACTAAGCTAAGTTTTCCTTTAGCATTTCTGGTCTTTATTGTATTCCTTTATCATATCCTGTCTCAACTTATTCATGCCATTTAGCTGATTGTGTTCTCTTGAAGCTCATTTAGCCATTTGTTCATATCCTCTTTGAATTCATTCAGGTGTAAAATTAATCAATTCAGGTGTGTGTGTGTGTGTGTGTGTGTGTGTGTGTGTGTATGGAGTCTTTGGGTTTAAAAACATTACATGCAATATAGTGGAGGGAGTGATTCAGGGTCACTTGGTGCTACTAGTGGTGTGCAGCAGGTGGATGTGAGACATTGGCTCTGCATGAAGGAACACAAGGAGTGGGTTTCTGTGCCCTCACATGTCATGTGCATGAGATGGTGTTCTGGAACAAAGTGGAGACTCAAATGCAGTAGTTGTGGTTCAGCATGTATGATGAGAGAAGGACACACACAATAAGGATGTGCTAGTGAGGCAGGGACTCACACCTGGTGGCAGGGTCATGGGCCCCCTGCAGAAAATGTTAGAGTGGTTCATATGGTAGGATGGTGCTAATAGAGTGGAAGACTCAGTAGAAGTGCTACAGAACCTCTAGGAGAGTGGCAGAAGGCTGCACACAGCAGGGGAGTGTGTATGGGTTGGAGTCTCACATGTGGAAGCTATGGTGTGATTATTGATATAAGAGAAAGGAGTGTACCACAGATTGTCTACAAATCAAATTTTAAATATATTTATGATGTTTAAAACAGCTAGTACTATTCTAATTTTTTTCATTTATAATGAGATAAGAAAACACATATATTTAGATTTCACAATGTAGCATTTTTATACACATGGATATTGTGAAAGGATTATGACATTAAAGATAAGTTAGCATGTCTGTCACCTGATGCAGTTACCATCTATGTTTGGTGAGAATGCTGGAGATGTACACTCAGCAAATTTTGAGGGTGCAATACATTATTAACTCTGCTATAATAATTGTTCCCAGTAATCTACTTTTATGCATTTGAAAATTATTTAATTTAAATGTCAGTTTTTCTAAGATAAAATAGGAACATTATCTTGTCAATAGCTCTTAAGATTATCACCTTGCAATGCTTTCATTTTTGCCATTAGCCCAATTACATATCAGAGTATTAGTGACCAAGAACTTTTGAAATATTCAGTCTTTTAATTTCTTAAGAATATTTTATAAAGACAGTATTCAAACTAATAGTCCATATAACTTCTAGTATTATGTTCTTTTGTGAGGCTAGTCTCTCTCTCTTTTTTTTTAATACTGAGAATTGAACACAGTAGCATTACCCACACACTAGGAATGCACTCCACCTCAAAGCTTCAAACATGGATTGAAAGTTAGTCTTAAAGTTGTTGATTGTATAGGCTGGAGAGATGGCTTGGCGGTTATGTGCTTGCCTGTGAAGCCTAAGGACCCTGGTTCGAGGCTGGATTCCCCAGGACCCACGTTAGCCAGATGCACAAGGGGGCGCATGTGTCTGGAGTTCGTTTGCAGTGGCTGGAAGCCCTGGCATGACCATTCTTTCTCTCTCTCTCTCTTCCTCCTTCTCTCTGTCTGTTGCTCTCAAATAACTAAATAAAAATAACCAAAAATGAAGTTGATTGTCAGTAAGATGTCATGAAATAACTACCATAAGTACTGTTATAATTATATTAATTAAGGTTTATTTAATATATGGTTGATTTTTCTCTAATATCTTTGATTGTCTCTATTTGTTTCTGACTGTTTCCTTTGATGTACATTTGCATTCTACTTCAATGTAGTCCTATTTCTTTACCTTTGATTTTTTTTTTTTTTTTTGGTTTGTCATATTGGTGTGAGAACCAAAGTATCATCGTTGACCTCATAATAAGGAATTTGCCCTTATATTTTCTTTTAGGAGTTTCATGCTTTCATATGTGATGTTTAATTCTTTTATCCATTTAAGTTAATTGAGAGAGGGAAGCAAATAGAAAAAATGGGCACACCAGGGCCTCCAGCTTCTGAAAACAAAATCTGGAATCAAACCTGGCTCCTTAGGGTTTGCAGGCAAGCTCTTTAACCATTAAGCCATCTCTCTAGCCTTAATTTTATTTTTATGTATGACAATGATACAAACATGTTTCTAAGCATTTCCTGTTGTACTAATATTAAAAATTTGTAGGTTAACTTGAGCAAAAAGATATGCTTTGTTTGATTACTAAATTTGAGTGTTTTTTTTTTCCTGTTTTTGCAGGGGGATGTACTTTCATCTGAGTCAGGTTGTATATAACCATTACCTATTAGCTTCTCTTTAACCATCACTCATTACTTGTTTATTTGTCTTGTTAAAAATATATACATTGAATGTATCTTATAATTCCACTAAGTGAGGTTTGGAGTTTACCCTTCAACACTTCCTACTTTATCCCTTAGTTTCCTATCATACAATTTTTTCTTTCTTCTATTCCTTCACCAGGAAAGTATAAATTTCTGAGTGCATGAGATGTAGCTCAGAAATGCAGCACTTGTTTAACATGTACAAGGTCCTAGGTTCAATTTCCAGTATCACAAAATATCTACTTAAATTTTTGACCAAATAATTCTCTGTCTAGCGGTCCATAATAAAGGTAAAATTAGTTGCACAACATTTATGTTATCATTTATTTGAAGTTTACTTCAATAAATAAATAAATAAATAAAATAGACACAATTTTTTTTTCAAGGTAGGGTCTCACTCTAGCCCAGGCTGGCCTGGAATTCACTATGGAGTCTCAGGGTGGCCTCGAACTCACGGCAATCCTCCTACCTCTGCCTCCCGAGTGCTGGGATTAAAGGCGTGCTCAACCACGCCTGGCTAGACACAATTTAAAACAGTAAAGTTTGCATAATTTGCAACTCAAGGATATGATGTTTAAAAGTAAAATATGATGATTTATGGAAATATGAAAATGGCATTTTAAAATAGCATTGATCATATTCAGTGAAATAAAATGATATACATAATCGTGCTTTGTACTAAATGAGAAAAGGAAGGTCAAATCATGTGAGACATTGTGACAAATATTAAGAATAAACTTGTGAGCAAATACAAAAGTTTTGGCCTACTAGAAGTTGAAGATGAATGACAGAATTATCTATTAGAAGATATACATATATACCTGTATACTCAGAGACAATTATGGGTTCTACATTAAAACACAATTTACTAAGCACATATTACTTGTTCTCTCCTACTGACAACAATACTACAAGTGAGAAAAAAATATATATATGTCCTAGATATTTGGGGACATTGGAAAACAAACAACAGCTTGCTGAAGGGGGGGGGGAGGAGATAAAAATTGAGTTCAACTGAATTAATTTACTATTTTTATCTAACATTTGTTTTAGCCATAGAAAACCATGAAGTAGGTAGCAGAAAATCATTCAGGAAAATTCCCCTATTCCTAGTTTTGGAACTTAAAGGAAATCTACAATACAGGGAGAGAGAGAATAATCTTTTCACATCTTCCTTTTTCTGTTCTATTTGTATACAGATTCTTAAGGAATGCAATAAATGTTACACATGATGGAATTATGTGACAAAGGGTACAACATACTAGCCGGAAGACCTACAGTGAAATATCTAGGGAACAAATAAGTACCAGAAAATGTTTTAAAAGTTTTCAAGTCCACCTTAAGATTACATAGAGACCTGGATTCATTCTATACTATACAAGCTTGAATCAGATTATATTCATCATGCAAAAAATCCCCATTAAATATGACCTAATTTTACCATCAATATCACAGATGTGTGCTTTACTCATTGGAACATCCCCACATAATGGCATAAGGTAAGTACTCTAAGTACTCTGATAATGGAAAAGATATTTAAACCACAGAAAACATAAAGCAAATTGAAGCTTTCTGCATAAAATGAACCAGGTTTTTGCCCAATAAAACAATAATTTCCATACTATTTAACATTCTTTAAACAAGACTCACAATAATATATGCAAATTGCCTGAAATCTACTCTAAAATCACCCAGCATGTAGTGGACTATCAAATATAAAAATATGTATCCTGAGGTGACATAAATGCTAGAATTATCTTTATAAAATACTTTAACATAGATATAAAAATGTTGACACAAGACCACTTTTAAAAGCAATGGAAATGGAAATTTTTCATCTGTGAAATTCTTAATAGAAAATAGAAATGGAAAAGAAGTGCTGAAATATGATCCAGCAGACCTGATAGTACTTGAGGTGTCAGTGGCAGGTAGGGATGCTATTTAGAGATATTGTCAGGCCCTCATAGGTGAATTATGTTATAGGCCCTTGAAATTTTGGAGCAATGCCCTGCCATATTCTATATACAAGTATTCTCCATTTGAAAGGCAGATCTTAGACTGTTATTTGACCTTAGTGGAAACTGAATGCTTGATTATGGACCACTACATTACTATGCAATCTGAACTGCCCATTCTGATACGGACAGTGTCTCACATACCAAGCCATAATGTTGGAATGCATAGCAGCAGTACATCATCAAAAGGAGGTAGTATAGATGTGATCAGGCTCTAGTGTGTCTTCAAGACACATATTAAGTTAAGTGAAGAACTTGCCCAAATGTATGTGGTTGCTACTCCTCTTACAATGCATTCTGTTTCTATGCATTCACCTATGGCATCATGGGATATACCCCATGATTGATTAACTGAAGAGCAGAAAATTAGAGGCTGGATTACAGATAGTTTGGCACATTATCAGAATTGGAAAGCCACATATATATTGCCTTTTGTTTCCTCGATTTTTCTAGTATTTAGTTACTATTTATTGGGATAATGTCAGTAGTTGTGTAAATAAGTGTATATTTAAATTATTGGATATTAGAAACTAAGCATTTTTTAAGGGACCTTGCTAAGCATTTGGGGAAATTACTGTATATACAGCTATACTTTATCATGATAGCTATATCATACTAGGCAGAATTATGACCTTGCTATTGTCTTCATTTGATTATAAGTATGACATAAGAGAATATAATTTGATGTCAAGTTGACAAGGGTTGGATTTGTGATGGTAAATTTCTGTTGTCAATTTGATCAGGTGAAGAATCAAGAGACACTCCTCTTGTGCTGGTCTATGAGGATGTCTCCATAAATAATTAACTGAGGGGGGGAGTTGTTCTCCCAGCACTGATAGCCCTTCCAGTGGTGGATTATATACATAAAGAAGCTCTTATAGATCCTATGCACTTTTCCTCTGCTTGCCTGTGCTACTTTTTGGTGAGTGCTTTTTACCTGGCTGTCCTTGCTATTCACACCTATGTGAATATAGCCTGTTTCTACTATCCTTTGTAAACATTGGAATCAAATTTCATCAGTCTTCCAATGTGGCCTGAGGACCAGCTGTTCTTCAGGAATCTTCCAGGTCTTCATGGCCAGATTGGGACTGCTGACTAATCCAGCCACATGGACAAAGCAGCAATGGGGTTTCTTGATGCTCAAGTCTGAAGACAGCTGTTCTTGGACTGCCATTAGCTAATCTGATAAATCTACTTTAAAATACTAATTCATTCCACTTATTCTGCTTTTCTAGAGAACCCCTGACTAACACAAAGGCTAAAAAAAAGACATCAAAATAAAAGAGGGACTAGCTGGAAAGATGGGTTTCAGAATAAGAACTAGAGGAGGGGGGATAAAAGAAGGTAAAGAGAAGCCAGGCGTGGTGACGCACACCTTTAAGCCAGCACTGGGGAGAAAGAGGTAGGAGGATCACCAGGAGTTCGAGGCCACCCTGAGACTACATAGCGAATTCCAGGTCAGCCTGAGCTACAGTGAGGCCCTAACTTGAAAAACAAAAACAAATAACAAAAAACAAGGTAAGGAGAGGATATTATGATCAAATAACAGTTCATGTAAGAAAACTGACAAAAAATAATAAAAAGTTACAGCTATAGGCAAGTACTTTCTTAAAAGGACTCCAATAGCCCATGAAATAACTCTAAGAATTGACCAAAGAGATCACATGAAATTAAAAGCTTTTGCACAACAAAGGAAATAGTCACCAGAGTAACAAGACAGCTCCCAGAAAGGGATAAATCCTTGCCAGCTTTCCTTTAGCTTCATCTAGTTTTGAGTTTGAACACATGGCAACTTCATGTCAGATGTATTAGAAGAGGTAAATGAATTTTAAATATTTTAACGTTATTACATGGGAAAATGTTCAACACACTAGCTAGCATTACAGTTAAAAAATAAGAAACTATGTTTTACTCACTTCAGTAAACATTAAATGAAATTTAAAATGTGTATTTCTTGTCAGGAAATACATGTAGAATAAAGAGATATAATTTAATCAAAAAAGGAATAAATTAAGGAAAGAAGAGCAAAACAGAAAAAAAAACATACAGAACTTCACAAAATGGGAGGTTTAAACTAATTGGTATAAATGTAAAAGACTAAGATGAGCCAATTAAAAATAAAGATTGGCAGACTCAATTAAAATCACAACTATTTAAAATAAATGAATGAAACAGCAATGGTTACTGCTAAAAGACAGACATCTGAAATTAAATGTAAACATTTTGAAATAAAGGAATAGAAAAGGTTATGAAAATCAAACATAGACCTTACTGTCAAGCTTGATATAGCTATATTAGTAGTAGTCAAAATAAAATTTAATATAAAAGCACAAGTAATTTTAAAAATGAATATTAAGTAATGGATGTTTTAATTTAATAGATATATAGAAATGTTTGAAATTGTGTGCAAACCACCTCAAATGGGGCAAAGAACCAAATTAAATCACTACAAAATGATTCTGGGGTCTGTTAGCTTCCTATAGCTGCATAAAGTGTTATCATAAATAGATAGCACGTTTCTCAATAAAATACTATTTTAACTCGCAAAAAATATATAAATAGAATATTGTAAAACTGTTTCCATTAATTTGCTCAATGTTCTATGGGTTTTAAGTCCAGGTGGGCCCACTGTTTTCCGTAAGTTAGTCTTAACAAAGCGAGAGTATAGTTGTTAGCTGGATAGGCAGCTATGAAGTCTCTATTTTGCTTGACATTGGCCTCCAGTGAACACTCATTTTTTGCACATTCTGATATGTACTTGGCATATGATTGATCCCTTTCATCTCAGTAGGAAAGGCCCTCCTTTTGTCAAATCCAATTCACACATTCAGTCTATGAATTCTTCTTTACCACCATTCAAAACTACATTTCTGTTTGGTTTGAACTGACTCACATTATAGGCTTGGCCCATCCAAAGAACTTTTCAAATTTAATATCCACTGGTATATCTGGATAGTCCATTTTCTTTGGTGATATAGCATGACCAATGTGTTAAAGGCTTAGTTATGTACTGGAGCCCTTGCCAGGTGGTGAAAACTCTTATAGGTCAAACTCAAGTGAGAGGTTTTCAGATAATTTGGGGACCCTGAATGAGACCAAGGGACTCCTGTGTCTTTTTCCTTCCTCTGTTTTGCATTGCACACATGAGATTTGTTTTGTGACATATGCCCAGCATCATGTGATACCTACCCACAGGCCTAAGAGTAAATTCATCAGGGGCTGTTGCACATAGAACTGTACAAAATATTTTTGTATTCATATGTTGATTATCTCAGATTTTTGCTAAAGTAATGAAAAGCTTACTATCACTAAAATATGATACAGTTGCACAGATAATGCAAGGGGCGCAAAATAGAAAATATAGAAAACATTAAAGAAGAAACAAGCTTAAGAAAAAGCTAAAAGCTAAAATCTGAAAAAAAGTATTATTTAAAATTTGGGGATTATGATAATACTTAACAGAGGGAAAACTCAATATTGTGAATATTTCCGTATTATGCTTAATGTTAATATGGTTTGAATGCTATAGGCATAGTATATCAGACTTTATTCTCAACTTGGTAGATAGAGGAAAAATTGTTAAATTGGTGGAATTATTTGAGATACTTTAAGTTATTAACAAGAGAATGAATAATAACCCTGTTAATTTCATGCACAGCATGAGATATAAAGCCAAACTCACACACAGAGACACAGTTGTTAATTTCAAGGTCCATTGGAAATAGGAAACTAAAAACAACCAAAAGTCACATAAGAATAATGACACACTCTAAGTTATTGAAGAGGAGAAATTATTAAGATAGAAAAATCCCTATGAGAAAAAATTAAGTCAGTGGTCTGCCAAATTATTTTTTTCTTTCCTATTAAGTTTACAGAATATATTCAACTTTTCATAAATATGCATACACAAGAATTTTAGGTTGAGACCATATTTTAGGAGTTGCACAGGTATGCTCAAACTCTGAAAGGCCAATTACAACAGAAAACTTATACCAATAAAATCAACCCTCTTATAGCATGATTGTTGAAATATTGTTGTATAAATGAATATTATTTATTAATATTTAAACAAATTTCTAGTTGAGACTTATCAACTACTATATGCTCATATTTATATAGCATTCTCTCAGTTGTCTTCCACCAGCTAAGTTTGGGAAAATGCAAATATAAAATGAGAAGAGCAAGAAAATGTCTTTGTGCTTGTTAGACACTCTAATCTCCTGATTTTTATCTTGACTGTGTGGAACTATATAGTTGATAACAATTCATTACAATTTATAATAACAAAATCTTAAACTACATAAAATAAAATATGATAGAATCTGAATGAGTTATATAGTTTATTTAATGACATTAAATCAATGTAATTTCTTGGATTTAAAAATTAAACTATGATTAGCTAGGTGTTATGCCATTCACCTTTAATCTCAGCCCTTGCCAAGCAGAGGTAGGAGGAATGCTGCAAGTTTAAGGCCAGCCTGAGATGCAGAATTAGTTCCAGGTAAGCCTGGGCTAGAGTGAGACCCTACCTTGGAAACAAACAAACAAAAACTAATAATTAGACTATACTTAAGTGGTATTTTACCATGGAGAAAATTCGTTGGAGGCCACTGTACAATTCTGTACTACTCTTGCAACTTACATTTGAATATGTTTTTATTTAAAATACTAAAAATCAGGCTAGAGACATTGCTTAGTAGTTAAGGTGCTTGCCTGAGAAGCCTAAGGATTTATGTTCCACGCTCCAGATCCCACATAAGCCATACACACAGGAACATAAGGTCACACTTGCACACAAGGGGGCGCACTCACCTGGAGTTCAATTGTAGTGGCTGGAGGCCCTAATGCACCAATTCTCTCTCTCTGTCTCACTCTCACATGAAAAAGGCCAGTCTGTTGGGATATATATATATATATATAGCATCAAGTCAAAACTATGTTTTACATATGTACTTATGTATTAAACCTGTAAAAGAAGCTAGCAGAATTTTAGGATAATGGGAGGAAAGGTTTTAATTAGGATATAGCTCATGAATAATTTGTGAGGTAGATGGCAACATTGTGTCTTGATGTGGGTAGTACATGTGTGTTTAATGTTAATGTATCAGAAAGCTATCTATTTCATTGGATTTTTAAATTTTTTTGTCTTGTTCTCTCATTCTTTCTCTTTCTCTCTTTACTTAGTTATTGCTCTTATAACATCTTGCTATGTCTTAACCAGTCCTCCTGTCACAACCTCCAAATACTGGTATTACAGCCATGTGTTAGTGTGCCCAACTCACTTGTGTATTATAACATAATAGAAATGTACATGAACTCAAATACCTAAAACTTCTAGCAAAAATGCATAATCTATATTTTATCACATGCACCAAAATCTTGGGCAGAGCACGGAGGCAAATGCTCTTGTTATTTAGTTATCAAATTAAGGAACTTTTAACATAATAATTGACTTGCAAACATCAGCATTATGAGAGACAAAAAGAAAATATTGAAACTAATGAAGAGAAAGATTTGTGGTGAATAGGTCCAATGCTTAAGTATTTCTAATTCAGAAATAAGAAAAGAAATAGGAGAACACAAGATTTGGAGATTAAACATTTGTAGATGTGTAGATGTTATTGGCAGATTTTGATAGAGAATGTAAAAGTCCAATTACCCTCTTGCAATGAACCTTTAGGATAAAGTCTCTCATTGTTTTGAAAACACAGTTTTGGAACAATGGGAGAAATTTAACAATCATATCATTAAAAGAAAAGATAACATTTTGTCTGGGTAACATTTCTTGAACTTGATACCGAAATTTTTCCTTTGTGAAAAGCATTTTTCCAATTTGCATATGAGGTTTTACTAAATGCAGTTGAATTTTTATTGTATTAGAAATTGAAAAAATATCTTGCTGGGTGTAGTGTGGCATGCCTTTAATCCCAGCACTTGGGAGGCAGAGGTTAGAGGATCACCATGAGTTCTAGGCCACCCTGAGACTACATAGTAAAGTCCAGGTCAGCCTGAGCTAGAATGAGACTCTACCTAGAAAAAAACAAACAAACTATAGATAGATAGGTAGGTAGGTAGGTAGGTAGGTAGATAGATAGATAGATAGATAGATAGATAGATTACTTCTTTTGAGCTTCTAAATTTTCAGAGGCGATACATATCTTTTATATATAACTTTAATGTTTCCTCTGTAGTTAATGTATCTTTTGTTTTTGACTTATTGTAAGGTATTTTGTTTGTGTTCAGCTTTCAGACTTTAAATATAATTATCCAGCATGAATTTCTTTCAGTTTAGCCTACTGAGTTCACTAAAATCTTTAAATCTGGTTATTTACCAAGTTTGGGGCATTGTTTAACTACTTTTAAGTTGATTTCTATTCCTGCTTTCTTTTTTATTTTTGATATTATTAATTAGATCAATTTTAATTAGAACTTGAGCACCAAAATTTCTGGCCTTTGGCTTTTAGTCTATTCTATTTCCTTTATTTGTCTTCTCATTTATCACCATCTCTGCTCTATTTTAGCCTTAGGAAAGATAAGCTATAAAAAGCATTTGAGGGAGGGACTTGGTGGTATTTTATCCTAGTAAATATATGTCTAGAGGATAAATTAAAGAAAAACATGCCTCAAGGCACAAAGACAGTTTAGTTTGATGATGGATTTATATAAGAAAGATAATCTATGCTAAATTAATGATAATGGAATTAGAAAAAATTAGATGAATTGAAAAAAATCATTCAATGCATGGTCAATAGTGCTTAGTGATTAGTAGAATGTGATGATAGAGAAAAAGGACCTCACAGAATGTTAATGATTTTCTTAATTGAATGGAACTTAGTAACATTCAAGATTGTAAGGAAATTTTCATTTATTTTTAAATAAATGCTGGAGATTGCTGGTCAATCTCTTGTTAGATATTGATTTTTTCTCCACTTGTGACTTTCCCTCTACAGAAGTATTATAAAAACCATAAGACATTTTGGACATGAATTGTACTGAATTTTCCTCCTCATTGTTTATAATTTCTCTATTATTTTAATCTTCTATTTATTCATAGTTCATGTTATTATTTTTATCCTATGTATAGAACTGTATTTACTGTACAACTTTATAAAATATAATATTGCTTTCATTTTCAACTATGGAAATTAAATATATTGAGAACAGTTATTATATAATTCATACCTCTAAAGGGCCACAAGTAGTTCAGTTCATGTGATATTCTTGTTATGATACTGGCTGCATTTTACCCATATATTGAAAAGTAGAGCAAATTTGAATTTAAAAATAGTTAAACAATAACATTGGCACAGGAAATTTCAGTGCAGAAAACGTTATTGAGTCTATGGTATTTTTTTATGTTTTTTTTTCATTTTTCATTTTTATTTTATTTTGTTTTACAGTCAGTTTGGTACCATTATTAGGCTCATCCATGACCTACCCCCACCCCTTGGCCCCTCCTTGTTGAGGTATACGGGTCATGCATTGTGGAGTTAGCCCACAGTTATGGGTAACATAAATGTCTCTGCATATCATGACCCAACATGTGGCTCTGACATTCTTTCCGCCCCCTCTTCCGCAAAATTTCCCTGAGCCATGTTGGGTCTGCTTCAGTGATGAGGTGTTGGGAGGCTCTGAGGCTCTGGCTCTCTGATTTGGTAGGAGTTGATTTTTCTCTGTGCTGATCTCCTTCCCCCTTGTGCTGGTATCCGGTTCATCAGGAAAACAGCGCCCTTGCTTGTTTCTCCAATTTTTCTTAGTTTCAGCCGGGGCCCTTCTGAGGTACGATGGGGTGGAGTCTATGGTATTTTTAATTGCTTTCTTATTCAGATCTACAATGAAAGAGAGCAAATCACAAAGAAGAAAGATACAGAAATTATGATGTTTTACACAGTAAGAAGTATAAGCAAATTTAAAGGTAAAGGCACAATTATTTTGCCTGCAATTGCTAAAAATATTTCTACCATTAAAGAGAAGCCCATTGTTCTGCCCTGGGACAACAGGAAAGATGCCCAGAGAGAAAGACCCAACACATTGAAGGCTGTATATAGGAAGAATGCAAATACATTTGTAAGGAGAAGGCCTGAATGAAGAACTCTGAAGTAGGTCAGAAAACGTCATACCAAAGCTACTGTAACTGTAATACCAAGTCAGGATTCATCCTGATCTAACAATAGAACAAACATGGCTGTGTCACTCACATGTTAATGGTTTTGAAACAATGAAAAATACAAGTTAAAATATTCTACCATGGTTTCAGAAGGCCACTGAGACTAGGTAACTGGAGGATGGTCAAAATTCCTGAAAGGGGCCCTTAAGAGACCACTGGGTGAAACTGTGAAAGTGAACCCTAATAGGTTGCAAAAAAGACCCCAGAATTTTTGAGATACCGGCACAATGGGGTGGCCTGGAAGGAAAGCTATGGGTGGAAAGTAAGTCCCACCAAAGAGTCCACAGGCAGCACAGATTGCGGGATGAAGCTATATAAGTAGTTTGGAACACAGAGGATTTAATCATGAGTTCCAGATACTGGTCATGGAGTAGCACTATTTGATATTTTCCTTAATGTTTATTCATCTTGCTTTGGCCCAATCTTTCCTTGCAATGCCCACATTCTTCAATTTTTGGAGTGGTGATGTTTACTCTATTACATTATATATTGGAAGAACATTATCTGTGTTTTGGTTTTACAGAGTTTACAGTTAGAGACATTGTTGAGTCTCACATGAGCACTAAGCCTTTAGACTTTTTTATTTTTTATAAATATTTTGTAATTTTTTTGTTTATTTTTATTTATTTATTTGAGAGCGACAGACAACAGAGAGAAAGAGGCAGACATAGAGAGAGAGAATGGGTGTGCCAGTGCCTCCAGCCACTGCAAACGAACTCCAGATGCGTGCACCCCCTTGTGCATCTGGCTAACGTGGGTCCTGGGGAATAGACCCTCGAACTGGGGTCCTCAGGCTTCACAGGCAAGCGCTTAACCACTAAACCATCTCTCCAGCCCAAGTCTTTAGACTTTTGTACCATGTTGGGACTGGTAAAAGTCAAGAGAACTTTTTAAATCTGAATAAATGCAGTTTACTTTGTGAGGTGGCCAGGAATCTATCAGTACAATTCAGAATTAATGGTAAATGTACAATGTCCCCTATAGAGTCATGTATTTGAATCCTTAAATCCCCAGTCAGTGGTGCTGTTTGTGGAAGTTATAGAATCCTTAGGAGGTGAAACCTTGCTGCAGGAAGTGTGGGGTTGAAGGTAGGTCTTGAGATTTACTGCCCAGCTCTCCTTGCAGCATTCAAATTCCTCTACTCACTCTACACTGTTATGATAATTTCACTCTGGCTTTCTGCCCTTGCCATACTTTCCCCATCATGATGGCCTTGCCTTCAAACTGTAAACTGCTTCTTTTTGTTAATTTTGTTCCAGCAAAACTAAAGTAAATTATTCAATTTGGTTATTTTGTCCTATATTATATTTTCTTCCTCATTAATCTGTTTTACTTAGGTAAATAATTGACCATAGTGATTTTCTTTTCCATAGCTATATTAAAGATTTTTGTCTGATCTGACAATGTGACTCTAGTTTTCTGTTGTTTCCATGCTTTTCCCATCATGATGAAAGTTCCCCTTGGTGCTATAAGCTAATAATACACCCTTTCCTGTCTTAAGCTACTTCTGATCATGTCTTTCTCCTTGCAAAATGAGAGTAAATTATAGAAAACAAATAATGCTCATTTTGACTGAAAACTACAGTTTGTAATGGACAAAGTGGATAATAACTATTTTGCCTCCATCTCAAAAATTTGGAATATAGATGATCTCAATTCATACAGTGCCATCAACTAATGAGCTACCAAGATTCAGGTAATCATGTGTATTGCACTGAATATTTACCTAATTAAAACATTTGGCAGCAGAACAGTTGTTTAATAGATTTACTTTCATTGTTTGTCTTTAAAATTCTATAAGGTATAATTTATTTTCCAACTGCTAATTTGTGTTTCTTTAATCTCTTTTTCCCTTTGCTCTTCTCCTTTCTATCTATGGCATTATCTTATCGAATGACTCAGAGAGTAGCAAAATTATGTTTAACTAGCTAATATCTTCTTTATCTTTCATATCTAATAAAGTTTCAATTTTGTAGTCACAATTTTACTAATTTATCATGCTCTTCATCAATGCCAGATTATTTAATATATTTCACATGAAACATATTTGTATTTTTTCCAGTTTTGATCTTATTCATAATACCTGTGAAAGTCTTCTTTGTTTATGTTGCCCTATGCTCTGTATCTCTTTTATGGCTTCTTCTGTGAAGCCTTCTTCAGCTTTTCATACAAAATAACTAACTATTTGCTGTTTATTAATAGTAACTGATGTATACTTGAATTAAGATAATCTATATATCATACTTATAATATATGTTAATCTATTTGTTTTTCTCATATTGAGGGTTCTATTTGGCTTTTTATTACTTTGTATAATCACATGTGAATTGTGTAATTTAATGTTTACTTCTTTTCTATTAGATTCCAGAGTGTTCAAAGCTAAATTATTTTTTACTGTAAGTTCTTTTCAATAACTAGCTCAATGGTTATTTATTTTATTTTAGAGACTTAAAAGTATTTTATTCTAGATGTATTAGTACATTATATGCAATTTCAAATACTTGTAGAAACTATAGCTATATAACTTATAAATAATAAAAATATCTGTTATATTCACTAATTCAGAAAAAAAATATTCATCTTCAACCCTTGCCTTAATGCAAATATTTTTCAGAGCCACATTTTCTGAATTCAATGACAGGTTATGAACAGAAACTGTGAATTGAGTGGAATTTTTTTAATTATGTAATAGCTCTTATGAGTCTTATCCTTTCAAAACCAATTATTGCATCATGCTTTATTACCTTCCTGCTTTTAATTTTCCACAAAAATTTAATTTTACATCATATATTTTTTCTTATAGTAGCTCTTATTTGTATCACATGATTTTGGATGGTTTTGTAGGACCAGAGTACTTTATTTCTTGTTGTAATTGACAAGTATATACTAACTGCCAAAAATATCACCTGCCAGATACCAGAATCTTTCAAGTTTAGATTTTAGTCTTTCCTTGGCCAAACTGAACCAATTTGTTTCCCAACTTATATTCATACATTAAACAATGACTTTCAATACTTTAGCATCACTACTCTACTAAAGAGAAAGTTACATATGTCAAAAATGACTTCCCTAATACTATATATCATGGACATATGGAACTTATGTTTCCTTTTTAGGCTATATTTTACTCTATGGATCAAGTTTACTTCTTAAAAAAATATCACTTTCAGTTATTTCCATTATAACACACTCCCTGATATTTTCCTATTTATTTTTATAAGCTTTGGTGTCTTTCTATTTGAGTTATATATTTATTGGAGAGAGAGAGAGATACAGAAATAGGCAGGTAGAGAGAGAATGGGTGTACTAGGGCCTCCAGCTACTGCAAATGAACTACAGATGTGTGTGCCACCATGTGCATCTGGCTTACATGGGTCCTGGGAAGTAAAACCTGGGTCCTTTGGCTTTGCAGGCAAGTGCCTTAACAGCTAAGCCATCTCTCTAGGCCTTTTCCTATTTATTGTTTTCATTTCTCTGTCTATTTACTAGGCATTACTGCTTATGTGGTCCTCATTAATATTAATATTAAAGATAAAGTCTCACATTACTATTTTCAATGAATAATCTCATCTAATTATCACAGCTTTGCCTATTACCTCTCTACTGCTAACAACCCTAATGTATACTTAAAACATATATCTCCAAAATATTTTAGGAATCCTGTATAACTGTCTGACTGTTTCCTGAATAACCCCTTCAAGGAAGACCAATATTACCTTGTGCTTTAGATCACAAATACTAAACGCAGCTGAAAGAATTAACCACCTACATCTATTTGGCCTTCCATAGGAAGTAATGGCATTAATCATTCAATTATCTTAACTAACATTTTGAAAACTCTTCTGGAATTTATCTTCTTAACATTCTATCAAATCCTACTGATATAGAATCTTTCCCCTTGTTATCATTAATTTAAAATCTCTATAATATTGTCCAAATTAAGCTTTCTATGATCTTTTATCTAGCTTATGTACTTGCTCTCCCTGAATGGCAGCCACTGAAGATTTCATCTTACTTTTTCATGTGTGTTTATTACTCTTTGAGTTAGGTCCTTTGGATGATGGTGATATTTCAATCAAGCTTAAACAATTACTGACATTCATAGGACTATTCTCTTTAACATCTATATCTAATGTAGCAGTTTTGAATACTAAGTACATAGTAATTAAATTATAAAAATTGATCTTCTCATTTTGGAAGAGAGATAAAAATGGACAAAGAAAAGGTACATGTTGCTTAGTAGGTGATATGCCTGTTTGGACAGAATGAGATACTAAGTAGATATTAGACCATTCATGGCCATGGAAAGGCTTTCTAAGTAGTTTTAATTATCTTACGTGTTCAATGGAAGAAAGTCAAAAGGTTCATTCAGATAAATACACCATCATATTTGCACTTTAGGCAAATGATATTGGCAGGAAATACATTGAAATCTTGAAAACTATAGACACATAGAGTTATTGAGGAGTATAATGAAAATTTAGCTTAGATTAAGAAGTGAAGAAGTTGTTATAGATAAAAATATTTAATGAAAAACTTGAAAAATTAATAGAAATTGGGGAAAAACCTGATTATAAGGTGATTATAGTAGGAAACCATTTATTTTGCCTTGATATCTCTAGGAAAAGTTTCAGCACGGCATGGCAGAGAAGAAGCTGGGAAATCATATTTTGACACAGAAGCTGGGTGGTAGCACAAAGAATGTGCTAGTTCTAGCAAGGAGGTGTTTGGCTATTACTCCCTAAACCTACCATATGGATATACCTCCTTCAGGAAAACTCCAAAATTTCTCCCAGCTAGGGATAGAGTTTAATCACAAACATATTATGTTACTGGGCATTTCACATACTAACCACAATATTCAACCTATGTTCCCCACAGACTCATAACCATCTCATGTTGCAAAAGGCATTCAGTCCAACTTTAAATTTTCCTGTAGTCTTTAACTATGCCAACATGGTTCAAAAGTTCAAACAAAATAATAATCATCTGAACAATCCCTTAACTTAAATTGCTATGAAATCAAAACATAACTTATGTACTTCCAACATATAATGGCATAGAGTATACATTCCCATTTCAAGGAATTGGGCACAGCAAGAAAAAGTGGACCGATGCAAGACAGAAATCTCATCAAATCCTGAAGCTCCATATATAATGCCTGAGATCCCAAATAAAATGTCTGGGATACATATTCATCCCCCCCCCCACCAACCTTAGATGCTTACATTCTCTACAGATATTTCCATGCCAGAGTGAGAAGATTTTCTCAGAGGCTGTACCATAGTTGTGGTATTTCTAAAGTCCCGAGGTCTTCATTGCAAACCACAGTTCATTTTCAGAGCCCTGTGCCACAACCCCTTGGTGACTCTATGCAGGGATAATTGAGCACCTCCACAAAAAAGTTGCAAATACAATGATCCTCTTTTCCCTACATTTGTCATACTTTCAAATGTAGCTTTCAAATGTCAGCACTCTTCCTATTGTACCAATGCAAAGCAGCTTTCCCAATCTCAATAGCATCAAACTTGCAGCTAAAGTGGGTTGCAGTCTCAGGTCCAGGAACTCTGAATGTGCCCATATTTATTCCACTAAATAGAATAGACCATGACTTTGAGTTCAAATTTTCACAAGTTTTTAGGATATAGGCAGTATCCTCTTTCTTTTCTGAAACCTCATCAACCCTACCTCTGTATTTTCTCTGCATTTATGTTTTTTCAAACTCTCACCAGCATGGTCAAACTATGACCATAGCACTGCATGCTTCACGAGATTCAAGTCTCAAATCATTCCATATTCCTCCCAAAAGTCTAAATCCTCATGGTCCAATTTATAGCAGCAGTTACTCACTACTTAGTACCAATTTTCTGTACCAGTTCCCTTTTCATTACTGAGACAAAACACCTGACCAAAAGCAGTTTATGGACTGAAGTGGTTTAAAACTCTTACAGTCTAGAGGAGAAGTTTCACAATTACATGGCAGAGTAGAGGCTGAGTATCACATGTTTTCCTAGAAGCTGGGAGGTACCAGCAAGTGTGAGCCAGATCTAGTTCAGGGGAGCTAGGCTATAACACCTACAAAAAAAAAAATCCTCCAGCAAGGCTCTTTATGGCTAATTCTTCTACATTTTACTTTTACTGTAGAATAAAAGAATCTGATAGGTGATTCAATAAAATCTACATTTAAAAGATCACTCTGGAGCTGAAGAGATGGCTTAGCGGTTAAGGCACATGCCTGCGAAGCCTAAGGACCCAGGTTCGATTCTCCAGATCCCATGTAAGCAAGCTGCAGGTGGTGGGTCCTGGTATGCCCATTCTCTCTCTCTCTCCCTCTCTCTGTCTGTAATAAATAAATAAAAATAAAATCTTTAAAAAAAAAAAAGATCACTCTGGAGCCAATGTCAAAATAAGTTTATTTAACATAGTGTATTGTAGGAGTACAAAGGAGAAATGATGTTGTTTTTGGAAAGGGTGTCAGTGCAAATGGACTAAAATATCTAAAATTGAAACAGGTATTTGGATGTTTGTGGGTAAACTTCAGTGGTAGAGGGATTACATAACACATGAAAAGCCTTGGATTCCATCTCTTGAACAACACACACACACACACACACACACACACACAAATGGCTGTAGTTAGCTCTACATTGCTGGGATGAACTTCCAAACTAGGTATAGTTTAGAGGAGGAAGGGGTTCATTTTAAGCTTATATATCCAGAGTAAAGTTATCTCTGATGGAAAAAGCCACTTCCATACATGTAAGCAGGGAGAAGCCATCACCAGCCAGCAAAAACCAAAAGCAACAAGCACAAAAAAACAGCAATAAGCATCAGAGAAGACCCAGATAGAGCTCAGAATGATCTGCATATCTTCTGGCTATAAATCAAATCCACCCCCAAACACACTTTAGGGCAAGACCCCCAGGATCCACCCACAGTGACACTTCTTTCATGAAGACAGCTGGAAATCTAAGTTAAAAGCTTTGATAAGCACTTGAGCCAGGCATGGTGACTCATGCCTTTAATCCCAGCACTCAGGAGGCAGAGGTAGGAGGATAACCATGAGTTCAAGGCCACCCTGTTACTACATAGTGAATTCCAGGTCAGACTGGGCTAGAGTGAGACCCTACCTCCAAACAACAACAACAAAAACAAAAACAAACACTTGAGTCAATGAAATGAGACACATTCAAACTACCACATTCTGACCTCCCATTGTCCCCCAATAGACTCATGACCATCTCACACTGTAAATTGTATTCAGTAACACTTCAAAGCTTCTGTAAACTAAATTTCCCAGAGAAGCACTAAACCTGCTACACCTGTTTCCAGCAAGGCTGAATGGACTGATAAACTCGGGTGATCACAGAGACGGAATCTTGCAAGATCAGAGCCAAATTACATCAGGGTACCTTTGTCTCCTAATCAGGCATTATTGCCCAGCTCTGTTTCTGAGCTAACATGACTATCAGTTGATCAGGTTTCACCTTTATGGAATGTACTGGCATACCACTAGCTTTCACCAAGCAAAAGGATAAGATTGTCATCAGACAACATCTAAAACTTTTGGTGGACATTTCCCTGCTTTGCTGTAACATGCCTACTTGATGATCAGCCAATATATTTGTAAAGTGCTTTGATTTATGACTTTCATTTGTTCTGTAAATATAAAACCTTCATGAAATTCTTAAAATATTTGAACATGGAGTTGGGGTAACCTAAATCTATGTTCCAGGGTCATGGTCATTCATATTTGGCTCCAGAATAAACAATTTCTTATCCCCTTTGAAGTGAGAGCTGCATCTTTTGCAAGAACAGTTATGGTGCCCAATGTGAGTCTCCAAGGACAATCTAAGTCCACTTGGGATACACCTGATAGGAGCCAGGTACTAGTGGGGGCCCCTTGAGCCCAAACACCCAATGTTGTCTCCTTAAGTGCATGTTGGTGAGTTACTTATGTTTCTCAGACCTCCCTTGACTTAATCAATGGTCCTATTGTTTATATGAGCTGGTTTTAGGATGTTTTATTTGTTTCATATCTTCTGTTTGGTTTGATTTCAAAGGGTTTATTTGGAGGTGTCCACTTATGTTTGCTTTGAAAGCATTTTAGTTTGGACCATTCTGGTTTGTTGTTTATATTCAGATCTTTGAGAGCATTTTGGTTTCTGACTATTGGGTTTTTCTCTGATATCATTAAGATTTTTTTTTTTCCTCTCAACACTCCTCCAGTGAAAGAGAAAATTTTGTTGGGGGGGGGGATTGTTTTGATTCTTTCTTTTCTTTGTTTTTGGTTTTGTTTTCTCAGGTAGATTCTCACCCTGGATCAGGCTGACCTGGAATTAACTATGAAGTCTCAGGGTGGCCTCAAACTCACCGCGATCCACCTACCTCTGCCTCCCGAGTGCTGGGATTAAAGGCATGCGCCACCAGGTCCAGTTTATTCTTTTTAATTTTATTCATTTTAGAGCTACAGACAGAGAGAGAAAGTGGGAGAGAGAGAGAGGGAGAGAATGGGCATGCCAGGGCCTTCAGCCACTGCAAATGAACTCCAGATGCATACACCACCTTCTGCATCTGGCTTACGTGGGTCCTTGGGAATTGAGCGTCTAACCAGGGTTCTTAGGCTTCACAGGCAAGTGCTTAACTGCTGAGCCACCTCTGCTGCCCTTGTTTCTTTTCTTTGTTTTAATCTAGTTTTCTGGCCAAAAACCCATATAGTGCTTAAAGAGCGTCATGGACACTGATGACAAGAATATCCTAGATACCTATACCCTGTTCTTTGGTCAGATGGAAGCCTTAAATGCTATTTATTTGTGTAATATAACATTCATTAAAATCTTAAGAAGGAAGTTTCCTTAGGCTAAGGAGGTTAAAATTGGATGCATAAATTTTGAAGATTTCCTTCCAAAACATATCTTATAACAATTCTATTGCATTGCTTTTTGATGGTCATAGATAATAAATGTAAGTCATCAAAATGTCTCATTAGCATATACTGAAGTTCTTTTTCTACATTGATTACAATAGATTTTTTTCAGGATTGATATACAAGTGACAAGTATATATATGTATTTTTTCTTTCTTTTTATTTTATTTATTTATTTATTTATTTATTTTTGTGGTAGGGGTTTGATCTAGCCAAGGCTGATCTAGAATACACTATGTAGTTTCAAGGTAGCCTTGAACTCATAGCAATACTCCTACCTATACCTCCCAAGTCCTGGAATTAAAGGCATGAACCACCACTTCTGGAGTTAATTTTTTCATTTTATGTGCTTTTTGTGAATCTTTAAATTTCCTTATTATTAGTGGAAATTAAAGAAGATGTAGTCCCAGAAAACAATAGCGTTTAGAATCTCAGTGGCCTATTTGTGTGTTATAATCATGGCCATGTTAGTAAGCCTTAAACTAGTTTCTTATAATTTTTGATGAACTTTAACTTACACTTGTGACAGTAGGATGTAAAAAATATTGCCTGCCTACTTGTGTTCTCCTTTAAAAGTTGTTTAAAGGTTTTTAAAATGGCTCTATTTTAAAGATCTATATTTTCTGCCTTATTTCTATTAAGTTATATCTTTATAAGTTATAGGTTTAAAATTAAAGATTGAAATATCCCACACAGATAATTGAAAATAAAAACAAACAAATCATAGATCTAAATAATAACTACTAAATCTTTGTTTTTAATCATATATATGATTATATATATATATATGCCTTTTCATTTTTATTTTTATAATGCTTATATCATGTCAAACTGACTCACAAGTAAATAGTCATATAGATTAAGATTATTTACTCCATAAAGAATAATATAAAGATTTAAGCAAACATGGTATACATAATTAAACCTTAATCAATACTTTTTGATAACTTCTT
Organism: Dipus sagitta; assembly: GCA_036346955.1. Lineage (NCBI taxonomy): Eukaryota > Metazoa > Chordata > Mammalia > Rodentia > Dipodidae > Dipus > Dipus sagitta. Next base: position 113,199,249 of record CM070776.1, on the reverse strand, counting down.
GTCTCAATTCAAATTATGCATGAATTTGTTATAGCATTAATTGACTCTCCTACTCCAAATTCTGCCACTGCCTAATCAGAAATAATCCCACCAGGGAAGTTAAGGAAAGGAATGTTTCCTCTAGGCCTAAAATATAAAAAATTAGATAATGACTTATCTCTGCTTTCTGCATTCCATGAGTAATTGACATGCTTGTGTACATAATACACTTGCATATAGAGTTCTATATATTGACCCTAAAAATGTTTTAAAACAGAGATGCCAAGTTGTTATTCTGCTATGTTTGCCTTTGATAACAATTTTCATTTTCCATGGTAATAGTGAAAAGGAAGAAGACAATCCTTCCTAAAAAGTGAACTGGTCTTAGAAATATAAAGGAAAAAAATTATATTTCTACATTGAAAATGTTAAAGTGTTTAAATCAAAAGTTATTAAATTCATGAATAAGATATGTTTAAAGAATAAAGTTTATTCCTCTTCTATAGTCCAAAATTCAAGTTCTGTTGGAATGATTTTTCTTTAATAGTGTTTACAAAATGCCTAATTCTGTTTCTACAATAAATTTATTAGTATTATTATACTTTTACTACTACTACATAGCAATTAGATTACAAACAAAAGTTTTAAATTTATATGCTTTCTATTTGAATAAGCCTTTACTTTGTTTACTAAATAAAGTCTATTTGTGTACTTACAACAAGGTTTCTTCTATATTCTGTTTATAACAATGCTTATAAAAGTAGCTTACAGGGATTTTAGGTTTCATCCATTTACTAACTGAAGCCTATAATAACATATGGCTAAACTACATCTAACATTTAAGTTTATATGCATTCCTATTTAGCTATGACTTTCACTCATTAAAAACATTTTAGGGCTGAAGGGATGGATTAGTGGTTAAGGCATTTGCCTGCAAAGCCAAAGGACCCAGGTTCTATTCCCCAGGACCCACGTTAGCCAGATGCACAAGGGGTCACATGTGTCTGAAGTTCCTTTGCAGGGGCTGGAGGCCCTGGTGCACCCATTCTCTCTCTCTGTCTCTTTCTCTGTCAAATAAATAAATAAAAATAAAATGAAAAAAACATTTTAATAAAATATTTAAATGTATATATAAAATTTGACCTATTATTAAAAAACACTTCATTTTGCTTATTTTTCTATTTAATCCTCAAGAGTACTCTGACAACTTATCAAAACTTACAAAAAACATTTGGGTTCCATAAGATACTACCACTTAGTTCATGTAAATCTACCTTCTTATAAAATAAAGCACTGAGCATGACATCTCTGTTAAAGAGAGTTTTTTTTAATATTTTATTTTTATTCATTTATTTATTACAAAGACAGAGAGAGAGAGAGAGAGAGGGAGAGGGAGAGAGGAATGGGGAGAGAGAATGGGAGCACCAGGAAATCTGGCCACCTCAAACACAGTCCAGATACATGTACCACCATGTGTATCTGACTTATGTGGGTTCTGTGGAATCAAGCCTGGGAATTAAGGCTTTGTGGCTGCTACTATAGCTTGCCTTGCTATTTAGATGAATAGGCACAGTATAAAGAAAGGGGGAAAAACCTGGAAGGAAAAAAGGCATGGGAAGAGCAACTAAATGTCATTAATTTTAGATTACAGTTAGACACTGCCATCTACTTATATTCATTTCATATTCAAAGTAGTGAAGATACTTCCATTTGAAAAGCTATTTAGCAACTGAAGAAAAATATATCCTCACCTCTTTACAAGGAAGGAGTGTCGTCTTTGAAAGCTTGAAAAATATAGCAAGTTTCCTTCTACAGTTGTCCTATGTAATCAATGATCTCAAGAGCAGGACAAACATAAAGCTAGGTCACTTTGATTTGCCATCATGATAAGAGGCTATAACCTTCCATATTTTCTGGAATACTATGCATATATATTTCGTTTGTCAGTATGCCAATGTGAATCGAAAATAGAGCTATCTATGCTATAGAAGAAAGTAGTTCTAAATATGTGACTAAAGTCTATGATTGAAGACAGACGTCAAAAGATTATTATGTTATCATGACTATCCTAGGAACTATGATAGACAATTTGATAGTGATTAGTTCACTGGAAAAAGGTTTTAGTAATTATCAGCCTATATATTATTATCCCATTCCTGTAACCCTTGAAATTGTATTAACAGAATATGCTTTATGTTAGCAGAAAATAAAAACTATAATAAATCATTAGTGTTTGGTTTAATTATTCAATCAAATTGCTAGTTGAATAGGAGGGGCCACAGGTGGGTAAAATTTCACAGTAGGACCTGTAGGAGATATATCATGTGTTCTCTTGCTAATTAAAATGTTATTGCTTCAAATGGTTATTTAAGCATTTATTAGATAATTGTACTAAAATTATATCTTATGTATTTTAAATTAATTAGCAGCCCAGCATATTTTCATTATTTTCTCTCAATTTTGGTTGTAATAGTATTTAATACAGAAAGAGGTTTGGATTTTAGATGCATCACAGAACATATATATTTCAAATATTATTAGATATAAAAAGTAATGGAGTTTAGGACAATGGTAATGACTTTAAACCTTGAGTTTCAAACTAGGGGGTTAATGGCAATACAGTAAATGAACAAATCAATATAAGTAATATAATGATGATATATTTTTTCAGATTATATCTATAAAAATAACAATTAAACTGAAAATAGATACTACTTAAGAATATTTACCTCAGGGCTGTATAGATCACTCTTGCCTGCAAAGCGTAGGGACACAGTTTTAACTCTCCAGGACTCATGTAAAGCCAGATGCACAATGTGGCATATGCATCTAGAATTTGTTTACAGTGGCTAGAGTCCCTGGCATTCCCATTCTCTCTCACTCACTCTATCTGTCTGTTTCTCTCCCTAATGCTCTCAAATAAATAAAATTAAATTAAAATTAATTAAATAATATTTACCTCAAAATATTTTTCAGTACTATGCCTTTGTAGGTTTTTTTCCAACAAAATGAAATTTGATTTTCAATTTCAATTTTTTTCAGAGTTATCAGATCATTTAAAAGACTGTTAGAAGACTGAGGAGATGGCTCTGTTGGAAAAATTCCTGCCCTCTAAGCACCAGAACCTGAATTTGGATTAAAAACAAAGGGGGAGATGTTGGGCACTGCTAGGCACAGGCTGGAGCCTTCAGGAGAGGGGCCTGAGCTTCCAGGCATGACTAAGGACCCCCAGGCTACAGGAGGCCACTCCCTGTCCAAGCCCAGCACACCTGAATTTAGGCTCTGCCCATAGCCCTATAACCTTTGGCCAGTTGCCTAGGAAACTCCTTATCAACCTTCATACAGCCCATCCTCCTGAGATTCTAGATCACCTGACCCTGCCCCCTCCCCCTCCCACCCCCGCCATTACCTATTTGTTGGAATGAATGTCCCCATATGCTAATTAGGCATCAGAAATGAATTTGGTAAATTACAATCCCCTTATGATCCTTCCCCCCACCCTCAGATTTTTATAAACCCATTTCACTGACAATAAAGGAGAAAGAGCTGTTCACCTTTCTCTCCGGAGTGTTTTTCTCTCATCAAGCACTCACCCACCATTGGTTGCCTGGATGCCTTCGGGGGGAACCATGGCTGGCCCCCAGAGCAAGAATCCAGGAACCCACACATTCTTACAGTACTTGGTTAGTTGTTATAAACTAATAGGGCAATTATCAGTTTCCACTAATAATTTGCCTTTTCCATATATATCTACTAACAATTAGTCCTAGTGTTGTGCTATGTGAAGATACCTTCCACGAGGTCCTAACCAGAAGCTGAAGTGAGGCTTTTGTGCTGTTCAATGAAAAGGACTTATGCGAAAAATCAAGTTTCTTTTCTTTATAATGTCCCTACCTAAAATATTTTGATATAACAACACAAAACACTGAAATACAAATTTCTATCTACTAATATATTATGGGTATTTTCAATATAATTGTACTAATAAAAACAAATTACGAACAAAAGGTTATATACTTCAAGATATATGTTTGAAACCAAATTATTTGAAATACAAGGATATAGTCACAGGAGAGGGAGTAATTGCTGCTTACTCCTGACTGTAGGAAGGCATGAGAAAAATAACTACAAAGGCAAATGACAAAGTTCTGTATTTTTAAAATTTTTGTTTATTTATTTATTTATTTATTGGACAGAGAGAAAGAGGGACAGAGAGAGACAGAGAGAATGGGTTCACTAGGGCCTCCAGATGCTGCAAACAAACTCCGGACACATGTGCCACCTTGTGCATCTGGCTTACGTGGGTCCTGGGGATTCAAACCTGGGTCCTTTGGCTTTGCAGAGAAATGTTTAACCTCTAAGCAATCCCTGCAGCCCAGCTTCTGTGTTTTGAATATAGTAGCTAAAAGCTGTTCATTTATCAGGTCATGAAATTGTTCTCCCTAGTTTATAATTTAATGAATATGTTATACTCTGAGAAAGGTGATTAAAAATAAATAAGAATTAGAACTGAGAGTAGGGAATATGAGTTTTATGTTGTTGGGATGAACTTCCAAACAAGGCACTGTTTATGAGAGGAACAGCATTTATTGAAGCCTACAGATTCAAGGGAATTTTCATAAAGGTGGGTGAAGCTAGCCCCCTTTCACAGGTCCATGCAGAGAGAAACACCTCCACCAAAACCTAAGCAAGCACACTCCAGGAACCCCAGGCACAGTTCTGCATATGTTTTGGCTGGAATTCCAGATCCACCCCCAAACACACCTTAGGGCTAAGTCCTGGGATCTGCCCACAATGACACCTCCTCCAGCCAGGTTTCTGGAAATACAAAGGAGTTAATAAAATGGAATCTACTGGGGTCATCCATTCAATCTACCACAACAACAGTACATAACTTAATGAATATCTTATACTCGGAGAAACGAGATTAAAAATAAGTAGGAATTAGAACTGAGAGTGGGGAATGTGTAGAATATGGAACAACTGAAACTTATTAAATGCTGTTGTTACGCTGTTGAGTATTGTAATCTATACGTTTCTACAATGAACTAAAATAGTGACACAAAATAGGCAGTGAGTAAAAGAAAACATTGTGTCAATTTGCTGTTATAGCAACTTTGAGAGTCAAGAAATAAATAAAACCTTTCAAGTATAGGAAAGCTGAAACTTAACGAGTTTCACACTGTCCCTCTTCAAGGTTATATTAGCAGTAAATAATTACTTGGGAAAAATGGCATAGTGTGACCCACACAGCTTCCTGAAAGATATGCAGTGATCTTCAGGTATCGCCTTTCATGAGCTATCACCCATACTGGGGGTGGGAGTTCAGACTTGTAATTGTCTTTAAGCCATTCTTGCTCCTGTAAGTACGAAATAGCTTTGTCTCATATTTTGTAATTGAAATGTAGTGAAAAGACATATGCTGTTTGTTAATTTTTCTATTTTTTTTGAGGTGGGGTCTCTGCTATAGACCAGGCTTACCTGGAATTCATTATGTAGTCTGTTTGACAAAGTTATTCCATACTTCCCATTACTCTTTCAGTGCTTTTATAAAACTACTTGGTAGATCATGCATACAATTTAAAAAACCAGTAACATACAAAATGGAAGTGAAAAAAGAATAGAGAAATTTACAATATGTCTTTACGCCAATAATATCGTATTGCTATTGCTTGTTTATTGCTTGTCTTTCCACTAGGACAATAATTATGACTATCTTGTGATCATGTTAAACCAATATTTATGCAGAGTAAATGTCACACAAGGTCGCATAATAAAGCTTAAAACTGGGCTTGGAGGCAACAACCTATCCCAGCTACTAGGGAGGGTGGGGAAGAATGATCACAAATTTAAAGCAGGGACAGAGCTATAGAGTGGGTTTAAGGCCATCCAGGGCAACTTAGTGAAATCCGTTCTTAAAATTAGCAAAGTAAAATGAGGGCTGGGTATACAACTGAGGTGTTGAGTATTTGCCTAATATTTATGGAATACTAGGTTCAATGCCTCAGATTGCAAAAATAAATAAATAAATAAATAAATAAGAAGAAAATTTTAAATTAAAGAATCCATAAACTGATACTGTAAACAAAAGGAATTCCATTCAGAGAAACCAATTTGTACATAGGTACAAGTTTCATGAGTAGCATGAAAGAGGATGACTGACAGGAAAGTTAATTATTTGTATGCAGTAAAAACACATATGAAGAAAAAGAATGGAAACTGAGTGAGTCAAACATTGGTTAAAAGCAATAGATGATCATAAAGATATTAAAGAATTTCCCTTAGAGCCACTAGAGAGCCAAAGGAGAGCTTTGTAGAAGTAGGGAAGACAGTCTCCGTGGCTATTATTGAAAGATGCCCAAATAGAAAGCAAAAGCATTCCGAAAAATATTTAGGATTTTTGAAGTATTTTTTTTTCTGTCAGATTTTTAGGATATGTGGTAGGCTGGAGAGATGGCTTGGCCATTAAGGCACATGCCTGCAAAGCCTACTGACCCATCTTCGACTCTCCAGATCCCATGTTAGCTAAAAGCACAAAAGTGAGGCAAGCACAAGGTCAAACATACCCACTAGGTGGTGCAAGTGTCTGGAAATAGATTTCAGAGGCTGAGGCCCTGGTGAGCCAATTCTCTCTTTCTCTCTAAAATTCAAAATGAAAAGGATATGTTGTGTGTATGGTATGTGTATGAGTGTTCATATGTGTGTGGGTGCATATGTATGGGTGTGCACACACATGCTTGTGGAGGCCCAAGGCCAGCATCTGTTGCTTTTCTTCAATTGCTCTCCACCTTATTCTTTGAGACAGGTTCTCTTGCTCAAAGTAATGCTCACTGATTCAACTAGATCTCTTATCCAGTGAGCCTCAGGAATTCTATACCTCCACCTCCGCGGTACTTGGATCACAGGCATGTGTCAATGCCTAGCATTTTACTCGGTTACTGGGAATCTGAGCCCACATCCTCAATCTTATGCAGCAAGCACTTTCTACACAGAGGCATCACTCCAACCTGACAGAGTGAATGTATTAAGCTCATTTAACCTAGCATTTATGAGACAAAATTCATTCTTTCACACAATGATGCCAAATTATTTGACTGCTTAAAACTATATGTGTATATATATATGTATGTATGTATGTAATATTGTACATATTCAGTGATAGTTAAATATTTTAACCTTATCCAAAAGTAGATTACTCAATTCAGATTATAAATGATATGTTAAACTATGAAGGTTTTGTTTTCATTGATAGAGCAACTCAAAAGAGCTTACCTTAGATCAAAAACTTGAAAGCACATAAGGATTGGCATTTAATCCCAAAATCTACTTTGTTGTTGCACATGTCCCAGTAACCATAGCTTCCACTCACTTTTTGTTTTACAAGAAA